>CM038147.1:92063224-93263224 GCA_021437245.1 Aegilops speltoides | reverse complement strand
CCGCTAGCCACCTTATGCAACCAGTGCATGTTAGTCGGTGGAACCTGTCTCACGTAAGCGTACGTGTAAGGTTGGTCTGGGCCGCTTCATCCCACGATGCCGCCAAAGCAAGATAAGACTAGTAGTGGCAAGAAAATTGACAACATCTACGCCCACAAGTTTGTGTTCTACTCATGCATAGTAACTACGCATAGACCTAGCTCATGATGCCATTGTAGGGGAACATTGCAGAAAATAAAAAATTTCTACGCTTCACCAAGATCAATCTATGGAGTCATCTAGCAACGAGAGAGAGGAGTGCATCTACATACCCTTGTAGATCGCGCGCGGAAGCTTCAAGAGAACGGAGTTGAGGGAGTCGTACTCGTCGTGATCCAAATCACCGGAGATCCTAGCGCCGAACGGACGGCACCTCCGCGTTCAACACACGTACGGTTGGGAAGACGTCTCCTCCTTCTTGATCCAGCAAGGGGGAAGGAGAGGTTGATGGAGATCCAGCAGCACGACGGCCTGGTGGTGGATGCAGCAGCGATCTCGGCAGGGCTTCGCCAAGCACTTGCGAGAGGGAGAGGTGTAGCAGGGAGAGGGAGGCGCCAGAGACTTGGGGTGCGGCTGCCCTCCCTCCCCCCTCTTTATATAGGGCCCCTAGGGGGGGCGCCGGCCCTAGGAGATCCAATCTCCAAGGGGGGAGGGCGTCCAAGGGGGTGGCTTGCCCCCCCAAGGCAAGTGAGGCGCCCCCACCCCTAGGGTTTCCAACCCTAGGCGCAGGGGGGGCTAAGGGGGGCGCACCAGCCCACCAGGGGCTGGTTCCCCTCCCATTTCAGCCCATGGGCCCCTCCGAGATAGGTGGCCCCACCCGGTGGACCCCCGGGACCCTTCCGGTGGTCCCGGTACAATACCGGTGACCCCCGAAACTTTCCCGATGGCTGAAACTGGACTTCCTATATATAAATCTTCACCTCCGGATCATTCCGGAACTCCTCGTGACGTCCGGGATCTCATCCGGGACTCCGAACAACTTTCGGGTTACTACATACTAATATCTCAACCACCCTAGCATCACCGAACCTTAAGTGTGTAGACCCTACGGGTTCGGGAGACATGCAGACATGACCGAGACGCCTCTCCGGTCAATAACCAACAGCGGGATCTGGATACCCATGTTGGCTCCCACATGATCCTCGATGATCTCATCGGATGAACCACGATTTCGAGGATTCAATCAATCCCGTATACAATTCCCTTTGTCAATCGGTACGTTACTTGCCCGAGATTCGATCGTCGGTATCCCAATACCTCGTTTAATCTCGTTACCGGCAAGTCACTTTACTCATACCGTAATGCATGATCCCATGACCAGACACTTGGTCACATTGAGCTCATTATGATGATGCATTACCGAGTGGGCCCAGAGATACCTGTCCGTCATACGGAGTGACAAATCCGCCTCGATTCGTGCCAACCCAATGCAGACACTTTCGGAGATACCGTAGTGCACCTTTCACCCGATTCGTTGTGGCGTTTGGCACACCAAAGCACTCCCTCAGATCCGGACTTGCACAATCTCATGGTCTAAGGAAATTATACTTGACATTTGGAAAAGCTCTAGCGAAACGAACTACACGATCTTGTGCTATGCTTAGGATTGGGTCTTGTCCATCACATCATTCTCCTAATGATGTGATCCCGTTATCAATGACATCCAATGTCCATAGTCAGGAAACCATGACTATCTGTTGATTAAAGAGCTAGTCAACTAGAGGCTCACTAGGGACGTGTTGTGGTCTATATATTCACACATGTATTACGATTTCCGGATAACACAATTATAGCATGAACAATAGACAATTATCATGAACAAGGAAATATAATAATAACCATTTTATTATTGCCTCTAGGGCATATTTCCAACAGGGGACACAACACAAGAACTTGTACCAAACCAAGAAAGAGATCAAAGAAAAATGATGCAAGCACAAGCCAAGCAAATGGTCCCAAGTGCCAAACCAATCAAATGAACCAAGCCAGCGAGGAACTAGGCAACAAAGAGGGAGTCAACTAGGTCTTTGAAGAGGTAGTGGTGGTGGTAGAGGCTGTGGTGATGGTCTTGGCCGTGGTGTTGGTAGAGGTCGTGGTGATGGTTTTGGCTGTGGTGATGGTCTTGGCCGTGGTGGTGGTGGTAGAGGCCGTGGTGGTGGTCTAGGCCATGGTGGTGGTAGAGGCCGCAGTGGTGGTAGAGGTCGTGGTGATGGCCTAGGCTTTGGTGGTGGCTATGGTCGTGGTGGTGATCTTGGCCTTGGTGGCGGTCGTGGAGGAATGTTTTCTTGGCTCAATGGACCATTGTCATATGTGACTTACTATTATCTTGTTATTTATGTTGTCATTGCCATTTTGCATAGTGTGACTAACTATTAAGTTTCCATTTTCTTAGGTATGGCAACAGAACGCTTCCAGTGGCTATTTGAGCAGTGCAGCGCCCATGGGATAGGCATCACACCGTTAATGTGCAACGCCTAGGGCTTAGGCGCTGCACATACGGACATCACTTAGGCTGCACTCACCCCCTCCAACCCACCCCCACCCCACACACCCCCACCCCCCACACAAACCCGAAGCTCAGTGCCTCCCCTCTGCCCTCCTCTCCCCCCTCAAATCCTTCTCAGATCCAGAGATTTTGTCCGTGGATATCGAAGCCAACCCCTCCCTTAAGGTAATCTCCTCTGATCCCCTAATTTTCATCCAAATGAATTCTCACATTACCTCAAATCCTGCTAGTTTGGGGAAACCCTAGTTGGTGATTGTATTTGGAAATTTGTGTGGAAATATGTTGGCAAACTTTAGTTTTGGCTAGGGTTAGGCATTTGAATGCATTTACCGATGTACATGTCAATGTGTTGAACTTTGTGGGGAAACCCTAGTTTTGTAGGCATGGCTTCATCCGGTTCCATGACGACGCAACCATGTGCTAACCAAGAAGACATGCCGAACAAGTGGGAGGACGCATCTTTGGACAAGGTGAAGGAGAAAGATGTCAACATCCCGCCATGTTGGTGTGGAGATGTTTGCAAGGTGAAGGTATCCACCGACCGAAAGAAGTCATGGATGGAAGGGCAGAGATATTTTGTATGCCCGAACTATGCTTATGATCGTGCACTTCCAACTAACGCCTATGACCAACCACCGGTAAGCTCGAGAAGTAAAATGTTACTCTCAAATGTGTGTCAACACTAACAAAAAATTTGTATGCAGTCACCGCCTCCTCTATGCAAGTACTTCACGTGGATAGTTCATGAAGTGCTAGAAGATGTTCAAAAGGACCAATATCAAGATTGTCTTAGGCGCCAGCAACGGTTCGAAGAATCGTTTTGAAGAGGCTTGGAGGAAGAGCGTCGTCAAAAGGAGAGGATGGAGCGGAAGAAACGAGAGGAGGAGAGGGCACGCCAAGCGAAACTTGCTCGTGAGGAGGAGAGGGCAAGAAAGCTTGCAAAGGCTCGCGAGGCACAAGAGGAGGACTCGGCACGTGACAAGAAGGGGAAATGGCCTCGCTCTACTTAGTAGGGACTTTGCTTTGGTGCACTCATCATGAAACCGGATGAATCCATGCCGTATTTGTCATGAACTATCTTCTAGGGCAAGATGCCATTTGTCGTCAACTATGTCGTACTAGGAAAATTTGTCATTTCTAATGAATGTGTCATGAACTATGTCGTAATAATGTTTGAATTGTCTTATGTGATGAACTCATCGACATATTACTTGTGTTTGTTCAAATTGTTGTGATGCTCAAGTTATTGTAAGTGTTGTGATGTTCAAGTGAATTGAAATTGTTGTCAACTCCGTTTTTGCAGTAAACAACAGTGCAGCGCCCAGTGGACAGGCGCTGCATTATACAGTGCAGCGCCCAAGGTCGAGGCGTCACACTATAGAGTGTAGCGCCTGACCCTTAGGTGCTGCACACTAACATAGCAATTTTTGGGCAAGATCAGTGCTGCAAAGCTGTGTTGGCTCTCTAGATGCACATCCAGATGTGCAGCGCCTGAGTGTTGGGCGCTACACTATATAGTGTAATGCCTGAGTGTTGGGCGCTGCACAGTACGGTGCGGTGCCTGAGGCATGGGCGATTCAGTGCTGTTAACTACTAAACTACAGAAATAGATGCACTTTTGGCTGCAAACTGAATTCACTAGTGAGGGAGTCCTGGACTAGGGGGTGTCCGGACAGCCGGACTATCATCGTCCGCCGGACTCCAAGACTACGAAGATGCAAGATTGAAGACTCCGTCCCGTGTCCGGATGGGACTTTCCTTGGCGTGGAAGGCAAGCTTGGCGATACGGATATGTAGATCACCTACCATTGTAACCGACTCTGTGTAACCCTAGCCCTCTCCGGTGCCTATATAAACCGGAGGGCTTTAGTCCGTAGGACACAACATACATTACAACAATCATACCATAGGCGAGCTTCTAGGGTTTAGCCTCCTTGATCTCGTGGTAGATCCACTCTTGTACTACCCATATCATCAATATTAATCAAGCGGGACGTAGGGTTTTACCTCCATCAAGAGGGCCCGAACATCGTTTCCCTTGTCTCCTGTTACCATCCGCCTAGACGCACAGTTCGGGACCCCTACCGAGATCCGCGGTTTGACACCGACATTGGTGCTTTCATTGAGAGTTCCTCCGTATGCGTCACCGATAGGCTCGATGGCTTCTTCAATCGACAACGCTGTCCAGGGTGAGACTTTTCTCCCCGGACAGATCTTCGTATTCGGCGGCTTCGCACTGCGGGCTAATTCACTTGGCCATCTGGAGCAGATCGAAAGCTACGCCCCTGGCCGTCAGGTCAGGTGGAGCCTAAACTTCAGGGCCGACATCCGCGGGGACTTGATCTTCGACGGGCTCGAGCCACAGCCAAGCGTGCCGCACTGTCACGATGGGCATGATCTAGCTCTGCCGCCGAACAGTGCCTTGGTGGCCGCACAAGAATCCGCTCCGGCCCTTAGTCCGGAGCCGATCGCCTAGATCGAGGACCGGTGGTTGGACACCGCCTCGGGGGCTGCAACTTCCACGGCGATGGAGCCGAACACTAACCTTGTCCCTTGCGAAGCTCGTGACTCCGAGGTGCCGGACTACCCGCCGGATTCCGGACCTCCCACGCCCCTGCCAATCGAATATGATTGGGCGCCGGTTATGGAATTCACCGCCGCGGACATCTTCCAAAACTCGCCCTTTGGCGACATCCTAAATTCACTAAAACATCTCTCGCTATTCGGAGAGACCTGGCCGGACTATGGCCAGGACGGTTGGGATACGGACAACAAAGAAATTCAAAGCCCACCCACCACCCACTTTGCAGCCACTGTCGACGATCTAACCGACATGCCAGACTATGACTCCGAAGACATCCACGGTATGGACGACGATGCCGGAGATGAACAAGAACCAGCGCCTCCTGGGCACTGGCAGACCACCTCGTCATACGACGTATACATGGTGGATACCCCAAAAGGAAGCGATAACGAGGACTAACAGGGCGCGGCAGAAGATAATCCCGCCGACAAACCAAAACGGCGACGCAGACGCCGCCCTAAGTCCCGCCTCGACAACAACAACGCTCCTAATGACGCAGCAATACATCAGGGCAAACCAGTGGATGACGAACACGCAGACAAGCAACCGTCCGAACAGGACGAGTCAGATAATCAGTCCAGGCCCAGCGAAAACAATAGTCCAGACGACCTCACGCCGGACACACCACCGGAGAATAGAAACCTTCGGAAAAGACTCGTCGCCACCGCAAGAAGTTTGAAGAAGGAAAAGCAGAAGCTCAAAATAGCGGAAGATACACTCAGAATGAGGTGGAGCAAAGTGCTCAAAACCACAGACAAATACGGCAATGGCCATCAATCAAAGAGCTACCCAAAGCGCAAGCTGCTGCCAGAATTTGACGAGGAGGCCATAGAGCCCCCACAGTCAAAAAACAAAGAGGCCGCCTGGTCGGATAGACGGCCAGATGATAGGCCGACTAATGACCCTAGAAAAACAGATGACCCTGGAAAAACAGATGGCCCAGCCAGGTCCATTTACGGGCCAAAGAAGAGGGCCCCAGGAAGCAACGCAACACGCCAAGTGTCCGAAGACAGCGGTACACCCAAATACAGGGCGCCAGACACCCACTATGTTTCACTAACGAGGTGCTGGATCATGAATTCCCAGCAGGATTTAAACCCATAAACATAGAAGCCTACGACGGAACAACAGACCCTGGAGTCTAGATAGAGGATTATATACTACACATACACATGGCTAGAGGAGATGATCTCCACGCCATAAAATACTTACCCCTCAAGCTCAAAGGGCCAGCCCGTCATTGGCTCAAAAGCCTCCCAGAAAACACTATTGGAAGTTGGGAAGAGCTCGAGGACGCGTTTAGAGCAAATTTTCAAGGAACTTATGTCCGCCCTCCGGATGCAGATGATCTAAGTCATATAACTCAACAGCCCGGAGAGTCAGCGCGCAAATTCTAGAACAGGTTCCTCACCAAAAAGAACCAAATAGTCGACTGTCCGGACGCCGAAGCCTTAGCAGCTTTTAAACACAACGTCCGAGATGAATGGCTCGCCAGACACCTCGGCCAAGAGAAGCCGAGGACAATGTCCGCGCTAACAAGCCTCATGACCCGCTTTTGCGCGGGAGAGGATAGCTGGCTAGCAAGATGCAGCACCAGCGACCCAAGTACATCCGAGATCAGAGATGGAAACGGAAAATCACGGCGCAGAAAAGATCAGCGCCGGAATAAAGAGAAAAGCCCAAAGAACACGGCGGTCAACGCCGGATTCAAAAGCTCGCGGCCAAACAACAAAACACCGCCTCTTAAGGATAACAGCGATGAGCTATCCAACTTAAACAAAATTTTGGGTCGGATATGTCAAATCGACAGTACCCCCGGAAGACCTGCAAACCACACCCGCCGAGATTGTTGGGTTTTCAAACAGTCCGGCCGATTAAACGCCGAACACAAGGAGCTCAACGCATCAAGCGAGGATGATGATAAACCCCACCAGCAGAGCACCGGAAAACAAAAGACTTTCCCACAAGAGGTCAAAGTAGTAAATTCACTTCATGTGATAATACGGAAAAACAATACGGCACCTGCTAAAATGGGTCTCGCACAGTCCAACCCAGCGGAACATAGAGATTGGCTATCAAAACCAATCACTTTCGACCACCTGGATTATTCCAGAAGCGTTCGAAATGCAGGATGGACTGCCCTGATATTGGATCCTATAATCGACGGACTGCAATTTACACAAGTCCTGATGGACGGAGGCAGCGACTTAAACCTGCTGTATCGAAACACAATCCGCAAGTTGGGGATAGACCTTACTAAAATTCGACACAGCCGCACTTCCTTTAAAGGAGTGACGCCATGCCCTTACGCCAAGTGCACAGGCTCCTTATTACTAGAAGTTGTGTTTGGGTCACCGAACAACTTTCGACGCGAAAAACTAATCTTTCATGTCGCCCCATTTAAAAGTAGCTATCAAGCAATCTTGGGACGAGAAGCTTTTGTCCCCTTCAACGCCATACCACATTACGCGTCTCTTACACTTAAGATGCTCGGTCCACGTGGCATCATTTTAGTGCGAGGGTCATTTAAAGACCCCGGACACGGCTAGACGAGTCCGGCATAAATAAGCTAGGGCTCCTAGCCGCACACCCTTCACAAGGGGCTGTGCGATAAGCAACAATGAGCTCATATAGACTCCGCTTTACTTATTTATTTATATTTTTCCTTCATATATATTTCGCATACGATTTCCTTCCAAACTAAGTTCCTCTCTTTTATAGATGAACAATGTGCACACCCGTCGTGATAACGGCTGCAACGGAGACACAGCGCAGACGCGGAGGGACCCGTCGCAAGGATTCTTTTGATTAAGACCTGTGTAAACCTTTTTCTTGTCTCTTGTTGTTATAATCCCTGGTTTCTCATTATAACCAAAGTGGAGCCTCGACGTTTTGGCATCGGCGCGTCGAGAGGACCTTGCCGTACACGGACACTAGGGGCTTAGGGCATTGTTCGCCCATTATTATAAAGACCGAACACCTTAGGGAGTGTTCGCGTCTCGAGATTAGGCCTTATATGCATCAGCTTGAATCATGTCTTTGGTCAAATGTTGGGTTTGCCCGGCTCCGTGTTTTGCTGCCTTCGTTCCGTATCATCGGCTAACGCGGCACCGGAGAACTATCTGCGATTGTGACCCGATTATTGGGTGAGCACCTCGATGAAAGCAAGCCGAAACCGATCATCATGATACAGCGAGAGACTGGTCAACCACTCGATCGACTACCAGAATGTTTAGAATTCCCCGCTTTGATGAAGGACCGCTTCCCGGTCAGGCACACACACGCCACGAATCCGGAGAAGCGCGGTGCCCCCAGGGGCTATATCGTGGCCCCACCCTCGAACTCCAATGGCTAAGTGAAAGTGATAAAGCATCATAGTCCGTATTGCCTCGTTTGCTACGCTACCACCTCCTTAACAGGACCGAGATGTCGGATTAAGTGTGAAAACGCGCTATTTTTTGTGAACACCCCCGCACCTTGTGCGTGGGGGCTGAAGCCGAAGACTGCCATCTTTCAGGTTATACAAACGTATACATAAACGGCCGCATAGGAGATATTTCAATACTTGGAACGCACAAGTATAAAAAGCAGTTACATCATAATCATTGTTTTACAAGATAAAACGTTCATTTGAATGTGACATTTTTCGAGCACCGCGACTCTATTACACGAGCACCGCGCATAACTTCCCCAAAATAGTGCTCGGCGGGTAACCGGCTTTCGCCCGAACCCTGGGTTGCAATAGCGGTGGCATCCATCTCTGTCCAATGTGTCTTCACACGGGCAAGGGCCATCCGCGCACCTTCTATGCAGGCCGACCGCTTCATCTCCTTGATATGCGGCACTGCTCCCAGAAATTGCTGCAATAAGCCAAAATAGCTCGTCGCCTTGGGCCTCTCTGGCCAGACATGAGCCACAATATCAGTCATGGCAAGTCCGGACAACCTGTTCAGCTCAGCCCATTTGGCCAACCGATCGGTCAGCAGAAGTGAACAATACGGACTATGGAATTGAGACCAAAACAGCTCTTCCGTCTTGTGATCCTTCTGACTCCGGAAGTGCACAACGGCATCCGCCGCACTTGCCGCTAAGTCCATATATGGATCCTCCGGACCCCACAGCTGGCCAAGCTGGGAATAATTCGGATCCGTAAACCGGCGACGCAGCAGAAAAGGCTTGCTAGCCACAATGTCTCCGGCCTGGCGCAGCTCCTCCTTCATAGCCCCGCATTGCAGAACGGGCATCCTTGGCCTCGGCGGTGGCCTTCCCCAGGTCTTCTCGCTACGATAGGCGCTCCTTTTCAAGAGCCTCATTGCGGTCGGTAGCATCCTTCAATTTCACGGCCAATCCGGCCATCTCTTCCCTGCTTAGGCAGTGTGCAGCCCTTTCGGCTTTTAACTCCTCGGCCGTCCTCGAGGCAGCCCAATCACTCCTTCTGGCTTGCTCCTTGGCTTGAGCAAGCTCGGCCCGAAGGCTCTCCACAGCAGCAGCACCATCTGCATCACAACATAAATATTGTAAGAGGCGGGCTTTGGCTCCCTTAAATAAGTGACTGCGGAGAATTCATTTACCTTGCGACTAATCAAGTCGCCGGTTGACAAGCGCGATGTCCGCATCCGCTACATCAAGTTGCTGCATTAACTCGACAACTCCACCAGTCCGGCTAGCCCTCGGACTATTCGCCACCTGCATAGGAAAGGCGACACTCAATACCTGCGATTTTGATCCTCGGCACGCTGTCATTTTCGACAACCTACCGAGTCTCAGGGGCTACTATCTATATAGGGCGCACTTCTATGTGCAAAACTGTCAAAAAGGTGCGTCGTTCTTACGTACCTCAAATCCCGCCAGCAAACTCCTGACTGCATTACGCAATCCGCTTTCGGCGAACGAAATCCTTCCAATCACCATGCTCATCAATGCACGGTGATCTTCTGAGATGGACGCCCTCTCAAGCAGATACTTCAGCTCCCCCGGCCGAACACTAGTCGGCGCCAAACTCTCCGGCTCCACCAGGCTCGGGGATATCCTCCGTGGCGATACTTGAGCTCGTCGCCTGTCCGACGGCGCGCAGCAGACGGAGGCGTCTCGCTCTCCATCATCTCGGGACGAAGATCCTCGAGACGAACTCATCCGAGAACGCCGCAGATCCAAAGCAGTAAGGTAAAAATTTCGGTTATCCTCGGAAGCACAAATAGGGATATTTTCTTATTAATGAACTCCCTTTTCCTACTCACGGCTCACCGGAGGCTGATCCTTTAAAGACGATTATGCGCCGGGGTCTCCCGGACGCAGAGACCCTCCGGTGAAGATTTCTTCCCCGTTAGGGCTTTGGCCTCCGGTCTTGGAGGCGGTCCTCTTCTCCCCCGGAAGGAGGGATTCTCGATCCCCCTCTTCAAGCGCCCCTTAGCGAGGTGATAGCTCCTCTATTTTCCCCATCGCCTTCTTCTATGGGCGCGACCTCCAACATTCTGACCAGCACGGGCTCCGGTGCGGTCTCTAGGAGGGGGGCCGGACACCTTATCAGCTTCGCTCGCTACCCACTCCTGATGAAGGATAATGGGTTAGAAGGCGAATTATAGAAAAGCAAACAAACGGAACGTCCGGACTCTGAGCTACTTACCTGAGTATCCGGGCGATTGTAGCTTAGGCCTGCGTCCTCGGTCAATTCCGGACACGCCACCTGCGGTCCGAAGAACAACTTGTACATCTCCACAGGTGTCATACCCATGAAGTGTTGGAGAATTCGTGGTCCCTCCGGATTGAACTCCCATAACTGGAGAGGGCAGTGTTTGCAGGGCAGAAGACGCCTGATTAGCATGACCTGCATCACCACAACCAGATTGATCTCCCTCGCTTGGAGGTCTCGAATCCGGCCCTGCAATAGGGGCACGTCTTCTGACGGCCCCCAATTGAGTCCTTGGTTGACCCACGACATCAACCGTCGTGGAGGTCCCGGGCGTAATGAAGGCGGCGGCTTTTGCCTGCTGCCCTTCGGAGCGGTGATATAGAACCACTCCTGCTGCCACAAGCCGAGCTCCTCTTGGAAGGAGCCCTCGGGCCACGGGGCATCGGTCCTCCTGCTTATGGCCGCCCCGCCGCACTCTGCTTGACGCCCCCCGATCATCTTTGGCTCCACATTGAAGGTCTTCAGCCACAGGCCGAAGTGAGGGGTGACGCGGAGGAAGGCTTCGCAGACGATAATGAATGCGGAAATATGGAGGATGGACTCCGGAGCCAAGTCGTGAAAATCCAGCCCGTAGTAGAACATGAGCCCTCTCACGAAGGGGTCCATCATCAAGAGGCCTAAACCCCGACGGAGGTGGGATACGAAGACGACGTACTCACCGGGCTCGGGAGTAGGTACGGCCTCCCCTTGGGCGGGTAACCAATGCGAAATCTCGTAAGACAGGTACTTGGCCTCACGCAGCTTTAGCACGTCCTCCTCCGTGACGGAGGAAAGCATCCACCGACCCTGAAAGTCGGAGCCGGACATTGTTGAAGGTCCGAAGCGCTCGAATCTGGGGCTCTGGGTGTTGGAACTTGGAGCAAGGAGAAGATTCGATGGAAGATTGAAGAAAAGAAACGAGCCTTGGTCCTCTTATAAAGAGGGAAAATACCAAGAGCCGTCTCTGTGACCGTTCGGGATTCACCTTCGATAGAGGAGGCATGGCGACGGGCACGGTTGGGTTACCCATGCCCGTATTGATGAGAATCCCGGAATAAGGGGAACACGATCTCTGCTTCGACAAGACGTGCCAAGGAAACCACTTCGCTAAACGTGCTGAGGTGGTATAATAAAAAACGATTCAAGTAAAGGCTTGGTAGTGGTGTGACGTCATGCCGCAAAATACGTCAGCAGATTGAACTTGTGTACATTTTATTCTCTCTACGGTGGAATGTGGAATTTATTTTGCAGAGCCGGACACTATCCTGGTGTTCATGATCTTCTCTGGATTATTCAAAGGAGGAACCCGCCTTGCAATGCCGAACATTGTGCGCGCGGACTTATCGTCATTGAAGTCTGGTTCAGGGCTACTCTTGAGGAGTCTGGACTAGGGGTGTCCGGACAGCTCGACTATCATCGTCCGCCGGACTCCAAGACTACAAAGATGCAAGATTGAAGACTCCGTCCCGTGTCCGGATGGGACTTTCCTTGGCGTGGAAGGCAAGCTTGGCGATACGGATATGTAGATCTCCTACCATTGTAACCGACTCTGCGTAACCCTAGCCCTCTCTGGTGCCTATATAAACCGGAGGGCTTTAGTCCGTAGGACACAACATACATTACAACAATCATACCATAGGCTAGCTTCTAGGGTTTAGCCTCCTTGATCTCGTGGTAGATCCACTCTTGTACTACCCATATCATCAATATTAATCAAGCGGGACGTAGGGTTTTACCTCCATCAAGAGGACCCGAACCTGGGTAAAACATCGTTTCCCTTGTCTCCTGTTACCATCCGCCTAGACGCACAGTTCGGGACCCCCTACCCGAGATCCGCCGATTTTGACACCGACAACTAGTATAGTGGAATGTAGTGCTGTAAACTGCAGAAACTGAACAAAGAGAACTTATAACTTGAACATCACATCATTTAGGACAATTCAACGTTACTACAAGTACGCAAAGACAAGTACCACACTAGTAAGAGTTCACCAACATATGACATAACCTCACAAGTTCATCAACCTAATGAAATAGCTACAAGAGCACTTCCATAATAAAAAACACAAGCACTATTGCTTTCCGCGAGTGTTCCTGGTGCCACGCTTGGAGGCAATCCTCTTCTTCCTGCTAGGACGAGCCTCCTCTTCCTCCACTTCCTCCTCTGCCTCATCATCCAAGCTAGCCATCTGTGAGGTCCCTATGACCACCTTTGGGTTGCCTCTGTTGTCAAAGTCGGTGTGCGTGTACCGGCGTATGGGCTGCCTAGGCTTCAACATATATGCGGACCGAATTTGAGCGTCCGCCAAAGTCATGTCATCATCAAGGTCATGGCCCTATCACACAATCAAACAATATGGTAAAGACCGATGTCGTAATCAAGTGAGAATCACATCTAAAGGATTACTCATACCTATTGGGTGAACGCACCCTCATCATCCAGATAAGCATATGAGGAACTCACATCGTCCCCCTGATGGTGAGATAAGGGGTCTGATGGTGTACTACACTTAGAGGCAGATGGTTCATCATATTCCGGGTCACGGCAACCGAGAAGGTTTGATAACTGCCTTAACTTCTAGGCCTGGCGCTATAACATGAACAAGTGTATAAGATACCAAACTCCACAAGATATGTAACATGGACACACCTGAGTGCGATATGTACCTTGAGAAATTTTCGTAGTGGACCTTCATCATTGCCTTCTCCAACCGGTGTCTTCTCAAGAATAGACTGGCTTTCATCAGCTGCTTTCTTGATCTGGTTGCGCTGCAGATGAGAACGAAGTAACACGTTAGCCATTCAAACATGTGTAATACAGCCAATGGGAAAGTAAAGAAGGGAACACTTTACCACATAGTTAATCACCGGAACAGCAGGGACTCCTAGCCCTTCCCTAACATCTTTGTTGTACTGTCGCTTCGATACATCCTCAAAGTTTACGGGCTCTTCAAGAATATCATCATTGTATGCTGGCGGGCATATCTCAACTCGAGCATTTTCAAGAAACCATCATAGGTATTTATCGAAAGCAAGTGAGCTATGCTCACGAAGCTGGCCGCGTGCACTGTTATGAGCTTGCTCCACACTAAGATGGAAACAGGTAACATACAATGCATGATTCTTGTCCCAGTCCTTTATCTGCCGCTGCTTTCTCCTGTCCAGCCTGTATGGTACAAAACCAAACATTAACACAACCAAGAAGAATTGGTCATGCTTAGTCAATACGGTTCATGCTCTGCTCTCTTACTTATGAAGTGTTTTGTCCGTGTCCACCCATTCCGACGGGTGAGGTTGGAAAGACCAAACTAACGATACACGCGATTTGGCAAATAAAACTCAACCACCCAGTTGTATATCAGTGGGCACCGCATAAGCCAGAGATCCCTATCCCCCAAGCATATTAGGTTGATGACAAACTCCTCGGTGTACCTAAGTATGTCATTGGCGCCATATGGCTGCCATACCACCTATGAAATAGGGCAACAACGCAACATTGATGACTATTTTTCAGGCAAGCATGAGAAATGACTGAAGTAATGTCCTCGTTACTTGCTCAGGCATAATCGTGTCCAACTAGGCAATGTACTTTTGGTACATGAGATTGACATCGTTCGTCATCTCGGATACCACATCCCACTTGTAAGCCGAAGTGGGGCGCCGTAATTCGCCATCTTCATCCCAAGGATTAAACTTGACGCTCTTCGAGCGTCCAACAGGCAGACGCTCCCAGCTCCATACAGAAAGTAGAAGCATATTACCATCAATGCCTGCACTACCTGTGATCCTGCAACACGCATCGGCTAGCTGCATATGAAAGAAAATAATGTTAACTTGACAGCAAGGTTGCATTGCTAATGAAGAAATGACTTGATAACAAAACAAACCAACTACCTGTCGGTACAAGTAGGCAAGAGTCGCTGAACCCCAGCTCCATCCGCTATTGAAGACGGACAACGCCTTCAGCCACATCCATGGAGCATTCTTGCCTGTGGAGTCAGGAAACAAAGTCCTCAAGACAACGTACTACATATAGACACGAGCATGTGCATGTATCATATCATCAGTGGCATCCGCAGGGAAATGCGCAAAGTTGCTTGGAATCAATGTGAAAGCAACTCCGGCTGCTTTCCTTTCCTTCCTCTTCTTCTCTTCTCCCTCCTCTACATCAGCTCAGCCTTAATAGGAGTTGCTATGTCTTGAGCTTGCGTTGGTTTTCCTTGAAGAGGAAAGGGTGATGCAGCAAAGTAACGTAAGTATTTCCCTCAGTTTTTTAGAACCATGGTATCAATCCAGTAGGAGGCTCCTCAAAAGTCCCACACACCTACACAAACAAACAAGAACCTCGCAACCAACGCAATAAAGGGGTTGTCAATCCATTCACGACCACTTGCGAAAGTGAGATCTGATAGAGATAATATGATAAGATAAATATTTTTGGTATTTTTATGATATAGATTGGAAAAGTAAAGATGCAAATAAAAGTAGATGGTAAACTTATATGATAAAAGATAGACCCGGGGGCCATAGGTTTCACTAGTGGCTTCTCTCAAGATAGCATAAGTATTATGGTGGGTGAACAAATTACTGTCAAGAAATTGATAGAAAAGCGCATAGTTATGAGATTATCTAGGCATGATCATGTATATAGGCATCACGTCCGTGACAAGTAGACCGAAACGATTTTGCATCTACTACTATTACTCCACACATCGACCGACTCCTGCCTGCATCTAGAGTATTAAGTTCATGAAGAACAGAGTAATGCATTAAGAAAGATGACATGATGTAGAGGGATAAACTCATGCAATATGATATAAACCCCATCTTTTTATCCTCGATGGGAACAATACAATACGTGCCTTGATGCCCCTTCTGTCACTGGGAAAGAACACCGCAATATTGAACCCAAAGCTAAGCACCTCTCCCATTGCAAGAAAGATCAATCTAGTAGGCCAAACCAAACTGATAATTCGAAGAGACTTGCAAAGATAACTTAATCACACATAAAGAATTCAGAGAAGATTCAAATATTTCTCATAGATAAACTTGATCATAAACCCACAATTCATTGGATCTCGACAAACACACCGCAAAAAGATTTACATCGAATAGATCTCCAAGAAGATCAAGGAGAACTTTGTATTGAGAATCAAAGAGAGAGAGAATAAGCCATCTAGATAATAACTATGGACCCGAAGGTCTATGGTAAACTACTCACAACTCATCGGAGAGGCCTTGGAGATGATGTAGAGGCCTTCCGTGGTCGATTCCCCCTTCAGCGGAGCACCGACGAAGGCTCCAAGATGGGATCTCGCGGATACAGAAGGTTGCGGCGATGGAAAGAGTTTTTTGTGGTGCTCCTGGATGTTTTCAGGGTACGTAGGTATATATAGGAGGAAGAAGTAGGTCGGTGGACACTCGAGGGGCCCACGAGGGTAGGGGCGTGCCCAGCCCTAGGGGGCGCACCGGTAACCCTCGTGGCAGCCTCATCTGTTGCTTGACTTCCACTCCAAGTCCCCTGGATTGCGTTTGTTCCAAAAAGATCGCTCCCGAAGGTTTCATTCCGTTTGGACTCCGTTTGATATTCCTTTTCTTCGAAACACTGAAATAGGCAAAAAACCAGCAATTCGGGGTGGGCCTCCAATTAGTAGGTTAGTCCCAAAAAATGATATAAAAGTGTAAAGTAAAGCCCATAAACATCCAAAGCGGGTAATATAATAGCATGGAACAATCAAAAATTATAGATACGTTGGAGACGTATCAAGCATCCCCAAGCTTAGTTATTGCTCGTCCTCGAGTAGGTAAATGATAAAAACAGAATTTTTGATGTGGAATGCTAACTAGCATAATTCTCAATGTAATTTTCTTTATTGTGGCATGAATGTTCAGATCCAAATGATTCAAAATAAAAGTTCATATTGACATAATAAATAGTAATACTTCAAGCATACTAATCAAAGAAATCATGTCTTCTCAAAATAACATGGCTAAAGAAAGTTCATCCCTACAAAATCATATAGTTTGGTCATGCTCCATTTTCGTCACACAAGAATGCTCTCATCTTGCATACCCCCGATGACAAGCCAAGCAATTGTTTCATACTTTAGTAATCTCAAACTTTTTTCAACTTTCACGCAATACATGAGCGTGAGCCATGGATATAGCACTATGGGTGGAATAGAATATGATGATGGATGTTGTGTGGAGAAGACAAAAAGGAAGAAAGTCTCATGTTAACGAGGCTAATCAACGGGCTATGGAGATGCCCATCAATTGATGTCAATATGAGGAGTAGGGATTGCCATGCAACAGATGCACTAGAGCTATAAATGTATGAAAGCTCAACAAAAGAAACTAGTGGGTGTGCATCCAACTTGCCTTCTCACGAAGACCTAGGGCATTTTGAGGAAGCCCATCGTTGGAATATACAAGCCAAGTTCTATAATGAAAAATTCCCACTAGTATATGAAAGTGACAACATAAGAGACTTTTTATATGAAGAACATGGTGCTACACTGAACCACAAGTGTGGAAAAGGATAGTTACATTGCCCCCTTTTTTATTTTCTTTTTCTTTTTTTGGGCCTTTCTTTTTTTTCTTTTGGCCTTTCTTTTTTTTCTTTGGCCTTTTTTTGGCCTTTCTTTTTTTATTTGGGGACAATGCTCTAATAATGATGATCATCACACTTCTACTTATTTACAACTCATGAATTACAACTCAAAACTAGAACAAGATATGACTCTATATGAATGCCTTCGGCAGTGTACCGGGATGGGCAATGAATCAAGAGTGACATGTATAAAAAATTATGCATGGTGGCTTTGCCACAAATACAATGTCAACTACATGATAATGCAAGGCAATATGACAATGATGATGCGTGTCATGATGATGAACGGAACGGTGGAAAGTTGCATGGCAATATATCTCGGAATGGCTATGGAAATGCCATAATAGGTAGGTATGGTGGCTGTTTTGAGGAAGATATAAGGAGGTTTATGTGTGATAGAGCGTGTCGTATCACGGGGTTTGGATGCACCGGCGAAGTTTGCACCAACTCTCAAGGTGAGAAAGGGCAATGCACGGTTACCAAGAGGCTAGCAATGATGGAAGGGTAAGAGTGTGTATAATCCATGGACTCAACATTAGTCATAAAGAACTCATATACTTATTGCAAAAATCTACAAGTCATCAAAAACCAAGCACTACGCGCATGCTCCTAGGGGGATAGATTGGTAGGAAAAGACCATCGCTCGTCCCTGACCGCCACTCATAAGGATGACAATCTAAGAACACCTCATATTTCAAATTTGTTACACAACGGTTACCATACGTGCATGCCACGGGACTTGCCAACTTTAACACAAGCATTCTTTAAATTCACAATTACCCAACTAGCATGACTCTAATATCACCACCTCCATATCTCAAAACAATTATCAAGTATCAAATTGATCATAGAATCCAATTCACTTCCTATGATAGTTTTTATTATACCCAACTTGGATGCCCATCATTTTAGGACCAATTTTATAACCATAGCAAATACCATGCTGTTCTAAAAGACTCTCAAAGTAATATAAGTGAAGCATGAAAGATAAACAATTTCTACAAAATCAAGCCACCGCCGTGCTCTAAAATATATAAGTGAGGCACTAGAGCAAAACTATCTAGCTCAAAAGATATAGGTGAAGCACATAGAATATTCTAATAATTTCCAATCAAGTGGGTTTCTCCCAAAAGGTGTGTACAACAAGGACGATTGTGTTAATCTAAAAAGAAAAGACTAATATCATACAAGACGCTCCAAGCAAAACACATATCATGTGGCAAATAAAAATATAGCTCCAAGTAAAGTTACCGATAGACGAACACGAAAGAGGGGATGCCTTCCGGGGTATCCCCAAGCTTAGGCTTTTGGTTATCCTTGAATATCTTGGGGTGCCATGGGCATCCCCAAGCTTAGGTTCTTGCCACTCCTTATTCCATGGTCCATCAAATCTTTACCCAAAACTTGAAAACTTCACAACACAAAACTCAATAGGAAATCTCATAAGCTCCGTTAGTGCAAGAAAGAAAAACCACCACATAAGGTAATGTAATGAACTCATTCTTTATTTATATAGGTGTTAAACCTACTGTATTCCAACTTCTCTATGGTTCATACCCACGGATACTAGCCATAGATGCATCAAAATAAGCAATCAACACACGAAAAACATAATCTGTCAAAAACAGAACAATCTGTAGCACTCTGTAATTTTCGAATACTTATGGAACTCTAAAACTCCTACCAAAATAGCAAGTCCTGGGAAATTTGTCTATTGATCTACAGCAAAAATAAGAAATGCAAAAGCACGTTTCTATGAATTACTAAAATTATTTTCGTGCGTGCAAAAGTTTCTGTTTTAAGCAGAATCAAATTAACTATCGCCGTAGGTTATCCTATAGGTTCTACTTGGCACAAACACTAATTAAAACATGAAAACACATCTAAACAGAAGCTAGATGAAATAAATATTACTAAAAATAAGCAAAAATTAAGAAACTAAAATAAAATTGGGTTGCCTCCCAACAAGCGCTGTCGTTTAACGCCCCAAGCTAGGCATAAAAGCGAGGATAGATCTAAGTAGTGCCATCTTTGGCACTCAATTCATAAGTAGCTCACATGATAGATTCATAAGGTAATTTAGCTTTATTTCTTGGAAAGTGTTCCATGCCTTTCATTAAAGGAAATTGGAATCTAATATTCCCTTCCTTCATATCAATAATTGCACCAATCGTTCTAAGGAAAGGTCTACCAAGAATAATAGGGCATGAAAGATTGCAATCTATGTCAAGAACGATAAAATCTACGGGCACATAATTCCTATTTGCAACAATAAGAACATCATTGATCCTTCCCATAGGTTTCTTAATGGTGGAATCCGCAAGGTGCAAGTTTAAAGAGCAATCATCAAGATCATGAAAACCTAGCACATCACATAAAGTTTTTGGAATCGTGGAAACACTAGCACCCAAATCACACAAAGCATAGCACTCATGATCTTTAATTTTAATCTTTATAGTAGGTTCCCACTCATCATAAAGTTTTCTAGGTATAGAGACTTCCAAATTAAGTTTTTCATCATAAGATTGCATCAAGGCATCAACAATATGTTTGGTAAAAGCTTTAATTGACTATAAGAATGAGGAGAATTCAACACGGATTGCAACAAGGAAATACAATCTATTAAAGAACAATTATCATAATTAAATTCCTTGAAATCCATAATAGTGAGTTCAATGCTATTTAAAGTCTTGACCTGTCCAATCCCACTTTTACCAAATTTAGCATCAAGATCTAAAAACTCTGAATCATTGGGATGCCTTTTAACTAAAGTTGACTCATCTCCAGTCCCATCATTACTAACATTCATAATATTTCAAAACAAAGATTTAATAGGGTACACATCACTAACCTTTAGATCTTTATAATTATTTTCATGGAAACTAGAAGAACACGCTCTTACAAAGCAATCTTTCTTAGCACGCAACCTAGCGGTTCTTTCTTTGCACTCATCAATGGAAATTCTCATAGCTTTGAGATACTCATTGATATCATGCTTAGGAGGAGTAGATCTAAGTTTCAAAGAATCAACATCAAGCGAAAGCCTATCAACGTTCCTAGCCAAATCATCAACTTTAAGCAATTTTTCTTCAAGCAAAGCACTAAAATTCTTTTTGAGAGATCATAAATTATTTAACACTATTCTCAAAATAAGAGGGCATCTTATTAAAATTTCCATAAGAATTATTGTAGGAATTTCCATATTTATTAGAGGAATTACTATGGAACGGTCTAGGATTAAAGTTTCCTCTATAAGCATTATTACCAAAATTATTCCTACCAAAAAAATTCACATCCATAGATTCATTATTATTCTCAATCAAAGTAGACAAAGGCATATCGTTAGGATCAATAGGAGCACTAATAGTAACAAACAATTTCATAAGTTCATCCATCTTTCCACTCAAAACATTAATTTCTTCTGTAGCATGCACTTTTTTACTAGTAGATCTTTTGGTGTGCCACTGAGAATAATGAGCCGTAATGTTATCAAGGAGTTTAGTAGCTTCTACTAAAGTGATTTCCATAAAAGTGCCTCCCGCGGCCGAATCTAAAAGATTTCTAGAAGCAAAATTTAGTCCAGCGTAAAAGTTTTGCATGATCATCCATAAATTCAAACCATGAGTAGGGCAATTGCGAATCGTCAATTTCATTCTTTCCCAAGATTGGGCAACATGCTCATGATCAAGTTGTTTAAAATTCATAATATCGTTCCTAAGAGAGATGATTTTAGCGGGAGGAAAATACTTAGAGATAAAAGCATCTTTGCACTTATTCCATGAATCAATACTATTTTTAGGCAAAGACGAAAACCAAGTTTTAGCACGATCTCTAAGTGAAAACGAAAATAACTTCATTTTAACAATATCATTATCCATATCTTTCTTCTTTTGGATATCACACAAATCAACAAAGTTGTTTAAATGAGTAGCGGCATCTTCACT
Source organism: Aegilops speltoides (assembly GCA_021437245.1). Taxonomy (NCBI): domain Eukaryota; kingdom Viridiplantae; phylum Streptophyta; class Magnoliopsida; order Poales; family Poaceae; genus Aegilops; species Aegilops speltoides. The sequence continues at coordinate 93,241,870 of CM038147.1, read as the reverse complement.
AGGAAGGCCGGAGAATTGATCTTTTATAACAAGATTCAGCAAAACAACATTGATTTCACAAGATTCAACATCATTAAGAGGAGCAATCGGAGTGCTAAGGAAATCATTATTATTGGTATTGGAGAAGTCACACAATTTGGTATTATCTTGCGCCATCGTGACAAGCAATCCCACACACAAGCAAACAAAAAGGCAAGCGAAAGAGAGGAGATTGGGAAAGAGAGGGCGAATAAAACGGCAAAGGTGAAGTGGGGAAAAGGGAAACGAGAGGCAAATGGCAAATAATGTAATGCGACGGAGATGAGTTTGTGATGGGTACTTGGTATGTCTTGACTTGAGCGAAGACCTCCCCGGCAACGCGCCAGAAATCCTTCTTGCTACGTCTTGAGCTTGCGTTGGTTTTCCTTGAAGAGGAAAGGGTGATGAAGCAAAGTAGCGTAAGTATTTCCCTCAGTTTTTGAGAACCAAGGTATCAATCCAGTAGGAGGCTCCTCAAAAGTCCCACACACCTACACAAACTAACAAGAACCTCACAACCAACGCAATAAAGGGGGTTGTCAATCCCTTCACGGCCACTTGCGAAAGTGAGATCTGATAGAGTTAATATGATAAGATAATTATTTTTGGTATTTTTATGATATAGATTGGAAAAGTAAAGATGCAACTAAAAGTAGATGGTAAACTTATATGATAAAAGATAGACCCGAGGGCCATAGGTTTCACTAGTGGCTTCTCTCAAGATAGCATAAGTATTACGGTGGGTGAACAACTTACTGTCGAGCAATTGATAGAAAAGTGCATAGTTATGAGATTATCTAGGCATGATCATGTATATAGGCATCACGGCCGTGACAAGTAGACCGAAACGATTTTGCATCAACTACTATTACTCCACACACCGACCGACTCCTGCCTGCATCTAAAGTATTAAGTTCATGAAGAACAGAGTAATGCATTAAGAAAGATGACATGATGTAGAGGGATAAACTCATGCAATATGATATAAACCCCATCTTTTTATCCTCGATGGCAACAATACAATACGTGCCTTTCTTCCCCTACTGTCACTAGGAAAGGACACCGCAAGATTGAACCCAAAGCTAAGCACTTCGCCCGTTGCAAGAAAGATCAATCTAGTAGGCCATACCAAACTGATAATTCGAAGAGACTTGCAAAGATAACTTAATCACACATAAAAGAATTCAGAGGAGATTCAAATATTTCTCATAGATAAACTTGATCATAAACCCACAATTCATCGGATCTCGACAAACACACCGCAAAAAGAGCTACATCGAATAGATCTCCAAGAAGATAGAGGAGAACTTTGTTTGAGAATCAAAGAGAGAGAGAGAAGAAGCCATCTAGCTAATAACTATGGACCCGAAGGTCTGTGGTAAACTACTCACAACTCATCGGAGAGGCCTTGGAGATGATGTAGAGGCCCTCCATGGTTGATTCCCCCTCCGGCAGAGCGCTGGCGAAGGCTCCAAGATGGGATCTCGCGGATACAGAAGGTTGCGGCGGTGGAAATAGTTTTTCGTGGTGCTCCTGTATGTTTTCGGGGTACGTGGGTATATATAGGAGGAAGAAGTAGGTCGGTGGACGCTCAAGGGGCCCATGAGGGTGGGGGGCGCGCCGGGCATCCTCGAGCGACATGGTCATTTCCCCAGTCCGAAGATGGATATTGTGCATCTCCGGCCTCCACTAATCAGCAAGAGAGGTCACCAATGGAGCGTTGAGGTTAGGCGTGGACTGGATGACCTACTGAATCCACGGGAGGAGCCCTGCCTGCTGGATGTAGGGTGTGTACCACTCATCGTAGGGCATGGTAGGACCAGAGACCCCGCGAGACCGAATCTTCAGAGGTTCAAGCTTCTGCAAGAAACAAGTAATGACAAATCTTAGGGCATGTCAATTTCAACTAAAGGCAAATTTTCAAAATATTTAGATTACTCATTATTACTATCTCCTTCTCGCGCATCATGTAGGCCCGATGTCGTGTGTCGTAGGCATCATCGAGAAGCCAAACCATCCTTACAAAGTTCAAACAATAAACATATATGAGTTCATCTTCATCTCAAATATCGGTATACACTAAACATCTCATATGTGTTCAACTACAAGAATCTCAACATCTCCTTCTCACACAATGAATAAATGATTGTAAATTCTCATATATATCTCGTATGTCATATGTGTTCAAATAAACTCAACATCTCATATTTCAAATAAACTCAACATCTCATAGTTATCTACAAAACTAGGCATCTTATATATATCTAAAAAACTAAACAATTTAGGGTTTCACTAACAAGAATCATATATTGTGAACTAATGAATAATACTAGGGTAGTACCACTATGACTACACATCCTAAATCAAGCAAATCAAGCAATTCAAGGGTTCCATCAAATCTTCGACAAATCTCTGAAATGGCAACAAATTTAAGGAGGAAAAGAAAGGGAATGGAGGAGTTTACCTAGTAGGAGGGATTGGAGATCGAATCCACAGATTAATTCTTCAGATCTGAGAGGGATGTGGGGGGGGGGAGGGATTCGATGGGGACGCCGCCGCTGCTCTCAGTGCGACGCCTAAGCCAAAGGCACTGCATGGTGGAGTGCAGCGCCCGGCTGTCAGGCGCCATACAAAACGCACAGTTTGTGAAAAAAAATTAGAAGTAGTTCAAATTTTGAAAACATTTCGTCCTCGGGTCAAATATGTGTTTTTTTTTGCCTCTTAGATCGATCGTACATGCGCTCTCTCACTCGCTCTCTCTCCTGGTGCATGCGTACGTACTACGTATAGAATCAGATCATGGATCGCTACGCATGTAACCTACTACAGTAGCTACGCTAGCAATTTTCCAGAATCTGCTGCCTGCAGTGTGGACGAAGTACGCCACGCCTAGATGTTGTGCCATCTAGGTGGTGCATTTTGGCAGGAGCCTGCCATAACGGCTGTTTCAAGCGTGTATGTGGATCGGTGCAGTATACAGCGTACAATGTACCCACTGGTGGAAAAAAGGCCTTTGGTCGCGGTTCGCAACTGCCATTAGTCGCGGCCGCGCAACGGCGACCAAATAAGCGCGACTAAAGCCCCCCACCTTTAGTCGCGGCTGCTTAAGAACCGCGACTAACGGCCCGTCCACGTGGGCGCCAGGCGGCCGTCGGGGCGGAGGACCTTTAGTCGCGGTTCTTCTGGCCAACCGCGACTAAAGGCCGCCGCAGGTTTAGGGTTTTAGCCCCCCCCCCCTAAACCTGTTTTCTGTTTAATTTGTATTGTTTTATTTCTTTTGTGCTTTATTTTAATTTTGAAGGAGTTTCATATATTCTACGGTACTACATACATGCATATGAATGTACAATTTCAAATAAATTTGAAATTAGAACCAACAAGAATTCAAGAGGAATATACAATATATATTCAATATCATCGGATGACCATATACAATTTTGAACAAGTTTCCATACATGATTTAATCCATATAAAGTTCTACGTCCTTGTGATAGTGTTCTCCTTTAGGATGGAGGACTTCCTGAACCATCCAGCTAGTTCCTCTTGAAGTGGTCGGAAGCGAGCTTGGACTAAGCATCCACGGAGGTTATTCCTCCGAGCATTGGTATCACTCGGAACCCGCCAGAGGTGTATCTCGGATCATCTCACGAACATAGTATCCACATAGATTGGTCAACGGTGGCTGAATATCCCCAAAGATTCTTAGGCTTTAACATTTTGAATTCTAGCTCTTTTTGAATTCACCGACCTTTGTATCTACGAACCGTCTCCAAACCCTACGAGGCAAAGAAAATTAAATGAACAAGAGAGTTATTAGTTACTTGATATTAGGAAATGAACGAAATAGGCCGATCGATATAGAGCGCAAATGAATGAAAATAATTACTTCGCAGCATTTTTCTCATGTCGCCCCAAAGCTTTGGATCCATATTCAGAGAGTCGTGGGCGAGACATTACGAGGTGTTAACTTTAATTACTAGCAGAATCCAAAGGAACCTGCGGACACGATACATGCACAAGACGTCATGCATAACTCATCGATTAGCCGCCACATACCATGCATGGAGTAAACAAAAGAGAATGTGCTCAAGACGTAAACACTCACCCAAAATGGTAAGGAAATAGAATATCACTTTTGAGTTCCTGCTTTGTAAGAAACGCCACAGTGTCCGCCTCCACGTCGGCGGGTAATGCTTCAACACAATTCCATTAACGATGTGTGGGTCAATGAACCCAACATCATGGATGTTCCTTACTCGCATTCCTTAATCTTCATTCTGCATGTATAATAGCGGACACAACAATATAATTAGGACATATATATAGTGCAGGCAATATGAACGAGATGGGGTAGAAATTAATAAATCACTTACGTAACGTAGCAACCGATGATAGATTTGTCGAGCTCAAGCAGATTGAAAAGCTGGAACAATTCACTCGAAGGCAATTTGTACATAGTAATGTTTGAAGTGATGCTCATGTCTAACTTCCGCATAAATATATTCTTTGGCGTTTTTATTTTTATGTAACCCTTGTACCAATTCAGCAGACCTTTCATTTGGTCGTAGATCCTTTTCTGCGCAGCTCGACGAGAGGCCCATTCTTGACATATGTAATTACTACCTACTTCAAGGCGCCTCATCAAGGCCTAATAGTTCACGAAGAGTAATACCTAACTTGGCCGCTTGTTCTCGGCACTCGTTCTACCAATCCTGTGTTGCCGCAGCTTGTATGATCTCGGGGCATCCGGACGAAGGCTTCCACTATAAGCGGGCAATCGATTGTTTACTTTGTTCCCGAGCTGGGCAACTTGTTTCCGCTTTTTTACTTTCGCCTTCTCCGCTCTTTGTTCTCCTTGAACATGAGTGCCTGCTGCAAGTTCACGTGCATAGTCGTTAGGCGATTCTTCGCGGCTTGGGACGGTGTGCTCAAAATGACTTAGCCCACTTCTTTTGCTCATCGAAAATCTGGCTTGGGCTCGGGCTCTCTTTTCTTCTTGCAGTCCGCCTTCCATTTCTCCAAATCAGCAGCAGCGGCAGCGTCGACTTCCTCAAAGACTACGCTCCCAAGGCCTTGTGGGGAGAGGCTTGATGATGGCTCCGTACCTTTGTGGTCTTAGGTACATAAGGGTCCGGGTTAATAATCCAGACTGCTTCTTCTTTGCCGTAGGTGGATTGGGGCGGCGTCGATCACCCGCGGACGAGGATCGGGGCGGCGGATGATCACCACGGACATTGTGGATCGGGGCGGCGTCGGTGATGTGACGGAGGTGTAGGTGAACCGCCACCACCACCACCACCACCACCGCCGCCACCGCCACCACCACCACCGTAGGGGGTGGACTTGTTGTCCTTGGCGCCTCGCTCGAAACTTGATAAACTTCTTTTGCCATAGAATGTAATGGCGCTTGACATCTCCAAGTCTTTTCTCCCTTGGTGTAGCAATCTCAATCTCCGTGTCCTCAAACCCTTGGACTATGTCCTCCACCGTGACACGAGCATAGCCATCTTGAATGGGGTTGTTGTGGTGGAGTGCTCCGTAAACATGGTAAAGCACTGCCGATGGCTACCTTCATGGACATGTTCCCGATAGGATAATACAGATGACATTCTTTCATCTCCTTTATATCGCCCACGGGTAGCGAGGAGGCTCCGTGCAGTAATTTCGACCACCGAGAGGCTCCGTGCAGTAATTTCGATCACCAGAGGCTCCGGTGCAGTAATTTCGATCGTCGGTGCATCTGCACCAGCCGGTGTGGCCTCCGTGGAAGCCACGCCGCTTCTCCGCTGCCGCTTCCGAGATCCGCTGGATGATCTTCATGCTGCACCCGAGCTGCATCTCTTTCGCTACTAGTACACTCATGGTTTTCTTCATCACATCCATTTCCGATGCCAACCGCGCCACAACATCTGCTTCCCGATCCATCTTTCTCTACGGCTTCAGAATCGTCACGGGTCATCATTCGGGGAACCCTATTTTCCACGGAATGTGCCCCATGCCTCGTACACGCCCTCCGTGTTCAGGATTCCCGAGGGCTTTTGTCGCTGCCGTCGTTCTCTCTGTTGAACTTGATCTTCCCTGTTGAGCATCCTTCATTGCGCCAATAAGGGCTTGGGTGGGTTTAAGTAATTTGCCCGGTAAACACACTCCCCTCTCCGGTTCAGCGTTCCCCATGCCCGTACCACCAGCTTTTGGCCCTTGGGTCCCATCCTCCGTGCACTGGACGGATTCTCGCGCCTCAGCTCGTTCTCCATCTACTCCAACCTAGGCACCCAAATGCGATACCCTCCCGCCCCATAACATGATTGTACTCCTTCTTAGCCGCATTTTCCTTATTTTTTTCGATATTTGAATGAACTGCTCCGATTTCTTTTGCTTCACAAATTCTGGCCAATCATGTTTCAGTTTCTCATATTGTCCTTTGAAATCCGAGTCTTGTTCTGCTTGACAAAGCCACGGGCTAGATTTTGCTTGAATTTCCTAACGCGTCGGCCATCTTATGAAGAGCGAACTGTTTGACTAGCCTCCTCCTCTCCTTGTTTTCCTCAATCTTGTTACCCTCCTCATCGAATTTGTTGTATTCGGAGGTAGAACGAAATGTTCCATAAGCTTCTTGAAGCAATCTTTTTTGTTCTCTTATCGACAAAAGTGAAACCATCAATTCGTGCCTTCTTTGGCTCATTCCACTCTCGGGCGGTGATCGAGACGTTGTCTCTAACAATGGCTCCGCATTGGTCGACAAACTTGGTGGCGTTCTTGCGGGGCTCCAGCTGCCTGCCGTTGCACCGTCGACAACCTCGATGGTGCATGTTTCTCCTTGTTTCATCGTCTTGGTTGCGCCACGCTTTGACGACGTACTCGATTGTTTCGACGATCCGCCGAGGGCTAAAATAAGAAAGAGAGTCGCTGCTTAGTACACACATATTTATTTAAATCAGTTAGTTTGTATCACCGAGGCTCAATGTATATATATACCTCGGCGGAGGTGGTTGCTACTTCCATTTGAAGATCGCTGTTTATCGACGCTTTCTTGCATCATCTTGTTGACGGCGCCTTCATCTTCACCGTCAAGGTTCAGATAAGAAGAGATATCATCTTCTTCTTCTCCGGTCGGCATATATTGAATATCGCCGTTTATTATGCCGAACATATGTGCTTCACCGTCCGGATCATAGTTGTCCATAATCGGTCACTCTATCGTCCGCCATTATGTCATCCCGAAAACATGTAGTAAAAACAAATTAATTAAGTGAAGAAGGGGCGTGGCGGTGGCGGTGGCGAAGGGCGGTGGCAAAAGGAGGGGAGAAGGGTGGGAGAGGGTGTCGCGGTAGAGCGCGAGACGGGCGGCAGAGGACGGCGTCACGGAGAGGGAGGCCAGACAACACACATGTATAACCTCGCCGCCCCTCTCGATCCCAAAAACACCGCGCATCGCCGCCCCTCGCCGCCCCTCGCCTCCATTTTATTTTTTTGTTTTTCTTTGGCGGTTTTCATTGTTTTTGTTTTTTCACTTTATAAGCATCACAAAGCATAACATGACAATACGCGGTGCTAGGTGTGCCCTAACGCGGCAAAGAGGTGGTACCGACGAAGGGAAACATCCGGAAAGTATCCCGGTGTTTCGCGTTTTCAGACAGTGATCCGGAGGGGAAAGTTGCAGGTTTGCTATGCTAGGGAGGTGTGGCGGTCGAACAGGCTGCGATCCGGATTCGTCTCGCTGCTTCGAGCAACTTTCATGTACAAAGTATTTTCATCCGAAGTTACGAGTTATTTTATACTAATTTTTAAAGTTTTAGGACATTTTAGAATTAATGAATTAATTAAATTGAAATTGCAAATATGATGTCAAGATGACGTCATCGACCAACTGTGGGCTTTGACTAGTCAATGCACCAAGAGGTCCCACATGTCATTCACAGCTAACTAACTAACCAAGTTAATTAGTTTAATTAATGATTAATTAGGTTAATGTTAATTTAATTAAGTTAATTAATTAATTAATTAATTAATATTTTAAATATTTTTTGTCTCCTCTTTTTTTTGATCTGGGTAGTGGGCCCTGCTTGGCGAAGGGCCTAGAGGGCCAAACGCAGGCGGGTTAGCGGGCGACGGGCGCTGGCGGAGCGGGCGTCGGGCGCCACCGCCCGACAGGCACCGCGCCGAGGCGGCGGGCGCGGCGTGGCTCATCGCCGGGTGGCCATGGCTGGAGCGGGCGACAAGGCGTGGCCGGTCGAGGCCGGCCGGAGGCAGGGGGGGCGATGGAGCGGGCGACGCGGGCGTGGCGAAACGGAGGCGGCGGCGCGGTTGCTTTCGGGAGAGAGGGCGGAGGGGGTTACTGGCGCGAAGCGAGGCGGCAGACCGAGGCCGGCCGGCAAGGCTTGCGGCGAGGGCGAGGGCGACGGCGGCGGCGAGGGCGAGGGCGACGGCGGCGGCGCGAGGGCGCTGGCAGAGATTTAACAAAGCGAGAAACGGCGGCGCGCCGAGGGCTTGTATTATAGCCCCCTTTAGTCGCGGTTGGCGGCGAGACCCGCGACTAAAGGTACCCTTTAGTCGCGTCCGCCTCCCCAACCGCGACTAAAGGGTTTTGCCGCCGCTTCGTTCACAGAAGACCCTTTAGTCGCGGTTGGGGACAACAACCGCGACTAAAGGGTACCTATTTTTGTTTTTTGCCTGTTTTTGTTTTCATTTTTGCTTTATTTTTTGCCTGTTTTTTGTTTTCATTTTTGCTTTATTTATTTTGTTTTGTTTCTACTTACAACAAAAAACTTATTTATTTTATTTTATTTTGTTTCTAATTACTTATTTATTTTACTTTATGATAATTATTTTTGCTATTAAAGTTTCTAATTACTTATTTATTTATGTTATTAAAATCTTAAAAATACAATTATATATCAAAAAATCAGAAAATAAAACTAATTCATTTTAAATTCTTGTTTTTCTTCTGTTTTTTCTTCCTTTTTCTTCTTTTTTTTTCTTCTGCTTTGTTTCTTCCTTTTCTTGTTTTTCTTCTTTTTTCTTCCTTTCTTCCTTTTTCCTTTTTCTTCTTTTTCTTCTGCTTTGTTTTTTCTTATTTTTTTTCTTCTTGTTTTTTTTCTTCTGCTTTTCCTTTTTCTTCTACTTTTTTTTTTTTTCTTCTTTTTCCTTTTTTTCTTCTGTTTTTTCTTCTGTTTTTTCCTTTTCCTTCTTTCTTCTTCTTCCTTTTCCTTTTAAAATCAGAAAAATAAAACTAATTCATTTTAAAATCTTAAAAATACAATTATATATCAAAAAATCAGAAAAATAAAACTAATCCTTGAAGGTTTTACAAAGGTTTGATACATCATTCAGTTCATCGACCAAATACAAAGTTTGGTACAATAAATTATTACACATCAATTCTTCTCTTGTGTCCCTCGCTTGCTTACGATTGTGCCGTATCCATGGAGCATCCTCATCATTTAACTTAATGCTTGGGTCGGTGTTCACTTTGAAGGGCGAAATTTCAGCAAACATATTATAATCTTCGACATGTCCGTCTTTGTCCTCCACTCCCACGATGTTTCTTTTCCCCGAAAGAACAATGTGGCGCTTTGAATCATCGCATGATGTCTTGATCGCTTTTCTTATCTTTCCGTTTCCTCGGTTTGCTACTCATGTCCTTCACATAGAAAACCTGAGCGACATCTTTCGCTAGGACGAATGGTTCGTCAAGGTAACCAAGATTGTTGAAATCCACCATTGTCATTCCGTATTGCTGGTCCACCTTTACCCCACCTCCTTTAGCTTGAACCATTTGCACCGGAACAAAGGGACCTTAAAGGAGGGTCCATAGTCAAGTTCCCATATCTCCTCTATGTAACCATAATATGTGACCTTTTGCCCATTCTCGGTTGCTGCATCAAAGCGGACACCACTGTTTTGGTTGGTGCTCTTTTTATCTTGGGCGATCGTGTAAAATGTATTCCCATTTATCTCGTACCCTTGGAAAGTCGTTATAGTCGAAGATGGTGTCTTGGCCAACATGTACAGCTGATCTACAACATCATTGTCATTCATTAAATGTTTTCTCAACCAACTGCCGAAAGTCTCCATGTGGGCCTTCCTAATCCAGGATTCAGCTTCCCGGGTTGTCCGAGCGTAAAATATTCTTGTGTTTCTCAAAGTGCGGAGCCACCAAGCTGGAATTGGTCAATCTGATGTGGTGTGCTTCATCAGAGAATGGCCGTCCATACATATCATTGATTTCCTTCCGATCGTGCCTTTTCCACTTAGTCTCCCCTCGTGCCGCGATCGAGGAAGACCAATCGGCTTAAGGTCAGGAACAAAGTCAACACAAAACTCAATTACCTCCTCATTTCCATAGCCCTTGGCGATGCTTCCTTCGCCTAGCACGGTTACTGAACATATTTCTTTAATACTCCCATGAACCTCTCGAGGGGAACATATTGTGTAGAAATACAGACCGAGAACGGAAATCTCTTCGACTAGGTGAACCAGGAGGTGCGTCATAATATTGAAGAAGGATGGCGGAACACCAACTCAAAACCGACAAGACATTGGATCACATCGCTCAGAACCGTGGTAGAACTTCCGGATTGATTACCTTCGAGAGATTGCATTGAGGAATGCACATAGCTTCACAATGGCTACTCGAACATTTTCCGGCAGAGCCCCTCAAAGCAATCGGAAGCAATTGCGTCATAATCACGTGGCGGTCGTGAGACTTGAGTTTTGGAACTTTTTCTCCGCCATGTTTATTATTCCCTTTATATTGGGCGAGAATCCAGACGGGACCTTCATACGCTCGGGCATTCAAAAAGATGACCTTCTCTTCTTTGGTCGAGCGTAGCTGGCACGACCTTGAAACCATTCCGGATGCCGGTCATCGTGGTCTTTCAAACGTTGCTGGTCTGCCGTGCTTCCTTTGTATCATTTGTCTTCCCATACACGCCCAAGAAGCTTAGGAGGTTCACGCAAATATTCTTCGTAACGTGCATCACGCCGATTGCAGAGCGGACATCTAGGACTTTCCAATATTCTAGCTCCCGAATATAGATTTCTTCTTCCACATGGCTGCGTGCCCGTCGGCTCCCTTCGAACCGATTGTCCGCCAGACCCTTTCCAAAGATGACTTTCAAATCCTTGACCATATCAAATACCTCAGCACCAGTGCATTCCGCAGGCTTTGGCCGGTGATCTGCCTTGCCGTTGTAATGCTTGCCTTTCTTTCTTACTGGATGAATTTTCGGAAGAAATCGACGATGCCCAAGGTACACGTTCTTCTTACAATTTGGCAAATGTACACTTTCAGTCTCATGTAAGCAGTGCGTGCATGCATTGTATCCCTTATTTGACATCCCGAAAGGTTACTAAGAGCAGGCCAATCGTTGATGGTTACGAAAAGCAACGCAGAGGTCAAATTCCTCTTGTTTGTGCTCATCCCACACACGGACACCACCCCACAGCTGTAAAAGTTCATCAACTAATGGCCTTAGGTACACATCGATGTCGTTGCGGGTTGCTTCGACCTTGGATGAGCACCGCATCATAATGAACTTCCGCTTCATGCACAACCAAGGAGGAAGGTTGTAGATGCATAGAGTCACGGGCAGTGCTATGGCTGGAGCTCGCTCGCCAAAAGGATTCATGCCATCCGTGCTTTAGAGCAAATCTTATGTTCCTTGCGTCGGTGCAAAATCTTTGAACCATCTGTCGATCTTTCTCCATTGCGTTCCATCTGCGGTGTGTCTCAACTCCCGTCCGACTTACGGTCCTCTTTGTGCCATCGCAACAACTTGGCATGCTCTTTGTTCATGAACAGACGTTTCAACCGTGGTATTATAGGAGCATACCACATCACCTTGGCGGAACCCTCTTCCGGTTTCGCCCTCAACATCGCCACCGGGTCATCGCCTCGATCTTATAACGCAATGCAAGGCATACCGGGCATTCATCCAAATTCTCGTATTCACATGGGTAGAGGATGCGATCGTTGATGCATGCATGTATCTTCGTAACCTCTAAACCTAGAGGGCGATAACCTTCTTTGCTTCAGACGCGTCAAGGCGGGCAACTCGTTATCCTTTGGAAACATATTCTTCAACATTTTCAGAAGTTTTCAAATGCCGAGTCAGCTACACCTGCCTCGCCTTCCATTTCAGCAAATCCGCAGTGCAGCCCAGCTTTTTCAGACCATCATCGCATCCGGGTACAGCGCCTTTTCAGTGATCCTCTAACATGCGATCCAAATTCTCCTCTCCTTTTCGGTTTAGCAGGCGTCTCCGTGCATCGGAATGGTCCGACCAAGATCATCAACGGGATCATCACGTGCCTCTTCTTCACCTTCCCTTCACCTTCACATCCTCCATGAAAGTATCACCGAAATGAGCAAGATAGCTTTCATCGATGAAATCATCCCTTCTTCATCTTCTTCCATTATAACCCCTCTTTCTCCATGCTTGGTCCAACAATTATAGCTTGGCATGAAACCCTTCAAGCAGATGCATGTGAACAACTCTTGAGGAAGAGTAACCCTTCTCATTCTTACAGATAACACATGGACAGATAACAAAACCCCCGCTTGTTCGCATTAGCCACTACGAGGAAATCTTTCAAACCCGTAGTGAACTCGCGGAGAGTCGGTTACCGTACATCCATTGCCGATTCATCTGCATTATTATAATATAAAATATATAATTAACCATCATGCATTTGTTATGAACTACACACATGCATATTGACACATCAAAGGTTCATCAAGTTGCTAACCGCGATCGAAGAGTGTGGCTCCAACACTTCATGTCATGTTTGTTTCATGCTCTTGGGGCATTTCATCAAACACCTTATGTGCATAAGAGGAACCAAAAGCAAACCTACACCCACTTGTGAAGAGAATGGCTCCAAATGGCTAAGTGTTGGCTGCTGGATGGGTATATATAGGGAGGGCTTTAGTTGCGGTTGGCACGGCAAACCGTGACTAAAGGTGCCGAAAGGCCTTTAGTCGCGGTTGTCCTGCCAACCGCGACTAAAGCCCTCACGCACCACCGGCCACCGAGCGCCTGGCCCAGCCTTTGGTCGCGGTTCACCTCCAGAACCGCGACTAAAGGTCCCATTGGTCACGGTTCCTACAGCTTCGCGACTTATGGGGCTGGACGGAAAGCCTGTTTTTCCACCAGTGACCGTTGAATCTTGGGAGGGTCTTCATCAGCCATGCATGTGGATCTCATCTGTGCAAGATTGTGGCAACAGTGTTAGAAATCAAGATCCCTGGTCCGATTGCTGCTGCTGCTGCTGCTGCTGCAGGTTTGTCAATAGGCAGACAGCTCAGCAGCCGATCGGAAGGTGAAGCAATAAGGAAATGTCAAAATTACTGTGGGTGTGAAATGATTTGTATTCTGTAACATTTTGGTCAAAATTACTGTGGGTGTGAAATGATTTGTATTCTGTAACTTTTTCGTCGTTGCTTCTTTTGTGTTTGTTGAGTATCATGATTATTAGAAAGTATATGATAGATTTGGATTTATTTCTACCTTGCCTTGTACTCCAAGATGATCATATACTTCTATATATATGCCCGCGAGGCTCAAACAATATAATCATCGATTCCATCAATTTTCTCTCTATTCCTTCTAACAGTGTTTAAACAAAACAATGGTCAGAATATTACGAATATAAATCATTTCAAGTAAAATACCGTATTATATCCCGAAATGTGAATTGAGTGAGCTTCCATCACCTAGTCAGACTGCCAAGAGTGATTGGCCGCCATGCACGTAGAAGGGGTGAATCCTAATCCATGCTCGTTGCATGGAATAGTCGCTATAATGCCTGAAGAGCCACCATCCGACCTATGTCAGTTTTTTCTTCTGCTTTTTGCCCTTCTTTTCCTGTTTGCTATTTTTTAATATTTTCTAATTAATGTGTCTTTCTTCTTTCTCTCAACCTTTTAAATTGTTGTTTATGTTTACCATTTTTGAAGAGTTATTTTTCTCTTTTTCTCGGGGGCAAGTACATGAATGGTTAACTTTTTTCTCAAATACATGAAGTTTTAAAAAAAATCATGGACTCTTCTAATACATGAATATATTTTGTTAATGAATTTTATTACATATGAGATGTAGATTATTTTATATACATACAAACATTCTACGCTCGCTCTGCCTGAAGGGCCCCCCTAATGACCCGGTCAGTGCGCGTCCATTTAAAAGTACAATGTTCTGTTATTAAATCTAAAAAGGGTATTCACTTTCTAATAATATTGAAAATCAATTTAGAAAATTATGTGTTGTAAAATGCTAAAATGTTTAAAAAAATGTTCATGCATTTGGAAAAAGTCACATATATGAAAACATTATTCATGTATTTAAAAAATATGTTCAGGGTATGGCTTTCTGACATCAACATAGCGTTCATGTATAAAAAAGATAAACTTGTATATTAAAAATATATTCACATTGTACGTAAAAGATATTCATATGTTTCAACAAAGTTTGTACCTTTTTTTGTTCAAGTGTGTTAGCGTCTATATTCATGTTATTTTAATAAATGCTTACATACCCCCTTCCCCACCCAAAAGAAGAAGCATCAAATTGAAAAAACAGTGAAGAAAGAAAAAACGAAAAAATATAAAATAAGAAAATATTAATAAAGAATAGAGGCAAAATTGGAAAGAGAAAGGTCAAAGAAACAATAAACACCGAGGGAGAAGCGGAAAAAAAAGACTGGTCTTATTGGGCATGGTCCATCGATGAGTGACCTATCCCTAAACAAAGCTTTCCTGACAAAAGGAGCTCCATGAAACTGTTGATGGACAATCCTATTATGTGCGGGAGCAACTAGTTTCCGCCGCTGGCAATTACCCTAGATATCGAGAGTGTTCCGGCGCTCCATAAGGTGCATCCCAACGTCACCACATGTCAAGACCTCCCCACATGTCCCCACTTTTTTGGTTTTTTTGCATAGGTTGGTTCATCTTGGGAGCACAAGTCAACGTTTAGTTGGTGCACACGCTACTACTCGTTGGGAGCACATGTTAGGTCACAATAGGAGCACGCGTTAGTGCTAGTTGGAAGCACATGTTAGTTCATGCATGATAGCTAAATCGGAAGAAAAATAGTGATGTTTCACATGGCAACTTTAGGATTTTTGTTGTTGTTTTTTGACATGACGACAAATTCAGAAATTGCGTGCTATGTTCACATGGAAAATCCGCAAAGATTTCTACATAGATCATGGCAAATGAACCTAAATCATCTTATGCACTATGCTCCTTAATTTCAAAGCTCTTTTATTCAGTTGAGGTGTTCAATTTGCATCTGGTTTGTGATTTTGACCGGGTCAATGATTTCTCAAGGAGCTTTCTCATTTAGTTGAGGTTTCAATGTTGCATTTGATTTACAATTTTAACTGGGTCAACAACTTCTCAAATTAATCGGCACCAACTACCCTGTAAAAACACATCCGTCCCGTGCACCCTCTCACGAAGGAACAACACGGTGGTCCCGTTTGAAGCATGCCACCAAAGTGCCACATGGTCATCCAAACACAAGTTTGCAGTCGACACCCACTAATGAGCAGACACTTGACACATGTGAAAATAAGTGTGAACAAAATAAATCCACATATCGGGGGTTGTCACCGGATAAATGAGGGAAATCATGCTACAGCTTGACTTAGTGGTCGTGGTCATGATCCCAATTCCGATCATGCTCGGGCAAGTGCTCCCGTGGTCAGTCCCACTCCTGAACTGGTGTGCGCCCTTGAACTTCAACGTGCCCGGCCGTGGCACCATCCTGAGGTGAGCCTGAAGCTATGAGAAAGTTGGCACCTTGCAGCACTCCTTCCTGTGTTTCCAGAGAGACGCTGATTCACCAATCTAGGAACAACCCGCGTCACCGAGGTGTCGCTTTGAAACTGCCAATTAAGGAAAGGTTGTTCTAGCAGGCACGGGTGGAGAGTTTGCCTCACCTTCGATAGTTTTGTCGAGATGAAAAAGGAACCCATCTTTTGGATTGAAAAGTGTGAGTCTGTTTTGCCCACTTTATCGACCCCCTCTATCAAAATGATAAAAAAAGGCATTTCAAATGCTTCTTATTCTTGTGTTTGATCTTATCGATCTCTGCCCTGCTTCTAAGGATGAAAATGGGTCGGGTTTGGATCAGGTTGAATAATATCAAATCCAGATCCATATCCATGAAGACAGTCTTTGTCCGTCCATGAAAAAATCCATGGGTAAAAAATTGTGTCCGTGTCCAAACCCGATGGATATCCATACCCACTGGATATCCATTGGGTCCTCTCAAGACATATAAATAAGACATAATAAAATTTTAATATAAACTCATCCATTCTTCACCTTATGGCAGGCTAGGCCTCACTTATGCTAAACATCAACTTATGGTAAATCAACGTCCACTAACAACCTAAGATCATTTAGTATTTTTCTAATAGGTGTGAATGACGAGTCAATTAACAAGAAGATAAAAATGAGGGAAGGGGCGTTGGAATCTCTTGCGGAGGGGATTGAATGTCAACTAATAAAAGTTACGACGAGGATTGTGGAATTTCTTTTGCATGCTTTAGATAAAATAGTGTAAAATTGCAGTGGGACATGTGACTGTGGGGTAGGGATAGCGGAATTTTGCCCATTAAGTCGTACTATCGGGTCGGGTTTGGATATACCCACGGGTACAAGATTATATCCATGCCCTACCCACAAGCATCCGGGTCGGGTTTGGGCATCGTCCATGGACACAAAAGCATATCCAAACCCTGTCCATTCGGGTCGGATATCCATGGATATCCATGTCCATGGGTAAAATTGCCATCCTTACCTGCTTCCATGTGGGGTTTTTAGACCTTTTTTCCCTAGTTGAGAGATACTAATATAAATGCTTCAGGAGTTGTACCATGGCAGGTTGAACTTGTCCAAACTAATATATTGTATAAATCCTTGAGTGTTTTAATGGAACAAGGTATTATATCGTATTGTCCTTGCCAGCATTGTCCTAAGAGTGTCTTTCTTCTCCCTAAAAAAAGAGTGTCTTGCTTATCGCAGATGTGATCCATGCTCTCATGAGTACTGATGGGTTGCTTACCAAAATTCTCTAACCGAGCGGTCATGTCGTCAAACTTACTATGTATCATCGCCAAAGACAACTGCAGTTGATCCATGTTTTCTCCCTTGTCATCGATGACAAGCTTAGTTTGGGACGTGGGTGCGGCGGCCTTTACCTGTGTCGTTGCAACGCGTCTCTAAATCAAACTACCCTAGTTGGGGATTTTAAGTGGATTCACCGAAGTAATTCCTCACTTTTCGTTGTGGGATTTTACGTTCGTTCGTGAGACTTAGCAAAGCAAACAAAAGAACCATGACTGCTGATACCAATAGTGAGGCACCAACTAGGGATCTCATGGATAATCACAGATGGCTAGGCAATTTGAATTGGGGGAGTGGGGTTGGTAGACAAGAGAGATGGGATGGAGAAGACGGTGTGATTGAGACGTTACATTCACTAGATAAATACCTGTGCATTGCTACGGGTTGAAACAATATCTCAAAGTGGTGGTGAGACTAATTATCCTCAGCAACAATGGCGTCAACTATGTCAGGACAACGTAGGTGGCTACCAGCTGCTGCTCGGGGAAGGGCGGTGAGATAAGAGGTAAGGTATGGTTTTGGATGCAATCTGTCGTCCGACCAAACCATCCAGGTCTCGGCTCTATCGCAACACAACAACAGATGGGGTGGCTAGTGTGATATGTCGTCGCCTCATTGACAGATAATAAGTGTATTCATGAGATCTAGCACGGCCATTGATGCGGTTAGCCGAAAGTCATGCATATATGGCATGGAGAGTCACCTTTGTGTTTGTGATCGCCGAGCAATCAGCACAGCGTCGTCGGAGACGACCACATAGTAGAGGGTTATGGGGTGCCGGCGTAGAGGCCCTAAAGTAGAAAATTGCTCGATCTGTTGATTATTTAGATGGAAAGCTTAATTCCGTCACACATAGACAAATCGGTTGACATACGCAGGTACGTGAAAAACCCAACAATCGGTTAAGTTATTCCCCCGTCCCCGATTTGGCAAGCCACGAAGCAACGTTCCTTTTTATTATGAGAATGTTGGAAAAAATTTCGTAATTAAATGGACCTAATTAATTGCATGCCTAGTAACTACTCCCTCCCTCTGGAATTTCTTGTCGCGGAAATAAATAAAAATAGATGTATTTAAAACTAAAATACATCTGATACATCCATTTGTGTGCCAAGTAATTCTGGACAGAGGGAGTATCTGTCTAATTAATGCATTAATGGCTCAATTTTCAAATTGATTCGGCACGAAAATCCTTATTAAAATGAATCTAATTAATTGCACGTCTAAAAATTGTGTGGCAATTGATTGTATTAAAGGCTTTGTTCTCGAATTAAGTCGAGGCTTGGTTTCAAATGATTTTTGCATTAATGACTGCAATGGACGAATGTTTGTTCTGACATACGAAATCTCGTTTAATAGTAGAGGTCTTTTGCACTTGCACATAAAGGATCATGGTGCCTCTCCATGGCCTCCAACCGCCGAATCTCCTGTAAAATCATAGTCTACCAGTGTAGACCTTCATCCAGATTGTATGGTCTATAAAGGAAATTTCTCGTGTTAACGCCACACATGTGAGATCAATATCGATGTTACAAATACTTGATACTCAGGCATCTCGGAGGTTCTTGAGTGCACCAATATTTGTGGCCTTCGATCTCATTTACGGTCCATGATTTTTTTCCTTAACGCTTGTCTTATTCATGTGAGAGAACATCCTTGTTAGAGTTATTTGAAATGTATTGGCTGTTATTTTTATGCAATCAATTAGTAGGCCATTAGGAACATAGAATGTTTGAACGATTTTGGTCATGGATGGGAGGATCTAGGAATGGGCCTCCATCTTCTTTTTCTGAAACGATACCTTGGTTTGGATGGCTCTCCCCTCCCCCCTCCCCCTCCCCCTCGCGGCGTCTCCGGTGACTGGCGCAGTTCCCGCGGCGCCCCGGCCTCGTGCATCCCCCTCCTCCCCCTTCCCTCCGCGCTCTCCTCCGGGCTCCGCTCCGGCATCGCGCGCAGCCCCCCTGCTCTCTGGCCTCGCCTCCTCGCTCTGTCCTCATTGCCCCTCTCCGGGCTAATAAGTTCTGGGCTCTCGACTCGGACAGCTCCGGCTCGGATTCTGAGGCTTCCTCTCCCCCGCCCCGCCCGGCCCCGGTGTGCTCTCCCCTGGGGCTGCGGCGGCCGCTCGCTGGCGCAAGTTTGCGCCCGGAGGGCGGGGGCGGCCTGTCTGGCTTTCCGTGGAGTCTGATGGGTGGCGCTGCGTCTCGCGCGGGCCGTGGCGTGCTTCGTGTTGGTCCCCGCCTGTGGACCCGCTGCGGTCTGCGTCGGCGTCGTCCTCGCCCTCTCTGGTGGGTTCTCGTGCTGGCTCGCCTTCGGGTTCGGCCTCCGCTGCTCTGGCGGCGCCGGCGCCGGTCCCAACCCTAGATTTGGATTCGGGGGCGGCGCTGGTGCGCCCTCCTGTCGTGCGGGCCCCGGTGGGTGCTGCTGGGCCTGGTGGGCCGGCTTCGGCCTTGGCCCTGGTGTCCCTTTCTGATCCCCCCTTCCTTCTATGGACCCTGGGCTGCGGGCGGCCCAGGTCCAGCCCACCCCTCCGGTAAGGCCGTGTACCGATTCGGTCCTGGCTCGGTCGGGGTACTTATGGGTGCGGAGGGGTGCGGTTCCCCCATTTCTAGGGTTTCCTGCCTCCTCCTCAGATCTGTTCCGCTACCGTCTCCCCATCCGACGCTTCGTCAGATCTGCTCCTCCACCTTCCCTCTCCCTCCCCTTTGCGATGGTGGCGGCAATGGACCACTCCCGTGCGTCCTCCAGTGAGGCGGTCTCCGGGTAGAAGCGGGGCCATGGTGGATCTGGTGATGTGGACGCGGATCTGGAGTACGAGGCGGCTCTTCGCGCTGGCTTCAGCCTCGCCGCCCGGAGGCGGGTCGGCGGCAGCGTCACCGGCGTGTCTCCACAATATACGGTCGGGCCCGTCGGCGCCTCTCCCCCCTGCTTCTGGTGCTCCTTCGGTTTCGGCCGACAACTGGGAGGTGGCGGCGGCGGCCAGTAGGGAGGGCTCATCGGGGCCCGCCCTGGCGTCCCCTTCGCTGGGTGCTGCTCCCCGGGGCGGCGATCGGTGCGGGCTCAGCCGGGGTGGGCCGTCCCGCTTCTTCCGCCGAGGCGCGTCAGGGGCTCCGGCTTGGCGTCCCGTCGGCCCCGCGGCGGGGCGGGGCTCCGGATCTGGGCCTGCTGCGGCTGGGGATGGCCTCCTCCCTCCTCCTCCTCGTGGTCGCATCCCTTCCCAATCACAAGTCTCCAACCCCATCCTCACTTGCTTTGCGTGTCATCGACATGGCCACTTCCAATCGCGTTGTGAAAACCCTCCTTTCTGCCTCATCTTCAGGGAAGACGGCCACCTAACGGTGGACTGTCAGAATCGTGTCAAGCCACCTACGTTTGTTCATTATGGCACCGATCTTCCTGGATGCTCTTTCTTCGTTCTTGGTAGGGAGATCCCTGAGGCTGCCCCCATCCCCTCCCTGTCCAATGTTGGCATTATTTCCGTCCAGGCTAAGCGCATCTCTCCTCATATCCTTCTCGACGAGCTTAAGTTATGGGATGAGGGTGGATGGGATTGGCAGATCCGCCAACTCTCCGAGTTCGATTTTGCAGCGACTTTCCCCTCTAAAGAGAGCCTTCGGTTGATCTCTTCTTGCTCTAGCTTCACTCTGCCTTTGAATCAACTCGTGGTCTCGGTCAAAGCTGCCTCTAATGGATCCAAGGCAATCTCCTCCCTGTCTGATGTGTGGGTGCTGGTAGAAAATGTCCCTCCGAGCATGCGCACCACGGCTTTCCTGATGGCTTTTGGAGTTCTTATCGGTAAACCCATTGAAGTTGACCAAGACTCTTTGGCGATCCTGGGGCCGGCCCGGCTGCGGGTTTGGTGCGTGGACCCCCTGTGCATTCATGGCACCCTCGATGTCTTCCCTGCGGCCGGTGGCTTCCGGCTCCGTGTGCGGGTGGAGGGGGCCTCAGGCCCGGTGTCGCCTCCTCCTCCTCCCCCACCCCCGGCCTCTGACAATGGCAACAAGAGCAAGGAGGAGGATGGCTTCCCCGACGATTCCATACACGGGTCTGATCCCCGGTTCACCCAGTCGGAGTGGGATGGCCTCTCACCCGAAGACCAGGACATGCTCAAGGAGACGCGCCTGCTGGCAAGGGGGTCCAGGGCTCGGCGCCTGATCTGGGGGGGGGTGGGAAGGCAGCTGCTGGTGGGGCCAAGGGCACGCCTTTCTCGGCGGTGTGCTCCAACCTCCCTGCTCGTCTCGCTTCTCCCTCCCTGTCTGGCATTGAAGATCTTCCCCCGGCGGGCCCTGCGGCGCTCAAAAAGAAGAAGAAATCCTCAGTCAAGAAATACTCTGCCAAGAGTCGTGCGTCTGGTGATTCTAGGCAGTCCGCGCCTGGGCTCTGCCGCCGGCTGGAGGCTGACTTGGGTATGGCCTCGGGTCCGTCCTCTACTGCGGCTTCTCCCAGTCGTGCGCCCCCTGTTCCTGTGCGTTTTCCTGCGTCCACGGCTCGCAAAAGCGGACGTGTCTCCAACAGTGGTGAGCGGGTGGTCGATCGGGCTGCTCGGCGTGCTGCGGCTCGGGATCTGCCCCCTGCAGGTTCGTCCTCCCCCCCTT
Source organism: Aegilops speltoides (assembly GCA_021437245.1). NCBI lineage: Eukaryota > Viridiplantae > Streptophyta > Magnoliopsida > Poales > Poaceae > Aegilops > Aegilops speltoides. Next base: position 93,220,117 of record CM038147.1, on the reverse strand, counting down.
CCCCTCCCCCCATGATTTCCTCTCCTGTTCGTTTAGTTCTCCCTTCTCAATTTGATGATCACTTGCTAAATATTTTAAACGACGTGGGTATGTGTTTAGATTCTAGTTTGGGATCTCCTTCGTCTATTCTTGGTATTATTAGGGCGAATGAAATCGCCAGGCGGATATTGCAAAAGCCAAGGAGGCTAGGGTGGGCTCGGGTGCCCCACTGGTGGTGGCCGGTGGGGACGAGGGGGAGATGACAGGAGTCATGCTCCATCGATGGTCTCTAAACGTGGGGTAGGGAAACGCTCAAAACCCTGCATTGCCCCGAGCAGGTTGAGTCTCCGTATCAAAAACTTGTCGTATAAATGAAGGCATTTTTCTGGAACATTAGAGGTTTCTGTGCTAGGGGGCGCAGAGACCAACTTAAGGACCTAGTTCGATCTGATAATGTTGATTTTATTGGCCTTGTCGAGACCTTCAAATCTTCCTTTTCTACTAGCGAATTATCGGCTATTGCTGGGATAGATAGATTCCATTGGAATTTTGTGGCCTCGGCTGGTCACTCGGGCGGATTTTTACTTGGATCCAAAAAAGATACTTTTGATTTTGTGGCTTTTGACCATGGCATTTTTTGGGCTAGCACGATGGTCTCTATTCGTTCTCTCAACTCCCTAGTGGAAATCTTGGTGGTTTATGGTCCGGGTGACCATGCGATGTCTTATGCTTTTTTGGATGAGCTTAGTATTAAGATTGAATCTTGCCAGCTCCCTCTGTTGATCGGAGGTGATTTTAATTAGCTTCGATTTCCCTCCGACAAGAGTTATCCTAGCTTCTCGTGGCCCTTGGATGATGCGTTCAATGCCTTCATTAGGGATATGGCTATTCGTGAGATACCTAGGGTCGGAGCCCGGTACACGTGGTCTAACCATCAACCCCCCCCCCCATCCGCTCAGTCCTCGACAGAGTTTTTGTTTGCCCAAGATGGGACCCTTTATTCCCTCATGCTAGTCTTAAGGCCCTTGCCTGTGTTGGCTCCGATCACACCCCCTGATTCTAGATGATGGATCGCCCCCTATGGGTGTCCCGAGGTTTCAGTTTGATGCTTCCTGGCTTCAAGTCGAGGGCTTCAATGACTTGGTGGCTCAAAAAAATTTGTCCTTCCTTTCTTCGACTCGTCGGTCTTTTGGCCCGATGGACGACTGGCATCAATGCTCTTATTTTCTGCGCAGATTCCTTAGAGGTTGGTCCAAAAATCATTTTGCTGAGTCAAGGCGTGACAAAGCAAGGCTGGTGGCTCAGATTGGCGTTCTGGACGAACTTGCGGATTTAGCTGGGTTGTCCTCGGATGAATGGCAATCCCGATATGGTTTAGAAGAGGCGTTGTTGGCCATTCATAGGCAGGAGGAATTTTACTGGAAACAACGCGGTACTATCAACTGGACCCTCAAGGGGGACTTGCCCACGGCATATTTCTTTGCTATTGCTAATGGTAGACGACGGAGGTGCTTTATTAATAGCCTTATTATTGACGGTGTGAGGACTTCTGACCCCCCGGTGATTATGCGGCATGTGGTATCTTTCTTCTCTAACCTTCTAGCGGCTAAATCTGAGCTAGGCTTTAAGTTGGCTGCGTCCTTCTGGTCCCCGCGCGATCAACTTTCGAGCGCTGATAATGAAATCCTTCTAATTCCCCCTACGGAGGAGGAAATTTTCAAGACGATTCGTTCTGCCAATTATAATGCAGCGTCAGGCCCTGACGGCTTCTCCATTCCTTTTTTCCGGCAATTTTGGCCTCAACTAAAAGGCCTAATCTTGGCTATTACTCAAGGTTTTTGGCTGGGGACTGTAGACATCTCGAGACTTAACTACGCAGTTCTTACCCTCATCCCTAAAGTCAAAGGCGCTGACTTAATCTCCCAATTTAGGCCTATTGCTCTCATTAACAACTTTGCTAAGATCCCTGCCAAGGGTATGTCTGTTAAGGTGTCCCCGATCGCTCATCGGGTCATTAGCCCTTTCCAATCCGCGTTCATTAAGGGGAGATACATCCTGGACGGGGTGCTTTGCCTCCACGAAATTATCCATGACCTTCGTAGCAAGAACACCAAGGCTCTGGTTCTCAAGCTCGATTTTGAAAAGGCTTATGATTCGGTGAGCTGGAGCTTTCTTCACCAAGTTTTGCTGGCCAAGGGTTTTGATGGCTCGGTGGTCCACCTCCTGATGCAACTTGTCTCGAGGGGTCATACGGCGGTGGCTATCAACGGTCATACCAGTAATTTATTCGCGAATGGTAGGGGTTTGAGACAAGGTGATCTGGCGTCACCCTTGCTTTTCAACTTTGTGGCTGATGCTCTCTCCCACATTCTGTCTCGTGCTGCGGCTGCTGGACACATTTCGCCTGTTAGTTCTCATCTCATTCCTAATGGCATCTCTCACTTACAATATGCGGCCGACACCATCATTTGGTTGAGCTTAATGATTATTCCACCACAAATCTGAAATTTCTTCTCCTATGCTTTGTAGCTTTGTCGGGCCTTAAAATCAACTTCTCTAAGAGCGAGGCTATTGTGCCTGGGGTGTCTGCTATGGAGGCGCAGCGGGTGGCCCACCTTCTGAATTGCTCTCTCGGGCCCTTCCCTCTTAAACTTTTGGCTAAGGATTTTGCCCCAGCTGTGACTAAAGTTGGCAATAGAGTTCTGCCGTGGCGAGGTCGGTACAATTCCCAGGCGGGCAAGGTTGCCCTCACCAATTCCTGCCTTTCCTCGCTCCCGATGTTTCTTATGGGATTCTATCTGTTGTTCGAAGGGACGCACTCGGGCTTCGATAAGCACAGGGGTGCCTTCTTCTGGAATTCCTCCGATAATAAACGCAAATATAGGATGGTTAAGTGGGATCTCATTTGTAGACCCAAGAGCATGGGGGGTCTTGGTATCATAAACACCAGAATCATGAATAAATGCCTTTTGCTAAAATGGTGGTGGAAGATTATGTCCCTCGACGACCGTCCCGCTTGGCTTAATCTCCTAAAAGCGAAATATTTCCCTTCTTCCAGCCCTATGTTCGCTACCGCCTGTGGTGGCCCTCAATTTTGGCGCCAGCTGGTTAGCATCAGGCTGGCTTTCCAGTCCCTTGTGAAGTTCGTTGTCCGTAACGGTAAGTCCACGCGTTTTTGGTTAGACTGGAAGGGTTGGGGACACCACATTGGCGGTGGCCCACCCGACTCTGTTCTCGTTTTGTGCTGATCCCGAGATCTCTATCTTTGAGCTCTCGGCTCAGGGCTGGGTTCTAGATTTCCGGCGCTCTCTTTCCCCAGTAGAGTTGGAAGATTGGCATCGACTTATTGCCTGCTTCCCCTGCTCTCGGAGGAAGAGGACTCCGTGGTTTGGCCCCACTCCTCTTTGGGGCGTTTTTCGGTAAAGTCGGCGTATTCGAAACTTATCGCTGGTGCCCGCACGGAAAAGTTTAAGTACATTTGGTCTGCCCGCATCCCTCCCAAGATCAAGATCTTCCTCTGGCAAGCTCACCGTCGCAAACTTCCAGCGGCTGACCAAATTAAGCAGAGGAATGGTCCGGGCTCGGACTCCTGCCAGCTCTGCGGTACCCTGGAGAATACTGAGCATATCTTTTTCTAGTGCTCTTTGGCTAAATTCATTTGGATTTGCATTAGACTTTGGCTTGGGGTTAATTGGAACCCCTCCTCCTTTGAAGACTTGAGGCAGTGCATCAATTCCCTAGCAGGTCGTTCTAAGAGGGTTTTCATGGTGGGTTGGGCTGCGATTTGTTGGGCGCTCTGGACTACTAGGAACAAGTTCACTATTGAACACATTTTCCCAACTAACCCAGTCAGTTGCTTATTTAAAACCAATGTCTTTTTGCAGCAGTGGAGATCATTGATTAAGGATGGGGATCTAGAGGCTTTCGACGATATGCTATCCAAAATGAAATCTACGGCTTCTTCCCTGCTGCGGCATTCTAGGCGGATTCTTCCTTAGTGGTTTGGTTGTTGGTTTGGAGGCCTGCGTGCCATGTTAGGCTGGATGCCTTATACCTGTACTTCTTATTCGGTTCTGTTAAACTCCTGTGGTTACTTGGTTGGTTGTGACTCTGCCTGGTGGCTTTATTTATAAAGTCGGGCTATCGCCTTTTATCTAAAAAAAAAATCTTCTTTTTCTGATCTACACAATTTTCCTTTCTTGGATTCACATTCCATTATGATTCTAAATCTAGCGGTCGGTGATTGCCGCATGAATGGAGCCGAATTGAGGCTAGGCTAGAATCTAGAATCAAGAAAATTGCTCGTGTGTTGCAACGAAAAATTGGTTGTCGCGGCAAAAAAGTACATACTACCATGGCAATGAAAGTTGTTTCCCATGAAAGAGAAATATGTCATGGCAGCAAAAATTGACCACCTGGGCAGACAAAAAACATTAATTCTGGGCATGTTAATTTAGTTCCACATAGCAATCATCAACGATTTTGAAAATAAGAGAAGGATAGATTATATTGAACCAGGGTATTAAACCAAGGTCGAAGGGATGGTTCACGCATGACAACACTTTGCTCCAAATACAGATAGCTTACATACTGTGTTAAACTTATATTAATGTAACAAAATCTATATACAGGTATATCCTGATGTGCTACTAAAAAACAATTGTAAAAGCAGCAGTCAGTGGGAGGAGCAGCACAAACAACCAAGCTCTTTGAAGCACCGAAGTGTTGAGAGATTCAAATTGAATTTCACTCTCTGGATAGATACCAAGCCAGGTCCTCTTATGCACTTGTGCACTCTTTGTGGCATGCTACTTCAACACACGGGAAAAAAAATTCTGTACTGAATATCCACCGGCTGATCATATGTACCAGATTTATGAGGACATCTTGGAATTGTCACAAACGGGCGCATGTGATAAAGCACCTGGAATTGTCACGAATGGGCACAGTAGGTGCCCTCATTGGTCATCCACCCTATCTCTCGCGTCCGCTTCCCATAGCACCTCCACGAACAACTTGGCCCTCGTGCACACACTCCACAGTAACGGGCTCCACAAACACGTCGGGGCCAATGTGGCTCATGAAGTTAGAGCATCTCCAGCCGCGCCCACAGGACGGCCTCCTCAGGCGATTTATTTGCGTCGGCACCGAAAAAACGGCCCAGTCGCGCCCCCAGGACGCTGAATTCCGCCGGCTCGGCCCGTTTTTGCGCCCGGCGCTCGCAGGCTGAACCCGGCGCACTGGGGGGCGCTCGGGGGCTCCGGCGCAAGGGAAAAGCGTTCCTGGGGCCACATTGGTAGGCGAAAAGTCTAGCCGCCCGCCCAGATTCGCCTACTGCCCCCCCCCCCCCCGCGCGCTCGGCCACCACCCTGCCGATCCCGGCGCCGACCACCGTCCGCCGCAGCTAGGTAGACCATCTCCCGCCGGGAAAAAGAAGGGGTTACGCCAAGGCAGCCTCGTCGCCACCGTCCCGGGCACCTTTCCAGCGCTTCGGCCGCGCAGGGCCTGTACGCCGGCGGGCTTGCGCCCACCTCGCCCACAAGGTGTTCGGTGAATTGCCCGGCCCGGTGCTGGACTCCGAAGATGAGGAGGCGCTCGCGGCGTTGCTGGTTGAGGAAGCCGAAGTCGACGTCTAGGAGCAGGAGCATCTCATGGTGCTCGCCGCCCTCGCCGGCCTGCCGCGGCGAGGTGGCTCGGCGCTTGGGCGGGTGAAACTAAAGAACCAACATCGTCTGGAAGGCTACTGCATGCTCTACTCGGACTACTTCGCCGACGCTCCATTGCACGATGAGAAAACATTTCGGCACCGTTATCGGATGAGCCGAAAGCTTTTCCTCTGGATTGTGAATTCCATCCGGGAGTTCGACAGCTACTTCAAGTGCAAGAAGGATTGCACCGGCACACTTGGATTCACTTCAATCCAGAAGTGCACGATAGCTATGAGGATGCTTGCATACGGAGCTCCCGATGATTCACTCGACGACTATGGGCGCATGGTCGAGTCCACCACCATTGAGTGTTTCTACAAGTTCTGCGGGGCAGTGGTGGTAGTGTTTGGACCGCAGTACTTGTGAACACCCAATGCGGAAGACACTGCTCGGATCCTAGCACATAATGAAGCAAGAGGATTTCCTGGGATGCTTGGAAGCATCGACTGCATGCATTGGAAATGGAAGAACTATCCATTTGCTTGGCAGGGGTTGTACAAAGGCACCAAAGGCGATTGCGGTGTGGTTCTTGAGGCAGTGGCCACACATGACCTCTGGATTTGGCACTCTTTCTTTGGGATGCCAGGAACTCACAATGACATCAACGTCCTGCAGTGCTCTCCGGTATTTGCCAAGCTTGTTGAAGGTCATTCTTCTCCGGTGAACTTCGAGGTCAATGGACGGCAGTACAACAAGGGGTACTATCTAGCTGATGGCTTCTACCCGATATGGTCGACATTTGTGAAGACCATCTCAAACCATGTGCCAGGAGGCAAGAACGCCTGGTTTGCGAAGATTCAGGAGGCTTGCAGGAAGGATGTCGAGCGGGCATTTGGTGTGCTCCAATCTCGATTTGCTGTTGTCCGGTACCCCGCTTAGACCTGGTCGAAAGATCAAATGTGGGAGAACATGACTTGTTGTGTCATCTTGCACAACATGATCATTGAGAGCGAGTAGGAAGAGACAGTGTCTGACACTGAACCATACCACAGGCAGGGTCCTCTTGCCCAAGTTGATCACCAGCTAGTGACAAACTGGACTGACTACCTCAATATGCGTCAGGAGATCCTAGACCCACAGGTGCATCAAGAACTGCAACACGATCTGGTGGAGCACCTATGGAGGCTCAAGGGCGAGGCCGGGAATGACATGTGAAGAAACTTGAGTTTTTATTTGTTAAACTATATAACTTGTAGTGAACTATTTGATTTATGTGATGAAACACGCCGAACTATGTGACGAACTAATTGATTTCTATTTGTATGCGAAAATTCACGCCAAAACCCGCCGAACCGCACCGAAAATGGGCCGATTCATGCAGTTATCGGGCCGTTTTTGGACAAATTTGGGCCGAAATCTGGGCTGAATTCGGCGCCTAGGGGGGGGGGGCGACGGCTGGGTGCCGAACCGCACCCAGCGCCGAGTTTATTGTCGGCGCACCCCCAGGCCGCTCTTTTCCGGCGCCCTTGGGGGGCGAACGGCTGGAGATGCTCTTAGCATGCCACAATCACATGAGGGAGGGTGCTCGATGCCCGATGCATTCACGTGCGCCTGCTGGTAGCTCGTTTGTGGGTTGTCATTGTCCAAGTTTCCCTGCTGATGCAGAACATACAATTGAAAGAAAAGAAAAACACGATGAGACACCGAGAGCTGGCATATAGCAGCATGGAGTGACAAATTAAGGCCGTAGTGATCGTGTACGATGGATATTTCCTCATACAAATAAATGAGATATAGCTGACGGAAATGAAACTTAGTTCAATTTAGACTATTGAGCTACAATTTCAAATCTTTAACGCATTAATAACAGGATGTTTGTGCCATTCCTTTCCATGTACACTATTGCAGTTCAATCCTCACCATGATCTGTAACTACCAAACAGATCAAAATACAGTCTATACTATTGTTCATGTTTTCTAAAAGAAACAAATTATATGCAGTATCAACGCTGCCACCCCCTGCCGCCACTGCCTTCCCCGATCGCCCCAACCGCCCGACTGCCGCTGTTGCGATCATTGCAGCCGTCGCTCCTCTCCGAGCGCCGCCGCCTATCCTTCTAGCCGCCGCGACTCCCTCCTCTCCACCCGACGTCGCTGCTGCACTGCTCCCAGCCGCCACGACCCCCTCCTCTGAACCCTAACCCTAGCCGCACCACCACCCCGCCTCCATGTCATCCGTCACCTTGTCCGGTTCCTCCAACCCCTCCAACCCATTTGCCTGCGCCAACCCTCCCGACGTCACCGACATTCGCAACCTCAACATCTACGAGCGGGTTCCGATTCGTATCTCCCAAACCGACTCCTCCTACTACGCGTGGAAGACGTACGTCTCCCTCGTGTTCTGGGAGTACCACCTCATCGACCATGTGGACGGCTCCGTCGACTCCAGCCTCGTCCTAGACTTCCACGACTGGTCCACCATCGACGCCACGCTATCCGGTGGTTCTTCCTCACCATCTCGCCGAGCCTGTTTCAGACGGTCATGCAAGACGGTGATGACGCCCACGCCTTGTGGACCAAGCTGAGCAGGCTCCTCACCGACAATCGTCTTCAATTTCGCGTTTTTTTGCAGCAAGAGTTTTTTGGATTGCACCAGGCCAACTCCTCCGTCGACAACTATTGTCGCCGTCTCAAGACTCTCGCTGACAAGCTCCGCGATATTGACGTGAAGATTGACAATGATCTCCTCTTCAGCACTGTCGGCCTCAACAAGGACTTTGGCAACGCCGAGCGAACCTCACCCTCATTCCCGAGCCCTCCTTCGCCAAGTTTGTTGCTTACCTCCGGCTGGAGGAGCGGCAGATGAAGCAGGTGAAGGAGCGGGCCATCCACACTGCCCTCGCCGCCGACACCACCCGCGGCGGGCCACTGCCGCCCTGGCTGCGCCCCCACAGCAGCGCCCCCGGTGCCCTACACGCCGTCGCAGCAGCCGCTGCTGCTGCCCATGCTGCCCCCGTATGCCCCCCTCCCGCGCCACCCGCCTATCGATGCCGCGGAGGCAGGCGTGGCGGCCAGCAGCAGCCTTAGGCCGTGGGTCAGCCTCGTCAGTAGCAGCAGCTCCAGGTGCCTCCTCCATGGGCCTCCGGGTACAACCCGTGGACTAGTGTCGTTCATGCGTACACCATGCCGATCCCACGAGACCCTGCGCCGACTCTTCCCGTGCCGCGTCCGCCGGCGCATCGGGTGTACTACGCCGCTCCACAGCCGTATGGAGGGTACCTGCTACCTCTTGAGCACGCGTTGGTTTTCCCTTGAAAAGGAAAGGGTAATGCAGCAAAGTAGCGTAAGTATTTCCCTCGGTTTTGAGAACTAAGGTATCAATCCAGGAGGAGACAACACACAAGTCACCTAGTACCTGCACAAACAATCAAGAACCTTGCAACCAACGTGATAAAGGGGTTTTCAATCCCTTCATGGTTACTTGCAAAATTGATATCTAATAAAGATAGTAAAGTAAATATTTTTAGTATTTTTGTTGTATAGATTGGAAAGTAAAGATTGCAAAATAGTAAACGAGATGTGATATAATATAAAAGAGACGTAATATAATAGGAAAGAGATGTTGGAAATATGCCCTAGAGGCAATAATAAAAGTATTATTATATATTTCCTCGTTCATGATAATTGTCTTTTATTCATGCTATAACTGTATTACCCGGAAATCGTAATACACGTGTGAATACATAGACCACAATATGTCCCTAGTGAGCCTCTAGTTGACTAGCTCGTTGTGATCAACAGATAGTCATGGTTTCCTGGCTATGGACATTGGATGTCGTTGATAACGGGATCACATCATTAGGAGAATGATGTGATGGACAAGACCCAATCCTAAGCATAGCACAAAGATCGTGTAGTTCGCTTTGCTAGAGCTTTTCTAATGTCAAGTATCTCTTCCTTAGACCATGAGATCGTGTAACTCCGGATACCGTAGGAGTGCTTTGGGTGTATCAAACGTCACAACGAATCGGGTGACTATAAAGGTGCATTACAGGTATCTCGAAAGTGTCTTTTGGGTTGACACGGATCGAGATCGGATTTGTCACTCCGTGTAAATGGAGAGGTATCTCGGGCCCACTCGGTAGGACATCATCATAATGTGCACAATGTGATTAAGGGGTTGATCACGGGATGATGTGTTGCGGAACGAGTAAAGAGACTTGCCGATAACGAGATTGAACAAGGTATCGGTATACCGACGATCGAATCTCGGGCAAGTAAAATACCGCTAGACAAAGGGAATTGTATACGGATCGACCGAGTCCTTGACATCGTGGTTCATCCGATGAGATCATCGTGGAACATGTAGGAGCCAACATGGGTATCCAGATCCCGCTGTTGGTTGTTGACCGGAGAACGCCTCGGTCATGTCTACATGTCTCCCGAACCCGTAGGGTCTACACACTTAAGGTTCGATGGCGCTAGGGTTATAAAGGAAGCTTGTATGTGGTTACGAATGTTGTTCGAGTCCCAGATGAGATCCCGGACGTCACGAGGAGTTCGGAATGGTCCGGAGGTAAAGATTTATATATGGGAAGTCCTGTTTTGGTCGCCGGAAAAGTTTCGGGGCTTATCGGTAACGTACCGGGACCACCGGGAGGGTCCCGGGGGTCCACCAAGTGGGGCCACCTGCCCCAGAAGGCTGCGTGGGCCAAGTGTGGGAGGGGACCAGCCCCTAGGTGGGCTGAGGCACCCCCCACCAAGGCCCAAGGCGTGGGAAGTGGGGAAGGGGGGCAAACCCTAGGGCAGATGGGCCCTAAGGCCCACCCTGGGTGCGCCTCCCCCTCTCTCCCCCTCTGGCCGCCACCCAGATGGGATCTGGGGGCTGGCCGCCGCCCCCTAGGGGTGGAAACCTAGGTGGGGGCGCAGCCCCCTCTTCCCCTATAAATAGTGAGGCCTAGGGGCTGCCCAGAGACACAGAATACACGTGATTCGATCTCTGCCTTTGGTTGCAGCCCTCTCCTCTCTCCCAAGTACTCATCCTCTCCCGTGGTGCTTAGCGAAGCCCTGCTGGATTGCCACACTCATCCACCACCACCACGCCATTGTGCTGCTGCTGGATGGAGTCTTCCTCAACCTCTCCCTCTCTCCTTGCTGGATCAAGGCGTGGGAGACGTCACCGGGCTGTACGTGTGTTGAACGCGGAGGTGCCGTGCGTTCGGCACTTGATCATCGGTGATTTGAATCACGACGAGTACGACTCCATCAACCCCGTTCTCTTGAACGCTTCCGCCTAGCAATCTACAAGGGTATGTAGATGCACTCTCCTTCCCCTCGTTGCTGGTCTCTCCATAGATAGATCTTGGTGACACGTAGGAAAATTTTGAATTTCTGCTACGTTCCCCAACAGTGGCATCATGAGCTAGGTCTATTGCGTAGATTCTTTGCACAAGTAGAACACAAAGTAGTTGTGGGCGTTGATGTTGTTCAATATGCTTACCGTTACTAGTCCAATCTTGTTTCGACGGTATTGTGGGATGAAGCGGCCCGGACCGACCTTACACGCATCTTCGTGAGACAGGTTCCACCGATTGACATGCACTTCGTGCATAAGGTGGCTAGCGGGTGCCGCCTCTCCACTTTAGTCGGAACGGATTCGATGAAAAGGGTCCTTATGAAGGGTAAATAGCAATTGGCATATCACGTTGTGGTTTTGCGTAGGTAAGAAACGTTTTGCTAGAAACCCATAGCAGCCACGTAAAACATGCAAACAACAATTAGAGGACGCCTAACTTGTTTTTGCGGGGTATGCTATGTGATGTGATATGGCCAAGAAGAATGTGATGAATGATATGTGATGTATGAGATTGATCATGTTCTTGTAATAGGAATCACGACTTGCATGTCGATGAGTATGACAACCGGCAGGAGCCATAGGAGTTGTCTTTATTTATTGTATGACCTGCGTGTCATTGAACAACGCCATGTAATTACTTTTCTTTATTGCTAACCGGTAGCCATAGTAGTAGAAGTAATAAGTTGGCGAGAAAACTTCATGGAGACACGATGATGGAGATCATGATGATGGAGATCATGGTGTCATGCCGGTGACGATGATAATCATGGAGCCCTGAAGATGGAGATCAACAGGAGCAAAATGATATTGGCCATATCATGTCACTATTTGATTGCATGTGATGTTTATCATGTTTATGCATCTTGTTTACTTAGGACGACGGTAGTAAATAAGATGATCCCTTACAAAATTTCAAGAAGTGTTCTCCCCTGACTGTGCACCGTTGCTACAGTTTGTCGCTTCTAAGCACCACTGATGATCGGGTGTGATGGATTCTTACGTTCACATACAACGGGTGTAAGACAGTTTTACACAAATAAAACACTTGGGGTTAACTTGACGAGCCTAGCATGTGCGACATGGCCTCGGAACACGAGACCGAAAGGTCGAGCATGAGTCGATAGTAGATACGATCAACATGAAGATGTTCACCGATGAGACTAGTCCGTCTCACATGATGATCGGACACGGCCTAGTTGACTCAGATCATGTAATCACTTAGATGACCAGAGGGATGTCTATCTGAGTGGGAGTTCATAAGATGAACTTAATTATCCTGAACATAGTCAAAAGATCTTTGCAAATTATGTCGTAAGCTCGCGCTTTAGTTCCACTGTTTAGATATGTTCCTAGAGAAAATATAGTTGAAAGTTGACAGTAGCGATTATGCGGACAGTAGAAAGCTCATGTCCTTAATGCACCGCTCAATGTGCTGAACCCCAAACGTCGTTTGTGGATGTTGCGAACATTGGCCATACACGTTTTTTTGATAACTACGTGATAGTTCAGATAAACGGTTTAGAATCAAGGCACCAAAGATGTTTTTCGAAACGTCGCGGAACATATGAGATGTTTCGAGGGCTGAAATTGAGATTTCAGGCTTGTGCCCACGTCAAGAGGTATGAGACCTCCGACGATTTTCTTAGCCTGCAAACTAAGGGAGAAAAGCTCAATCGTTGAGCTTGTGCTCAGATTGTCTGAGTGCAACAATCACTTGAATCGAGTGGGAGTTGATCTTCCAGATGAGATAGTGATGTTTCTCCAAAGTCATTGCCACCAAGCTGCTGGAGCTTCGTGATGAACTATAACATATCAGGGATAGATATGATGATCCTTGAGGTATTCACGATGTTTGACACCGTGAAAGTAGAAATCAAGAAGAAGCATCAATTGTTGATGGTTGGTGAAACCACTAGTTTCAAGAAGGGCAAGGGCAAGAAGGGATACTTCATGAAACGACAAATCAGCTGCTGCTCTAGTGAAGAAACCATAGGTTGAACCCAAACCCGAGAGTAAGTGCTTCTGGAATAAGGGGAACAACCACTGGAGCGGAATTACCCTAGACACTTGGTAGATGAGAAGGCTGGCAAGGTCGATAGAAGTATATTGGATATACATTATGTTAATGTGTACTTTACTAGTACTCCTAGTAGCACCAGGGTATTAGATACCGGTTCGGTTGCTAAGTGTTAGTAACTCGAAATAAAGGCTACGGAATAAACGGAGACTAGCTAAAGGTGAGCTGACGATATGTGTTGGAAGTGTTTCCAACGTTGATGTGATCAAGCATCGCACGCTCCCTCTACCATCGAGATTTGGTGTTTGCGTTGAGCATAGACATGATTGGATTATGTCTATCGCAATACGATTATTCATTTAAGGAGAATAATGGTTACTCTATTTATTTGAATAATACCTTCAATGGTCTTGCACCTAAAGGAATGGTTTATTGAATCTCGATCGTAGTGATACACATTTTCATGCCAAAAGGATATAAGATAGTAATGATAGTACCACTTACTTGTGGCAATCGCCATGTAAGTCATATTGGTATAAAAGCATGAAGAAGCTCCATGTTGATGGATCTTTGGACTCACTCGTTTTGAAAAGTTTGAGACATGCTAACCATGTCTATTGGTGCATATGCATGAAGAAACTCCATGCAGATGGATCGTTTGGACTCACTTGATTTTGAATCACTTGAGATATGCAAATCATACCACATGGGCAAGATGACTGAAAAGCCTCGGTTTCAGTAAGATGGAACAAGATAGCAACTTGTTGGAAGTAACACATTTTGATGTGTGCAGTCCAATGAGTGCTTTGAGGCATCAAATGAATATCGTTATGTTCTTACTTCACGATGATTTGAGTAGATGTAGAGTATATTTATTTGATGAAACACAAGTCTGAATTATTGAATGGTTCAAGTAATTTCAGAGTGAAGTTGAAGATCATCGTGACAAGAGGATAAAATGTCTATGATATGATCATAGAGATGAGTATCTGAGTTCTGAGCTTTGGCACACAATTAAGACATTGTGGAAATTGTTTCACAATTAATACCGCTGAACACCATAGTTTGATGGTGTGTCCGAACATCATAGTTGCACCCTATTGGATATGGTGCGTACCATGATGTCTCTTATTGAAATACCACTATCGTTTATGGGTTAGGCATTAGAGACAACCACATTCACTTTAAATAGGGCACCACGTAATTCCGTTGAGATGACACCGTATGAACTATGGTTTAGAGAAACCTAAGCTGTCATTTCTTAAAAGTTTGGGGATGCGACGCTTATGTGAAAAAGTTTCAGGTTGATAAGCTCGAACCCAAAGCGGATAAAACGCATCTTCATAGGACACCCAAAACAGTTGGGTATACCTCCTAATTCAGATCCGAAAGCAATAGGGATTGTTTCTTGAATCGGGTCCTTTCTCGAGGAAAAGTTTGTCTCGAAAAGTTGAGTGGGAGGATGGTGGAGACTTGATGAGGTTATTGAACCATCACTTCAACCAGTGTGTAGCAGGGCACAGGAAGTTGTTCCTGTGGCACCTACACCAATTGAAGTAGAAGCCTATGATAGTGATCATGAAACTTCGGATCAAGTCACTACCGTACCTCGTAGGGTGACAAGGATGCGTACTACTTTAGAGTGGTACAGTAATCCTGTCTTGAAGGTCATGTTGCTAGACAACAATGAACCTACGAGCTATGGAGAAGCGATGGTGGGCCCATATTCCGACAAATGGTTAGAAGCCATGAAATCCGAGATAGGATCCATGTATCAGAACAAAGCATGGACTTTGATGGACTTGCCCGATGATCGGCAAGCCATTGAGATAAATGGATCTTTAAGAAGAAGACGGACATGGACGGTGATGTCACCATCCATGAAGCTCGACTTGTGGCGAAGAGTTCTTCACAAGTTCAAGGAGTTGACTACGATGAGATTTTCTCATCCGTAGCGACGCTAAGTCCGTCGGAATCATGTTAGCATTAGCTGCATTTATGAAATCTGGCAGATGGATGTCAAAATGAATTTCCTTACCAGTCTTCGTAAGGAAAGGTTGTATGTGATACAATCCGAAAGTTTTTGTCGATCCTAAGGATGCTAAAGGTATCTTGGCTCCAATGATCCTTCTAAGGACTGGAGTAAGCATCTCGGAGTTGGAATATGCACTTTGATAAGATGATCAAAGATTTTTGTTTATACAAAGTTTATGAGAAACTTGTATTTCCAAAGAAGTGAGTGGGAGCACTATAGAATTTTTGACGAGTATATGTTGTTGACATATTGTTGATCAGAAATGATGTAGAATTTCTGGAAAGCGTATGGGGTTATTTGAAAATGTTTTTCAATGGATAACCTGGATTAAGCTACTTGAACATTGAGCATCAAGATCTATGAGGATAGATCAAAAACGCTTAATGGTACTTCAAAATGAGCACATACCTTGACATGATCTTGAAGGTGTTCAAGATGGATCAGTCAAAGAAGGAGTTCTTGCCTGAGTTGTAAGGTGTGAAGTTAAGACTTAAAGCTCGACCACGGCAGAAAAGAGAGAAAGGACGAAGGTCGTCCCCTATGCTTCAGACGTAGGCTCTATAGTATGCTATCTTTGTGTACCGCACCGAAGTGTGCCTTGTCATGAGTCGATCAAGGGTACAAGAATGATCCAGAATGGATCATTGGACAGCGGTCAAAATTGTCCTTGGAGTAAATAAGGACATGTTTCTCGATTATGGAGGTGATAAAGAGTTCGGCATAAAGGATTACGTCGATGCAAGCTTTAACACCTATCCGAATGACTGTGAGTAGCAAACCGGATACATATAGTGGAGCAACCATTTGGAATAGCTCCAAGTGGAGCGTGGAAGCAGCATTTACAGAATGACCTAGAGATTTGCGAAGTACATACGGATCTGAAAGTTGCAGGCCCGTTGACTAAAACCTCTCTCACAAGCAAAACATGATCAAACCCCAAAACTCATTGAGTCTTAATCACATGATGATGTGAACTAGTTTAATGACACTAGTAAACTCTTTGGATGTTGGTCACATGGCGATGTGACCTGTCAATGTTAATCACATGGCGATGTGAACTAGATTATTGACTCTAGTGCAAGTGGGAGACTGTTGGAAATATGCCCTAGAGGCAATAATAAAAGTATTATTATATATTTCCTCGTTCATGATAATTGTCTTTTATTCATGCTATAACTGTATTACCCGGAAATCGTAATACACGTGTGAATACATAGACCACAATATGTCCCTAGTGAGCCTCTAGTTGACTAGCTCGTTGTGATCAACAAATAGTCATGGTTTCCTGGCTATGGACATTGGATGTCGTTGATAACGGGATCACATCATTAGGAGAATGATGTGATGGACAAGACCCAATCCTAAGCATAGCACAAAGATCGTGTAGTTCGTTTGCTAGAGCTTTTCTAATGTCAAGTATCTCTTCCTTAGACCATGAGATCGTGTAACTCCCGGATACCGTAGGAGTGCTTTGGGTGTATCAAACGTCACAACGTAACTGGGTGACTATAAAGGTGCATTACAGGTATCTCCGAAAGTGTCTTTTGGGTTGACACGGATCGAGACTGGGATTTGTCACTCCGTGTAAATGGAGAGGTATCTCTGGGCCCACTCGGTAGGACATCATCATAATGTGCACAATGTGATTAAGGGGTTGATCACGGGATGATGTGTTGCGGAACGAGTAAAGAGACTTGCCGGTAACGAGATTGAACAAGGTATCGGTATACCGACGATCGAATCTCGGGCAAGTAAAATACCGCTAGACAAAGGGAATTGTATACGGATCGATGGGTCCTTGACATCGTGGTTCATCCGATGAGATCATCGTGGAACATGTGGGAGCCAACATGGGTATCCAGATCCCGCTGTTGGTTGTTGACCGGAGAACGTCTCGGTCATGTCTACATGTCTCCCGAACCCGTAGGGTCTACACACTTAAGGTTCGATGACGCTAGGGTTATAAAGGAAGCTTGTATGTGGTTACCAAATGTTGTTCGGAGTCCCGGATGAGATCCCGGACGTCACGAGGAGTTCTGGAATGGTCCGGAGGTAAAGATTTATATATGGGAAGCCCTGTTTTGGTCACCGGAAAAGTTTCGGGGTTTATCGGTAACGTACCGGGACCACCGGGAGGGTCCCGGGGGTCCACCAAGTGGGGCCACCTGCCCCAGAAGGCTGCGTGGGCCAAGTGTGGGAGGGTACCAGCCCCTAGGTGGGCTGGGCGCCCCACCAAGGCCCAAGCGTGGGATGTGGGGAAGGGGGCAAACCCTAGGGCAGATGGGCCCTAAGGCCCACCCTGGGTGCGCCTCCCCCTCTCTCCCCCTCTGGCCGCCACCCAGATGGGATCTGGGGGCTGGCCGCCGCCCCCTAGGGGTGGAAACCTAGGTGGGGGCGCAGCCCCCTCTTCCCCTATAAATAGTGAGGCCTAGGGGCTGCCCAGAGAGACACAGAATACACGTGATTCGATCTCTGCCTTTGGTTGCAGCCCTCTCCTCTCTCCCAAGTACTCCTCCTCTCCCGTGGTGCTTAGCGAAGCCCTGCTGGATTGGCACACTCATCCACCACCACCACGCCGTTGTGCTGCTGCTGGATGGAGTCTTCCTCAACCTCTCCCTCTCTCCTTGCTGGATCAAGGCGTGGGAGACGTCACCGGGCTGTACGTGTATTGAACGCGGAGGTGCCGTGCGTTCGGCACTTGATCATCGGTGATTTGAATCACGACGAGTACGACTCCATCAACCCCGTTCTCTTGAACGCTTCCGCTTAGCGATCTACAAGGGTATGTAGATGCACTCTCCTTCCCCTCGTTGCTGGTCTCTCCATAGATAGATCTTGGTGACACGTAGGAAAATTTTGAATTTCTGCTACGTTCCCCAACAAGAGACACGGGGGCCATAGGTTTCACTAGTGACTTCTCTCAAGATAGCATGTATTACGGTGGGTGAACAAATTACTGCCGAGCAATTGATAGAAAAACACATAGTTATGAAGATATCTAAGGCAATGATCATGAATATAGGCATCACGTCCATGTCAAGTAGAACGAAACAATTCTGCATCTACTACTATTACTCCACACATCGACCGCTATCCAGCATGCATCTAGAGTATTAAGTTCATAAGAACGGAGTAACGCTTTAAGCAAGATGACAGGATGTGGAGGGATAAACTCAAGCAATATGACATAAACTCCCACATAACCGCGGGCACGGCTCTCGAAAGTTTATACCCTGCAGGGGTGTCCCAACTTAGCCCATGATAAGCTCTCGCGATCAACAAAGGATATTCCTTCTCCCAGGAAGACCCGATCAGTCTCGGAATCCCGGTTTACAAGACATTTCGACAATGGTAAAACAAGACCAGCAAAGCCGCCCGATGCGCCGACAATCCCGATAGGAGCTGAACATATCTCGTTATCAGGGCAACACCGGATGAGACATCCTACGAGTAAAACCAGACCTCGAGTTTCCCCGAGGGGGCCCCGCAGTCTACTCGGTTCGGACCAACACTTAGACAAGCATTGGCCCGGGGGGGCTATAATAAAGATGACCCTTGGGTTAATTACTCCCAAGGGAAAGGTAGGTGGTGGTGAGGCAAATGGTAAGACCAAGGTTGGGCCTTGCTGGACAAGTTTTATTCAAAGCGAACTGTCAGGGGGGTCCCATAAATCACCCGACCGCGTAAGGAACGCAAAATCCGGGAACATAACACCGGTATGACGGTAACTAGGGCGGCAAGAGTGGAACAAAACACCAGGCATAAGGCCGAGCCTTCCACCCTTTACCAGATATATAGATGCATTAATAATTATAAGATATATTGTGATATCCCAACCAAAATCCTGTCCACCATGGAGCAATCTTCAACTTCACCTGCAACTAGCAACGCTATAAGAGGGGCTGAGCAAAAGCGGTAACATAGCCAAACAACGGTTTGCTAGGAAGGGTGTCAAAGGTTAGAGGTTCATGGCAATTTGGGAGGCTTGAAGAGCAAATGATAGGTAAAGCAGCAAAGCGATAGAATGAAGCAACTAGCATAGCAATGATAGTAGTGAGATCCAGGGTAGCAGTCATCTTGCCTGAAATCCCGCAAGAAAGAAGAACGAGTCCATGAAGGAGATGAAGCCACTAAGACGAACCACACGAAGACGAACGCATCCTCACGATCGCAACGAAACGGGAACTATCGAGAAGAAGCACACAACATGGTAAACACACCACACAAAGACAAGACATGATGCACAACAAGCATGATGCATGACAAAGCTACATGAGGCTACTCATGGCAAGAGATGATGCAAACAAGAACAACACATCAAAGCAAGTTTAAATGAGGCCGGGAACAACATATAACAATTTCCGGTAAGTCCTCATATGCATATTTTGAAATTGATCCAGATCTGAACAAACCTTATGTTCAAGTTATTAAACAGCAAGTTAAAGAGTACCAAGATGATCTACACGAAATTCTAGTCAAGTTACATATAAAGTTCATTAGATTTGGAGCTATGGCCTAGAAGATATGAGCAAAACAAGTTAAACATGGCATTGATGCAAAACGCATACAAACATCAAGCAAACACACCAAAACAAGGATGCAACATGATAATATGAAGCTACATGCAAAATCAAGCAAATTTCATATAGAGCACACTCAAAACGGAGCAACGGATCAACACATACACTCTATACAAGTTATAGCAACAATCTGTCCAAAACAGCAACTAGGCATATTGCAAGCATCAAAACAACATGCTACAGCACCCCAACACAATAACAAAAGGCATGAGCATGAAGTACAGGTAAAGCATGACAAGACATGAACACTGAGCTATCTCCATAAACAACTAGAACATGCTCAAAAGGACATGGTAAGATTGCAAATAATAACAGTTTCAGACTTTAGCAAAAATAACATCAGGTTGCAATATTTAGAGCTATCAAGCAACATGTTACAGTAACTTATCATGGCAAACAAAGGCATGGCATGAAACTCCTAATTGCATAGAACAAAAGTCCCTTACTGACCATGAGCCAAAAGGGCACAGAAAATATGATGGCACCCATGTAAACATGGCAAGTTATATTACAGATTCATACATGGCAGGAACAACGATAAGTAGGAATGTTAGTGAGCTTAAACCACTCACCACAGAGCAATACATGGCATGACAAGGCAACCAACAGTAAGAAGACATGTTTGTGAAGCTAAGCATGGCAATAACAAGTTCATAGGGTGCATGGATCACTAGCAAACAATCATGGAAACATCTATTTATATATAAAAAGTACTTTATGGGGTAACCAGAAATTAGAGAAATAAGCTAGAAAATCCCATAATAATCAGTAACATCTGACCTTTAATTGTGTACATTAGAAAATCACGACCATTAGATCCACTTTAAAACTAAAAAAACCCAACAATACCATCTCTCTCAAAATTACCCACCACTGCCATTACGTAAAAAAAACATCTCTCCCACGATAGATATGCATGTACGGTTATTCTATCCAAAAAAAACATCTCTCGCACAATAGATCTCATGGAGATACGATAGATCTATTTCATGTAGTAAAAAAACATGCATATATGCTTATTCTCTCCCAAAACGATAGATCTCATGCATATACGCTTATTCTCTTCCAAAATCTCTCACGATAGATCTCATGCAGTCAAAAAAAACACTCTACCACGATAGATCTCATGCATATACGCTTATTGTCTCCCAAAACGACAGATCTCATGCATATATGCTTATTCTCTTCCAAAAGCTTTTTGTGCAATTTGGCGCATGCCTAAATCATCCATTGCTCGTCATGCATGCCCGTACATCTCTCCTCTACCAACGCTGACACCAACGCTGACACTTCCCCAGGTTCGACTTAGCATCGGCAACTCCCAGCAGATCAAAACGATCAGATCCTGTCCTGCATGCTCATTGGTGCCGTCAGCCAAGACTGAGACTTTTGTATGTACACAGCCTAGGGATAGAAATTGGTACTATGCTAGCTTAAAGGCTTCATGCCCACGTACACAACCAGAAATTGGTATTTATGCATCTTCGGTTCCTTTTTAATTTGTCTGCAGTAAATCATGTATGTATTCCCCATATATGTGTTTGATTCATCTTTTCTTCTGCTGATTTGTTGACTGTTGGGCATCACACATGAAAGCTGAGAAGAAAAGAGGGATATATTGATCACGGTTGCAGTGTACCAATTGAACATGGCGCTGGTATACTAATTTTCAGCTATTTTAGATGAGCAGCAGCATCAGAATGCTTCAAGCCCCACCTGCGGTGGGTAGGAAATTGCATAACGATCTTTCAAGCCAGCAGTAAGGAGTGAAGCAATTTTTTGTACCACAATGTTCGTCTGTTCAGGTAGACATGGAGATAATCATCTGTTAGTTGACTCAATCAATAGCTGATTAACGCTAGCTGACTGATATTTTTTTACAACAATCCGTTTACATTTGGGTTGCAGCGCTTCTGCAGCCTCACCAAAACCCGGCCCGTTTGAGGTGCATCGCGCCGCTCTAACCCCCACCGAAATCTTATGGTACTCATAATTCTTAGAACCGATGAGGTTGTGATGCAAGTTCACGGTGGATCGATGGCCAACCTCCAGAGGGAACCGTAGTACACACACATTCGTGTATGGTGGTTGCATCGCTGTGTGCCTGAATTTTTCTTTGGCAGTAGCTAGCTCAAAGTAGAGAAGGATGGAGAAGAGTAAAATTAATTTCAAAGTGAACAAGATGGGATTTTAAAAAGTCCATCCATTCTAAGATGGTGAAGGCTGAACTTACTTATTTATAATGAATGTGCTACTGCTAGATTCTGTAAGCACGCATCTTTTGCTGTTTTTACATCTTTATGTGCAGACTTTACTACCATGAAGGGTGAGTGCTGGTAGGTGAAGGCTGGACACTTACATGTCAGCTTTGCATATTATACCTTCAGTTTAAGTTAATAATGAGTTTGTCATTTCTCCAATACTTAGTTTTAAATTTGCATGTATATACATCACACCGCAAATATATGCATGTGTTAGATGATTGATGCATTTGCTAGGAGCAGGTTCTATATTTGTGCACGCGCCACCGCAACGTAACGTTAGTTTCTCCCAAAGTAATCTATAAAACTGAATACTTGCTAGCGTTTGTATGATTAGTTGTCCGATAAAGTTTTCTGTGTTTTTTGAAAGGTGAGTAGATGATACGAGAAACAACGGTGTTCTTTACGACAGTCTTTCCTCACTCAGAGGTTTGTTTGCTTCCGCTTCCCACAGAGTAGACCTTTGCAGTTGCAAGTATGTCTTACAAAGATGCAGCTTCCAGTTTATTTCATGTTATAATTCTATAATAGTACTTGCATATTTTCTACCCCCCATTTAATTAATTCAAAATTATTTACATGCATATCTACATTGCAATGGACAACCACTTGCGAAGATATATACGCTGGCCCATCTTTACTCAGTGTCATCATAGCTATGACATGTCCAAAGATAATATCATACAATTATTACATTTCTTCTTTCACAAAAGATTTTGTAGAGGATATTATTGTTCATTCTTTTTTTTTGGTCAGGCTCATGGCAAGGAATGAAGCACTTAGTCATAGCATAATATATCATATAAATACAGTATGGTGATGAGTTAAACAAGTATGGAGTAGTTAGCTAATGAGGTACCATCCCCTCCTTTTATGTGCCCTTGTGTAAAATATGGGCACCATTATTTCAGTTTGATTATAATATAATAGCTGAGATTTGAGGAATCAATTTACTTGGTGGTTCGAGCAAAGGAGTCCATATTGTAAGTTAAGGTCTATAAGTATATATATTTCCATGCAGTGCACAAGAGATTTCAAATCATGAAATAATAATATCTTGAAATACTGTGGTATGTATACCACTAAACATGAGTGAAAAAATATTGATAGAGGTTGAACATGCCAAATAAATGTATCACTGTTATTTTTTCCCCTAAAATTGTGCTCCCTCCGTCCGAAAATACTTCTCGGAAAAATGGATGTATCTAGACGTATTTTGTGGAGTATAAAATATACATGTATTCTTTTCCTTGGATAACATGTACACTCTCCGAGTAAGTTTGTTTTCTTCCTTAGATATGACATCTGTCAGATCATCTATTGTATCTTATTTTATTGTTGGCAATGTTAGGAAATAACAAAAAGGTCTACACTTTAAGCGGTTGTTTTCAGTTTTGCGAGCTACCATGTAGGTCTTTAGACGCAACTTGTATTTTGATTTAGTTTGTCCTTGTGTGACTACCTATTTTCTCACTTACCATATGTAAACACGTTTCTAGCAGGTCTCGGAGGAATGATCTTAGTGTAACATGAAGTTTGGTTTGATGCAACCAATTAGCGCAAAATTATTTTCTCTTTGACCATTATTTTGTGGGGTATATATATAGATTTGGTGTTAATAGTTATAATGAGCTGGCTGGAATAAAACATTTTGTCGATGATAGTAATGAGTGGCCCTCATCAAACATACCCATGTTACTCATGTTTATTACTCATTTATATTTTGTTTCTCTCGCTAGGCATCTATGCTAGGACTTGTGAATTAGGAGTGATCATCTAGACCTAATTGAAGTATAGACTTTTCCACACCTAAATTTGCATCCAACTGGACATAGGTCTATTGATATATCAACTTGAATATATCATGTGTTCTTCACCAGCTACTCAAGGACCATTGTTGATCTATGTTTTCGTATATCCCTAGACAAAAAAACTATTGTTAAGCATAACAGAAGTGGTTATGCTCATGACATAACATGTATGCTGAAGATTCCTCATTTATGTTGTTCTTTCATAGGTTTTAAGGTGTGGTTAATATGTGGGTTCAATGGTTTTAGTGAGCTTCCTTGCCATGACTTTTTTCTAGCGGCTCGAGTTAGCGACTAATAGTGCATTCTCATCTCAAATGTATCGCCCTAATGAAAAATACTTAAAATTTTGCACCTTTGGCTTTGCAGCTATCTTCAACTTTGCAGCCCTCTACAATGAAAGTAATCATGATATAAGTGACACATGAGAGGCACCTTTAACTGTGCAACCATCTACGACACTTCCCAATACTGTAATGCAAAAAAATATTTGATACATCAGGAAAGGACTAATTTATGTAATTTGTGTGAGATGCATGTGTGCTCAAAAGACCATATGAGAAATTTAATTCATTATTATTACATTGAGTTAATTATGACTAACAAGTCAGGGAGTATTCAAGACTAAAATGTATAATTTATTAAAACTAATATTTGTGTTCAGTGGCTTGCGTATATGCTTCAATAAGCATTCCATTTCTACCGGTCGAAAATTTGCGTTGCATGCAATATCAATAAAAAAAGCAAGGTAAAAATATAACTTAGATACAGACAAGTTCATAAATGGAGAAAATATAAAGATTCTAGCCCGCGCATCGAGCAGGCCACTCTGCTAGTTGAACTTAATGTTAACAGGCTAACAGCAACATTATTTAGCAACTTTGAAGCAAGATATAAACATGATACAGCAGGCTATAATTGCAACCAAGGGCATGAATGGATAGAGCATGACATGTATAACAAAACATCCTTAGTGAACATCTCCAGAATAATGCACGAAATGACTTGTAGCAGCAGGTTAACATAGCAACAAAATATAACAGAATCTGCCTAGCAAAACAGCAACAGCAAGTACCCTCCTTAACAAGCTCGATGCACTGAGCACACAACTCACAAAAATACATGGTTGGCACCACTGGAAAGATAGCATAGCATAGATCAACATACATGTAGACATCAACCTCATAGGATGCACACATCAATCATGGCAAAAATGACAAATGAGCAAGTTATAACAGTTCCAGCAGATTAACATCAACATGCACTCTTCCAACAGCGTTTCTGGCATCAAGATGAGCTCAAATGAAAATGATGCAATAGAATGAAATGAAGTACACGTCGAGGCGAACAACTTGACATATTACACACACGAAATGGAGCTACGGATGCAGAGATACCATGCGATGATCATGGCATGATTATGCAAAAATAACTTCGGGACTTGGGCGTTTTCAGGAAAAAAACATGTGAGCGTCGGATAGCAAAATGACGCACGGGTGCGGGATAGCGGGGGCTGCTCACCATGGGCCAAGCCCAGTATAGGAGGAGGCGAACTGGGCCGGGGAAGGTGGACCGGGCCGGACGGAGCTGGGCCGCGGGGCCCATGCGAGAGGAGCTCGTCCTCCTCCCGTGCTCCTCATGGGAAGGAGGCCATGGCGGCGGCGCCGCTGGAAGAGGAGGCCGGCGATGGCCGAGGCGAGGCGGGAAAGGCCCAGCCGGATCCGGGCGGATCCGGCCCCGGGGACCCCATTCCCGGCGGCAGCGGCGTCTACAGAGTACGGCGGTGCGAGATCCGGCAGCGAGCGCCAAGGCGGCCCTGTGGGGAGAAGAGAGAGAGAGAGCGAGGTGAGAGAGAGAGGAAGCACATGGAAGAAGAGGGAGCAGGGGACGGCGAGGCCTGGCCTGGGCGGCGGGCTCGTCGGCGTTGGCGGCCGCCGAGGAGCCGGGCGGCGACGGAGGCGATGGGCGGCGGAAGGGCGGCGACGGTGGCGAGGCACGAGGCGGCGGCGCAGGGAGGCTTCGGCGAGGTTCAGTTCGACCGGGCGGGCGGATCTGGCCCGGCGGCGCGCACGGTGGGATGGCGGCGGCAACACGTGGCGTTGCAGGATTGGGCGCGGGGGCGGCGATGATGACGTGGCGATCGTTGATTGGACGAAGCGACGTGTCCGGCGGACATGTCCGGCGCGGACGGATGTGTCCAGCGGCGCGAGGGGAGCGGGGCTAGGGTTTCATCTGCGTTTTGGACGGGGAGGGACACATATATATAGGTAGAGGGAGCTAGGAGTGTCCAAATGAGGCACGGTTTTCGGCCACGCGATCGTGATCGAACGACCGAGAGCATGGAGAGGAGTTTGTTGGGTTTTGTGCCACTTTGGAAGGGGTGTTGGGCTGCAAACAAAAGAGGCCTTTACGGTTACCCGGTTAAACGTTGGAGTATCAAACGACCTCCAAATGGCACGAAACTTGACAGGCGGTCTACCGGTGCTATACCAAGGCCGCTTGGGAAACTTCGGTCCATTCCGAGAACGTGTAATACCCGCACAAGAGAAGAGGCAAAAAGGGGACGCCGGAGGACATAGGAGTGCCGGATTGCAAAACGGACAACGGGGAAAATGCTCGGATGCATGAAACGAACACGTATGCAAAATGATATGCACATGATGACATGATAGAATGCAACACGCAAACAAATGACATGGCAACAACGACGAATAACTGGAAGACACCTGGCGCATCGAATCCGGGGCGTTACAACACTCCTCCACTAACAAGAGATCTCGTCCCGAGATCTTAGGACCGAGACGGAAGGGAAAAGGGATGAGGTGAAACAAGAACTCAAGAGAAGAAGAAAAGAATGGAGAGCACTCGAGAATAAGAGAGGAACGGCGAGAATGACGAGAGTCGAAAGCTCACGGAATCAGATAGACTATGAGATCACTTGTTCTAACCGGAGTGGTTAGCATGAGGAAAGAAACGAATAAGACTGAAAGAATTTAGGTAGCACTCCGACTGAAAATGGGAGGATTAGAACAAACTTGAGAGGATGGAATGGTACTTGATGAACTCTTGAAGAATGAATTAAATCATGACGATCCACCGTGAAGAACTCCGGTAACAAAAGGATGATGAGATAGAATTAAAGGATGAAAAGAATAAGACTAAAGCTTGCGATGACTTAGATGGAGATTCCGATGAAATGGTCGAGGAAAATTGAACTACGGAAATGAAAAGATGAAAACACTTGGAACTAGAATTTATTCATCAAGAACAAACTCCGAAGAAAGGGATTAATCACTTGGATGAAATAAGAATAAGATTTATTGTATGCTTATCCTTCCTCAAATTAAATTGATGAAATGGATTTTGCATACTACTTATTCTTCTTGAAAAGGATTGAGAAGTGACATATCGCAAACTTGAGAATGTCTTCATGAACCACCGGTAGAATTGGAAAGAATGAATGGATTAAAATGATAATCAAGGAAAGAGAATCTTGAACGAACCACCGTAAGAATTTAAAATGACTGATGAAAGAGAATGAATCACCGGGAAGAATTAGAAGACAAATATGTTTGAGGGGATTTAGATGCAAAAGAACGAAGAGATCGCGAACTGATTGAAGAATACTTGAACGAAGCACTGCAAGAATATTGAGACGAACGAAAGGGCACGGATATAGAATAATTGGAGATCGAATCTGAAAAGCTTAGAACGAAGAAATCTTCCGAAAAGGTGGCCTCCGGATGATCGAGAGAGAAAGCAACTCCCGAAATGCTCCGGATGGATGAAAAGAATTTGCTTGACTTGAAACAATTTGATAGGATAACGTCGAGCTAGCACCGCGAATCTCCGGGGAACGGACAAGATTAAAGAGAAATCTTCTTCTTCAATCTTCAAATGATGACGAGAAACACCACCAAAATTACTGAGATACTCCGGGATACTGAAAAGCGAAGAGGTTGAGCCAACAGTGAAATGATTCGAAATCGATCTTGGAAAAAGGCATGTGACTGATGAAATTCCTTCTTACGTCACACTTGAAAAAAAATTGAGAATAACTCCGGGGAATTAGAGGAGTCAGGTAAGATCCTGGGAAAAGACCTGTGGGTTAGGGCCCAATAAAGAGATAACACCGTTGAGAAGGATTGTTGAACAGATAGGTGATGCACCGGAATAATTGAAATATTTGAATGAGGTGACAACCTCGAATTAATTGGAACACAGATGAATCTGCTGAGATGTCTTCCAAACTCCAGAATGATAAACTGGCGAGAGGCGAGCGAGTAGGGAAAACACTTGATCCAAGGAAAAGAATATGGTCAACCCGAAAAACTTGAATCGATTCCACTGGAAAAGAAAGGGATGAAGAATGACGAACGAGACGAGAGTTCACCGGTTGAAATAATTGAGGGAAGACTGAAGAGGCTTCACACGAATGAAATTGATGCTCGAAAGAGACTCGGGCTCCGAGAAGAATAGGGTGGGAGGGCGGGAAAAACAAAGACAACTTGGAAGGGGAAACCGACGAATATCTTGAAGAGAAAACACCAGTTGAAATCATTGAGGAAAGAAAGCAAAGACTTTGCACGAGTAGGAAGGATACTCGATTACGGACTCCGGTTCCGAGGAGAAAAAGGGAGGGTGGGTGGGAAAAACAAGGACAACTTCGGACAAGGAAACAACATCGATCGAAAAGAGTTGAGGATTGATCTCCCAAAGAGAGAGAGGTTCGAATCAGCTTGACGAGGAATGCACCGGATAAAAGAGCTGGGGAACAACGATCGGAAAACCAACTGCGTGAACCTAAAGAAAAAATTTGAAGGGGAAGAGGAGTAAATCAAAACACCTACGTCAAGAATCCTCACCAGAGCGACGAACGGGGCTGAGGAGTAAAAAGAATTCCTACTCTCCGATATAACTAGACTCCGAAAACAGTTTTCTCTAGACTCAACAACGGCCAAACTACACGATCAATCAAGGTGGGTTCCTAGGGTCGGTCGAGGCTCTGATACCAACTTGTCACGCCCAATATGCGACCCTATCCAAAAGGAACTCGAAGGTCCCACCAAGGATAGGCCCGCATATTGAAACGCTTTTGCAAGGTGGATATCATTACATCAACATTACATAATAGATGGGGATACATACAAAAGGCATACAAATGCCGCAAGAATACATCAATACATGAAACATAAGATCAACATCCGGCTATGGATGGAATACAAACAGAAGCTTAAACGACATCCACCCTGCTAGCCCAGGCTGCCGACCTGGAACCTATCCCCTGATCGAAGAAGAAGCGGAAGAAGAACTCAAGCAAGCAAGCATCGCTCTCACGTCAAGATCATCGCATAACATGTACCTGCAACTGTTGTTGTAGTAATCTGTGAGCCACGAGGACTCAGCAATCCCATTACCATGGGTATCAAGACTAGCAAAGCTTAATGGGAAAGGAAGGGGTAAAGTGGTGAGGTTGCAGCAGCGACTAAGCATGATATGTTGGCTAACATACGCAAATGAGAGCGAGAAGAGAAGCAAAGGAACGGTCGTCAACTAGTAATGATCAAGAGGTGATCCTGAACCCCTACTTACATCAAACATAACCCAAAGACCGTGTTCACTTCCCGGACTCCGCCGAGAAGAGACCATCACGCCTACACACGCGGTTGATGCATTTTAAAATCGGATCTGGTGTCAAGTTATCTACAACCGGACATTAACAAATTCCCATCTGCCACATAACCGCGGGCAGGGCTCTCGAAAGTTTATACCCTACAGGGGTGTCCCAACTTAGCCCATGATAAGCTCTCGCAATCAACGAAGGATATTCCTTCTCCCAGGAAGACCCGATCAGTCTCGGAATCCCGGTTTACAAAACATTTTGACAATGGTAAAACAAGACCAGCAAAGCCGCCCGATGTGCCGACAATCCCGATAGGAGCTACACATATCTCGTTCTCAGGGCAACACCGGATGAGACATCCTACGAGTAAAACCAGACCTCGAGTTTCCCGAGGGACCCATGATCTACTCGGTTCGGACCAACACTTAGACAAGCATTGGCCCGGGGGCCTATAATAAAGATGACCCTTGGGTTAATTACTCCCAAGGGAAAGGTAGGTGGTGGTGAGGCAAATGGTAAGACCAAGGTTGGGCCTTGCTGGACAAGTTTTATTCAAAGCGAACTGTCAGGGGGGTCCCATAAATCACCCGACCGCGTAAGGAACGCAAAATCCGGGAACATAACACCGGTATGACGGAAACTAGGGCGGCAAGAGTGGAACAGAACACCAGGCATAAGGCCGAGCTTTCCACCCTTTACCAGATATATAGATGAATTAATAATTATAAGAGATATTGTGATATCCCAACCAAAATCCTGTCCACCATGGAGCAATCTTCAACTTCACCTACAATAGCAACGCTATAAGAGGGGCTGAGCAAAAGTGGTAACATAGCCAAACAACGGTTTGCTAGGAAGGGTGTCAAAGGTTAGAGGTTCATGGCAATTTGGGAGGCTTGAAGAGCAAATGATAGGTAAAGCAGCAAAGCGATAGAACGAAGCAACTAGCATAGCAATGATAGTAGTGAGATCCAGGGTAGCGGTCATCTTGCCTGAAATCCAGCAAGGAAGAAGAACGAGTCCATGAAGGATATGAAGCCACGAAGAGAACCACACGAAGACGAACGCATCCTCACGATCGCAACGAAACGGGAACTATCGAGAAGAAGCACACAACATGGTAAACACACCACACATAGACAAGACATGATGCACAACAAGCATGATGCATGACAAAGCTACATGAGGCTACTCATGGCAAGAGATGGTGCAAACAAGAACAACACATCAAAGCAAGTTTAAATGAGGCCGGGAACAACATATAACAATTTCCGGTAAGTCATCATATGCATATTTCGAAATTGATCCAGATCTGAACAAACCTTATGTTCAAGTTGTTAAACAGCAAGTTAAAGAGCACCAAGATGATCTACACGAAATTCTAGTCAAGTTACATATAAAGTTCATTAGATTTGGAGCTACGGCCTAGAAGATATGAGCAAAACAAGATAAACATGGCATTGATACAAAACCCATACAAACATTAAGCAAACACACCAAAACAAGGATGCAACATGATAATATGAATCTACATGCAAAATCAAGCAAGTTTCATATAGAGCACACTCAAAACGGAGCAACGGTTCAACACATACACTCTATACAAGTTATAGCAACAATCTGTCCAAAACAGCAACTAGGCATATTGCAAGCATCAAAACAACATGCTACAGCACCCCAACATAATAACAAAAGGCATGAGCATGAAGTACAGGTAAAGCATGACAAGACATGAACACTGAGCTATCTCCATAAACAACTAGAACATGCTCAAAAGGACATGGTAAGATTGCAAATAATAACAGTTTCAGACTTTAGCAGAAATAACATCAGGTTGCAATGTTTAGAGCTATCAAACAACATGTTACAGTAACTTATCATGGCAAACAAAGGCATGGCATGAAACTCCTAATTGCATAGAACAAAAGTCCCTTACTGACCATGAGCCAAAAGGGCAAAGAAAATATGATGGCACCCATGTAAACATGGCAAGTTATATTACAGATTCATACATGGCAGGAACAACGATAAGTAGGAATGTTGGTGAGCTTGAACCACTCACCACAGAGCAATACATGGCATGACATGGCAACCAACAGTAAGAAGACATGTTTATGAAGCTAAGAATGGCAATAGCAAGTTCATAGGGTGCATGGATCACTAGCAAACAATCATGGAAACATTGAACTTAATGTTAACAGGCTGACAGCAACATCATTCAGCAAATTTCAAGCAAGATATGAACATGATACAATAGGCTATAATTGCAACCAAGGGCATGTATTGATAGAGCATGACATGTATAACAAAACATCCTTAGTGAACATCTCCAGAATAATGCACGAAATGACTTGTAGCAGCAGGTTAACATAGCAACAAAATATAACAGAATCTGCCTAGCAAAACAGCAACAGCAAGTACCCTCCTTAACAAGCTCGATGCACTCAGCACACAACTCACAAAAATACATGGTTGGCACCACTGGAAAGATAGCATAGCATAGATCAACATTCATGTAGACATCAACCTTATAGGATGCACACATCAATCATGGCAAAAATGACAAATGAGCAAGTTATAACAGTTCCAGCAGATTAACATCAACATGAACTCTTCCAACAGCGTTTCTGGCATCAATATGAGCTCAAATGAAAATGATGCAATGGAATGAAATGAAGTACTCGTCGAGGCGAACAATTTGACATATTACACACACGAGACGGAGCTACGGATGCAGAGATACAATGCGATGATCATGGCATGATTATGCAAAAATAACTTCGGGACTTGGGCGTTTTCAGGAAAAATACATGTGAGCGTCGGATAGCAAAATGATGCACGGGTGCGGGATAGCGGGGGCTGCTCACCATGGGCCAAGCCCAGTATAGGAGGAGGCGAACTGGGCCGGGGAAGGTGGACCGGGCCGGACGGAGCTGGGCCGCGGGGCCCACGCGAGAGGAGCTCGTCCTCTTCCCGTGCTCCTCACGGGAAGGAGGCCATGGCGGCGGCGCCTCTGGAAGAGGAGGCCGGCGACGGCCGAGGCGAGGCGGGAAAGGCCCAGCCGGATCCGGGCGGATCCGGCCCCGGGGACCCCATTCCCGGCGGCAACGGTGTCTGCAGAGTACGGCGGCGCAAGATCCGGCAGCGAGCGCCAAGGCGGCCCTGCGGGGAGAAGAGAGAGAGCGAGGTGAGAGAGAGAGGAAGCACAGGGAAGAAGAGGGAGCAGGGGACGGCGAGGCCTGGCCTGGGCGGCGGACTCGTCGGCGTCGGCGGCCGCCGAGGAGCCAGGCGGCGACCGGAGGCGATGGGCGGTGGAAGGGCGGCAGCCGGCGGCGAGGCACGAGGCAGCGGCGCGGGAGGCGGCGAGGCCCGTTCGACCGGGCGGGCGGGTCTGGCCCGGCGGCGGCGCATGGTGGGATGGCGGCGGCGACACGTGGCGTTGCGGGATTGGGCGCGGGGGCGGCGACGATGACGTGGCGATCATTGATTGGACGAAGCGACGTGTCCGGCGGACATGTCCGGCGCGGACGGATGTGTCCGGCGGCGCGAGGGGAGCGGGGCTAAGGTTTCATCTGCGTTTTGGACGGGGAGGGACACATATATATAGGTAGACGGAGCTAGGAGTGTCCAAATGAGGCACGGTTTTCGGCCACGTGATCGTGATCGAACGACCGAGAGCATGGAGGGGAGTTTGCTGGGTTTTGGGCCACTTTGGAAGGGGTGTTGGGCTGCAAACAAAAGAGGCCTTTACGGTTACCCGGTTAACCGTTGGAGTATCAAACGACCTTCAAATGGCACGAAACTTGACAGGCAGTCTACCGGTGCTATACCAAGGCCGCTTGGCAAACTTCGGTCCATTCCGAGAACGTTTAATACCTGCACAAGAGAAGAGGCAAAAAGGGGACGCCAGAGGACATAGGAGTGCCGGATTGCAAAACAGACAACGGGGAAAATGCTCGGATGCATGAAACGAACACGTATGCAAAATGATATGCACATGATGACATGATAGAATGCAAAACGCAAATAAATGACATGGCAACAATGACGAATAACTGGAAGACACCTGGCGAATCGAATCCGGGGCGTTACAATAAAAGAGCATATTAAAGCCCATTAAATATCCAAAACAGATAATATAATAGCATGGAACAATCAAAAATTGTAGATACGTTGGAGACATATCAAGCATCCCCAAGCTTAGTTCCTGCTCGTCCTCGAGTAGGTAAATGATAAAAACAGAATTTTTGATGTGGAATGCTACCTAGCATATTTATCAATGTAATTTTCTTTATTGTGGCATGAATGTTCAGATCCGAAAGATTCAAGACAAAATTTTAATATTGACATAAAAATAATAATACTTCAAGCATACTAACAAAGCAATCATGTGTTCTCAAAATAACATGGCCAAAGAAAGCTATCCCTACAAAATCATATAGTCTGGTTATGCTCTATCTTCATCACACAAACTATTTAATCATGCACAACCCCGATGACAAGCCAAGCAATTGTTTCATACTTTTGATGTTCTCAAACTTTTTCAAACTTCACGCAATACATGAGCGTGAGACATGGACATAGCACTATAGGCGGAATAGAATGGTGGTTGTGGAGAAGGAAAAAAAGGAGAAGATAGTCTCACATCAACTAGGCGTATCAACGGGCTATGGAGATGCCCATCAATAGATATCAATGTGAGTGAGTAGGGATTGCCATGGAACGGATGCACTAGAGCTATAAGTGTATCAAAGGTCAACAAAAGAAACTAAGTGGGTGTGCATCCAACTTGCTTTCTCACGAAGACCTAGGGCACTTTTGAGAAAGCCCATCATTGGAATATACAAGCCAAGTTCAATAATGAAAATTTTCCATTAGTATATGAAAGTGATAACATAGGAGACTCTCTATCATGAAGATCATGGTGCTACTTTGAAGCACAAGTGTGGTAAAAGGATAGTAGCATTGCCCCTTCTCTCTTTTTTTCTCATTGCTTTTTTTATATGGGACTTTTCTTCTTTCTTTTTTTTGCCTCTTTTTTTTCTTCTTCTTTTTTATTTTTCGTCCGGAGTCTGATCCCGACTTATGGAGGAATCATAGTCTCCATCATCCTTTCCTCACTGGGACAATGCTCTAATAATGAATATCCTCACATTTTTATTTACTTACAACTCAAAAATTACAACTCGATACTTAGAACAAAATAAGACTCTATATGAATGCCTCCGGCGGTGTACCGGGATGTGCAATGATTCAAGAGTGACATGTATGAAAAAATTATGAACGGTGGCTTTGCCACAAATACGATGTCAACAACATGGTCATGCTAGTCAATATGACAATGATGAAGCGTGTCATAATAAATGGAACGGTGGAAAGTTGCATGGAAATATATCTCGGAATGGCTATGGAAATGCCATAATAGGTAGGTATGGTGGTTGTTTTGAGGAAGGTATATGGTGGGTGTATGGTACCGGCGAAAGTTGTGCGGTACTAGAGAGGCTAGCAATGGTAGAAGGATGAGAGTGCGTATAATCCATGGACTCAACATTAGTCATAAAGAACTCACATAATTATTGCAAAAATTTATTAGTCATCGAAAAGAAGTACTACACGCATGCTCCTAGAGGGATAGATTGGTAGGAAAGGACCATAGCTTGTCCCCTACCGCCACATAAGGAAGACAATCAATAAATAAATCATGCTCCAACTTCATCACATAACGTTGACCATACATGCATGCTACGGGAGTCACAAACTTTAACACAAGTATCTCTCAAATTCACAACTACTCTACTAGCATGAATCTAATATCACCATCTTCATATCTCAAAACAATCATAAAGAATCAAACTTCTCATAGTATTCAATGCACTTTATATGAAAGTTTTTATTATACCCATCTTGGATGCCCATCATATTAGTACTAGTTTTATAACCAAAGAAAATTAACATGCTGTTCTAAAAGAATATCAAAATAATATAAGTGAAGCATTAGAGATCAATAATTTCTATAAAATAAAACCATCACTGTGCTCTAAAAAGATATAGGTGAAGCACTAGAGCAATATTGTCTAGCTCAAAAGATATAAGTGAAGCACATAGAGTATTCTAATAAATTATGATTCATGCCCCAAAAGGTGTGTACAGCAAGGATGATTATGGTAAACTAAAAAGCAAAAACTCAAATCATACAAGACGCTCCAAGCAAAACACATATCATGTGGTGAATAAAAATATAGCCTCAAGTAAAGTTACCGATAGACGAAGACGAAAGAGGGGATGCCTTCCGGGGCATCCCCAAGCTTAGGATTTTGGTTGTCCTTGAATTTTACCTTTGGATGCCTTGGGAATCCCCAAGCTTAGGCTCTTGCCACTCCTTATTCCGAAATCCATCAAATCTTTACCCAAAAGCTTGAAAACTTCACAACACAAAACTTTAACAGAAAATCTCATCAGCTCTGTTAGTATAAGAAAATAAACCACCACTTTAAGGTAATGTAATGAACTCAGTCTTTATTTATTTTGGTTTTAAACCTACTGTATTCCAACTTCTCTATGGTTCATACCTATACTACTCATAGATTCATCAAAATAAGCAAACAACACACAAAAAACAGAATCTGTCAAAAACAGAACAGTCTGTAGAAATCTGTAACTTTCGAATACTTATGTAACTCTAAATATTCTGAAATAAATTGGTGGACGTGAGTAATTTGTCTATTAATCATATTCAAAAAGAATCAACCTAAAATCACTCTCCAGTAAAAAATGACAGCTATTCTCGTGAGCGCAAAAGTTTCTTTTTTTTTACAGCAAGATTGCAAAGACTTCACCCAAGTCTTCCCGAAGGTTCTACTTGGCACAAACACTAATTAAAACATAAAACCACATCTAAACATAAGCTAGATGAATTATTTATTACTAAACAGGATCAAAAATCAAAGAACAAAAATAAAATTGGGTTGCCTCCCAAAAAGCGCTATCGTTTAACGCCCCTAGCTAGGCATAAAAACACGAATAGATCTAGGTATTTCCATCTTTGGTATGCAATCCATAAGTGGCTCTCATAATAGATTCATAAGGCAATTTAATTTTCTTCCTAGGAAAGTTTTCCATGCCTTTCCTTAACGGAAATTGGAATCTAATATTTCCTTCTTTCATATCAATAATTGCACCAATCGTTCTAAGGGATGGTCTACCAAGAATAATAGGACATGTAGGATTGCAATCTATAACAAGAACAATGAAATATACGGGCACATAATTCCTATTTGCAACAATAAGAACATAATTAATTCTTCCCATAGGCTTTTCTTCATAAGATTGCATCAAAGCATCAACGATATGTTTAGTAAAAGCTTTATTTTAATCATAAGCATGAGGAGGATTTAGCACGGATTGCAACAAAGAATACAATCTATCAAAGAGAAATTATCATAATTAAATTCCTTGAAATCCAAAATACTGGGTTCATTGCTACTTAAAGTCATGACCTCTTCAATCCCACTTTTATCAATTTTTGCATCTAGATCTAAAAACTCCGAATCATTGGGACGCCTTTTAACTAAAGTTGACTCATCTCCAGTACCATCTTTATCAAGATTCATATTAGAAAACAAAGATTTAATAGGATTCACATCAATCACTTTTAGATCTTCATCATTATTTCATGAAAACTAGAAGAACACGCTTTCATAAAGCAATCTTTTTTAGCACGTATCCTAGCGGTTCTTTCTTTGCACTCATCAATGGAAATTCTCATGGATTTGAGAGACTCATTGATATCATGCTTAGGTGGAATAGATCTAAGTTTCAAAGAATAAATATCAAGAGAAATTCTATCCACGTTCCTAGCCAACTTAAGCAATTTTTCTTCAACCAAAGCATTGAAATTCTTTTGCGAACTCATAAATTCTTTAACACTATTCTCAAAATCAGAGGGCATGTTATTGACATTTCCACAAGAGTTGTTGTAGGAATTACCATAATTATTAGAGGAATTACTAGGAAACGGCATAGAATTAAAATTTCATCTATACACGTTGTTACCAAAATTGTTCCTACCAAAAAAATTCAAATCCATAGATTCATTATTATTCTCAATCAAAGTGGACAAAGGCATATCATTAGGATCAGAAGAAATACTTTTATTAGCAAACAATTTCATAAGTTTATCCATCTTTCCACTCAAAACATTAATTCCTTCAATCGCATGAACTCTTTTCCTAGTGGATATTTCGGTCTGCCATTGAGAATAATTAACCATAATATTGTCTAGGAGTTTAGTAGCTTCTCCTAAAGTGATTTCCATAAAAGTGCCTCCTGCGGCCGAATCTGAAATATTTTTAGAAGCAAAATTAAATCTAGCATAAACTTTTTGTATAATCATCTATAAATTCAAATCATGTGTAGGGCAATTACGTATAAATAATTTCATCCTCTCCCAAGCTTGTGCAACATGCTCATGATCAAGTTGCTTAAAATTCATAATATCGCTCCGAAGGGAGATAATCTTAGCGGGAGGAAAATAATTAGAGATAAAAACATCTTTGCACTTACTCCATGAATCAATACTATTTTTAGGCAAAGAAGAGAAAACGGAAATAGCTTCAATTTAACAATATCATTATCCACATCTTTCTTCTTTTGCATATCACACAAATCAATGAAGTTGTTTAGATGGGTTGCGACATCTTCACTACGAAGGCCAGAAAATTGATCTTTCATAACAAGATTCAACAAAGCGGTATTAATTTCACAAGATTCAACATCGGTAGTAGGAGCAATCAGAGTGCTAATAAAATCCTTGCTGTTGGTATTGGAAAAGTCGCACAATTTAGTATTATCTTGAGCCATCGTGACAAACAATCAATCCAACACACAAGCACACAAGAAGCAAGCAAAAAGAGACAAACAGAAGAGGGGCGAAGAAAAGGCAAAGGTTTTTGAAAATCGTTTTAGAAGTGGGGGAGAGGAAAACGAGAGGCGAATGGCAAATAATGTAATGCGAGGGAGAAGAATTTATGATGGGTACTTGGTATGGCTTGACATGACGTAGATCTCCCCGGCAATGGCGCCAGAAATCCTTCTTGCTACCTCTTGAGCATGTGTTGGTTTTCCCTTGAAGAGGAAAGGGTGATGCAGCAAAGTAGCGTAAGTTTTCCCTTAGTTTTGAGAACCAAGGTATCAATCCAGTAGGAGACAACGCACAAGTCACCTAGTACCTGCACAAACAATCAAGAACCTTCCAACCAACGCGATAAAGGGGTTCTCAATCCCTTCACGTTACTCACAAAAGTGAGATCTAATAAAGAAAGTAAAGTAAATATTTTTGGTATTTTTGTTGTATAGATCAGAAAGTAAAGATTGCAAAATAGTAAACGAGATGCGATATAATAGAAAGGAGACGTAATATAATAGGAAAAAGACTCAGGGGCCATAGGCTTCACTAGTGGCTTCTCTCAAGATAGCATGTATTATGGTGGGTGAACAAATTACTGTCGAGCAATTGATAGAAAAGTGCATAGTTATGAAGATATCTAAGGCAATGATCATGAATATAGGCATCACGTCCATGTCAAGTAGACCAAAATGATTCTGCATCTACTACTATTACTCCACACATTGACCGCTATCCAGCATGCATCTAGAGTATTAAGTTCATAAAGAACGGAGTAACGCATTAAGTAAGATGACATGATGTAGAGGAATTAACTCAAGCAATATGATGAAAACTCCATCTTTTTATCCTCGATGGCGACAATACAATACGTGCCTTGCTGCCCCTACTGTCACTGGGAAAGGACACTGCAAGATTGAACCCAAAGCTAAGCACTTCTCCCATTGCAAGAAAGATCAATCTAGTAGGCCAAACTAAACTGATAATTCGAAGAGACTTGCAAAGATATCAAATCATGCATATAAGAATTCAGAGAAGAACTGTCGTGGGGATCCTGTGGGAGCACGAACACCTATGGGGCAGGGGGCCCCTTCTTGTCCGGCAAGGGAGCGGAGGGCGCACGCAGAGCAGATCGAGGCGACGGCACGCGGGGGATTTTTACCCAGCTTCGGAGCTCTCCGGAGAGATAAAACTCCTACTGCTGCTTTGTGTTTGTATTGGTTCTTGCTCGAGAGCGCGAGCGTATAGTGGTGTTGGATGAGTCGAATGAACCGAACCTCTTCTACGTGCGCATGGGCCTCCCTTTTATAGTCTAAGGGGGTTACCGACAGGTGGCAGCGTAGAAAGAGGGGTAGAAAGGTAAAAACGCGGGTTGGTACAACAGTGTTCAACAGTGTCCCCTACCTAACTCTGACGGCAGGGGACAAGGGCATTTAATGCCCGTCCGGTCGCCCCAACAGTGCAGGGAAACGACCGTTAGGGGCACCACCGATCGCCACGATGGCCCCTTGTCAGCTTCGTTTGCCACCTCGCACCAAGATGGCTGCACAATACCGCCACGCGCCCCGGGATAGCCCCGGGTGACACGTCGTTGGATGCGCTGGAGCTTGGGTGCAGAGTGGCAGCCTTGCCGCGGCAAGCGCCTCGCCGCGGCTCTTCTCTTGTCGCGCCGGCAAGCTTGCCGGCCGCCGAGCCTTGCCGGGACGCGCGGGGCGTTGCGGCAAGTTCTCTGAAACGCCTTGGTTGGCCTTCCCGGCAAGCTCCTCTTGCCGGGGTCTTTGTCCTTCCCGGCAAGCTTCTCTTGCCGCGGTCTTGTCTGCTTGGTTGATACTTTGTTCTTGAATGGCAGTAATGTGAATGGCGGAGGGTCTTGACGGGTGCCCGGCAAGCCTTGCCGCGGGGTGCTACGACTGCCCGTGCACAAGTTCGGGGTACTAAGGTACCCCTACTTTAGTACACCGACAGGAGCCCCCAGGCCTGGGCCATACACGGTGCCGAGCGTTGTTGGGCCAGGTCCAAAACAGTGCACGGGTATGCGCAGCCTGGGTCCAACCGAATCCACTCCGTATCCACCGCGTCCTCCCGTAACGGCACGCGTTAATCGCGGTGTCGTGGGAGGCGTGGGTGGCGTGCCCGATTTTCGAGGCGCCCACCCCCGTGATCACGGGGCGGGGCACAGTTATCTCACCTGTCGCCTCGGCTCTGCATCCCTGCCACGCGGCTCCCATGCGCGTGGGGTCGTGGGCGGTGGAGGTGGGAAACCGAGCCGTCACGGGCGAAGGCAGCAGGCCGGCCCCGATTCCCTGCCCTTCCCGTGCTCTGATTCGTCGAGCGGGGCGGCCGAGCCCCCACCTCTCTCCTTTAAGAAGGGCGAGAGGGGAGCGCAAAAACCCGCACTTCCTCATCTTCTCCTTTCTTCAACTTCTGCTCCCCTTCCTCTCATCCGCCATGGAGGAAGGGAACCCTCGCCCTTCATCGGTGGCAGCGAGGGTCGCCGCCAGGCAGCGCATCCCTCCGTATCCCGCGCCCGTGGTGCCGGAACCAGCCCCAAGGGGGAGAGGGAGGGGGCGAGGTCATGGGCGAAGCCGAGGGTGAGGTCGAGGCGCGCGGGGAAGAGGCGGCTGGGGCGGTGCGTCAGCTTCGCCTCCGCCGGCGATTCCTCTCCTCCCGGCGGTCCACACGGGGGATGACCCTTGGGAGTTCTTCGTCAAGCTGCGCCGGGCACCTCGCCGTCGCCTCCGCTTCCGGCTCCGTTTGCGAGCGCGATGGAGCCGGACCCGCCCGAGACGCTGAGATTGCGCATGAGGGGCTGCGGGATCAGCGGCACGCGAGTCAGCGTTGTGTCCCCAGCCCCCGGCGTGATGTATCTTGATCGAGGGTGGAAGACGTTCGCCCGCATCCATAGCTTGACGGCGGGGTTTACCCTCCATTTCAAGTTAATGGACGGCGACCTCCTCTCCGTCAAGGTCTTCGGGGACTCCGGCACCCGGGCGAGATGCTGCGTGGACAGCTCCTCCGATAGCGAAGACTCCTCCTCGAGCGAGAGTGACGAGGAGGGGAGCGACAGCGACGACGAGGACGGCGGGTCCGACTAGGCGTCGGGCGTCGCTTCGTGCGCCACCGGCGACCCCATCATCCGGGTCGCCGGCCTCCTGAACTCCCCGGGGTCGTCTCCTTGGGCGGCTGGCGTAGGGAGGCTGCGGAAGAGGAAGAGGGTTGGCGGCAAGGCCGTCAAGTCGAGGACGAGGGTGTGGTGCCTCGACAAGATGCCGACGCCCCGCCGCCTGCCTTGAGCTCGCCCGGCGCCTCCGTCTCCGCCAAGCTCCCGGCCGGCCCCCGGGATGTTCTCTTGGTGTCTTCTGGCACCCGTAGCTCACCTAGGCGCTTCTTTTGCCCTTTTTGCCTCCTTGACCTACCTCCTGAAAAAGGGGACAGGAAAGGGATTTACGGGCACCTTATCTTTTCAATCTGTAAGCCTTCGGGCCTTAGTTGCATCTAAAACTTGTAATCCTCTCTTTCATGTTTTTCATCCTCTATGGACTGTACCCAAATGGGATGTTTTTTTAATGAAAAAGAGGAAGCTCGCTACGTTACATCCTTTACTTGTTTCTGTGCCTTGTATGTTTTTACCCTACGCTTTGAGGGAACTTGCCGGCGCGAGCACGCTTGCTGAGTGCGGAACATCAGCAGCCCGCTGGCGGTGCCGCCTCCGGCAAGAAACCTTGTCGGGGCTAGTTGCAGCTCACTTGTATTGTTGAGCGGACTCGAAAACAAATCAAGGGCGCAACTTAGCCACGAGTCGATTCCTCCGCGCACGGGTTTTTCCCAGAAGGCATAGACGTTCAAGGAATATAACTTCGCGATCCTCAGTCCATAAAAGGATGCATGATGAGGGATGAAAAACTTATCTGTTGTCGCAGCCCCCGACAACTCTGGCTTGCCGGGGATGAGTCTTTGTACATGCAGCCCCCAGCGACGTTGGCTTGCCGGGGCCCAGGTGCTGGCGCACCTTTCTTCTCTTTCCTTATTCTTGCCGCTGCTAGATGTGTCATAGGAACAATCTCTTAGAGAGTGGCAAGTTACTTACTGTAGTATAACTTAATTCTGAGCAAAGCTTGCTACGTCATGCCCTTTACTTGACTCAGTGCCTTGTATGTTTTTACCCTACGCTTTGAGGGGACTTGCCGGCGCGAGCACGCTTGCTGAGTGCGGAACATCAGCAGCCCGCTGGCGGTGCCGCCTCCGGCAAGAAACCTCGTCGGGGCTAGTTGCAGCTCACTTGTATTGTTGAGCGGACTCGAAAACAAATCAAGGGCGCAACTTAGCCGCGAGTCGATTCCTCCGCGCACAGGTTTTTCATACAAGGCACGGTCGTTCAAGGAACATAACCTTAAAGATTTGAAACTGATTGCGCTCTAGGGCAATGATTGCTATGTTATATCCTGTATTCTGTCGCTTCCCTTGTATGCCTCTACCCCACGCTTTTAGGGAACTTGCCGGCGCAAGCACGCTTGCTGAGTCTTGGAACATCAAGAGTTCACCGGGGCGGTGCTGCCTCCAGCAAGAAACCTCGTCGGGCTAGTTGCAGCTCACTTGTATTGTTGAGCGGACTCGAAAACAAACCAAGGGCGCAACTTAGCCACGAGCCGGTTCCTCCGCGCATAGGTTTTCCATACAAAGCGCGGCAGTTCAAGGAATATA
This sequence comes from Aegilops speltoides, assembly GCA_021437245.1. NCBI lineage: Eukaryota > Viridiplantae > Streptophyta > Magnoliopsida > Poales > Poaceae > Aegilops > Aegilops speltoides. The sequence goes on along the minus strand of CM038147.1, from coordinate 93,177,207 downwards.
ACATAAGAATTTGAAACTGGCTGGGCTTTGTGCTCAGACTTGGGCAACTTAGCTTTTCTGTCGTCTGTGTCCCGGCAAGGCTGGGCTTCTTTGGACAACGCCGACAGTTATGTTATCTCCTTTACTTGATTCCATCCCTTGCATGTTTTTTTACCCCTACGCTTTGAGGGAACTTGCCGGCGCGAGCACGCTTGCTGAGTGCGGAATATCAGCAGCCCACTGGCGGTGCCGCCTCTGGCAAGAAACCTTGTCGGGGCTAGTTGCAGCTCACTTGTATTGTTGAGCGGACTCGAAAACAAATCAAGGGCGCAACTTAGCCGCGAGTCGATTCCTCCGCGCACAGGTTTTTCATACAAGGCACGGTCGTTCAAGGAACATAACCTAGGAATATAAGAACGACTGCGCTTCTAGCTCGATGGTGCGTCCTCGATGGCAGCACAGCACTCCGAAGAGGTGCGCTTGCCGGAGTGAGCATTAGAGCTACGCTTGCCGGACATGGTCTCTTGTGAAGCTGTCTTTGCCTTCTTGCACTTGCCGATGGAGCTCGATGGTGCGTCCTCGACGGTAGCGCAGCACTCCGAAGAGGTGCGCTTGCCTGAGTGGGCATCAGAGTTGCTCTTGCTAGACTTGGTCTTCTTCTTATCCCGGGGAGCTTCAGCGGCAAGTGGCTTGCGCTCTGCTGCGGCTGCTGCTTCCCGGTAGATCTTGTCGGTGCAGATAAGTGCGTCCTTCTTGTCGCCTTGGACAGAAATGACACTTATCAGACCAGGCATCTTGAGCACATTGTAGGCGTAATGAGAGGCTGCCATGAACTTGGCAAGCGCTGGTCGGCCGAGTATCCCATTGTAGGGCAATGGGAAATCAGCGACATCAAACGTGACCCTCTTTGTCCTGAAATTCAGCTCGCTGCCAAATGTCACTGGCAGTGTGATCTTCCCCTTTGGCTTGCTCCTTCCCGGGTTTATTCCTTGAAAGGTACCGGTCTCTTCAAGCTCACTGTCGGGGATCTGGAGCTTCTTGAGCACTGCGGAGGAGATCAGATTTAGGCCGGCCCCGCCGTCAACCAACATCTTCGTGACCTTGAGGTTGCGGATTGTTGGCGAGACCAACATCGGCAAGCACCCGACCGCAGTGATGCGATCAGGGTGATCCTCAACATCGAAGATGATGGGCGTGCTGGACCACTTCAGAGGCTTGCGCGACTCGACGGACGGCTCCGCTGCGTTTACTTCTCGCACCCATTGCTTGAGTTGGTGGTGCGAGGTGTGTAGAGAGGCACCGCCGTCGATGCACAACACCTCCTTTGCCTTCTGAAACTCTTGGTCATCAGTTTCATCTTCCTCCATCTCATCATCCTCATCTTCATCTTCGTCCTTGTTGCGGCCACGGGGAGGCCTGTCTCCTTGCCGCGGCTTGGCTTTGCCGCGGCGCCCTCCCCGGGCGGGAAGCTTCTTGCCGGATCCTCCGCCACCTCCCTGGGCTCTTCCTTGTCGCGCGCCAGACTCAGCTTTCAGAGCTCCGCCATCTACTCAACTTTCTTGCAGGCTTGGAGGTCATGGCCCTTGGTGCGGTGGATCTTGCAATATTGCTTGCCGGAGCCATCCTGCTTGTCGGCGGCTACCACAGCCTCGCCGAACTCACTAGCTTTGGCCTTGTCGGAACTGCCTCCGTCGCCGGAATGCTCGACAACTAGCACGTCCTTAGCTTTTCTTTTCCTGTTGTTCCGCCTCCGGTTCTTCCTTGCCGGGGCGGCATCCTCACTGTCAGATCCCTCAGCTCCTGCAGTCTCTCCGGGGATTTTCCTCCCCTCCTCAGCTCGTGCACACTTGTCGGCCGAGCATATAGCTCGCGACATCTCGATCTTGCACATCGCCATTTCTCCTCATCTCGTTACGCACGCTCGTGGAACGCGCCGATAATCGCGCAGGTGGACATCGGGATGTTGCGCCGCACCGGCTGAATCTTCGTATGTACTTGCGCAGGGCTCTCCTCCTTCGTGAAGGCGCCGACAAACCGATGACACAGTCCGCCCACGAAGAGATGGAGCCGTCTGCAAGTGCATGAGCCAAGATCGACGTTGGGCTTGAGCACCAGCGGAAGTAGTTGGCGAGATCTTCTCGCGCGCCTCCGCAGCCTGCACCGCGATGGTGTAGACGCCGAGGAACTCCGACGGATGTATCCTGCCATCGCATTTCTCGCACGCCCGCTTGAAGTTCTTGGTTCTGGGCCACTGGACTTGCCGCAGCTCACGGGTGAACGCAGGGCAACCTTCCGCGTACGGCAAGTCGCCCGGTTCCCCTGGCGCTTGCATATCAACAGAGGGCCCAGCGCGCTGGTCAGATCGATGCCGCGCTTCTCTTCTACGCTCGATGCGTGTACGAGCGTCTTCGTGTCGTCGTTCTTGAAGAACTTGGCGTTGATCACGGCGAGTTCGCGGGTCCGATGACGCGGTGGAGTCAGCGTCAAGGTTGGCCCGGCGAGTCGGCGATCTTGGCCTTCGGGGCTGGGAGCGCACGGTGGTGGCACCCCCAGCGGTCTTGTCGGCGTCGGCTTGCGCCTGGACGTCTTGCCGGGGCTTCGACGTGTTCGGTTGCCGGGGCTTGTCGCCGTTGGCGAAGCCGATGAGGCTGTAAATGGTTGTCCTCCAGTCGTCGATCTTGTCGGGCGCCGGAGGGTAATCTAGGAGCAGCTGGGCTCGGGCCAGTGCTTCCTCTGGAGTCTTGGGTGGCGGTGGCGAGCGGCGCGAGGTGCGAGACATGCTCAAACTCCTAACAGTGTTAGAAGGAGCAGCATCTCGACCAGGCGACCGCACTGCGCTCGTGCCAGAGTGTTGGGGCGCATGCTGGCCTTGAACGTCCCGTGACCCACCAGCTTGGCCTTGTTCCAACGCGAGCACCGTGCTAGGAGCGCCGTGGCGTTGTCGATCTTGCACCTCCTGGGAGGGGTGCGGTGGATGTGCAGATGCGGAACCTTGCGGGGCCTTGTCTTTGGATCGGGTGACGATGCGAGTCCCCCCGCTGGCGCCCGCTCCTCCGCCGGCGTCCACCCCACCGCCCGCTTGCTCCGGTGGCGGTGGGACGGTCACAGACGAGGCGGCCACCTCCGAAGTCTTTTTCTTCGGTGGCATGTTAATGAAGATGCTGATGTAGTGCGCGCAGACGCCAGATCAGATACGCACGACCTCGACGCCCCCCTACCTGGCGCGCCAAAGATGTCGTGGGGATCCTGTGGGAGCACGAACACCTATGGGGCAGGGGGCCCCTTCTTGTCCGGCAAGGGAGCGGAGGGCGCACGCAGAGCAGATCGAGGCGACGGCACGCGGGGGATTTTTACCCAGCTTCGGAGCTCTCCGGAGAGATAAAACTCCTACTGCTGCTTTGTGTTTGTATTGGTTCTTGCTCGAGAGCGCGAGCGTATAGTGGTGTTGGATGAGTCGAAATGAACCGAACCTCTTCTACGTGCGCATGGGCCTCCCTTTTATAGTCTAAGGGGTTACCGGCTGTGGCAGCGAGAAAGAGGGGTAGAAAGGTAAAACGCTGGTTGGTACAACAGTGTTCACAAAGGTCCCCTACCTAACTCGACGGCAGGGACAAGGGCATTTAATGCCCGTCCGGTCACCCCAACAAAGGCAGGAAATGACCGTTAGGGCGCCACCGATCGCCACGATGGCCTCCTTGTCACCGTTTGCCACCGCACCGCATGATGCTGCAAATACCGCCACGCGCCCTCGATAGCCCCGGGTGACACGTCGTTGGATGCGCTGGAGCTTGGGTGCAAAGTGGCAGCCTTGCCGCGGCAAGCGCCTCGCAGCGGCTCTTCTCTTGTCGCGTCGGCAAGCTTGCCGGCCGCCGGGCCTTGCCGGGACGCGCGGGGCGTCGCGGCAAGTTCTCTGAAACGCCTTGGTTGGCCTTCCCGGCAAGCTCCTCTTGCCGGGGTCTTTGTCCTTCCCGGCAAGCTTCTCTTGCCGCGGTCTTGTCTGCTTGGTTGATACTTTGTTCTTGAATGGCAGTAATGTGAATGGCGGAGGGTCTTGACGGGTGCCCGGCAAGCCTTGCCGCGTGGTGCTACGACTGCCCGTGCACAAGTTTGGGGTACTAAGGTACCCCTACTTTAGTACACCGACAAGAACCAAATAATATTCATAGATAATCTTGTTCATAAACCCACAATTCATCGGATCTCGGCAAACACACCGCAAAAGAGTATTACATCAAATAGATCTCCAAGAACATCGAGGAGAACTTTGTATTCAGAATCAAAGAGAGATAAGAAGCCATCTAGCTAATAACTATGGACCCGAAGGTCGGTGGTAAACTACTCACGCTTCATCGGAGAGGCTATGGTGTTGATGTAGAAGCCCTCTGTGATTGATTCCCCCTCCGGCAGATCGCCGGAAAAGGCCCCGAGATGGGATCTCATGGGTACAGAAGGTTTCGGGGTTGGAAAAGTGGTTTCGTGGCTCCCCCTGATGTTTCTAGGGTATAAGAGTATATATAGGGAAAAGAAGTACGTCGGTGGAGCTACGAGGGGCCCACGAGGGTGGGGACGCGCCTACCCCCCTGGGCGCGCCCTCCTGCCTCATGGCCGCCTTGTGGCTTTCCAGACTTCTACTCCAAGTCTTCTAGATTGCTTTCGATCCAAGAAAGGTCATCGTGAAGGTTTCGTTCCATTTGGACTCCGTTTGGTATTCCTTTTCTGCAAAACTCTAAAATAGGCACACACAAAATAGAAACTGGCACTGGGCCTCTGGTTAATAGGTTAGTCCCAAAATGAATATAAAAGAGCATGTTAAAGGCCATTAAACATCCAAAACAGATAATATAATAGCATGGAACAATAAAAAATTATAGATACGTTGGAGACGTATCAGTACCCACAGCTGCAGCTGATTGGAGGCTATGGCTTCCTGATGGCGGCTCCGTCACCTTCGTCGGCGCTGCCACCGGTGCCTTTGGATCTGGCGCTTCTCGCCGCTCTGCACACCGCCCCTTTGTCGAACAACTACACTGGAGGCGTGATTGGTACATGGACACCAGGGCCATGGCTCACATGTTTGCTCATCCTGGTAATCTTGCCTCCTTCACTCCCATTGCTACTACTTGAGCTTGCGTTGGTTTTTCCCTTGAAGAGGAAAGGGTGATCAGCAAAGTAGCGTAAGTATTTCCCTCAGTTTCAGAACCAAGGTATCAATCCAGTAGGAGACAACGCACAAGTCACCGAATACCTGCACAAACAATCAACAACTTGCACCTAACGCAATAAAGGGGTTGTCAATCCCTTCATGGTCACTTCCAAAAGTGAGATCTGATAGAGATAGATAAACTGTAAAGTAAATATGGTATTTTTGGTTTATAGATCGGAAAGTAAAAGATTGCTAAATAAAGGAACGACGACAGAAATTGGTAAGTTGACGGGAAACTAATAGATTCAATATAATGGAAAAGAGACCCGGGGGGCATAGGTTTCACTATTGGCTTCTCTCAAGATAGCAAATATTATGGTGGGTGAACAAATTACTGCCGAGCAATTGATAGAAAAGCGCATAGTTATGACGATATCTAAGGCAATGATCATGAATATAGGCATCATGTCCGTGTCAAGTAGACTGAAACGATTCTGCATCTACTACTATTACTCCACACATTGACTGCTATCCAGCATGCATCTAGAGTATTAAGTTCATAAAGAACGGAGTAACGCATTAAGTAAGATGACATGATGTAGAGGAATTAACTCAAGCAATATGATGAAAACTCCATCTTTTTATCCTCGATGGCGACAATACAATACGTGCCTTGCTGCCCCTACTGTCACTGGGAAAGGACACCGCAAGATTGAACCCAAAGCTAAGCACTTCTCCCATTGCAAGAAAGATCAATCTAGTAGGCCAAGCTAAACCAATAATTCGAAGAGACTTGCAAAGGTATCAAATCATGCATATAAGAATTCAGAGAAGAACCAAATAATATTCATAGATAATCTGATCATAAATCCACAATTCATCAGATCTCGGCAAACACACTGTAGAAGAATATTACATCGAATAGATCTCCAAGAACATCGAGTAGAACATGGTATGGAGAATCAAAGAGAGAGAAGAAGCCATCTGCTACTAGCTATTGACCCATAGGTCTGTGATAAACTACTCATGCTTCATCGGAGAGGTAATGGTGTTGATGTAGAAGCCCTCCATGATCGAATCCGCCTCCGGCAGGATGCCGGAAAAGGCCCCTAGATGGGATCCCACGGATATAGAAGGTTGCGGCGATGGAATAGTGGTTTCATGGCTCTCCTTGATGTTTTCAGGGTATAAGATTATATATAGGCGAAGGAACTAGGCCAGGGGAGCTACGAGGGGCCCACGAGGTAGGGGCGCGCCCTCCTGCCTCGTGGCCGCCTCGTTGCGTCTCCGAATTCCTCTCCAAGTTATCTTGTTTCCTTTCGGTCCAAGAAAGATCATCACGAAAGCTTCATTCCGTTTGGACTCCGTTTGGTATTCCTTTTCTGTGAAACTCTAAAATATGCACACAAAAATGGAAACTGGCACTGGGCTCTCGGTTGATAGGTTAGTCCCAAAAATAATATAAAATAGCATATAAATGCATATTAAACATCCAAAACAGATAATATAATAGCATTGAACAATCAAATATTATAGATACGTTGGAGACGTATCAAGCATCCCCAAGCTTAATTCCTGCTCGTCCTTGAGTAGGTAAATGCTAAAACAGAATTTTTGACTTGAAATGCTACCTAACATATTTATCCATGTAATTTTCTTTATTGTGGCATGAATGTTCAGATCCGAAAGATTCAAAAATAAATTTTATATTTACATAAAAATAATAATACTTCAAGCATACTAACAGAGCAATCATGTCTTCTCAAAATAACATGGCCAAAGAAAGCTATCCCTACAAAATCATATAGTCTGGCTATGCAATATCTTCATCACCCAAAACATTTAAATCATGCACAACCCCGGTTTCAGCCAAGCAATTGTTTCATACTTTAGTATTCTCAAACTTTTTCAACTTTCACGCAATACATGAGCGTGAGCCATGGACATAGCACTATAGGTGGAATAGAATGGTGGTTGTGGAGAAGATAAAAAGGAGGAAGATAGTATCACATCAACTAGTCGTATCAATGAGCTATGGAGATGTCCATCAATAGATATCAATGTGAGTGAGTAGGTATTGCCATGCAACGGATGCACTAGAGCTATAAGTGTATGAAAGCTCAAAAAGAAACTAAGTGGGTGTTCATCCAACTTTCTTGCTCACGAAGACCTAGGCCATTTTGAGGAATCCCATCATTAGAATATACAAGCCAAGTTCTATAATGAAAAATTCCCACTATTATATGAAAGTGACAAAATAGGAGACTCTCTATCATGAAGATCATGGTGCGACTTTGAAGCACAACTATGGAAAAATGATAGTAACATTGTCCCTTATCTCTTTTTATCTCATTTTTTATTTGGCCCTTCTCCTTTTTTATGGCCTCTTTTTTTCTCATTTTTCGTCCGGAGTCTCATCCCGACTTGTGGGGGAACCATAGTCTCCATCATACTTTCCTCACATGGGACAATGCTCTAATAATGAAGATCATCACACTTTTATTTACTTACAACTCAAGAATTACAACTCAATACTTAGAACAAAATATGACTCTAAGTGAATGCCTCCGGCGGTGTACCGAGATGTGCAATGATTCAAGAGTGAATTGTATGAAAGAATTATGAACGGTGGCTTTGCCACAAATACGATGTCAACTACATGATCATGCAAAGCATTATGACAATGATGAAGCGTGTCATAATAAATGGAACGGTGGAAAGTTGCATGGCAATATATCTCGGAATGGCTATGGAAATGCCATAATAGGTAGGTATGGTGGCTGCTTTGAGGAAGGTAATGGTGGGTGTATGGTACTGGTGAAAAGTTGCGCGGCACAAGAGAGGCTAGCAATGGTGGAATGGTGAGAGTGTGTATAATCCATGGACTCCACATTAGTCATAAAGAACTCACATGATTATTGCAAAAATCTACAAGTTATCAAAATAAAGTATTACAAGCATGCTCCTAGGGGAAGGGTTGGTAGGAGTTAACCATCGCGATCCCGACCTCCACTCATAAGGAAGACAATCAATAAATAAATCATGCTCCAGCTTCATCACATAACGGTTCACCATACGTGCATGCTACGGGAATCACAAACTTTAACACAAGTATCTCTCCAATTCACAACTACTCCACTAGCATGACTCTAATATCACCATCTTCATATCTCAAAACAATCATAAAGAATCAAACTTCTCATAGTATTCAATGCACTTTATATGAAAGTTTTTGTTATATCCATCTTGGATGCCCATCATACTGGGACTAGTTTTATAACCCAAGCAAATTACCATGCTGTTCTAAAAGACTCTCAAAATAATATAAGTGAAGCATGAGAGTTCAACAATTTATATAAAATAAAACCACCGACATGCTCTAAAAAGATATAAGTGAAGCACTAGAGCAATATTCCCTAACTCAAAAGATATAAGTGAAGCACATAGAGTATTCTAATAAATCACGACTCATGCGTGTCTCTCTCCAAAGGAGTGTACAGCAAGGATGATTGTGGTAAACTAAAAATCAAAGACTCAAATCATACAAGACGCTCCAAGCGAAACACTTATCATGTGGTGAATAAAAATATAGCCTCAAGTAAAGTTACCGATAGACGAAGACGAAAGAGAGGATTCTTTCCGGGGCATCCCCAAGATTAGGCTTTTGGTTGTCCTTGAATATAACCATGGGGCTGCTTGGGCATCCCCAAGCTTAGGCGGCCACTCCTTATTCCATAGTCCATCAAATCCTTACCCAAAACTAGAAAACTTCACAACACAAAACTCGATAGAAAATCTCATGAGCTCCGTTAGTATATGAAAATAAATCACCACTTTAAGGTACTGTTGCAAACTCATTATTCATTTATATTTGTGTAATATCTACTGTATTCCAACTTCTCCATGGTTCATACCCCCCGATACTACCCATAGATTCATCAAAGTAAGCAAACAACACACGAAAAACAGAATCTGTCAAAAACAGAATAGTCTGTAGTAATCTGTAACTCTCGAATACTTATGTAACTCCAAAATTTCATCCAAATTAGGAAAACCTGAGAAATTTGTGTACCAATCTGGAGAAAAAATAATCAGATCACAATCACGTTTCTGCGAATTTCCAAAACTACTTTACTAAGCGGAAAAGTTTCTGATTTTCAGAAGGATCAACACAACTATCACTGTAAGCTATCCTAAAGGTTCCACTTGGCACAAACACTAATTAAAACATAAAACCACATCTAACCAGAGGCTAGATTAATTATTTATTACTAAACAGGAACAAAAAGCAAAAAGCAAAAATAAAATTGGGTTGCCTCCCAACAACCACTATCGTTCAACACCCTTAGCTAGGCATAAAAACACGAATAGATCTAGGTAGTGCCATCTTTGGTATGCAATCCATAAGTGGCTCTCATAATAGATTCATAAGGAAATTTAATTTTCTTCCTAGGAAAGTGTTCCATGCCTTTCTTAATGAAAATTGGAATCTAATGTTTCCTTCTTTCATATCAATAATTGCACCAATGGTTCTAGGAAAGGTCTACCAAGAATAAAAGGACATGTAGGATTCAATCTATATCAAGAAATATGAAATCTACGGGCACATAATTCCTATTTGCAACAATAAGAACATCATTAGTCCTTCCCGTAGGTTTCTTAATAGTGGAATCTGCAAGATGCAAATTTAAATAACAATCATAATATTCAAGGAAACCTGGCACATCACACAAAGTTTTGGGAACCGTGGAAACACTAGCACCCAAATCACACAAAGCATAGCATTCATAATCTTTAAACTTAATCTTAATAGTAGGTTCCCACTCATCATAAAGTTTTCTAGGGATAGAAACTTCTAATTCTAACTTTTCTTCAAAAGATTGCATCATAGCATCAATGATATGTTTAGTAAAAGCTTTGTTTTGATTATAAGCATGAGGAGAATTTAACAAGGATTGCAACAAGGAAATGCAATCTATTAAAGAGCAATTATCATAATTAAATTCCTTGAAATCCAAAAGAGTGGGTTCATTTCTACTTAAAGTCTTGACCTCTCCAATCCCATTTTTATCAATTTTTGCATCTAGATCTAAAAACTCTGTATCATTGGGACGCCTTTTAACTAAAGTTGACTCATCTCCAGTCACATATTTATCAAGATTCGTATTGGAAAACAAAGATTTAATAGGAGTCGCATCAATAACTTTTAGATCTTCATCATTATTATTTAGAGCCTCAGGTTTAGCGGCCATCTTATTAACTAAGGTGGCTTGTTTATCAGAAATTTGGCCTACTAAATTCTCAAGATGAGCAAACTGAGATTTCAAACCATAAAATTCTTTAGACATATCATCGAGCTCTTTATTCATATACTCCATAGAACTTTTTTGTTCTTTAAGCTCGTTTCTAAAGAAATTATTGTGTTCAAATTGTAAAGAAATAAAGCTTCTAACATTATTTACAATCTCTTCCAACCTCCTAAGGTGAGGATCAAAGCCTTTTGGCTGCGCCATCGAGGCAAACAGTCACACCAACACACAAGCACACCAGAAGCAAACAAAAAGAGAGAATGGAAGAGGGGCGAAGAAAAGGCAAAGGTTTTCGAAAATCATTTTAGAAGTGGGGGAGAGAAAAACGAGAGGCGAATGGCGAATAATGTAATGCAAGGGAGAAGAGTTTATGATGGGTACTTGGTATGGCTTGACTTGACGTAGATCTTCTCGGCAACGGCGCCAGAAATCCTTCTTGCTACCTCTTGAGCTTGCGTTGTTTTTTCCCTTGAAGAGGAAAGTGTGATGCAGCAAAGTAGCGTAAGTATTTCCCTCAGTTTGAGAACCAAAGGTATCAATCCAGTAGGAGACAATGCACAAGTCACCGAATACCTGCACAAACAATCAACAACTTGCACCCAACGCGATAAAGTGGTTGTCAATCCCTTCACTATCACTTGCAAAAGTGAGATCTGATAGAGATAGATAAACGGTAAAGTAAATATTTTTTGTATTTTTGTTTTATATATCGAAAAGAAAAAGATGGAAAAAAAGGAACGGCTACAGAAATTGGCAACTTGACGGGAAACTAATAGATTCAATATAATGGAAAAGAGACCCGAGGCCACAGGTTTCACTAGTGGCTTCTCTCAAGATAGAAAATATTACGGTGGGTGACCAAATTATTGCTGAGCAATTGATAGAAAAGCGCATAGTTATGATGATATCTAAGGCAATGATCATGAACATAGGCATCACGTCCGTGTCAAGTAGACCAAAATGATTCTACATCTACTACTGTTACTCCACACATCGACCGCTATCCAACATGCATCTACAGTATTAAGTTCATAAAGAACGGAGTAACGCATTAAGTAAGATGACATGATGTAGAGGAATTAACTCAAGCAATATGATGAAAACCCCATCCTTTTATCCTTGATGGCAACAATACAATACGTGCCTTGCTTCCCCTACTGTCACTTGGAAGGGACACCGCAAGATTGAACCCAAAGCTAAGCACTTCTCCCATTGCAAGAAAGATCAATCTAGTAGGCCCACTGGTACGCGTCGGTGCTATACAAACGGTTTTAAACCCCTTTCCGCGATGGTATTTGGAATCGTCACCAAGTGAGTGCGGGCGATAGGGGGGCCCTTCCGACACGACCCAGAAATCATCGGGGATATGCCCTCCTGGCACACACGCTCGGCAAAATGAGGTCGTGTGCGACCGACGAGCGAGCAAATACGGTTATACGTACAGTAGTGCTAAAAAACAATTATACAGGCGAAATCATTTTTGGTCGTAAGTACATCCCACACAGTCAGCCCCCGCCAAACGTTTCCGTTCGTATGTACATTCCACACAGTCCATCCAAGGAATACGTTTCCGTTAGTATGTACAACCCACACAGTTAATCCAATAAGTACCAAACGTTTGCGATGCGCACAACATCACAAAAGTCAATAATTTCGAAGCGTATGTGGTAAGGTGACTATCGCGAACATTTAATAAGAAAGAACTGTGTGTGATGCTATTGTTAATTGCACACGTTTTTTCTTGGCTGATCGTGTGTGCAGTGGAGATTGATCGCACAGGTTTTTTCCTAGCTGATCGTGTGTGCGGTGGAGATTGATCGCACACGTAGTGGATCCTAGAAACGTGTCTGAACTCCATGTCTATCGCAGACGTTTCGCTTTTGGAAAGCGTGTGCAATATAATCCCTAATTAATCCCTACTTAATCCCTAATTATAAATCACCTTTTTGAATTTGAAAGTAGGCAATCACTTATTTCATATCCAACCAGGTGTATTACAAATATAGGTTCAACCACGAACGCATAATTTGATGCGCATGTACATATACTGAAGAACTACAGAAGCACTGACCACAGTTGTACTAAAGACTGTAAAGAGAGAGGCGAAAGACATTCTGGTTGCTGGAGAAGCTGAAGCAGAATGCCCATATTGTGCCCTCCTCCATGTGTAATGCGCGCACAACTCTAGGCCAACCCCTTGTGATGGCTGCCCGTCCATCCTTCATTGTCTTCATTACGACTTCTCGATGCTCATTGTAGTCTGGATGAAATACTTTAACCTTCATTGTGTGTCCACCAATCATGTACTTTGCAAGGTAATCTTGAGTGAACTGCTTCGGGAACCACTGCGAACAAAAAAGTTTCAGACATTGTTGTCTAACAACTTATTATGGGCAGTAAAAAGAGAAGGCTGCAGAGTTTGTAGCTACCATCCTACAGCTCACTATTGTGTTGGATAGAGCATAAACAAATAATTTGCTTGCCACCATTCATATCTTTTTGCTAATAATCCTTATCAGTTTCCTCACTTGATGCTTGTTCATGAATATCTCATTGCCCCATACGCAAAAAGAGTTGGTGTGTGGGTCCTTGCCAAGGGCATATGTACCTACGAGCAACAAGTCAATATTAGAAGCTAAGAAGTGTCCAGGTCTGGATCTATATGCACTACATTATGGAATGACAGGGGATTACAAGCCGAGGTATGAAGCTAACCTCGGCAGAAAATAGTGGCCACTCCCGTTGTTGTCCTGCATAAGTGGTGGAAAGGCATGATAAGTATGGCAACCTTAACATCAAACAAATATAGCAAAGGTAAACAATATCATCTCCAAATGATAGCTTGAATGTGTTGGTTTGAGCATGCCGTTAAAGCATATATAAAATGGAAGGCAATGTTACCGACAGCGGGCTTAATAGCCATCAAATATTGCAATTCAAACTGGTATTGTTGAAAATGAATAGAATGTAGGTAATGCTTAAACATCACTGGATAAATGTGTAAAACTGAAATAAAGGCCATGTGTTAACTGTTACCTACACTAGGCATAATTGGAACCAAATATAGCCGTTCAAACTGGTATTGATGCAGTCGAGCGGCACAGTTCCGAATTGCACATAATGAACAACACATTGTGAATGACTGATAACCCACAAGTATAGGGGATCTATTGTAGTCCTTTCGATAATTAAGAGTGTCGAACCCAACGAGGAGCAGAAGGAAATGATAAGCGGTTTTCAGCAAGGTATTTTCTGCAAGTACAGAAATAAGTGGTAAGAGATAGTTTTGTGATAGGATAAATTTTAATGAGCAACAAGTAACAAAAGTAAATAAAGTGCAGCAAGGTGGCCCAATCCTTTTTGTAGCAAAGGACAAGCCTGGACAAACTCTTATAATAGGAAAAGCGCTCCCGAGGACACATGGGAATATCGTCAAGCTAATTTTCATCACGCTCATATGATTCACTTTTGGTACTTTGATAATTTGATATGTGGGTGGACCGGTGCTTGGGTACTGCCCTTACTTGGACAAGCATCCCACTTATGATTAACCTCTATTGCAAGCATCCGCAACTACAACAAAAGTATTAAGGTAAACCTAACCATAGCATGAAACATATGGGTCCAAATCAGCCCCTTACGAAGCAACGCATAAACTAGGATTTAAGCTTCTGTCACTCTAGAAACCCATCATCTACTTATTACTTCCCAATGCCTTCCTCTAGGCCCAAATAATGGTGAAGTGTTATGTAGTCGACGTTCACATAACACCACTAGAGGTTAGACAACATACATCTTATCAAAATATCGAATCTAATACCAAATTCACATGACTACTAATAGCAAGACTTCTCCCTTGTCATCAGGAACAAACGTAACTACTCACAAATCATATTCATGTTCATAATCAGAGGGGATATAATGTGCATAAAGGATCTGAACATATGATCTTCCACCAAATAAACCAACTAGCATCAACTACAAGGAGTAATCAACACTACTAGCAACCTACTAGCACCAATCCCGGACTTGGAGACAAGAATTGGATACAAGAGATGAACTAGGGTTTGGAGATGAGATGGTGCTGGTGAAGATGTTGATGGAGATTGACCTCTCCCGATGAGAAGAGCGTTGGTGATGACGATGGTGATGATTTCCCCCTCCCGGAGGGAAGTGTCCCCGGCAGAACAGCTCTGCCGGAGCCCTAGATTGGTTCCGCCAAGGTTCCACATCGTGGCGGCGGAGTCTCGTCCAGAAAGGTTGCTTCTTATTTTTTTTCTCATCGAAGGACTTTATATAGGAGAAGATGGGCGTCGGAGAGCCACCAGGGGGCCCACGAGGTAGGGGGCGCACCTGGGAGGGCGCCCCCACCCTCGTGAGCAGTGTGGGCCCCGGCCTTCATCTTTGGCGACGATTATTCTTTATTTCTTTTAAGATATTCCGTGGAGTTTCAGGACTTTTGGAGTTGTGCAGAATAGGTCTCCAATATTTGCTCCTTTTCTAGCCAGAATTCTAGCTGCCGGCATTCCCCCTCTTCATGGTAAGCCTTGTAAAATAAGAGAGAATAGCCATAAGTATTGTGACATATCATGAAATAACAGCCCATGATGCGATAAATATCGATATAAAAGCATGATGCCAAATGGACGTATCAACTCCCCCAAGCTTATACCTCGCTTGTCCTCAAGCAAAAAGCCGATAACAATAAATATGTCCTCATGTTTAGAAGTAGAGGCGTCGATAAAAATAAAATACGGACATGAAGGCATCATGATTATTTTCATAACAGCAACATATACAGATTTGTCATATGATTACTTATGTTCAAGTGATGATCTTTTCACAAAGCCAAAGTATGAATCAGAAACCTTATTGGGCACCAACAATTATAATCTCAGTCATTGAAGCAATTGCAATTTATCATAACATCGGAAAGAGTCTATGTCAGAGCTTAAAAGCAAGCCCACATACTCAACTATCACTTAGTCCTTCATAATTGCTAACACTCACGCGATACTTGTGGTTACAGATTTTTAATCGGACACAGAGAAAGATAGGGGCTTGTAGTTTTGCCCCACAACCTTTTACCTCAAGGGTAATGTCAAAAATAATAATTCATGCTCCCCCACATCCAATTAGATATATATATATATATATATCATGTTCTTTCCAACATGCTAAGCTTGCCAAAGGATAAAATGAAAAAGGAAAGGTGAAGATCACCATGACTCTTGCATAAAGTAGAGGATAATAATAAAAGTTGGGCCCTTCGCAGAGGGAAGCAGAGGTTGCCATGCACTTTTATGGTTGGATGCACAAAATCTTAATGCAAAAGAATGTCACTTTATATTGCCCCTTGTATGAGAACCTTTACTATGCAGTCTGTCGCTTTTATTGCGTCCACAACAAGTTCGTACAAAGCTTATTTCTTTGCGCTAATAAGTCATGCATATTTAAAGAGCAATTTTTATTGCTTGCACCGATGACAACTTACTTGAAGGATCTTACTCAATCCATAGGTAGATATGGTGGACTCTCATGGCTAAACTGGTTTAAGGGTATTTGAAGGATCTTACTCAATCCATACGTATTTCTACTTAGTGCTGAGAATTTGGCTAGCATGAGGGGGAAAGGCAAGCTCAACACGGTAGAGGAACCATGACAACATACTTTATCTCAGATGTAAGAAAACATAACTCATTATATTGTCTTCCTTGTCCAACATCAACTCTTTAGCATGTCATATTTTAATGAGTGCTCCCAATCATAAAAGATGTCAATGATAATATATCTATATGTGAAACCTCTCTCTCCTTATTACTTCCTATTAATTGCAACGATGACCAAAGCTATATTTGCCAACTCCCAACAACTTTTAATCATCATACTCTTTCTATGTGGAGTCATTACTTTCACAAAGATCAATATAAACTATTTGTTTCTTTTTCTTCTTTTCTTTATTCACCCAAGATCATGGCAAAGTAATCAAGCCCTTGACTCAACACTAATCTTTATTATATATAGCTCACGGACTCGATTGCATAGAGGGTCATAAAGCAAAACTCAAAACTAGATCGTGCCATGACTTTATTCTACTAAATCAAGATACTACTAATAGGATCTAACTAAGAAAAACGGTAAAGATAGGAGTTGCGATGGTGATACGATACCGGGGCACCTCCCCCAAGCTTGGCAGTTGCCAAGAGGAGTGCCCATACCCATGTGATTATATCTCCTTCTTTATTGTTGGCGGTGGAGGTGTTGTTGATGATGGAAGCTTGTCCTCCACCTTCCATGGCATAGGCTCACCCTCATAGAAGGATGATCGAGTCTCCGGAATCCTCAAATCTGCAACGGAAACAGCTCGAAACGAAAAAAGAGGATATTTGCGTGATACGGTCGTCAAAACCTTCGGGAGAATATATAATGAATTTTTACCAACCAAGATGCGTATCGTGCAAGAAAACGGAGTCCGGAGGGCACACGAGGTGCTCACGAGGTAGGGGGGCGCACCCAGGGGGAGGGCGCGCCCTCCACCCTCGTGGAGGCCTCGTGTCCTCCCTGGACTGCTACTTATTTTTCTATTTTTCTAAATATTCCAAAACGGAGAAATATTGCTTTAAAAATTGTTTTGGGTCGGTTTACTTACCGTACCACATAACTATTCCTTTTCGGAGTTTGGAACGTTCTGGAAAGTGTCCCTTATGTATTCCTCCGGGGTTACAGTTTCAATAATATTGGTTTCAAAATTTATGGGATTACCTGAGATATAATGTTTGATTCTTTGACCGTTTACCACCTTCGGATTTGTGCCTGCGAAGTTGTTGATTTTTATGGCACCGGAACGATAGACCTCCTCGATAACGTAAGGACCTTCCCATTTGGAGAGAAGTTTTCCTGCAAAAAATCTTAAACAAGAGTTGTATAGTAATAGATAATCACCTACACTAAACTCACGCTTTTGTATCCTTTTGTCATGCCATCTTTTAACTTTTTCTTTAAGGGCCAATTCCAGTTCTGCCCCTAACTTGAACCCACTACTCAGTTTTGCCCCTAATTTTCGGGTATGCTCAGTTTTGCCCCTCTGCCATTAGTGCCACTGATGGAAATGCCCCTCCAAGCCGTTACCGTCCAGTCAAAGGGCATTGACCGTTTTCTGGGTGTCTACTGGACATTTTTGCCCCTAAAAAAATTAAACAGAAATTAAAAAATAAAAGAGAAAGGACACGCTTACCTTTTGGCCCAGGACGGCCCAGCGAGGCCAGCCCACTGGCTGGTCATCCTTCCCCACTGCCAAGGCCGAGGGCATGTCGCTCACGTGCTCACCTGAGCGTCGCCGCTCCCGTGGCCAATGTTGTCGAGAGGCCGCACCGCCATGTCCCCGATGCCCGCCGTCAAGCTGGGAATCACCACGCCGAAGATTGAGACGTTGGGTGCCCTTCAACTTCTCAACCGAAGCCATCTCCGCCAGATCTGTCCGTCTGCCGCCATCTTTGATTCGCCGTCGTCTGAGATCCCCTGACGCTAAATTACCGTTCCTGAGATCCATATGTCATCGTGGATCTTCCAAACAACTTGCTGATGAGCTCCTCTTCATACAGCCCCCTCCTCACGGCACCTCGCTCCGGCGGCCGTAGACGGGGTACATGTGCTCGCCATCGGGCCTCGGGAGTCCTTTCTACCACTCTGGCATGCACGAGGTGAGGCCCTGTTCCCATGCCTTCTATCCCTCTCCCGTGCCTTCCAAATTTCTCGCCACCATGCTTCGACTGGCGCCGCCGCTGGCCTCGGCCATGGCCGACACTCCGGCCGTCCCTGCTCGTCCTGCCACTTCAGTTCGAGTCCGAGCAAGCCCAGGTGCACGCGCAGGATGAAATCATCGCCGTTTTGGTCGCCGGATAGGGCTCCCATGCCCTCTGCCGTGGCTCGCCGGCGGCTTAACACCGATGGTTTGAGTTTTTCTTTTTTTTTCTTTTTTCTATGATGGGTCCACATGTAAGTGAGTGAGAGAGTGGATATGGTTTTTATTTTTGTTTTTCTTTAGTTGGTCCCACCTATAAGTGACACATGTAGTCAGGGGCAAAATGTCCAACAAATGCCCAGATAGCGTTCAACACCCTTTGATTGGACGGTAACGGCTCAGAAGGGCATTTCTATAAGTGACACTAATGGCAGAGGGGCAAAACTGAGCATACCTGAAAATTAGGGGCAAATCTGAGTAGTGGGTTCGAGTTAGGGGCACAGATGTAAATGTCCCTTTCTTTAAATAACTTGGCATTTTCATATGCTTGGGTTCTCCATTCATCAAGTGAGCTAATATCAAATAACCTCTTCTCACCGGAAAGTTTGAAATCATAGTTGAGCTCTTTAATAGCCCAATATGCCTTATGTTCTAATTCGAGAGGTAAGTGACATGCTTTTCCATAAACCATTTTATACGGAAACATACCCATGGGATTCTTATATGCAGTTCTATAGGCCCATAATGCATCATCAAGTTTCTTGGACCAATTCTTTCTAGACCTATTAACAGTCTTTTGCAAAATTAATTTGAGCTCTCTATTGCTCAACTCTACCGACCACTAGATCATGGGTGATAAGGAGATGCAATTCTATGATTAACATCGTATTTAGCAAGCATCTTACGGAAAGCACCATGAATAAAGTGTGAACCACCATCAGTCATTAAGTATCTAGGGACTCCAAACCTCGGAAAAATAACTTCCTTAAGCATTTTAATAGAAGTGTTATGATCAGCACTACTAGTTGGAATAGCTTCTACCCACTTAGTAACATAATCAACAGCAACTAAAATATGAGTGTAACCATTAGAGGCAGGTTAAGGTCCCACCTAATCAAAGCCCCAAACATCAAATGGCTCAATAACAAGTGAATAATTCATAGGCATTTCTTGACGTCTACTGATATTACCAATTCTTTGACATTCATCGCAAGACTGAACAAACTTACGGGCATCCTTGAAGAGCGTAGGCCAATAAAACCCGGAGTGCAATACCTTATGTGCAGTTCTATCTCCAGCGTGATGTCCTCCATAACCTTCAGAGTGACACTTGCGTAGGATCTGTTCATGTTCATGCTCAGGTACACAACGTCTAATAACACCATCTACTCCTTCTTTGTGAAGGTGTGGGTCATCCCAAAATTAATGTCTCAAATCATAAAAGAACTTTTTCTTTTGTTGGTATGTGAAGCTAGGGGGTATAAGTTTAGCAACAATATAATTAGCATAATCAGCATACCGTGGAGTGCTACGAGAAGTGCTTATGACATTTAATTGTTCATCACGAAAGCTATCATCAATAGGTAGTGGGTCATCAAGAACATTCTCTAACCTAGACAAGTTGTCTGCAACGGGGTTCTCAGCTCCTTTTCTATCAACAATATGCAAATCAAATTCTTGCAGCAAGAGAGCCCATCTAATAAGTCTAGGTTTAGCATCTTTCTTTTCCATAAGATATTTAATAGCAGCATGATCAGTGTGAATAGTTACTTTAGAATCAACAATATAGGGTCTGAATTTATCACAAGCAAATACAACTGCTAAAAGTTCCTTTTCGGTAGTAGCATAATTTCTTTGAGCATTGTCTAGAGTCTTACTAGCATAATGGATAACATTCAATTTCTTATCAACTCTTTGCCCTAGAACAGCACCTACAACATAATCACTAGCATCACACATAATTTCAAAGGGTAAATTCCAATCAGGTGGCTGAACAATAGGTGCAGAGACTAATGCTTTCTTAAGTATTTCAAATGCTTCTACACAATCATCATCAAAGACAAATGGTACATCTTTTTGTAATAAATTAGTCAGAGGTCGAGAGATTTTTGAGAAGTCCTTAATGAACCTCCTATAAAATCCAGCATGACCAAGGAAACTTCTTATACCTTTGCTGTCCTTGGGACATGGCATCTTTTTAATAGCATCAACCTTGGCTTTATCAACTTCAACACCTCTTTCAGAAACTTTGTGCCCCAAGACAATACCTTCATTAACCATAAAGTGGCACTTTTCCCAATTCAAGACAAGATTAGTTTCTTCACATCTCCACTGACTATCAGCAACGGGATAAATTATACCTGCCTCCAGAAGCTTGAGTATTTCTTTTCTTACCACTTCTTTCATTTTAGGATTCAAACGTCGTTGAGGATCACAAACTGGTTTGGCATCCCCTTCCAAATTTATTTTATGTTGACATAGAGTGGGACTAATGCCCTTAAGATCATCAAGAGTATATCCAATAGCGGCACGGTGCTTTTTCAGAGTTTTCGATAATCTTTATTCTTCATGCTCTGAAAGGTTAGCACTAATATTAACAGGATATATTTTCTTTTCATCAAGATAAGCATACTTAACATTATCAGGTACCGGTTTAAGCTCAAACATGGGATCACCCTTGGGTGGAGGAGGATCCCCTAGGATTTCAACAGGCAAATTGTGTTTCAGAATAGGTTCTTGTTTAAAGAATACTTCATCTATTTCCCTTCTTTCATTCATGAACATCTCATTTTCATGGTCTAGCAAATAATGTTCTAAAGGATCACTAGGAGGTACAACAATAGAAGCAAGACCAATAATTTCATCCTTACTAGGCAATTCTTCCTCACGATGTTGTTTACTAAATTTGGAGAAATTAAACTCATGAACCATATCATCCAAGCCAATAGTAACAACATTCTTTTTGCAGTCTATCTTAGCATTAACAGTGTTCAAGAAGGGTCTACCAAATATAATGGGACAAAAGCTATCTTGTGGGGAACCAAGAACAAGAAAATCAGCGAGATATTTGGTTTTCCCACACAAGACTTCAACATCTCTAACAATTCCCATTGCAGATATAGTATCTCTATTGGCAAGTTTAATTGTAACATCAATATCTTCTAACTCAGCAGGTGTGATATCATGCATAATTTCTTTATATAAGTCAATGGGTATAACACTAGCACTAGAACCCATATCACATAAGCCATGATAACAATGATCTCCTATTTTAACAGCGATAATAGGCACGCCTACCACAGGTCTATGTTTATCTCCATCACAGGGATTAGCAATTCTAGCAGTTTCACCAGAGAATTCAATGACATGCCCATCAATATTATTGGACAAGAGATCTTTAACAATAGCAATACTAGGTTCTACTTTGACTTGCTCAGGAGGTGTAAAAGTTCTAGTATTGCTTTTACGAACAACAGTTGAAGCTTTAGCATGATCCTTTACTCTAGCAGGGAAAGGTGGTTTCTCAACATAAGAGGTGGGAACAATAGGATCGTTATAAGTGATGGTATTTTCTTCAACTTTAATAGGTGCAGCTACTATTACTTCTATGGGAGGATGATATTTAAACCACTTCTCCTTGGGGAGATCAACATAAGTAGCAAAAGATTCACAGAAAGAAGCTACTATCTCAGAGTCAAGTCCATATTTAGTGCTAAATTTACGGAAAATATTGGTATCCATAAAAGATTTAACACAATCAAACTTAGGTGTCATACCTGACTCCTTACCTTCGTCGAGGTCCCAATCTTCAGAGTTGCGTTCAATTCTATCCAATAAATTCCATTCAAATTCAATAAACTTCATCATAAAAGAACCAGCACAAGAAGTATCGAGCATGTTGCGATTATTTTCAGAAAGCCGAGCATAAAAATTCTGGAGAATTGTCAATTTTGAGAGCTCATGATTGGGGCATGAATATAACATTGATTTAAGCCTCCCCCAAGCTTGAGTGATGCTTTCTCCTTCGCGAGGCCAAAAATTATATATATAATTGCGATCACGATGAACAAGATGCATAGGTTAATACTTTTGATGAAATTCCAATTTCACTCTTTTATAGTTCCATGATCTCGTATCATCACATAGCCTATAACATGTCGATGCGTCTCCCTCCAAAGATAAAGGGAAATCCTCCTTCTTAACGACATCATCGGGTATACCTGCAAGCTTAAATAATCCACAAATATCATCCAAATAGCGTAGATGCTCGTCGGGATGCTTTGTCACATCTCCTGTAAAAGTATTAGCCAGCAGTTTTTCCATAATACCCGAAGGAAATTCAAAAGGAGTTTCATTTTCAATAGGTTCAGTAGATTGAGGGGCAACTCTTTGCTCTACTGGACGGGGTGAAGATACCCTGAACAAGCCCCTCAGAGATTCACTTTCCATAGTAACAAGTGACAGAAAATTTCAGCACACTATATAAATTTTTCCTTACCAAATTCCACTTACCAAAGGCGCTACACTCCCCGGCAACGGCGCCAGAAAAGAGTCTTGATGACCCACAAGTATAGGGGATCTATCATAGTCCTTTGGATAAGTAAGAGTGTCGAACCCAACGAGGAGCAGAAGGAAATGATAAGCAGTTTTCAGCAAGGTATTTTCTGCAAGTCTTCAAATAAGTGGTAACAGATAGTTTTGTGATAGGATAAATTGTAACGAGCAACAAGTAGCAAAAGTAAATAAAGTGCAGCAAGGTGGCCCAATCCTTTTTTTAGCAAAGGACAAGCATGGACAAACTCTTATAATAGGAAAAGCGCTCCCGAGGACACATGGGAATATCGTCAAGCTAGTTTTCATCACGCTCATATGATTCGCGTTCGGTACTTTGATAATTTGATATGTTTGTGGACCGGTGCTTGGGTACTGCCCTTACTTGGACAAGCATCCCATTTATGATTAAACTCTATTGCAAGCATCCGCAACTACAAGAAAAGTATTAAGGTAAACCTAACCATAGCATGAAACATATGGATCCAAATCAACCCCTTACGAAGCAACGCATAAACTAGGGTTTAAGCTTCTGTCACTCTAGCAACCCATCATCTACTTATTACTTCCCAATGCCTTCCCCTAGGCCCAATTTATGGTGAAGTGTTATGTAGTCAACGTTCACATAACACCAGTAGAGGTTAGACAACATACATCTTATCAAAATATCGAACGAATACCAAATTCACATGACTACTAATAGCAAGACTTCTCCCTTGTCCTCAGGAACAAACGTAACTACTCACAAAGCATATTCATGTTCATAATTAGACGGGATATAATGTGCATAAAGGATCTGAACATATGATCTTCCACCAAATAAACCAACTAGCATCAACTACAAGGATTAATCAACACTACTAGCACCAATCCCGGACTTGGAGACAAGAATTGGATACAAGAGATGAACTAGGGTTTGGAGATGAGATGGTGCTGGTGAAGATGTTGATGGAGATTGCCCTCTCCCGATGAGAGGAGTGTTGGTGATGACTATGGTGATGATTTCCCCCTCCCGGAGGGAAGTGTCCCCGGCAGAACAGCTCTGCCGGAGCCCTAGATTGGTTCCGCCAAGGTTCCGCCTCGTGGCGGCGTAGTCTCATCCCGAAAGGTTGCTTCTTATTTTTTTACTCATCGAAAGACTTCATATCGGAGAAGATGGGTGTCGGAGAGCCACCAGGGGGCCCACGAGGTAGGGGGGCGTGCCCAGGGGGAGGGGCGCGCCCCCCACCCTCGTGAGCAGGGTGTGGGCCCCCTGGCCTTCATCTTTGGCGATGATTTTTCTTTATTTCTTTTAAGATATTCCGTGGAGTTTCAGGACTTTTGGAGTTGCGCAGAATTGGTCTCCAATATTTGCTCCTTTTCCAGCCAGAATTCCAGCTGCCGGCATTCCCCCTCTTCATGGTAAGCCTTGTAAAATAAGAAAGAATAGCCATTAGTATTGTGACATATCGTGAAATAACAGCCCATAATGCGATAAATATCGATATAAAAGCATGATGCAAAATGGACGTATCAATGACTGAAATAAACAAGGCATAAATGATAAGTATAACAACCAAATATAGCCATTGAAAACTGGACAGAGTCTCACTGGAACCAAACTAACAAGCAAATATACATAAACGGGGCATATGCTTGAAAACTGGACAAATGCTCACTGCAACCAACCTAACAAGCAAATACAGATAAACAAGGCATCTGCTTGAAAACTGGACAATTGCTGAAAAAACAACCTAACAACCAAACTACAGATAAACAAGGCATATGCTTGATAACTGGACAAATGCTCACTGCAACCAAACTAAGACAAAATACATATAAACAAGGCATCGGCTTGATAACTGAAAAAAATGCTCACTGCAACCAACCTAACAACCTAACACAGATAAACAAGGCATCTACTCACTATAAACAACCAAATATAGCCATTCGTGAAACTGAAGTGGACAGTTCATACTTAAACATCACATAGCCCTATTGAACAATACATTTTTGCATAACTGAAATAATTAAACAGGGCACAGTTATAGCACCGCACAACAAATGCTAGTACAACAAAGGGTACGGGTTGGCAAGCTAGAAAAGGTAAGATTTGCTGATAGGATGTTGACTCACATTTCATGGACCGGATCCTTCTAGTTTGAAGAGCACAGACCCATGGTGTAAGAACCTTTGTGGGTGCCCTCCTCGTGGTCATGGTCGATGAGATCTGACTTGGCAATTGAGGATTCCAAGCCGCCGCCGTAGAATGTGTCCTTCAGAAATGACAAAATGGGCTCGATGGTGTATAAGGATCACAAATTCTTGACCGCTTGGCTAGCGGTAGGGCCGTCAAAGAGATCGACGGCGGTTGAACTAGAGGGTTTGGGGATGGACCACGTAACCTGTGACATGGCCCGCGTGAAGCCGTTGCTGTCGACGAGCTTGATGTCGTAGCCAGCTTTCCCGAGATACAGTAATACACAAGCCCGCTGACATGAAGCCTTCGACATGGCAACGTAGTCAATGTCTTCGCCGGCTTCTGCGGTGACGTGTTGCTCCGGGATCGACAGGTCGGGGCGAACGGCGGCCACCTCGCCAAAGTCCGCCGGAGAGGCCATGATAAACCACTTCTTGGCCGAACACTCGTCGAGCTCCCGGGGATATGTGGTCGAGTTTTGGAGCAGGGGATGTGGATCTGTCGGGGAGGGACACCGCAGGCCTCATCTAAAAACTTAGGGGAGTGGGGCGACAGTATGGGAATTGCTGGGTAACCTGAAGTTTATTATCTAAGATAGGAGGAACGGGCAGACCGGAATGGGTTGGCGGCGGCGCTGGCAGCAGCCGCGAAATAGGGTTCTAGGGGGGACGGGGCGGGTGGGGGACTGTGGGTGGGGGCTTGTTGTGTTTGAGGATACGCCATGGCTACTGAAATTTTTAGTAATGGTGGGCGGAGATGGTGGTGGAAGAGGGAGGGCGACGGTTCAAATTCCTCGGCTACTGCAATTTTACTATAAGGTCGGTGCTGGAGGAGTCTGGGCGATGATTGAAGTACGGCGGCTACTAAAATTTGGGTAAAGGAATTGATGCGGGGCGGGAGTGGCCAAGATCACGCAGTCGTGGTAATTTCATATTGCACTTGCATCGCACACGGTTAAGCCAGTACCTGCATCATTTTGCTCGCGCTTGCGCAGTCGTGGTGATTTCACAGTGCACTTGCATCGCACAGGGTTAAACTAGTACCTCCACAATTTGCTCGCGCTTGTGCAGTCGTGCTGATTTTACAACGCACTTGCATCGCACACGGTTAAGCCAGTACCTACACTATTTTGCTCACGCTGGTCACCCTATGGGACCTACTCCCTCCTATCACGCACATTTGTTCTTTTAGAAACTGTGTACGATGGCTGGTGTGTCGTAGCCTAGCCTTCAATGAGCACTGACACTGGTAGCGAGAAACTGATGGGAGAAGAGGCGGGAGACCGATGAGAGGAGTGGCGCGAAATGGTAGCCTGTTTAGAAAACGTACAAGAGAAGGAAGCGTGAGCCAGACGACGCATGTGCATAGTGCTCACCCATGTACTGCATGTGCTGTCGAAAGGGCTGAGGGTTGCCGTTCGATCTGGGAGCATCCAACGGTGCAGACGTACGATCCATGGGGTTTGGGTTCTGGCCAATCAGAACGCACGACTCAAATCGCGGGCGGCATTGGCCACGGTTTGGTAGGCACACGGCTTTCATTTGGTTTTTTATTTACTAATTGAGTTTCCTAGGCATTTAATGTCCATAATTCAAATCTGAACTTCAAATACATGCTCCAGTTCACCAAAATGGTTAGAAAAAATATACATGAAAGTTGGCATGGTGTCACGTCATGAAAGTTGGCATCGTGTCACATCATGGCGCATATATGTCATGGTAAAAATGAAGGAAATATGCCCTAGAGGCAATAATAAAGTTATTATTTATTTCCTTATTTCATGATAAATGTTTATTATTCATTCTAGAATTGTATTAACCGGAAACATTATACATGTGTGAATACATAGACAAACATAGTGTCACTAGTATGCCTCTACTTGACTAGCTCGCTTATTAGAGATGGTTATGTTTCCTAGCCATGGACAAAAGAGTTGTCATTTGATTAACTAGATCACATCATTAGGAGAATGATGTGATTGACTTGACCCACCGTTAGCTTAGCACTTGATCGCTTAGTATGTTGCTATTGCTTTCTTCATGAATTATACATGTTCCTGTAACTATGAGATTATGCAACTCCGCTTACGGAGGAACACTTTGGTACTACCAAACGTCACAACGTAATCGGGTGATTATAAAGGAGTACTACAAGTGTCTCGAAGGTACATGTTGAGTTGGCGATTTCGAGATTAGGTTTTGTCACTCCGATTGTCGGAGAGGTATCTCTGGCCCTCTCGGTAATGCACATCATTATAAGCCTTGCAAGCAATGTGACCAATGAGTTGGTTATGGGATGATGCATTACGAGCGAGTAAAGAGACTTGCGGTGACGAGATTGAACTAGGTATTGGATACCGACGATCGAATCTCGGGCAAGTATCATATCGATGACAAAGGAACAACGATGTTGTTATGCGGTTTGACCGATAAAGATCTTCGTAGAATATGTAGGAGCCAATATGGGCATCCAGGTCCCGCTATTGGTTATTGACCGAGAATAGTTCTAGGTCATGTCTACATAGTTCTCGAACCCGTGTCCGCACGCTTAAGGTTTCGATGACAGTTATATTATGAGTTTATGAGTTTTGATGTACCGAAGGAGTTCGGAGTCCCGGATGAGATCGGGGACATGACGAGGAGTCTCGAAATGGTCGAGACGTAAAGATCGATATATTGGACGACTATATTCGGAGTTCGGAAAGGTTCCGAGTGATTCGGGTATTTTTCGGATTACCGGGGAGTTACGGGAATACGGTGAAGAGTATTGGGCCTTAATGGGCTTTAGTGGGAAGGAGCCAGGAGGAGGCGCGCGCCCCTCCCAAGCCCAGTCCGAATTGGACAAAGGGTTTGGGCGCGGCCCCCCTCTCCCTTCCTTCTCCACTTCCCTTCTTTCCCCCCTTGACCTAGTTGGACTAGGAAAGAAGGAATCCTACTCCCGGTGGGAGTAGGACTCCCTTGGCGCGCCCTCCTCCTAGGGCCGGCCTCCTCCTCCCTTGCTCCTTTATATACGGGGGCAGGAGGGCAACCCATGACACAAGTTGATCTACGGATCGTTCCTTAGCCGTGTGCGGTGCCCCCTCCACCATATTCCACCTCGGTCATATCGTCGCGGAGTTTAGGCGAAGCCCTGCGCTGGTAGAACATCAACATCGTCACCACGCCGTCGTGCTGACGGAACTCATCCCCGACACTTTGCTGGATCGGAGTCCGGGGATCGTCATCGAGCTGAACGTGTGCTGAACTCGGAGGTGCCGTACGTTCGGTACTTGGATCGGTCGGATCGTGAAGACGTACGACTACATCAACCGCGTTGTCATAACGCTTCCGCTTACGGTCTACGAGGGTACGTGGACGAACACTCTCCCCTCTCGTTGCTATGCCATCACCATGATCTTGCATGTGCGTAGGAAATTTTTGAAATTACTACGTTCTCCAACAGTGGCATCCGAGCCTAGGTTTTATGCGTTGATGTTATATGCACGAGTAGAACACAAGTGAGTTGTGGACGATATAAATCATACTGCCTACCAGCATGTCATACTTTGGTTCAGCGGTATTGTGAGATGAAGCGGCCCGGACCGACATTACGCGTATGCTTACGCGAGACTGGTTTCACCGTTACGAGCACTCGTGCTTAAAGGTGGCTGGCGGGTGTCTGTCTCTCTCACTTTAGTTGAACCGAGTGTGGCTATGCCCGGTCCTTGTGAAGGTCAAAACGGAGTCTATTTGACAAACTATCGCTATGGTTTTGATGCGTAGGTAAGAACGGTTCTTGCTAAGCCCGTAGCAGCCACGTAAAATTTGCAACAACAAAGTAGAGGACGTCTAACTTGTTTTTGCAGGGCATGTTGTGATGTGATATGGTCAAGACGTGATGCTATATTTTATTGTATGAGATGATCATGTTTTGTAACCGGTTATCGGCAATCGGGCAGAGCCATATGGTTGTCGCTTATTGTATGAAATGCAACGCCTGTAATTGCTTTACTTTATCACTAAGCGGTAGCGATAGTCATAGAAGCAATAGATGGCGTAAACGACAACGATGCTACGATGGAGATCAAGGTGTCGCGCCGGTGACGATGGTGATCACGACGGTGCTTCGGAGATGGGGATCACAAGCACAAGATGATGATGGCCATATCATATCACTTATATTGATTGCATGTGAGGTTTATCCTTTATGCATCTTATCTTGCTTTGATTGACGGTAGCATTTTAAGATGATCTCTCACTAATTATCAAGAAGTGTTCTCCCGAGTATGCACCGCTGCGAAAGTTCTTCGTCTTTGAGACACCACGTGATGATCGGGTGTGATACGCTCTACGTTCAAATACAACGGTGCAAAACAGTTGCACACGCGAATACTCAGTTAAACTTGACGAGCCTAGCATATACGGATATGGCCTCGGAACACGGAGACCGAAGGTCGAGCGTGAATCATATAGTAGATATGATCAACATAGTGATGTTCACCATTGAAACTACTCCATCTCACGTGATGATCGGACATGGTTTAGTTGATTTGGATCACGTGATCACTTAGAGGATTAGAGGATGTCTATCTAAGTGGGAGTTCTTAAGTAATATGATTAATTGAACTTTAATTTATCATGAACTTAGTCCTAGTAGTATTTTGCAAATTATGTTGTAGATCAATAGCTTGCGTTGTTGCTTTCATATGTTTATTTTGATATGTTCCTAGAGAAAATTGTGTTGAAAGATGTTAGTAGCAATGATGCGGATTGGATCCGTGATCTGAGGTTTATCCTCATTGCTGCACAGAAGAATTATGTCCTTAATGCACCGCTAGGTGACAAACCTATTGCAGGAGCAGATGCAGACGTTATGAACGTTTGGCTAGCTCAAAGGGATGACTACTTGATAGTTTAGTGCACCATGATTAAACGGTTTAGAATCGGGACTTCAAAGACGTTTTGAACGTCATGGACCATATGAGATGTTCCAGGAGTTGAAGTTAATATTTCCAGCAAATACCCAAGTTGAGAGATATGAAGTCTCCAACAAGTTCTAAAGCTAAAAGATGGAGGAGAATCGCTCAACTAGTGAGCATGTGCTCGATTGTGCAGGTACTTCAATCGCTTGAATCAAGTGGGAGTTAATCTTCCAGATAAGATAGTGATTGACAGAATTCTCTAGTCACCATCACTAAGTTACTAGAACTTCGCGATGAACTATAGTATGCAAGGGATAACGAAAACGATTCCCGAGCTCTTCGTGATGTTGAAATCGATGAAGGTAGAAATCAAGAAAAGACCATCAAGTGTTGATGATTGACGAAACCACTAGTTTCAAGAGAAGGGCAAAGGGAAAGAAAGGGAACTTCAAGTGGAAAGACAAGCAAGTTGTCACTCCTGATAAGAACACCAAAGCTGGACCAAAGCCTGAAACTGAGTGCTTACACTGCAAAGGAAATGGTCACTGGAAATGGAAATACCCTGAATATTTGGTGGATAAGAAGGATGGCAAAGTGAACAAGGGTATATTTGATATACAGGTTATTGATGTATACCTTACTAGTGTTTATAGTAGCCCATGAGTATTTGATACTTGTTCGGTTGCTAAATATTAGTAACTCGAAACAGGAGTTACAGAATAGACAGAGACTAGTTGAAGGGAAAGTGACGATGAGTGTTGGAAGTAGTTCCAAGATTGATATGATCATCATCGCACACTCCCTACACTTTCGGGATTAGTGTTAAACCTAAATAAATGTTATTTGGAGTTTGCGTTGAGCATGAATATGATTTGATCATGTTTATTGCAATACGGTTATTCATTTAAAATCATAGAACAATTGTTGTTCTGTTTACATGAATAAAACCTTCAATGGTCATACACCCAATGAAAATAGTTTGTTGGATCTCGATCGTAATGATACACATATTCATAATATTGATGCCAAAAGATGCAAAGTTAATAATGATAGTGCAACTTATTTGTGGCACTACCGTTTGGGTCATATCGGTGTAAAGCGCATGAAGAAACTCCATAAAGATGGATTTTCGGAATCACTTGGTTATGAATCATTTGATGCTTGCGAACCGTGCCTTTTGGGCAAGATGACTAAAACTCCGTTCTTCGGAACAATGGAACGAGCTACTGACTTGTTGGAAATAATACATACCGATGTATGCAGACCAATGAGTGTTGATGCTCGTGGCAAGTATCGTTATTTTCTGACCTTCACAAGATGATTTGAGCAGATATGGGTATATCTACTTGATGAAACATAAGTCTGAAATAGTTGAAAGGTTCAATGAATTTCAGAGTGAAGTGGAAAATCATCGTAACAAGAAAATAAAGTTTCTGCAATCTGATCGCGGAGATGAATATTTGAATGACGAGTTTGGTCTTCAATTAAAACAATGTGGAATAGTTTCACAGCTCACGTCACCTGGAACACCACAACGTTATGGTGTGTCCGAACGTCGTAACCGCACTTTATTGGATATGGTGCGATTTATGATGTTTCTTATCGATTTACCACTATCGTTTGGGGATTATGCATTAGAGACAGCTGCATTCATGTTTAATAGTGCACCATTAAAATCCGTTGATACGACGCCTTATGAACTGTGGTTTGGCAAGAAACCAAAGTTGTCATTTCTTAAAGTTTGGGGCTGCGATGCTTATGTGAAAAAGTTTCACCTGATAAGCCCGGACCCAAATCGGAGAAGTGCGTCTTCATAGAATACCCAAAGGAAACTGTTGGGTACACCTTCTATCACAGATCCGAAGGCAAGATATTCGTTGCTAAAAATGGATCCTTTCTAGAGAAGGAGTTTCTCTCGAAAGAAGTGAGTGGGAGGAAAGTAGAACTTGATGAGGTAATCGTACTGTTCCCTTATTGAAAGTAGTTCATCACGTAAATCAGTTCTGTGACAAATACACCAATTAGTGAGGAAGCTAATGATATTGATCATGAAACTTCGATCAAGTTACTACGTAACCTCGTAGGTCTTCCGAGTAAGATCCGCACTGTAGTGGTGTAGTAATCATGTTCGGAAGTCATGTTACTAGACCATGATGAACCTACGAACTATGAGGAAGCGATGATGAGCCCAGATTCATGAAATGGCTCGAGGCCATAAAATCTGAGATATGATCCATGTATGAGAACAAAGTATGGACTTTGATTGACTTGCTCGATGATCAGCAAGCCATGTTAAATAAATGGATCTTCAAGAGGAAGACCGACACTGATAGTAGTGTTACTATCTACCAAGCTAGACTTGTTGCGAAAGGTTTTCAACAAGTTCAAGGTGTTGAATGCGATGAGATTTTCTCACTCGTATCAATACTTAAGTCTGTCTGAATCATGTTAGCAATTGCCACATTTTATGAAATCTGGCAAATGGATGTCAAAACTGCATTCCTTAATGGATTTATTAAAGAAGAGTTGCATATGATGCAACCAGAAGATTTTGTCAATCCTAAAGGTGCTAACAAAATGTGCAAGCTCCAATGATCCATCTATGGACTGGTGCAAGCATCTCGAGTTGGAATATACGCTTTGATAAGTTGATCAAAGCATATAGTTTTATATGGACTTACGATGAAGCCTGTATTTACAATAAAGTGAGTGGGAGCACTACAGCCTTTCCGATTAGTATATGTGAGTGACATATTGTTGATCGAAATGATGTAGAATTTTTTGCAAAGCATAAAGGAGTGTTTTAAAGGAGTTCTTTAAAAGAAAAGACCTCAAGAAAAGCTACTTACATATTGAGCATCAAGATCTATTGAGATAGATCAAGACGCTTGATAAGATTTTCAATGAGTACATACCTTGCCAAGATTTTGAAATAGTTCAAAATGGAACAGTCAAAGAAAGAGTTCTTGCTCGTGTTGCAAAGGTATGAAATTGAGTAAGACTCAAATCCCGACCACAATGAGAAAATAGAAAGAGAATGAAAAGTCATTCCCTATGCCTCACCATAGGTTCTATAAAGTATGCTATGCTATGTACCAGACCTATTGTATACCTTGATCTGAATTTGGCAAGGGAGTACAATAGTGATCTAGGAGTAGATCACTGGACATTGGTCAAGAATGTCCTTAGTAAGGACTAAGGAGATGTTTCTCGATTATGGAGGTGATAAAGGAGTTTGTTGTAAAAGTTACATCAGTGCAAACTTTTACACTGATCCAGATGACTCTAAGTCTCAACCTGGATATATATTGAAAGTGGGAGCAATTAGCTAGAGTAGCTCCATGCAAGAGCATTGTGGACATAAAATATTTGCAAAATACATACGGATCTGAATGTGACAGACCCATTGACTAAGCTTCTCTCACGAGCAAAACATGATCACACCTTAGTACTCTTTGGGTGTTAATCACATAGCGATGTGAACTAGATTATTGACTCTAGTAAACCCTTTGGGTGTTGGTCACATGATGATGTGAACTATGGGTGTTAATCATATACAGATATGAATATTGGTGTTAAATCACATGACGATGTGAACTAGATTATTGACTCTAGTGCAAGTGGGAGATCAAGGAAATATGCCCTAGAGGCAATAATAAAGTTATTATTTATTTCCTTATTTCATGATAAATGTTTATTATTCATTCTAGAATTGTATTAACCGGAAACATAATACATGTGTGAATACATAGACAAACATAGTGTCACTAGTATGCCTCTACTTGACTAGCTCGTTTATCGAGATGGTTATGTTTTCTAGCCATGGACAAAAGAGTTGTCATTTGATTAACGAGATCACATCATTAGGAGAATGATGTGATTGACTTGACCCATTCCGTTAGCTTAGCACTTGATCGCTTAGTATGTTGCTATTGCTTTCTTCATGACTTATACATGTTCCTGTAACTATGAGATTATGCAACTCCGCTTACGGAGGAACACTTTGGTACTACCAAACGTCACAACGTGAATCGGGTGATTATAAAGGAGTACTACAGGTGTCTCCGAAGGTACATGTTGAGTTGGCGATTTCGAGATTAGGTTTTGTCACTCCGATTGTCGGAGAGGTATCTCTGGGCCCTCTCGGTAATGCACATCATTATAAGCCTTGCAAGCAATGTGACCAATGAGTTGGTTACGGATGATGCATTACGAGCGAGTAAAGAGACTTGCGGTGACGAGATTGAACTAGGTATTGGATACCGACGATCGAATCTCGGGCAAGTAACATACCGATGACAAAGGAACAACGATGTTGTTATGCGGTTTGACCGATAAAGATCTTCGTAGAATATGTAGGAGCCAATATGGGCATCCAGGTCCCGCTATTGGTTATTGACCGAGAATAGTTCTAGGTCATGTCTACATAGTTCTCGAACCCGTAGGGTCCGCACGCTAAGGTTTCGATGATGCTTATATTATGAGTTTATGAGTTTTGATGTACCGAAGGAGTTCGAGTCCCGGATGAGATCGGGGACATGACGAGGAGTCTCAAAATGGTCGAGACGTAAAGATCGATATATTGGGCGACTATATTCGGAGTTCGGAAAGGTTCCGAGTGATTCGGTATTTTTCGAGTACCGGGAGTTACGGAATACGGGGAAGAGTATTGGGCCTTAATGGGCTTTAGTGGGAAGGAGCCGAGGAGGCGCGCGCCTCCCAAGCCCAGTCCGAATGGACAAAGGGTTTGGGCGCGGCCCCCTCTCCTTCCTTCTCCACTTCCTTCTTTCCCCTTGACCTAGTTGGACTAGGAAAGAAGGAATCCTACTCCCGTGGGAGTAGGACTCCTGGCGCGCCTCCTCCTAGGGCCGGCCTCCTCCTCCTTGCTCCTTTATATACGGGGCAGGGGCACCCCATGACACAAGTTGATCTACGGATCGTTCCTTAGCCGTGTGCAGTGCCCCCCTCCACCATATTCCACCTCGGTCATATCGTCGCGGAGTTTAGGCGAAGCCCTGCGCCGGTAGAACATCAACATCGTCACCACGCCGTCGTGCTGACGGAACTCATCCCCGACACTTTGCTGGATCGGAGTCCGGGGATCGTCATCGAGTTGAACGTGTGCTGAACTCGCAGGTGCCGTACATTCGGTACTTGGATCGGTCGGATCGTGAAGACGTACGACTACATCAACCGCGTTGTCATAACGCTTCCGCTTATGGTCTACGAGGGTACGTGGACGAACACTCTCCCCTCTCGTTGCTATGCCATCACCATGATCTTGCATGTGCGTAGGAAATTTTTTGAAATTACTACGTTCTCCAACAAAAAACATTGTCCAATTTGGGCCAAGCTTTATTACAAACCTCAAATGAACTCTGAAAAGGTTGAAAGTTGGCATGATATCATCATTTCACCCACATAGCATGTTCTAAAAAGTTGAGAGGGTTATGGCAAAACTGGATGCACTTCATGTCCAGAATGGACAATCTCTTTCGAAGTATCAAGGTTTCAAACAAAAACTCATCTGTTACAAAGGGATTTCACTTTTTTGAACTTCTTTGAACTCCAGACTTTTTGTGTGTTCAAAATGCACCATTCAAAGCCACATCATCAAATTTCAACCCTTCCTGACTTCATTTGGTATTTTTCATGCATTTACTGTTTTCTTAGCTAAATGACCCTGAAATTGAAAAGCACTTCAAATGAACTCTGAAATGGTTGAAAGTTGGCATGCTATATATCATCATTTCACCCGCATTACGAACCTCTTACAAATTGGAGCTTCTCTCAACAAGAATCCTTGTGGTTCCGATAGGGAAACGTGTTCTCCTTGTTGTCGAAACGTAATCACGGCCTCTTTTCGCCTTGTATTTTTTTTATACGGGCAACATGGAACTACCTGATATCCATGCTAAAATCTAAATGTATTCAGGGTTTGTTTGGCCTTTTTTATACACTAATTGAGTTTCCTAGACATTTAATGCCCATAATTCAAATTTGAACAACAAATACATGCTCAAGTTCACCAAAATGGCTAGAAAATTGTACATGCATGTGTCCTTGGGTGCATGTTTAATTAGGTCCCATGCCAGGAATGGGAACGAATGAAAACCGTACCGGCGTCCTGGCTCGTCCTCAAATATTTGGAATCTCGGGTTTTAAATCCCCATAAAATCCAAAACTCACCAGAAAGTCATCAAAGGTGGCATGGTGTCACGTCATGGCACATATATGTCGTGGTAAAAACATTGCCAATTTGGGCCAAGCTTTATTACAAACCTCTTACAAACCGGGGCTTTCTCTCAACAAGAAGCCTTGTGGTTCCGATAGGGAAACATGTTCCCTTGTTGTCGAAACGTAATCACGGCCTCTTTTTGCCTTGTATTTTCTTCTACGGGCAACATGGAACTACATGATATCCATGCTGAAATTTAAACTTATTCAGGGTTCGTTTGGCCTTTTTATATATACACTAATTGAGTTTCCTAGGCATTTTTGTCCATAATTCAAATCTGAACTATACATACATGCTCAAGTTCACCAAAATGGCTAGAAAAATTGTACATGCATGTGTCCTTGGGTGCATGTTTAATTAGGTCCCATGCCAGGAATGGGAACGAATTACAACTGTACCGGTGTCCTGGCTCGTCCTCAAACAATTGGAATCTCGGGTTTTAAATCCCCATAAAATCCAAAACTCACCAGAAAGTCATCAAAGGTGGCATAATGTCACGTCATGGCACATATATGTTGTGGTAAAAACATTGCCAATTTGGTCAAGCTTTATTACAAACCTCTTACAAACCGGAGCTTCTCTCAAGGAAGCCTGATGGTTCCGATAGGGAAACGTGTTCCCCTTGTGGCGAAACATAGTCGCTCCCTCTTTTCGCCTTGTATTGTCTTTTACGGGCAAGATGGAATGACATGATATCCATGGTGAAATTTAAACTTATTCATCGTTCGTTTGGCCTTTTTATACACTAATTGAGTTTCCTAGGCATTTAGTGTCCATAATTCAAATCTGAAGTACAAATACATGCTCCAGTTCACCAAAATGGCTAGAAAAATTATACATGCATGTGTCCTTGGTGCATGTTTAGGTCCCATGCAAGGAATGGGAACGAATTACAACCTGACCGGCGTCTTGGCACGTCCTCAAACATTTGGAATCTTGGTTTAAAATCCCCATAAATCCAAAACTCACCAGAAAGTCATTAAAGCTGCCATGGTGTCACGTCATGGCACATATATGTCGTGGTAAAAACATTGCAAATTTGGGCGACGCTTTATTACAAACCTCTTACAAACCAGAGCCTATCGCAAGAACCCTCATGGTTTCGATAGGGAAATGTGTCCCCTTGTGTGTCAAATGATAATCGCTCCCTCTTCTAGCCTCGTATTTTTTAGTACACGCAACACGTACGGAACAACGGGAGATTCACGTTGAACTTTAAAATTATTCACGGTTCGTTTGACCCTTTTTATTCATTAATTGAGTTTTCTAGGCATTTAATGTCCATATTTCAAATCTGAACTACAAATACATGCTCCAGTGCACCAAAATGGCTATAAAAATGTACATGTGTCCTTGAGATGCATGTTTAGGGTTCGTATGGCCATTGTATATATTACTAATTAAGTTTTCTACGCATTAAATGTAGTCCATAATTCAAATTTGAACTACAAGGACAAAATGGATAGGAAACCGTACATGTGTCATTGGGTGCATGTTTAGCTCTCATTTAAGGAATGGGAATGAATTACAAACTTGTCGTTCTCCTGAAACATTGAGAATCTCGGTTTTTAAATCCTAGCTAGTAAATCAAAAACTCGCCCAAAAAACATGAAACTTGGCCTGGTTTCATGACATGGCACATTAATGCCGTGGTAAAAAAATTGTCCTGTTTGAGAAGAGGCGCACACATTAGTAGCCAACGAAGTCCTTTTTGAAATAATAAGCTGA
Source organism: Aegilops speltoides (assembly GCA_021437245.1). Lineage (NCBI taxonomy): Eukaryota > Viridiplantae > Streptophyta > Magnoliopsida > Poales > Poaceae > Aegilops > Aegilops speltoides. Next base: position 93,139,439 of record CM038147.1, on the reverse strand, counting down.
CACGTTAATATCACAAATGGTTGTATCATATGAACCGTGTCAATATTTAACCATACTCAGTGGCATGCGTGCACCTGTTTGATTAGACGGGACGAGCGTGAGAAGTCCGGCGTGCTGGCTCGACAGGGCGCGTGCGAGCAGTCCACCACGCAGGCTCGACGGGATGCGTGCATCCTGTCCACCTCGCAGGCTCGACGGGACACGTGCGAGCAGCGAGGCCACCCATGCTCACCGGGAAGCGAGCTCTTTGACCTCCATGCACCAGCCACAGCTTGCCTTGCTCAAAACTTCCCCAGTAATGGGTTAATTAAAGCACCTGGACGGAGGTTTTTTTAGGGGTGGATGGAGGGTGTTTGGTTGTGATCCGATGGCAGCATTTTCTTTGTTCGTGTTTTCAACTTGTATTCCGGCCTAATTTAAATTGCCACATAGGGCAACGGATAATAGGACGACAAATAAAATGGCAACGGATAGTACGACGACAAATTTACAATGGCGCAGATAATAATTGTCTTACATATTCCAGATAATTTTAAATGCCACATGCGGCAAAGTTTGGAAGACATGGGGGCAAGAAGAAGGAAATCATAGACAACGATCTACTCCCTACGTTCCGATTTACTCGTCGTGGTTTTAGTTCAAATTTGAACTAAAACCACGACGAGTAAATCGGAACAGAGGGAGTAGATCGCTACTGTACCTACTCTTCGATGGATCGCCGGACGATGACATCTCCATCCTCAATTCCTCACGGCTTTGCTTGAAAGCAGCCATGGATTCCTCCACCTCCTACTCGCGCTCGATCCGGATCTTCCTCAAGTCACCCATTAGTTCCTCGACGACTGCTGTCAGTGTCATCCCCGAGGCACTGCTCTGCTCATGGAGCAACTTCCAGCCGGCGGTCTCCTCCTCCTTCTCGGTGAGCGCCTTGAGGAGCTTCGCATTATCAGCCATGAGTTGCTCGACAAGGCCGGTCGCCTTGTCAACTGAGGCATCGCTGATCTCGAGCAGCTTCATCAAGTCGTCGACCAGCTCCTTCTGCGTAATGAGGCCAGCGAGAATGTCGTCTTGCCGGCCAAGGACTTCAGCAATGCCAACGCGTCGCGATCGTCGACGCGGGGAGTGCGCTTGTGAGAGCCCTCGCGTGCCCGTGAGAGCTTGTTCGAGGGCTCCGTGGCGCGTCAGGACATCTCTGTTGTGGCTGTGGCTGCATCTTCGCAGCGGGACATCTCTGATGTGGCTGCCGCTTTGTGGCGGGACCTCTCTAGTGCTTCAGCGGCCTTGGTCTTTGCTGCCTGGTTATATGCCCACCCCAAACTCCTCCTACCGGTCATGGTGGAACGACTTGATAGGAAAGACCAGTTTTGTAGGTTATGAGGAGAGGAAATGTGAAGTAATTTTCGAGTGGGTAGCTTTTATAGCCCGGTGCTAAGTGTGAACACATATAAGTTTGATCTGTGTGTACAGATTTGTAATTACTTATTGCGTTGTCATCTGCAATGTGAGGAGAAACAAAGTCAAAATTTATTGATGGTTCTGGGCCCACAAAGCCCTATTTTTGTTCTTCTGTCTCATCACAAACAGTTCTTTTGGATCAACCATATGGCACGCATCGAAAGCCTGAAACATGGGCCCTTTTTCTCGGATGTACGTGTACGTGTCTGCCCACTATCACACACGAACTTACTATAGTAACCGTGTGTGTTATAATTTCTCATCCCAAACAGTTCATCTGAGTGGGCTGTTTGCTGCGTATCACACACATCTGGTTTACACGAATCGTTTGTGTTCTTTGGGCTGATCGCAAATGCCGCATATCACACACATCTTGTTAAGATGAACTGTTTCCATTCTCTTGCCTAATCGAAAACAGTTTGTCCGAGTGAACCGTATGCCATATATCACACACAGCTTGATCTAGTTGACCATTTCTGTTGCATTCCCTAATAGCACACAGATAATCAGAGGGAACTGTATGTCGTATATCGCACACACATTAATATGGCTGCCCGTTTCTGCTGTTCTTCCTCATCACAAACAGTTTGGGTGAATCAACCATATGCCCTGCATCGCACATGCAACTAAAATTTGAACCGTGTTTGATGCATCGGTCATCGCAAATGTTTTGGACATTTTTGAAGGTTCTCTGATACCACTGCTTGCAATGCATCGACACAGTTTCTCGAATGGTCTCTGATCGTAGTGTCGCATTAGCAGCATCCTGCAGTAGTGGCCAAACTAAACTGATAATTTGAAGAGACTTGCAAAGATATCAAATCATACATATAAGAATTCAGAGAAGAACCAAATAATATTCACAGATAATCTGATCATAAATCCACAATTCATTAGATCTCGGCAAACACACCGCAAAAGAATATTACATCAAATAGATCTCCAAGAACATCGAGGAAAACATGGTATTGAGAATCAAAGAGAGAGAAGTAGCCATCTAGCTATTAGCTACGGACACGTAGGTCTGTGATAAACTACTCACGCTTCATCGGAGAGGTAATGGTGTTGATGTAGAATACCTCCGTGATCGAATCACCCTCTGGCATGATGCCGGAAAAGGCCCCTAGATGGGATCTCACGGATACAGAAGGTTGCGGCAGTGGAAAAGTGATTTCGTGGCTCTCATGGATGTTTTCAGGGTATAAGAGTATATATAGGCGAAGGAACTAGGTCAGGGGAGCTACAAGGGGCCCACGAGGTAGGGGGTGCGCCCTACCCCCGGGGCGTGCCCTCCTGCCTCGTTGGCGGCTCGTTGCGTCTCCAACTTCATATCCAAGTCTTCTGGTTTCCTTTCGGTCCAAGAAAGATCATCGCAAAAGTTTCATTCCGTTTGGACTCTGTTTGGTGTTCCTTTTCTGCGAAACTCTAAAATATGCCAAAAAAAACAAAAACTGGCACTGGGCTCTCAGTTAATAGCTTAGTCCTAAAAATAATATAAAATAGCATATAAATGTGTATTAAACATCCAAAACAGATAATATAATAGCATGGAACAATAAAAAATTATAGATACGTTGGAGACGTATCACCCGTCACCACTGTCCGCCGCATCATTATTGGCGACTGTTCCACCCTCCCTATCACACACGTCGGGCACACTTCTTTTCCTTCTAATTCCATGCCTTTATCTTTGTCTAACATACTTGTGTCACCTCATCTTATTAAGAACCTTTTTTCTGTTTGTTGTTTAACTCGTGAAAATCCTATTACTATTGAATTTCACGAGCTTGTTTTTTGTGTCAAGGACGCTCGAACCAGGATGGTACTTCACCAATGTGACAGCCCCAATGAGCTCTATCTGATGCATCCGCCGTCCTCCACCACCACCACACCGGTCGCCCTCTCCAGTGGTGTTGATCTCTGGCACGCTCGTTTGGGTCACCCCAACCCCGTCACCCTTTGTCATATTCTTAGGACTTTCAGTTTCAATTGTAATAAGATAGAGGATCACACTTGTCATGCCTGTCGTGTTGGCGAACACGTTCGTCTTCCGTTTAATAACTCCACTAGCATTGCTTCTTTTCCTTTTCAGTTAATTCATAGCGATGTGTGGACCTCTCTAGTTCCTAGTAATTCGAACTATTTATATTATCCAGTTATTCTTGATGATTATTCTCACTAACGTGATTACTGGGAAGTGGGTCTTTAAACACAAGCTCCGTCCTGATGGTACCCTTGACCGCTATAAAGTGCGTTGGGTTGTTCATGGTTTCCGGCAAGGTGCTGGCATCAACTTCACCGACACCCTCACTCTAGTTGTTAAGCCCCGGATGATTCGCACGGTTCTCCACCTTGCGGTCTCCCGTTCCTGTCCGGTGCACCAGATGGGCTTCTCCAATGCCTTCCTTCACGGTCACCTCGGGGAGCATGTCTTCTGCCAACAGCCCACGGGGTTTTTTGATCCAGCACATCCAGACCATGTGTGTCTGCTCTCCCAGTCCTTGTACGGACTCAAGAAGGCTCCTCGCGCTTGGTACCAGCGCATCGCGGCGTTTCTGCACTAGCTCGGGTTTCGCTCTACCCGCTCGGATGCATTGCTCTTCGTCTATCGCCAGGGCTCCGACACATCATACTTTCTCCTTTATGTCGACGACATCATCCTGACGGCATGTACGGCTGGTCTTCTCAGTCAGCTCGCTGCCCGTCTTCGCGCTGAGTTTGCCATCAAGGACCTAGGTCCTTTGCACTACTTCCTCGGTGTTGAGGTGGCACGTCGTCCGGATGTCTTCTTCCTTCACCAGCGGAAGTACGCTCATGAACTTCTAGATCGCGTTGGCATGATTAACTGCAAGCCCGCTGCCACGCATGTTGATACGAAGGCCAAGCTCTCTGCCACTGATGGTTCCCCTGCTTCGGATGTTGCCTTTTACCGGTCTATTGTTGGAGCTCTTCAGTACCTCACTCTGACTCAATCGGAGATCCAGTATGCCGTCCAGCAGGTGTGTCTTCACATGCATGCTCCTCGGGACGTTCATTGGGCCGTTGTCAAGCGGATTATCCACTATGTTTGTGGCACTATGGACCTCGGCGTCACGCTTCACGCCTCCACCGACACCGTTCTCACTGCCTACTCCGATGCCGACTGGACGGGCTGCCCCGACACTCATCGCTCCACCTCGGGCTACTGTGTCTTCCTTGGACCCTTGCTCATCTCGTGGTCATCCAAGCGGCAGCCTACGGTCTCTCGCTCCAGTGCTGAGGCTGAGTATCGCGTTGTGGCCAACGTCATCGCCTAGTGTTCGTGGCTTCACCAGCTGCTTCAGGAGCTCTCATGTCCTGTCGATCGCACTACGATGGTCTACTGCGACAACGTCTCGATAGTCTACCTCTTTGCCAACCCGGTTTATCATCGTCGGACCAAGCATATTGAGTTAGAAATTCATTTTGTTCGGGAACAGATGGCTCTCGGCCATATTCGTGTTCTACACGTTCCTACTTCCCAACAATTTTCAGATATCATGACCAAAGGCTTGCCTACGGCGTCTTTTGAGGAGTTCCGGTCCAGTCTTTGTGTCAGCAATGGTGCCGCTTCGACTGCGGGGGTTGTTGAGTATATGTGTTGTGCATATTGTGTATTAGGCCCACCTCCTAGTTTTCTTGTATAGGCTAGGTCGTGATCCACCATTGTACATCATATATACGTGCGATTGCACCTGAGTAATACATCGTGCAATTCCCACAACATACAGACAAGTTGCATGCATATTATACGGATTCCCCTCATCATACATGGAGGTGGGGGCAGCAGCTACAACCTCCATGTGGGGTTGGATGTGTCGGGTATCTGGCGTTCTGGGGCCCCTGCTCTATCCCTGGCGTGCTCAGCGATGCGTGGTTTGCTAGCGCGTGGATGAGTGCCTGGCGGGACAGGCTTATCACCTCAGAGCGCCCGCGTGCAAGTCAATGGCGACCACACGCAGGATGCGTCTGCCGACGTTGGCAGATGCAGCGGCTGGGGCGGGGCGATGGAGGTGGTGACCCACAACGAGTGGGCGAGCGTCGGCATGAAGTTGAGAGGCGGGCGAAGGAGGATGTGCGCCGCGATCGCCATGGCTGGTGGTCGGAGAGGCGGCAGTCGGGTAGAGGATGCATGGTTGTTTGTGGTGGTAGTCGACGACATAGTCAAGCGATATGACGCGATGCAGAAACACTTCCATCAGCGGCTAGGTTTGCGAGGCCAAGCTGGGTGGGAAGGAAGAGAGACGAGCTGTTTTTGGATCCGGAGCGGGAGTCACGCATGGGAGGCCAAGCTGAGTATTTTTTAACACAGTACAGACGCAAGCGCATATATACACGCGCATACACTCACCTCTATAAACGCACACACATCCTACCCCTATGAGCACCTCCGGAAGACTGAGCCGGTATATGATCTTGAAATTTACGAATTCATCATAAGCAACTCATCGTCGACGGGAACGTCTCCTCTCACTGAATGCGCATCACCAGAAATCCTTAAATTAATGCGAACCCTATGATTGGATAGTTAGAGGGACTGTGGTATCTCAAGCTGAGTATTTTAGTGAAGTTCTGATTCCAACGTGATTTGGGTACGTGAGATAAACCAAAGGATGGTAAAAATCAGTGGCTTATGATGGATACAAATCGGTGGTGGGGGTGCTCGATCGATCGTATGTGGTGGCTGAGTAGAGATTTGATCTTCAGAAATTGATTAAAGATTAATCATGATTCATTTCTTTCCTTATAAAAGTTACAAAATATACCACTTATTGATAGATAAAATCGGTTTAAATAGATCATGGGTAAAATCTGGTTTAAATATGTTGGTGGGACAAAAAACAGTGGGAAAGAATTAACCGAAGTGAGCGAGACAACCAACTGAGACATTAGGAGTAGAGATTTTTCCACCTCACAATGTTTGTAACGAACACGCTTAAATACTAACCGCACGGACGTCACAGGACCCAGGCATCGGCCTCTCTGTGTTCATCCATGTCAGGATTGTGTTATATGACGGGAACGTGGCAGTAGTCCTGGCCATCTCCGGCTCGGCCCTATCGGCTTACTCAGGCCCGACCCTAAAATCCAGGGCCTAGGCCCGATGGGCTTGCCCGTGGGCCAAGCTTGGGCCTATGTTTTGAGCCCACCAACAGGGCCTGGATGGGCTTGGGCTTGGCATATTGGCATTTTAAGGAAGAGGCCCGCCCACAGCCCTAAGCCCTAACGGCTTTTTAAGACTTTTTACTAGATGGGCCGAGCTTGGGCTTGAAAAGTAGGCCCGATGGTAGGGCCTGGGAGGGCCTGGGCCTTAGTTTTCTGCCATGGGCTTTTTTGAACCTGGCCCAAGCCCGGCCTGGCCCATGGCCAGGTATACGTGGCAGCGAACTCATGGACAAGGGACAGGGGAAGGGAACAGGCAACAAGACCACGCGAACAGCACACAAACATAACAGTACGCCGACTCCTATTCAGCGCTCGTAGCGCCAGATATAGCACTTTACGTACGTGGCACAACCCCCGCACCCAGCGCTTCGATCGATTTTATATGTGCCAACCCATTTATAAGTATATAGCGTGATGTTCAAAGAAAAGTATTATAACGTGGTCAGGTCGCTTGTTTTGTGAAGCTTCTAGAAGCTTTCACCTGGGTTTTTTTATTTTCTAGACGGTTTCTATTAGTTTATTAATTTAATTTTTTTCCTTTCCTTTTTTGTTTTTCTTTCAATTTTCCTTTCCTTTTATTTTTTAAATGCACGAATTTTTTCAAATTAGGAAACTTCATTCAATTTTCTGAACATTTTTTAAATTCGTGAGCTTTTGTAAAAAACTCATGAACATTTTTCAAATTCATGAAGTTTTTTGAATGCGCAATTTTTTTTCAAATGCATGAATATATTCAAATCCCCAAAATATTTCCAAATTTACATTATCTTAATCTATGAACATCTTTCAAAATTGATGAACGTTTTTTCTAAACCGATGAACTTTTTTCACATCCGTGAACTTTTATTGAATTCTTGAACCATTTTCAAATCTCATTCCTGATCCCTTGAACTTTTTTGAGTTCATGAAGTTCCTTCAAATTCATGACTTTTTATGAACTTCTGATTTTTTTGAAACCATGGTTTTTTCATTTCATTATTTTTTTTTTGAAGACCACAATTTTGTTATATACATTGAACAAATATTAAATACATATTGAACATTTTGTAATAAACGGTGAAAAATTTGAAAATTGTGAACAACTTTTTTGAAAAGTGAGTTTTTTTAAATCCATGAACAATTTTTTAAATCATGAACAAAATTTGGAACTCAAACAATTTTCTCAAAAACAATGTATAAAAGTAAAACAAAAAAGGATAAAATGAAAGAAAAGAAACAAAAACGAAAACATAAAAAGGAAACAAAAGGTGGAAAAGGAAACAGGAAAAAAAGGGAAAAAATAGAAAAAACCCGGTTCGGGGAACCTACTAGAAGGTTCCCCAAACCAGGTCTCGCTCGAAGTGGGCCGGCCCGTGCGCCTCCTTCGCTCGCTTCGCTTCAGTGAAGCAGCGACGAACGGACGCACGCGGGCGTCATATAGGATCTTCTGGAGCTCCTGCCCTCCCTGGCGTTTAAGGCGTTGCGTAGGAGGCCTGCCAGCGTATTTAACAGGCCTAAGAAGGTAATGTAGCCACGATAAAGGGGATGTCTTACGCGACAGCTATGAGAGCAACTAATTAACGAGCGCTCCTTCGGGAACCTCACGACGATCAGCGCCACTTGGCGCGTTCTTAGCTGCCCGCCACGTGTCGCTCTCTGGTCGCTCCCTCCGTATTTTTTTATTTCCCCGCACGCGTTTTCTTCTTTTTAAATGTTTTTCCCTTTTTTCGACGTTTCGGTTTTTCACTGGCCTTCCTTAACTTTTGGACAAAAAATTCAACAAAATTTTTTTAGCGAAAAAACACATTTTTTTTCTTTCGCTGAGTCATGGCCGTGCCTCTCGGAAACGGAAAAAATTGTGTTTTCTGTTTTTTTTCCTTCCGCAAGAGGCACGATTTTGCTTCCAAGAGAGGCACGGTTGTGCTTTCGCGAGAGGAACGGCCGTGCCTCTCGGAACCGGGAAAAAAACGCGTTTTCTGTTTTTTTTCGTTCCGAGAGAGGCACGGTTTTGCTTCCGCGAGAGGCACAGTTGTGCTTTCACGAGAGGCACGGCCGTGCCTCTGGAAAACAAAAAAAAACATGTTTTTTGTTTTTTTTTCTTTCATGAGAGGCACGATTTTGCTTCCGTGAGAGGCACGATTGTGATTTCGCGAGAGGCACGGGCGTGCCTATTTCGGAAAGAGAAAAAATCCGTACTCCCTGTTCGGTTTTTCCGTACGATTTTTTCGTGTTTTTTAGAACCTTTCACCTATTTTGAGAAGGTTTTGAGATTTTTTTTCTTCTTCTTCCTGTACTTTTTTTACTGTTATTTACCATTTTCTTGTTTTTCTTATTTTTATATTTGTGATTTTTGTATATTTTCAAACAACTTTTTTGAATACAAGTTCTTTTATATACATGCTAAACTGTTTTTAAATTCACCTTGAATATTTTGCAAATACAGGTAAAACATTTATCTGAATACATGTCGAAACATTTGTTAAATGCACACTAAACATTTTTAGATCGACGTTGAACATTTTCCAAATGCACGTTGAACATTTCTTTGTATACTTGTTGAGTATTTGGTAAAATGCACATTACACATTATTTAAACATGGTGAACATATCATAAGCACACATTGAACTTTTTTCTTGAAGTTCACGAACACTTGTTAAACAGAAAAATACTTCTTAAATATTTATGAGATTTTTTTTAAAACGCATTACATTACCTGAATTTTTAAAAATGTAATGAACATATTTTGTAAACACGTGGATATTCTACTAACATTTACTTAATGATACGAACATTTTTCATGAATTACGGGGATATTTTTTTAATATTTTCATGAACATTATAAAACATATCATGAAAATATTTTTAAATTACACTGACATGCTTTTGGAATGGTATGAATAATTTTATATAGTAGCGTGAATGAACATGTCTTTAAACTGCAGCGGGCGACTCTTGTCACTACTATTGGGCTGGCCTAGTATTAGCCTTAACGGTTAATTTCTTTCCTCTTTTCTTTGCTCGCTCATTTTTTTTCAATTTTCTTTTTGTACTTCAGTTTTTATTTTCTACATATCTAAATTCATATCTTACAAAAATAATATGCAAAAATTACAATGTCCACCGTGTATTTGATGCAACGTATTTTTCTCACATAACTATTTAAAAATATTTTACCATTAAAAAGAATGACCATAACATCTAAAAATGTTCACGTGTATTAAAAAATTCTCGTGACTTTTCAGAAAACGTTTATACTATACCCAAAAATATCCACGTAATTTAGGAAAATGTTTCTTACCATTAGACAAGTGTTCATGCTAATTACAAAAGTGTCCGTGTGTTTCAAAAGTATGTCCATGACATTCACAAATAATGTTTCATGCCATTATTTTTTAAAGATATATTTTAAAATAAGTTCTAACTTGTATTTAAAAACGGTTCATCATTTATTTGAAAAATGCTCAACTTGAATGAAAAATGTTCTACTTCACACCAAAAATGTTCAACATATATTTTAAATAATTTTAAAAATATAGTTTTAAAAGTATGTTCAAGGGGTATCTGAAAAATGTTGCACATGTATTTAAAATTGTTCATATTTTTTATATTGTTTAACATGTATTAAAAAATTTGTTCAAACATGTATTTGAAAAATGTTCATCGTGTACTAATAAAATGTTCAACCTGTATGAAAATAACGCACAACGCGCATACAATAAAAGTTTACAACGTTTATGAAAAAGGCGACATGTATTTGAAAAGAACAAGTGAAAACCATAAAGAAAAATATAGACAATAAAAAAAACTCGTGCAACCTTCCTAAAACTGTCCCAAACCGGTGGAAGGTTTCATGAAGTGGTGTTCAAAACCTTCACGTGAACCGCTTTACTGGGCTACTCCACTCAATCGGTTCTTGCTGTTCCATCCAGGGGATGATGTGACCGCTATATATGATCAAATAGACAAATATTTTAGTGCGGAATACGATTTGATATTACCTTTTGAAGATCCATCAGCTCGCACCAAAGGTGGGGCAAAGCTAGTTCTTGCAATAAGTGAGATATAGCTCTCGCGATAGGCAGGAGAAACACTCGAGCTTTATTAATCAAAGATCATTTAGTTCACATAGCCCTGAGCACTAAAAGCCATAATTGTCGGCATGGATCTAATACTAATGAATTTCTAGCAACGTTATGGACATCTACATTCGCCTCTCGTCGTTCATGACGGAAGTTGGCGTTTCTAGCTTCATTTTTCAACCTCCTAACTTTGGAGTAAGCCCCTTAGAGTCTACATGTATGCTTTGTAATCGTATTCCAGTTGCACAATCAGAAGCTATCACAGGCATTCCTACTCATGTAGGTGAAACTTAGGTGTGCCCCATGACTTCTGCAGCAGAATAACATGCCAAATAATTCAGGGGCTGAATCACGGTGCTCCAGGTTAGGTGCCCCAGGAAATTAAGGGAAGGAGGACCCTATTCCCTTCCACACATATTGCACGCTGCTGCTGCTGGTGAGCATGGTCAACCGAGGGAAGTTGAAGGAAGTCTAGATTCAATGGTCGTGCTCACTCATGATGGCAATGATATATGCGTACCAGGTTAGGGTTTGTCAATCCATCCCTGGTTTTCTCGTTCGATTTCTGCAATTAATTTCAGATTTTGGTGATCGTCTGTAGGTGTCGTGCACAACATAACCCGTTTAACTATGGTCATCCATTAATTTAATTTTTTTGTGATGGTTTGCACTTTGCAGATTCACACGGTGCACTAACAACATCTCCAACGATTGCACTATAATAGCGCACAAAAAAGGGTTGGAGTAAAATTTTGAGTATCAAAAGGTGGTTTTAAGGCACCAGAAAATGTTCATCTCCAACAACAACCCTAAAAAGGGCACCATTGCTCCAACAGCTGCCAAAAAATAGGACAGTTGCACCACATCTTTCTTCTCAATAATATCATATATGTTGAAACAAATAATATCAAACTCATCCCAAATGAATTGTTTTAATTTTGTCTCTAGGAAACAATGTTCGGCCTACAAGTGAAAGACGATGACATGAAGTGGCATTTTGCAGCTGAAGGTGAAGTTGAGGAATATGAATCCGGTAATGCTTCTTTAACACACATCTGACCAATTTTCAAGAATTATTAGGTGTAGCTTTCTGTGTGATTTTTTTACATAACAAAAATACGTTGATTAATGAACCTTCTATTTCAATTTGCCATACATTTATAGTGTTTGTGTCAACGCGTTGTTAGTAAGGACGTATACTTTTTATTTATTTAAATGTTGTGCTAAATGATTGAGAGGGTGATCTTATTTAGTATTCCTGATTTGCTTACACATTTGATATTAGCTATTGGTTGTTAGAATGAAAATTGTTAAATATTCTAACCTCCAAAGTCAAAATTTATTGGAAGGAATCTTGTGGAAACGGTCTGGCTGTCATTATTAATTTGCAATTACATTGGTTAGTGAGTTGTCCTTCTCAATTCTAATAAATCTGGACCTTATCCAACTATTAAAATGGGTCTCAGTTTTCAATTACGTTGCGTTTGACAATGGGATTTAGGTAGCCGGGTACTCATAGAAGTTTTTTCAATTACAAGATGCACGATTACAGTATAGATATTTTTAACCGTTTCTAAAGTAGACCGACTGTTTCAATAGTTAGGACTACACAATTAACTAGAGTAATATGTCACCGAACAAAAAAAATTACCAGCATGCTAAAAAAATGTACATTTGACACCCCTGGTGTTATGTATTAGTTCCACATATATACATATTGCAGTAAGTTCAGGCTATATCATGGTTGTCTGGTTACAAAAGTACAAAAACAATTCACGTGAGTGACTATTCTGCACCAGGGGCATGCACACCTGGGAGTGCACAGTAAGATTCAAATAAAATAGTTTTTTTTAAAAAAAAATTGGCATTCAAGAAGCCGATGTGCGCAAGGTGCGAAACTTTTGTGTTGTTTGGACATCTCAGGAGCTCGTGCCAAAAAAAAAAAACAAATTCCGAGTGTCTGAGAAACTTTTAAAGAGAAAACTATGGAGAACCAGTTTTGTTCTTTTATACGAGCTCCTAGTGTCCAAACAGCCACTACCGGAACAGGGTCCTACCCCGACGGCCTAAATAATGCCGACGGACCCCGTCGGCCTACACTGTGGTATGCCGACAGCCTAGGCCAGGCAGTCGGCGTATGTAAACCGTTGGGCTATCTCTAGGTAAGCCGACGGGGGTCGTTGGCACAGACAAGCCGTCGGCATAGGTTGGTGTATGCCTACAGCAGCCGTCGACATAACTGGGTCGTCGGCATAGATGTGGGCCCAGCGACCTGGCGTGTGACGGGCGGTTGACGCCGTCAGTTCTATACCGATCCCAACCACTCCGATCTGGCAAAGTGGTGCTGGTCTTGGTGGTGCTCACGACGATGGTCCTAGTCTTGGCTGATGATGTATTCCATGTCTTGCAATACTTTCCATGTTCCGTACTTCTTAGCATTCTTTAGATGATGATGATGATGTCCGTGTCTCATACTTATGTTCATGAAGTTTCGACGATGATGATGTTGATTCTCTTTAGATGATGATGCCGATGTTCATGATCTTTAGATGATGATGATGTTGATGATCTTTAGATGATGATGATCTTTAGATGATGATCTGCCATATTTTTGTCTATATATGGTCTCTGTCATATTTACTGTCTTTAAATGCTGTCAAATTGAATGGAAAATGAAAAAATGGAACATATTTATGCCGACGGCCAGGCCGTCGGCATAGTCATTCCATGTGGCCTTCGGCATAGATGGAAATCTAAGCTGACGGCCAGGCCGTCGGCATACCCCGCTGCCAGGAGCAACCATGGACCGCCACGTCGCACATATAAGCAGACGGTCGGGCGGTCCCTGGTTGGGTTGTCGGGGTGACAACGACGTTGGTTGCTGTCTGCTGACTTTTTGTGTCGACAGCGTATCTATGTCGACGGCCGTACGGAAGCCGTCGGCATAGATGCCTATGCCGACGGTCTGACAAGACTACGTTGACGATATCTATGCTGACGGCAGCCGTCGGCATAGACCTACACCGACGGTAAACGGCCTATGCCGACGGCTCCTAGCCCACATGAGCATCTTGGATGCCTAAAATTTTAGATTTTTTTACTATTTGGAACCATCGATAACTTCATATATACTTTCTGACAGAGCTCATTTTGATTTTGGAAACTACAGGTGATTAGTACCATAAATCACACCTCTTCTGCAGAAGAAAGTGTTTCTCCCAAAAAGCTAACTTACATAGCCAAGGTGGCAAAGCAACGCGAGCAAAGTGGTATGCTTCAGAGCGAGGGTGACTTTTTGCCAACTTATATTGAGGGCATGAGGATGATTGGATACATCCTTGATATGTTAAGTAAAGTGGCCAAATTAAGCACAAATTATGGCAAAAGTGTGGCACCGCCTATTAGATGAGGCGGCATCAACCTTCAGCCAATCTTGTGGCCGTTAAACATTCCGGCAGGGACATTCCCTTGATCCTACCTTGGTATGCTGTTGTCTCTTCAGAGTCTTCAGAAGATTGACTTCATTGGCATCATGACCAAGTATGATGGCCGGATGGAAAGGGAAGCTTATGTCCAAAGGAGATCGCCTGCTCCTTATGAAATCTATCTTGAAATCACTTCCAGTATACAGGCAGACTATTTAATCACTTCCCTAAGTGGTTGCTGCGCTGGATTGATCAGAAAACAAGAGCATGGTTCTGGTGTGGTGAAAGCTCATGTGGTGGGGGAAGCTGTCGTGTCAAATGGGACTTGGCCTGCCGTCCAAAGCAACTAGGCGGTCTTGGGCTGCAAGACATGCAGAAATTTGGGCGTGCCCTACGGCTGCGCTGGCTCTCGATGAGGTGGTCCCCCTCTCCTCTGCCATGCATGGGCTCCCAAAACCCCTGCGATTATCACCATTGGGGACGGCCGGACGGCTGGACTGCGTCATTCTGGAAGGATGCATGGCTTCAAGGGCTCGCTCCAAGAGACGTGGCTCCCTCCCTGTTCGAGATTGCAGCCAGAAAAAAATAGATCGGTTGCGGACGCTCTAAACCGCGACAATTGGTTACATGATCTATCACGAGAATAGCAGGACGCCATGATTGATGGCTTGCCGAACTTGGCTGCCCTTCTAGAAAATATTGGTTTAAATGAAGAAATGGCGGACTACATAACTTGGAAATTGACCTTGGACGGGCACTATTCTGCTAGTTTAGCATATCACTTCCAGTTCAAGGGAACCATTAGATCGGAGTTCATGACCGTTGAGTGAGGATAACACTATTCTACTAGTTTATAGCATATCCAATGCAAAGTCCAAGGAGCTCAGCGGCCATGACATCTTTGCTCCTCGAGAGGATCCCATGCCACTCGACTCGGAGAACGTCTCTACCTCGCAGATGCTGTGGAAAATTGCACAATTCTGATCTCTCAACACATTTCATTTTACTCCGCAAAATCTCTAAATATTGTAAGTGGAAGTTTTATCAACTGAGCTTGGTAAAATTAATTTTCTGTCAGTAAACACAATACAAACAATTTTTTGCTTATTTAAATAGGAGAAAGAAATATTTTTAGACCCTCAAATTTATGCAAAGTAGACATTTGCTCCCTCAAGTTTTTTGGGTGTCATTTCATCCCACATGTTTCCAAACTAGGCATAAATCATCCAAAAGCTGACTCACAACGGTTTCGCTGATGACGTGGCATGGTTCTCACCCTGGTATTCTGAGACCGCCACCCTGGTATTTCGAGTTGACCTGGACCAAATGGAAGGCATGCCGCATGTCGAGAGATGGGCTTAGCCCATGGCGTCCAGGGTCTCTAACTTTCCTTCTCAATGTTAGAGGATCCAGTTCCGGCATCCAGGGCACACGGTTGTGCTCTGCCCCGATGTCGTTGTTCCCGATAGTGGTAGTCAACTCGGAATGCCAGGATGAAAACCATGTCATGTCGTCAAGGAAACCGCTCAGAGCCAGTTTTGGACGATTCATCTCTCGTTTGGAGACATGAGGTACGAACTGTCACCCAATTTTTTTTGATGGACCAAATGTCTACTTTGCGTAAACTTGAGGGACTAAAAATATACTTTTGTCTTTAAACAACTCACATGTACTATATGACATTCATTTAGCTCGTGCTCTTGGTTTTTCTCTGAATCAATGATGTCACTAGTAGAAAACATGGCTTTGGTTTTTGCCAGATCAGAGCAACAGTCCCGGTCGACTTTGAACCAGGACTAATGCGTGCATCAGTCCCGGTTCGAGCGGCCAGGGCGTCGGCCGGGCCTCGGCAGGCACCAGTCACGGTTCAGCTCGGACCTTTAGTCCCGGTTCCAGACACCAACCGGGACTAAAGGGGTTGCGCCAGGCCCTTTAGTCCCGGTTGGTGTCTGGAACCGGGACTAAAGGTCGGTCTTCAGTTTCGGTTCCAGACACCAACCGGGACTAAAAAAGTGCATATATATATGCTCGCCCCTGCCCGCTCACTCCTTTGTTTTTTGGCCCGCCGGCGTGTGGGAGGTGTATGCTGTCCTGTTCTCACCTCCTATGCACGTGAGGTGTTCGATGAAATTCCTGAGCCACACTTAAACTTTCTCTTCTCCAAGCTCGACCTCCAAGCTACATTTTCCCCAAGATTTGTCTAGGTTTGGCGATGCACCAACTACACAAGTGTTCTAAAAGGTTAGCAAGTTCATCACGTCATCCTCACTGCTAGTTTAGCTCATTTCAAATGCTCTAAAAGTAGAGTGTGGTTTGTGGGTTTTAGTGGAGGAGTGTATGTGGGAGTTCATTTGATTTAGATGCCCAATTTGAGCTTAAATTAACTTCTTAGAGTTTGCACATGTGTAGGGTGCCGTCCCGTCCCCGTCCCCATCCTCACCGCCGTCGATCGCCCGCACTGATCTCGTCGCCGGTACCACCGTGGTGAGCTTCTTGTTCTTATCTTGTTTTTAAAAGAAAAAACTCTTACTTTGTATGATTTAGATAGCTACTTGTATAATTTTCTTACTTTTATTATTGTTTGTTATTATATAGTGCCATGGTTTTTGTATCCACCCCCGTCGGCTCTCGTCTGGTCTATGATTCGGATGGGGTATATTATCTTTTATAACTATTTGTTTCATTTAGTGTTTATGACAATTACGCCGACCAACGTGACATAGGTGTTTTTATCTAGGAGGTATGTGAACTGGAAATTCCAACCGACCCTCTTGTCGAGAGGTTCAATTTAGTTGAAAAAGAAAACAATTATTTGAATTTTTTTGAAAAGAATTGAAGAGCAGAAGATGAAATTGGAGTTGCATGTTGCCGATGTCGTCGATGATCATAAGATCCAGATGGATGCAATGCGCTTGAAGATTAAAAAGATTAGAAAATATGCCATTGATAATGAGGCTTGGTATCATTATGTTGTTGGATCAATTGTTACCTTAGTTGCGATTTTGATCGCATTTTTTGTTGCATTTAAATATTTTACATAGTTGTATGTTAGTTTCAATGTATGTTTTAATTAGATGCTCTATAGAGCTGTATGTTGTTCTATGAGAACTATATGTATGAACTTTATGTATTTAATTTTTCAATAATAACATGTGATCACTACTGTAGTTTGGTTTTAATATGATGATGAACTTGTATTAATTTGGTCATTTTTCTATTCATGATGTTCTTTAGTGGTTTTTGATACACTTAATTATATAATGCACGCAGATGAACCGGCAATGGATGTACGGTGACCGACGCACATCCGACTACATTACGGGCCTGCATAATTTTCTCGAAGTAGCTGAGGCAAACAAGCAGAATGGTTTTATATATTGTCCATGTATTGTATGTGGGAATACGAAGGATTACTCTTCCTTAAAAAACTCTTCACTTCCACCTGCTTGAGAAGGGTTTAATGCCACACTATAATGTTTGGACCAAGCACGGAGAAAGAGGGGTTATGATGGAAGACAACGAAGAAGCGGATGATGACAACTATCCTATGTTCCCTGAATACGGTGATACTGCTGAAGAAGAGGGGGAAGCTGAAGATCAAGAGGCACCAGATGTGCCTGATGATGATCTTCTCCTGGTCATCGTTTATGCACAGAGAGGATGCAAAAGTGAAAGGGAGAAGTTGAAGTTCGAGCGCATGTTAGAGGATCACAAAAAGAGGTTGTACCAAATGTGAAGATGGCGACACAAAGCTCGGTACCATACTGGAATTGCTGCAATGGAAGACACAGAATAGTGTATCTGACAAAGGATTTGGTTCGCTACTGAAAATAATGAAGAAGAAAGAGGAAGAGAAAGCATGGCTTTCTCGACGGCACTGGTTATAGAAGCCGAGGGAGAAAGAAGAAAGAGGAAGCAGACCGGATGAAGAAGGTAGAAGAAATATTATAGTTGCAGGAGAAGAAACTAGAGGCACTTACCAGTCAGCGAACTACTGGCCCACCATCTCAGCAGCACGAAGATCCTTCATTCGATACTGCCCATGAAGCTACCCCACCATCTCAGCGGAAAAGCAGTGTGGCTTCCACGGAGCTCGTTCGGCCTGATATCAAGGCTCCTCTCTACCCCGTGGATGATATCACGGAGAAGGAACATTGTGAGCTAATTGCAAAATGCCATAACCTAACCTTGAAGGTGGCAATCGGTTATGTTTTACCTCGTTGACCTGATGGAACTTTCGATTTCGGTCTGATTCCAGATGGCTTTGTTGTTGTTGGGGTGGATGAAGTTATGAATGGATTTGAGGGGCTAGAGCTTGACTATCCTATAGATGAAGGGGAGAATCATTTCGAAAATGCCGTAAGGCCTACCTGTCTATGGAGAAAGGAAAACATCATGATTTCATAATGGACGCCACCTCAGCAAACTCAGCCGGAGGAGGCCCCTCGGCAGACTCCTCATACTCCAGCTCTATCTCCTCTGCCTTAGTCGTCTTCGCCACGTCAGATGTCTCCGCCACCTCAGTTGTCCCGCTGTGTCAGCAGACTCCGGCGGAGGAGGCCCCTCAGCAGAATCCTCCTCCACCTCAGCTGTCTCCGCCGCGTCTGCGAACTCCGCCTCCTCCGCCGCGTCAGCTGACTCCACCTCCTCAGCAAGGTGGAAGAGATCCGCCGCCGCTTCGGCGGCTAGCAGTACAACAACGAAGAAATCCAGAGTAGGTACAAGCGTCAAGAAGGCTCCTTCCAAGTTACCATACGACATAACTATCAAGGAAAACAATGAAATCATGGTTGCCGATGTGAAACGCTAGCTTGCACCAAGATGTCCACCTCCAAAGGAGAAAATAGACCCGGTAAAAGTGAAGCGCTGTTTGGATGCCCTTACGCGACCACCACTGCCTCCGCCGCTATCACACTATGACCACTGTATTGAAAAGACATTTGATAAAGTGAAGCGGTCGAGAAGTACCAGTGTTGCTAGAAGTGGGAAAACAACTCCCCAGCTCGATGAATAGGAAAAGCAATCGTGCCCCCCGCTCAAGGTGTTTACCGATTCGCTAATGGTCTAGGGGTAGTGGCCGATGGTCTTGCTATCACTCTTGGTGATTACTTAGGCGATGATGTACAATTCGTTATGGCCGAGGTAGTAGCCTTTAGATACGAGCACGGGAAGCCTCTCGTCAATCCTGAGCAGCTCCCGCATCTATCAATGATGATGCAAAGATTACGTGACTGCTACTTGAAAACCTGCAAGGATGGGACCGACAGTATCTTGTTGGGAATTAAATATGAGCACGACTTCATTGGAGTCGATGTGTTGTATGTTGAATTTGAAGAATTATTTCAGTTATACAATCAAGATGCCCTCAACAAAACTCTCATGAGTTGCTATTGTCTATAAGTATTATTTCTGTAATTAAGTCTCTAGCTCAGCTCTCATTGCAGGTACAATTATCCTCACTATATTTGCAGATTGAAAATCCTCGAATGCAAAAGGGGACAATCTATGACATTGGGTTCATTAACCCAAATACCGTAAATGAATATACGGTGCAAATGAGACCTGACAATACTGTTCAAAACTTGCTAAACGCGTTACTTCGACAACAAAACAGAAGGGACATACTATTTCCTTACAACTTCAAGTGAGTGTTATTGTCTTGTGCATATTCTGTTTCGCTTACTCGATGTTAAGTGTAATTGATGAGTTATGCGCATAGCTTCCACTTTATTCTGCTAGCCATTAAGCTTGATGCGGGACTAGTAATTGTGTTGGACTCGAGACTTAAAGATCCTAAGGAGTGGGTGAACATGACTGAAATGCTCCAGAAGTAAGTTCAATCATTATCGCATCATATCAGCAACTTTCATTCATTTCCTGATATCAAGTAATCATTTTCTTTGCCGAACGGGGTTTGGAAAAAGTTCACTAGCAAGGTTAGGGGTGAATGGGAAAAGGAGCTGCGATTTAAACACCCAAAGTAAGTAGTACTAGCTAGTTCCGCGCATCTCTAATTGATTCTAGTTTCAATACCATTATCATGCTTGATTATCATTTTGATTAGATCTAGGAGAAGCGGGATCAACTCCTACCAAATGATCGCATACTAGGAATTCAAGAGGAATTGGCGGGATTCTTTGTTGAGCACGTCATACCTACAGATGGAGAATACCATCGGGAAATGCAATGCGATTTTGGTAGATGATGTTAGGGATCGTAAGAGATGTTATATTGTATGTATGAATGATCGTGTACTATATGTAGTAGCGTCGAATAGATATACGAAAACTTGTTGTTCGACCAAGCACGGAGAAAGAGAGGTCACTTATCTATGTTCATGACGATGTTGTGTAATGGTTCCTTCATTGCTATCTGTAGTAGCTAGAGAGTTGAGTTGAATGGAAAACATAAAATAAAAGTGAAACTTTTAATGTAAAAGAATTGAAGGGTAAACACAAAAAGAAAACGGGGAAATACAATATGAAACCCCTATAAACCCTCCAAAACCCATAACCCCTCCTTCCAAAAAACAAAAAACCCAGCGCCTAGCAGGTGCTGGCGTGTGGCTGCCTTTTAGTCCCGGTTGGTGCCACGAACCGGGACTAAAGGTCCTCCTACCTCGGCGCCCTGCAGCGGCCACGTGGTGCACCATTAGTCCTGGTTTGTGATCAAACCGGGACTAAAAGTGGAGGGCATTAGTCCCGATTGTTTAGTCCTAGTTGCAGAACCGGGACTAAAGGGCCTCTGGAACCGGAACTGATGGCCCGTTTCCTACTAGTGTGTATAACTCATTATAAAGATGAAGTGAGAAGTATATGTAGGAAGAAGAGAGTATGACATCATGTCGCTAAGGTCCTGTATTAGAGCAACTACAACACAGTAACCATAATGGTCGAGTCGCCATAATTACTGCCAAAATGGCGATCACAGCCAAAAATACATGTTAGCCAGGTCTCCATCCGAGGCGACGTCATCATTATTTATGGAGCGCCTTCCATATCTAGCCTCCTAGACTCCATATTTGGTTACTCAGGGTTGTCTTTTTAGCGCACTCCATATGATAGTTACATGTGGCGCGAAGAAAACTTTAGGTGATCCCCACCCCACGTGGGATGGCAAAGAGATTGGGGGAAAAAGGATGTCCCACTGGCTAGTGGTCCCACGGTTATGGAGGTAGCAAATATGGAGACTCTGAATTTGCGCGTCACCTTGGAAACCTCCACGATGCACATGGAGCACACTCCATATGGACATGGAGGTCGCCATATGGAGACTTTGCTAAAGTTGCTCTTAGTTCTGTTTCTTTATGGTCATGCATGAGTTGTAAATGGAGTGGACCATGATAACTATAACCTGTTCTTCACAAGTTGACAAGGCCCCCTATCATTATTCTATGAATGATCATTCCACATGAATCGATGTTCCCAATTGTCCTTATTGAGTTCTGTAATTTATATATCTATATTACCATGCATTTTCTTTGTAAATCAAATGTATGAATGCGCAACATTTTTTAGAAGTTATACCATGCATTTTATTTGGAAAGCAAATGTATGAAATGCATAACAAAATATGTTAAGGTTGTTTCGTCTATTCAAACAAGTATATTTTTGGTCCTTCGCACACAAGAACACAAAAGTCGAGAGGTTTAGAGATCAGTGGTGGAGCTATGTTATGGCCTGCAGGGGCCATGGCCCTCCCTCCCCCTCCCCCCCTCGCCTTAGTCAAAATCAAGAAGGAATTTTTTAAAGGGGTGCTTAGTTTAGAAAAATATATATACTCTTTGGCCCCCCAAAACATTCATTATTCTTGCTCCCTGTCACGCCCAATATGCGACCCTATCCAAAAGGAACTCGAAGGTCCCACCAAGGATAGACCCGCATATTGAAACGCTTTTGCAAGCTGGATATCATTACATCAACATTACATAATAGATGGGGATACATACAAAAGGCATACAAATGCCGCAAGGGTACAACAATACATCATCCATAAGCTTAACATCCGACTACGGATGAAACACAAACAGAAGCTCAAACGACATCCACCCTGCTAGCCCAGGCTGCCGACCTGGAACCTATCCCCTGATCCAAGAAGAAGTAGAAGAAGAACTCCAAAATAAGCAAACATCGCTCTCGCGTCATGATCATCGCAAAACCTGTACCTGCACTGTTGTTGTAGTAATCTGTGAGCCACGAGGACTCAGGAATCCCATTACCATGGGTATCAAGACTAGCAAAGCTTAATGGGAAAGGAAGGGGTAAAGTGGTGAGGTTGCAGCAGCAACTAAGCAAGTATGGTGGCTAACATACGCAAAGAAGAGCGAGGAGAGAAGCAACGGAACGGTCGTGAAGCTAGCAATGATCAAGAAGTGATCCTGAACTCCTACTTACGTCAAACATAACTCAAAACCGTGTTCACTTCCCGGACTCCGCCGAGAAGAGACCATCACGGCTACACACGCGGTTGATGCGTTTTAATTCGGATCTGGTGTCAAGTTATCTACAACCGGACATTAACAAATTCCCATCTACCACATAACATGGCACGGCTCTCGAAAGTTTATACCTGCAGGGTGTCCCAACTTAGCCCATGATAAGCTCTCGCGATCAACGAAGGATATTCCTTCTCCCAGGAAGACCCGATCAGTCTTGGAATCCCGGTTTACAAGACATTTCGACAATGGTAAAACAAGACCAGCAAAGCCGCCCGATGCGCCGACAAATCCCGATAGGAGCTGCACATATCTCGTTCTCAGGGCACACCGGATGAACACTACTTACAACTAAAACCATCCCTCAAGTTTCCCCGAGGTGGCGCTGCAAGTGGCTCTAGTTTGACCAACACTCGGAGGAGCACTAGCTCGGGGGGTAAATAAAGATGACCCTCGGGCTCCGGAAACCCAAGGGAAAAAGGGCTAGGTGAGGAAAATGGTAAAACCAAGGTTGGGCCTTGCTGGAGGAGTTTTATTCAAAGCGAACTGTCAAGGGGGTCCCATAAACACCCAACCGCGTAGGGATGCAAAATCCGGGAACATAATACCAATATGACGGAAACTAGGGCGGCAAGAGTGGAACAAAACACCAGGCATAAGGCCGAGTATTCCACCCTTTACCAAGTATATAGATGCATTAATTAAACAAGAGATATTGTGGTATCCCAACACAATCCTGTCCACCATGGAGCAATCTTCAATTTCACCTGCAACTAACAACGCTATAAGAAGGGCTGAGCAAAGCGGTAACATAGCCAAACAATGGTTTGCTAGGAAGGGTGAAAAGGTAAGGGGCTGACATGGCAATTTGGGAGGCTTGAAGAGCAAATGATAGGAAGCACATCATAGCGATAGAACGAAGCAACTAGCATAGCAATGATAGTAATGAGATCCAAGGTGACGGTCATCTTGCCTGAAATCCCGCTAGGAAGAAGAACGAGTCCATGAAGAAGACGAACGGGAGTATTCGAACGAATCCTCACAATCGCAACATTACCGGAACTAGGAACCAACACCGGAAAGAAACAAACAACATGGTAAATGCACAAGCATAAACATGGCATGATGCACAACAAGTATGATGCATGTCCAGTTTAATGAGGCATGGCAAAGCAAAGTTCAACAAACAATACTACAAGTTCAGTGGAGCTCAATATTCAACGAGTTGCATATTGACGAAACACCACATCAATTATTTAGTGCTCTCTCGGTTATGTACCAACAATATTAAATGCTATTAAACATGGCAAGGGGTGAAGCATAAGTAAACTAACTATTTAGGCAAGTTTAAATGAGGCCGGAACAACAAACAACAATTCCGGAAAATCCTCATATGCAATTTATGAATTTGCTACTGTTCTTCCCTAAACACGATTTTAATGTTGTTAAACAGCAAAATAAGGTGCACCAAGTTAATCTATGCATTTTTCCACCCCATTTACATATAAAGTTTATTTAAAACCGAGCTACGGTTATTTAGTTATGAAATAAATCATTTTAGCATGGCATTTGAGAAAATTAATTCAAACAGCAAGTTAAGAATTTCAAACATTGATGAAAGTGGCAAATTATTAATCTACACAAAATTCTAAGCATTTTACATATATAAAGTTTTTACATGTGATGCATAGATCATGAGTTATTATATGCATGAAGTGTAAGGGGGTTTCTGCAAATCTGTTAAATCATTGGATAAATGCTAAATTCGCAGAAGGAAAAAAAAACAGGAGCTGGGCCGAATCTGGCTGGCCTGAAAGTGCACAGGAGAGGGGGCACGGCTGCTCACCCTGGGCCAAGGCCCGGTTCGGTGGTGAGGTAGGCCAGCTGAGGAGGCGCTCACTGGGCCTTTCGCGGCTGGCAGCCCACGCAGCTGACCAGCACGGCCAACGCGCGGCTGGACCGGGGCGATGAGCGAGGCAGCGAGCACTGCTCGACTTGAAGCAGGGGATGCAGGGGCGATGGCCGCGGCCGGACTTGGCGATGGGGATGCGCGAGGACGAGCAGATCCGGGGAAACGGGCAGAGACAGCGGGGATGGGGCTCTGGCGACGGGATCCGAAGGGGAGCGCCGTGAGTAGACGGAGGACCTCGAGCCCGGTCGAACCTAGTGGCGGTCGGCTCTTCAGAGCTCCTGGCGACGGGGATGGGGTACCTGAAGAAGAGGAACAGATAGAGTGAGGCGAGAGAGATGAGAGATCTCGAGAGAGCGGCACGGGGAGGAAGGAAGCAGGGCACGGCCTGGTGGCGCTGGTCTGCGAGAGGGGTCCGGCGAGGTAGAACGGCTGCGGGGGCCTGCAGCTCGGTAAGGAGGAGCTCGGGCTCCTGGCTTGCGGCCGACGGCGGGAGGCAGCATGGATGCAGATCAGCGACGGCTGGTCTCGAAGAAGCGGGGCGACGGCCATGGTCCTGTTGCTGCTGCTCGCGGGACGGAGGAGGTGAGGGAGATCGGGCGCGAGGGGCCTTGCTCCTTCGGGCATTGGATGGCAGAGGCTCGGAATCGAGAGGAGGCTTGGGGCTATAGGAGAGCGAGGAGGATCTCCTCTCCTTGGATCGTGCGCGCGAGGCAGAGCGCTCCGGCTCGGCAGGGCGACGGGATTGAGGGAAGGGATCCCGAGAGGTTTTGGTGGAGTGGCGGCATGATGGGACAAGGGTCCTAAGTTTTAGGGTTTGCTCAGATTTGGATCAGCTTCGTATATATAGTGATGGGAGATGAATTGGGGTAGACATGGACCCTTAGATCAAAATCGGGCGGTCGAGAAAGATAGGCTATGGTCGTCCAAACAAAAAAACGGAGATGTTTTATAGATGTTTGGGGATGATCCGGACCCAAATGGTAACGACAGCTCGGGTCGGGTCCGGAAGAAGTTGTCGGACGCGCATGCGAGGGGTTTGACAAAAGGCCATGGAGACAAGGGGTTTTGATGGGCTTAGATAAGAGAGAGAAGAGTGCAGCCCGGTTGATCTGAGAGGGGTCAACAGGGGCAAGGAAGAAGCGGCAACTACGAGCGAATGCAAGTTTTGTGAAAACATGCAAATGCAATGCACATGATGCTATGAGATGAGATGCATGACATGAACAAAATGCAAAACGAAAGACAAAAACCCAACCACGAAGGAAATAACATAACACATCTCCGGAAAAGGCAAGAGTTCGAGTTACGAATCTAGAAAGTTACATCCGGGGCATTACAACACTCCACCACTACGAGAGGATCTCGTCCTGAGATCTAGGATGGCACCAGAGGGAAAATGAAGAGGAAGATAAGAGGTAAACTAAGTTGCTTCTTTGACAAACGAGTGAAACCATGAACCTGGAGAGGTTGAGCAATTTAAAATAAAGAGTACAACAGTGATGAACGAGATTGCAAACAATCCGTTAGAAAAGAGGAACAAGGAACATTACGAGAACTTGAAGGTTGCAAAGACATGAATCAAGAGTTTAATGGACAAGATAGAATTCGAAACCACTCTGGTTAAAACAAGATGGGAGAGGAAGAATTCGGGCAGCACTCCGGTTGAACATGGAAGGAATAGAACATGATCTTGAGATGATGGGATGATACTTGATGAAATCAACAACACACTGCGTACGGAACTATTGAAAGAATGGCACAATGGGTAAGAAGGATTTTAGACAGCACTAAGGTTGAAAAGAGAGGCAAAACTTAATAAGATGAAAGAACTTGGATGAGAACACAACACTCTGGTCAAATGGATAAGCAAGAAAATAACATGATCTTCACAAAACGAGATGACGGGACAACGAGAGCAACATCACAATGCCTCTGGAAGAAAGAATACAAGATAGATCATTGGAATAACATAGTGGAGAAGAAAATGCCAACTTTTGCCATAAATGAGGTTGGAAAGCATCCTTCCAAGAAGGTTATAACGGAGTTGTTGGAAAACCAACAACGAAACAAATAAGCTTGTAGTGGGCTTATGGAAAACTTCTCAAAATTGAGGTGAAATTCTGCCACTACGGAAACAAATAATATAACTGATAACACCGACGAGATGAAAAACTTTGATAGAGAGATAACTTGGACCATGTATAATCACCGCAATAGCAACATTCCTTAGGGAAGTCTCTAGGTGAAATCTATATCAAGATACTCCAACGAAGAAATTGATTGGTCGAAAAGATCTCTTGAACGAACAGAAAATGATGGATATAAAATACCTCATTCTTGACAATATATGAATCATGAAACATGAAGGAAATTGTCAAGAGTGACATAACACCACCTCAAAAGATAAGGTAGAAAGAATTGCACTTTGGAATGCAAGATGGAGAATACTTGAGCTCCTCAAAACAAAACATGTGTTGAGCACCATGTTTATTTTGGAGTGTAGCTTGGCGGATCATAACTTTGAGAGAAATCTTGAAGAACAATTGAAGAATGAAAAGAATCCTTGATGAACCACCATGTAGAGCCTCCATGAAGAACTCTGAAAAGAAAGATGAAGCATCTCGAACCGAGAATGTGATATGATGACCAACTCCAGAAAGAAAGATGAATCACTTGTAATCAAGAATTTATTCATCATGAATAATCTCCGTAAAAAGAATTGAGTCACCTCAAGGAAATAAGAATAAGATTTATTGTATGCTTATCCTTCATCAAATTTAATTGATGACAAGCAACGGATTTGGCATACTACTTATTCCCATTGAAAAAAGGATTAAGAGAGATATAGCATAAACTTGAGAAGGTCTTCATGAACCACCGGTAGGATTGAAAAGAACTAATGAATTAATATGATAATCAAAGAAAAGGAATCTTGAAAGAACCACCGTAAGAATTGAAAATGGAAGCATCAAAGGCACAATTCACCGGGAAGAATTGGAAAATGAATGAAGATACTTGAGGGGATTTAGATACATGAGAACGAAGAGACCATGAACTAATTAGAGGTTATTTGAATGATTCACCGGTAAGATTTGGAGAATGATAGCTACACGCTGAGAATGAAGAGTTATGGCATGATGGCCTTTGGAGGAAAGAAATGGAAACAACTCATGAAATGCTCCGGATTGTAAGAAAAGAATTGTCACAATCAAAACAATTATGAGGATAGCATGAAGCTAGAACCATGAATCTTCAAGAGAATGGACCAAGATTTAAGAGAAACTCTTCTTCGGTCTTCACATTTTGAGAATGATGATGAGAACCACCATGACAATTGTTGAGGCACTCTGGAATGAAAATTGGAAAGGTTGAACCAATGATGAAAAGAATTTGAAAGATCTTGGAGAAAGACATATGACTGATGATAACCCATTCTTACGTCAAACTTTGAAAAGAATTTTAGAAGCTCCGGGAAAATTAGAAGAGTCGGGTAAGATCCTAGGAAAAGATCTGTGGGTTAGGGCCCACTCAAAAGAAACACCTTTGAATGATTTAAAAGAGAGATTGCACTGGTTGAATTAAATGACTTGAATGAGATAACAACCTCAAAAAAAACTTGAATGGATCGAGAATGGAAACACGAATCTTCCAAGATATCTTCAGTACTCCAAAACAAATGAATAGCGAGAGGTGAATGATTAATTGGTGCACCGGAATGAGAAAGCATTGTGAAAAGAGGAAAAGGGATAAGATCAACACCGAAAGCTTGAAATTGGATCCGCCGGAGAAGAAACAAAAACGATGGATGATGAACTTGAAACTGTTGAGCATCTTCATGGGAAATCACCGGATAAGAACATTGAAAGAAAAGAATGAAGAGACTTCGCACAAATAAAAGGATACATTAAGAAATCTGAGTCCTTGAAGAAAAAGGGTGGGAGGGCGGGGAAAAAAAGACAACTTGGGGACGGATGAAACGGATACCGTTGAGAAAACATAGAATTGATCTCACAAATGTTGAAATGATCGGATCCACTTGAAGAGAAGCACACCGGTTGGAAAGAATTGACATGACAATCTCGATGATCAAAAGGATTAGTATCCCCATAGGAATATGAGAACACTGCTCAGAATAAGGTATGGAATCAACACTTGACACTGAAGCAACTCAAATACCACAAATAAAACAAAACAAAGGATTTGGCTTGCAGAATAAGCCGAAAACAATCATATGATAGAGATTTACCCAATCCCATATCATGCATCTATCGGAAAGATATTCTAGGAGCTACTTGAATTCCCACTCCCAAAACTTTCTGGTTATGCAATCTGGTGTTGGGGATACAGGGGAAGCAATATATCTCAACCAAACTAACAATCCCTACATCCAGCTGTATCCATCCGTCAACACATAACCAAGAAAACTCCGGAAATCGCGTACCTCAACCTTCGAAAAGCATCCGTTATACGAGCTATGGCAATACTCCTGAACTCCCCAGGGTGGCGTTGAGGTTATCTCACCAACAACTGCATAAAAGAGATTTTCGATGTCGGCAAAACTCAGGTATTCCAGAACTGCAACGATAAAATTGTGATGACAACACCTCGGAGGTCAACTCCCCGGGACACTGCCACAACCCCTAAATGTCAAGAGGCACCAAGAACAATGTTCTCGTCACAAGAATATCAGAACGATCCCAAGATACCCGCGTGATCCTAAAATGTTTTTGAGAAAAATTGAGGAGAGGAAAGATAAAACATCTACATCGAGAGTCCTCACCAGAGCGACGAAGGGGGCTGAGGAGTAAAAAGAATCCTACTCTCCTATATATATAATCCTAAGACTCAAAATAGTTTTCTTCTAGACTCAACAACGGCCAACAATCAAGGGGCTCCTATGGTCGGTCGAGGCTCGACACCAACTTGAACACGCCCAATATGCGACCCTATCCAAAAGGAACTCAAGGTCCCACCAAGGATAGACCAAGATATTGAAACGCTTTTGCAAGGTGGATATCATTACATCAACATTACATAATAGATGGGGATACATACAAAAGGCATACAAATGCCACAAGGGTACAACAATACATCATACATAAGCTTAACATCCGACTACGGATGAAACAAAAACAGAAGCTCAAACGACATCCACCCTACTAGCCCAGGCTACCGACCTGGAATCTATCCCCTGATTCAAGAAGAAGCAGAAGAAGAACTCCAAAATAAGCAAACATCGCTCTCGCGTCATGATCATCGCAAAACCTATACCTGCAACTGTTGTTGTAGTAATCTGTGAGCCACGAGGACTCAGCAATCCCATTACCATGGGTATCAAGACTAGCAAAGCTTAATGGGAAAGGAAGGGGTAAAGTGGTGAGGTTGCAGCAACAACTAAGCAAGTATGGTGGCTAACATACGCAAACAAGAGCGAGGAGAGAAGCAACAGAACGGTCGTGAAGCTAGCAATGATCAAGAAGTGATCCTGAACTCCTACTTACGTCAAACATAACTCAAAACCGTGTTCACTTCCCAGACTCCGCCGAGAAGAGACCATCACGGCTACACACGTGGTTGATGCATTTTAATTCGGATCTGGTGTCAAGTTATCTACAACCGGACATTAACAAATTCCCATCTGCCACATAACCGCGGGCACGGCTCTCGAAAGTTTATACCCTGCAGGGGTGTCCCAACTTAGCCCATGATAAGCTCTCGCGATCAACAAAGGATATTCCTTCACCCAGGAAGACCCGACCAGTCTCGAAATCCCGGTTTACAAGACATTTCGACAATGGTAAAACAAGACCAGCAAAGCCGCCCGATGCACCGACAAATCCCAATAGGAGCTGCACATATCTCGTTCTCGTGGCACACCGGATGAACGCTACGCATAACTAAAACCATCCTCAAGTTTCCCGAGGTGGCGCTGCAAGTGGCTCTAGATTGGACCAACACTCGGAGGAGCACTGGCCTGGGGGGTAAATAAAGATGACCCTCGGGCTCCGGAAACCCAAGGGAAAAAGGGCTAGGTGAGGCAAATGGTAAAACCAAGGTTGGGCCTTGCTGGAGGAGTTTTATTCAAAGCGAACTATCAAGGGGGTCCCATAAATCACCCAACCGTGTTAGGGACGCAAAATCCGGGAACATAATACCGATATGACGGAAACTAGGGCGGCAAGAGTGGAACAAAACACCAGGCATAAGGCCGAGTCTTCCACCCTTTACCAAGTATATAGATGCATTAATTAAACAAGAGATATTGTAATATCCCAACATAATCCTGTCCACCATGGAGCAATCTTCAACTTCACCTGCAACTAACAACGCTATAAGAAGGGCTGAGCAAAGCGGTAACATAGCCAAACAATGGTTTGCTAGGAAGGGTGAAAAGGTTAGGGGCTAACATGGCAATTTGGGAGGCTTGAAGAGCAAATGATAGGAAGCGCAGCATAGCGATAGAACGAAGCATCTAGCATAGCAATGATAGTAATGAGATCCAAGGTGACGGTCATCTTGTCTGAAATCCCACTAGGAAGAAGAACGAGTCCATGAAGAAGACGAACAGGAGTAGTCGAACGAATCCTCACAATCGCAACATTACCGGAACTAGGAAGCAACACCAGAAAGAAACAAACAACATGGTAAATGCACAAGCATAAACATGGCATGATGCACAACAAGTATGATGCATGTCCGGTTTAATGAGGCATGGCAAAGCAAAGTGCAACAAACAATAATACAAGTTAAGTGGAGCTCAATATGTTGCATATTGACGAAACACCACATCAATTATTTAATGCTCTCTTGGTTATGTACCAACAATATTAAATGTTATTAAACATGGCAAGGCGTGAAGCATAAGTAAACTAACTATTTAGGCAAGTTTAAATGAGGCCAGAACAACAAACAACAATTCCGGAAAATCCTCATATGCAATTTATGAATTTGCTACTGTTTTGCCATAAACACAATTTTAATGTTGTTAAACAGAAAAATAAGGTGCATCAAGTTAATCTATGCATTTTTCCACCCCATTTACATATAAAGTTTATTTAAAACCGAGCTACGGTTATTTAGTTATGAAATAAATCATTTTAGCATGGCATTTGAGCAAATTAATTCAAACCGCAAGTTAAACATTTCAAACATGGATGAAAGTGGAAAATTATTAATCTACACAAAATTCTAAGCATTTTACATATATAAAGTTTTTACATGTGATGCACAGATCATGAGTTATTATATGCATGAAGTGCAAGGGGGTTTCTGCAAATCTGTTAAATCACTGGATAAATGCTAAATTCACAGAAGGAAAAAAAAACAGGAGCTAGGCCGAATCTGGCTAGCCCAAAAGTGCACAGGAGAGGGGGCGGGGCTGCTCACCCTGGGCCAAGGCCCGGTTCGGTGGTGAGGTAGGCCAGCTGAGGAGGCGCTCACTGGGCCTTGCGCGGCTGGCAGCCCACGCAGCTGACCTCACGGTCAATGCGCGGCTGGAACGGGGCGATGAGCGAGGCAGCGAGCACTGCTCGAGCTGAAGCAGGAGATGCAGGGGCGATGGCCGTGGCCGGACTTGGCGACGGGGAAGCGTGAGGACGAGCAGATCCGGTGAAACGGGCGGAGACATCGGGGATGGGGCTCTGGCGACGGGATCCGAAGGGGAGCGCCGGTGAATAGACGTTGGACCTCGAGCCCGGTCGAACCTAGCGGCGGCAGGCGCTTCAGAACTCCTGGCGATGGGGATAGGGTACCTGAAGAAGAGGAACAGAGAGAGTGAGGCGAGAGAGATGAGAGATCTCGAGAGAGCGGCACGGGGAGGAAGGAAGCAGGGCACGGCCTGGTAGCGCTGGTCTGCGAGAGGGGTCCGGCGAGGTAGAACGGCTGCGGGGGCCTGCAGCTCGGTAAGGAGGAGCTCGGGCTCCTGGCTTGCGGCCGACAGCGGGAGGCGGCATGGATGCAGATCAGCGGCGGCTGGTCTCGAAGAAGCGGGGCGACGGCCATGGTCCTGTTGCTGCTGCTCGCGGGACGGAGGAGGTGAGGGAGATCGGGCGCGAGGGGCCTTGCTCCTTCGGGCATTGGATGGCGGAGGCTCGGAATTGAGAGGAGGCTTGGGGCTACAGGAGAGCGAGGAGGATCTCCTCTCCTTGGATCGTGCGCGCGAGGCAGAGCGCTCCGGCTCGGCAGGGCGAAGGGATCGAGGGAAGGGATCCCAAGAGGATTTGGTGGAGTGGCGGCGTGATGGGACAAGGGTCCTAATTTCTAGGGTTTGCTCAGATTTGGATTAGCTTCGTATATATAGTGATGGGAGATGAATTGGGGTAGACATGGACCCTTAGATCAAAATCGGGCGGTCGAGAAAGATAGGCTATGGCCGTCCAAACAAAGAAAACGGAAATGTTTTATAGATGTTTGGGGATGATCCGGACCCAAATGGTAACGACAGCCCGGGTCGGGTCCGGAAGAAGTTTTTGGACGCGCATGCAAGGGGTTTGACAAAAGGCCATGGAGACAAGGGGTTTTGATGGGCTTAGAAAAGAGAGAGAAGAGAGCAGCCCGGTTGATCTGAGAGGGGTCAACAAGGGCAAGGAAGAAGCGGCAACTACGAGCGAATGCAAGTTTTATGAAAACATGCAAATGCAATGCGCATGATGCTATGAGATGAGATGCATGATATGAACAAAATGCAAAACGAACGACAAAAACCCAACCACGAAGGAAATAACATAACACATCTCCGGAAAAGGGAAGAGTTGGAGTTACGAATCTGGAAAGTTACATCTGGGGCGTTACACTCCCCACCTAATACCCAGCCATTGTTAGAGATGGCATGATGTTTACCACGGTTGATAACCTTCTTCAGTACTTGCCTTCCTACCATGGTTACCTCTTCCATGTTCCAGGTTGGCTGCCCCTTGACGCTCCCTGGTAGTAGTACCAAAGGATATATCTATGGGGCTCTGAAGTGCAAAGGGTTTGTAGTATGTAGACAAAAGATTTCCCCTCGGTTAGATAACCTAGTTCAAAGATATAGTATGGGGTAAGTGGCTAAGTCATTGCCAAGAAAGCCATCAACCACGATAGACATTCCTTGGGGTTGGAGAACCATTTCAATTATAAATCAGACATGCAATATTCCATCATCTCTCATGGTAGATGACAAACTTTTGAAGCGACGAATATGCTAGAGCAAAGGCGGATGAAGAGAGAAAAAGTGAAGGGTAGGAAGGGCGGGAAGAAAGAGATACCCCCTATGTTGTTGCGCGGAGATACCCCTAACCCTTGTCCCCATGTCATCCCCTCACGGGGGCGTCGGCGACGCTCCCCAGCCCCTCACCCCCGCTCCCTCCCTCCCCTGCCACCGCCGACCGGATCCACTTGGGCAAAGCCACTCGCGGTGGCTGGTGGCGGGGCTCTTCCCTCCTTGCGCAGACACCTCATGCGGGGCAGGCGGGGACGCCAAGCTGCGCAGGGCTCGATGGCCTAGCTCCTTCTATCATCCCGATGGCGTGCATGCTGGTGGCCCTTTGGTGGCGGAGAAGGCGAGCGGCGGCGTAGCGGCTGTGTGGTCCTACCTGGTGGTTTGATGCAAATGTTCTCAGTGGTGTTTGGTGGCGAGCCGACATGCATGCGCGGTGGCATGCAACAACAGGGTTGGGCTCGATGGTAGGAGCGGATGACGACGCTCTCATGGTGGTGTTGCAGAAGCGAGCTCGGGCATGCTTGTGCTTGGGAAGGCGCCAGATCTACCACGTCCTCCCCTTCGATGGCGGTTTGACCTTGATCTAATGCGTTGGCATAGGCGGGCGGCGGGCTGCGGCTCTCCTCGCCGTCTTGGAGTAGGGGTGCTCATGCTAGGTTATGGCCGGCGATAGCCGGGTGGGTGTGGAGGGTTCCCGATGGTTGGTGGTGCACGGATCTAGGGTTAGGTAGCCGCGAGCCTCGTGGGCTGGACTGATTCCTGCCCGTCGAGGCTCACCGCTCTCGCGATCCGTCTCCGAGGGCTACCCTAGCGACGATGTAGACTGGCCTCGGTGATCCGCGCCACCGAACAAGGTGAGGTTCCTAGTACATGGTGAAGGAAATATGCCCTAGAGGCAATAATAAAGTTATTATTTATTTCCTCATATCATGATAAATGTTTATTATTCATGCTAGAATTGTATTAACCGGAAACATGATACATGTGTGAATACATAGACTAACACATAGTCACTAGTATGCCTCTACTTGACTAGCTCATTAATCAAAGATGGTTATGTTTCCTGACCATAGACATGTGTTGTCATTTGATTAATGGGATCACATCATTAGGAGAATGATGTGATTGACATGACCCATTTTGTTAGCCTAGCACTTGATCGTTTAGTATACTGCTATTGCTTTCTTCATGACATATACAAAGTTCCTACAACTATGAGATTGTGCAACTCCGCCACGGAAGAACACATTGTGTGCTACCAAACGTCACAACGTGAATCGGGTGATTATAAAGGTGCTCTACAGTGTGTTTCGAAGGTACATGTTGAGTTGGCATAATTCGAGATTAGGATTTGTCACTCCGATTGTCGGAGAGGTAACTCTGGGCCCTCTCGGTAATACTCATCACCTAAGCCTTGCAAGCATGTAACTAAAGAGTTAGTTATGAGATGACGTATTACGGAACGAGTAAAGAGACTTGCGGTAATGAGATTGAACTAAGTATTGATACCGACGATCAAATCTCGCAAGTAACATACCGATGACAAAGGAGCAAAGTATGTTGTTATGCGGTTTGACCGATAAAGATCTTCGTAGAATATGTAGGAACCAATATGGACATCCAGGTCCGCTATTGGTTATTGACCGAGAATGGTTTTAGGTCATGTCTACATAGTTCTCGAACTCGTAGGGTCCGCACGCTTAACGTTTCGATGACAGTTTTATTATGAGTTTATAAGTTTTGATGTACCGAAGTTTGTTCGGAGTCCCGGATGTGATCACGGACATGACGAGGAGTCTCAGAATGGTCGAGACATAAAGATTGATATATTGGAAGCCTATGTTTCCGGGTGAAATCGGCATTTTACCGGAGTACCGGGAGGTTACCGGAACCCCCCGGGGGTTAATGGGCCTACATGGACCAAGAGGGAGAAGAGGAAGGAGCAAGGAGGGGGCCGCGCGCCCCTACCCCTCGTAGTCCGAATAGGACAAGGGAAGGGGGGCGGCGCCCCCCCTTTCCTTCCCCTCCTCCTCCTCTTTCCCCCTTCTCTCCTACTCTAACTTGGAAAAGGGGTCCTCCTCTCCTGGGAGTAGGACTCCCCCTGGCGCCTCTTAGGCCGGGCGGCCTCCTCCCCGGCTCTTTTATATACGGGCGGGGCACCCATAGACACACAAGTTGATCTACGGATCGCCCTTAGCCGTATCGGTGCCCCCTTCCACCATATTCCACCTCGGTCATATCGTCGCGGAGTTTAGGCGAAGCCCTGCGCCGCTAGAACATCATCATTGTCACCACGCCATCGTGCTGACGGAACTCATCTCTGGAGCTCGGCTGGATCAGAGGCCGGAGATCGTCATCGAGCTGAACGTGTGCTGAACTAGGAGACTCCGTATGTTCGGTGCTTGGATCGGTCGGATCATGAAGACGTACGACTACATCAACCGCGTTGTGATAACGCTTCCGCTTACGGTCTATGAGGGTACGTGGACGAACACTCTCCCCTCTCGTTGCCATACCATCAGCATGATCTTGCGTGTGCGTAGGAAATTTTTTGAAATTACTACGTTCCCCAACAGTGGCATCCGAGCCTAGGTTTTATGCGTTGATGTTATATGCACGAGTAGAACACAAGTGAGTTGTGGATGATATAAGTCATACCGCCTACCAAAGATGTCATACTTTGGTTCAGCGGTATTGTGAGATGAAGCGCCCGACCGACATTACGCCAGACGCTTACGCGAGACCGGTTTCACCGCTACGAGCACTCGTGCTTAAAGGTGGCTGGCGGTGTCTGCTCTCTCACTTTTGTTGAACCGAGTGTGGCTACGCCCGTCCTTGTGAAGGTTAAACGAGTCTATTTGATGAACTATCGCTGTGGTCTTGATGCGTAGGTGAGAACGGTTCTTGCTAAGCCCGTAGCAGCCACGTAAAATTTGCAACAACAAAGTAGAGGACGCCTAACTTGTTTTTGCAGGCATGTTGTGATCTGATATGGTCAAGACGTGATGCTATATTTTATTGTATGAGATGATCATGTTTTGTAACCGGTTATCGACAATCGGCAGGAGCCATATGGTTGTCGCTTATTGTATGAAATGCAACGCTTCAGAATTGCTTTACTTTATCACTAAGCGGTAGCGATAGTCGTAGAAGCAATAGATGGCGTAACGACAACGATGCTACGATGGAGATCAAGGTGTCACGCCGGTGACGATGGTGATCATGACGGTGCTTCGAAGATGGAAATCACAAGCACAAGATGATGATGGCCATATCATATCATTTATATTGATTGCATGTGATGTTTATCCTTTATGCATCTTAGCTTGCTTTGATTGACGGTAGAATTTTAAGATGATCTCTCACTAAAATTGTCAAGAAGTGTTCTCCCTGAGTATGCACCATTGCCAAAGTTCGTTGTGCCGAGACACCACGTGATGATGGGGTGTGATAAGCTCTACGTCCATCTACAACGGGTGCAAGCCAGTTTTGCACACGCAGAATACTCAGGTTAAACTTGACGAGCCTAGCATATGCAGATATGGCCTCGGAACACAGAGACCGAAAGGTCGAGCGTGAATCATATAGTAGATATGATCAACATAGTGATGTTCACCATTGAAAACTACTCCATCTCACGTGATGATCGGTTATGGTTTAATTGATTTGGATCACGTGATCACTTAGATGACTAGAGAGATGTCTGTCTAAGTGGGAGTTCTTAAGTAATATGATTAATTGAACTTAAATTTATCATGAACTTAGTACCGATAGTATCTTGCTTGTCTATGTTTGTTTGTAGATAGATGGCTCGTCTTTGTTGTTCCGTTGAATTTTAATGCGTTCCTTGAGAAAGCAAAGTTGAAAGATGATGGTAGTAATTACACGGATCGGGTCCAGAACCTAAGGATTATCCTCATTGCTGCACGTAAGAGTTATGTCTCGAAGCACCGCTGGGTGCCGACACTGCCGCCGATGCAACCGACGACGTTAAGAACGTCTGGTAGAGCAAAGCTGATGACTACTCTATAGTTCAAGTGTGCCATGCTTTACGGCTTGGAACCGGTCTTCAACGACGCTTTGAACGTCATGGAGCATATGAGATATTCCAGAGTTGAAGTTAATATTTCAAGCAAATGCCCGGATTGAGAGATATGAAGTCTCCAATAAGTTCTATAGCTGCAAGATGGAGGAGAATAGTTCACAAGGAACACATACTCACAATGTCTAGGTATAATAACCACTTGATTCAACTAGGAGTTAATCTTCCTGATGATAGTGTCATTGACAGAATTCTCCAATCACTTCCACCAAGCTACAAGAGCTTCGTGATGAACTATAATATGCAAGGGATGAACAAGACTATTCCCGAGCTCTTAGCGGTCTTGAAAGCATGGAGGTAGAAATCAAGAAGGAGCATCAAGTGTTGATGGTCAACAAGACCACTAGTTTCAAGAAGAAGGGCAAAGGGAAGAAGAAGGGGAACTTCAAGAAGAACGGCAAGCAAGTTGCTGCTCAAGAGAAGAAACCCAAGTCTGGACCTAAGCCTGAAACTGAGTGCTTCTACTGCAAGCAGACTAGTCACTGGAAGCGGAACTGCCCCAAGTATTTGGCGGATAAGAAGGATGGCAAAGTGAGCAAAGGTATCTGTGATATACATGTTATTGATGTTTACCTAACTAGAGCTCGTAGTAGCACTGGTATTTGATATCGGTTCATTGCTAATATTTGCAACTCAAACAGGACTATCAATAAGCGAGCACCGCCAAGGACGAGGTGACGATGCGCGTGGGAAAGGGTTCCAAAGTCGATGTGATCGCAGTCGGCACGCTATCTCTACATCTACCTTCGGGATTAATTTTAGACCTAAATAATTGTTATTTGGTGCCAGCGTTGAGCATGAACATTATATCTGGATCTTGTTTAATGCGAGATGGTTATTCATTTAAATCAGAGAATAATGGTTGTTCTATTTATATGAGTAATACATTTTATGGTCATGCACCCTTGAAGAGTGGTCTATTTTTATTGAATCTCGATAGTAGTGATACACATATTCATAATGTTGAAACCAAAAGATGCAGAGTTGATAATGATAGTGCAACTTATTTGTGGCACTACCGTTTAGGTCATATCAGTGTAAAACGCATGAAGAAACTCCATACTGATGGACTTCTGGAATCACTTGATTATGAATCACTTGGTACTTGCGAACCGTGCCTCATGGGCAAGATGACTAAAACACCGTTCTCCGGAACCATGGAGAGAGCAACAGATTTGTTGGAAATCATACATACAGATGTATGTGGTCCGATGAATGTTGAGGCTCGTGGCGGATATCGTTATTTTCTCACCTCCACAGATGATTTGAGCAGATATGGGTATATCTACTTAATGATGCACAAGTCTCAAACATTTAAAAAGTTCAAAGAATTTCAGAGTGAAGTGGAAAATCATCGTAACAAGAAAATAAAGTTTCTTGATCGTGGAGGAGAATATTTGAGTTACGAGTTTGGTTTACATTTGAAACAATGCGGAATAGTTTCACAACTCACACCACCCGGAACACCACAACGAAATGGTGTGTCCGAACGTCGTAATCGTACTTTACTTGATATGGTGCGATCTATGATATCTCTTACCGATTTACCGCTATCATTTTGGGGTTATGCTTTAGAGACGGCCGCATTCACGTTAAATAGGGCACCATCAAAATCCGTTGAGATGACACCTTATGAACTGTGGTTTGCCAAGAAACCAAAGTTGTCATTTCTTAAAGTTTGGGGCTGCGATGCTTATGTGAAGAAACTTCAACCACATAAGCTCGAACCCAAATCGGAGAAATGTGTCTTCATAGGATACCCAAAAGGAACTGTTGGGTACACCTTCTATCACAGATCCGAAGGCAAGACATTCGTTGCTAAGAATGGATCCTTTCTAGAGAAGGAGTTTCTCTCGAAAGAAGTGAGTGGGAGGAAAGTAGAACTTGATGAGATAACAGATCTACTCCTTTATTGAAGGTAGTTCATCACGAGAACCGGTTCCCGTGACAACTACACCAATTAGTGAGGAAGCTAATGATATTGATCATGAAACTTCAGATCAAGTTTCTATCAACCTCGTGAGGTCTACCAGAGTAAGATCCGCACTAGAGTGGTACGGTAATCCTATTCTGGAAGTCATGTTACTTGACCATGATGAACCTACAAACTATGAGGAAGCGATGATGAGCCCAGATTCCGCAAAATGGCTAGAGGCCATGAAATCTGAGACAGGATCCATGTATGAAAATAAAGTATGGACTTTGGTTGACTTGCCCGATGATCGGCAAGCCATTGAGAATAAATGGATCTTTAAGAAGAAGACTGACGCTGATGGTAATGTTACTGTCTATAAAGTTCGACTTGTTGCGAAAGGTTTTCAACAAGTTCAAGGGGTTGACTACGATGAGACTTTCTCATCCGTAGCGATGCTTAAGTCTGTCCGAATCATGTTGGCTATTGCTGCATTTCATGATTATGAAATTTGGCAAATGGATGTCAAGACTGCATTCTTGAATGGATTTCTAGAAGAAGAGTTGTATATGATGCAGCCGGAAGGTTTTGTTGATCCAAAAGGTGCTAACAAAGTGTGCAAGCTCCAGCGTTCCATTTATGGATTGGTGCAAGCATCTCGGAGTTGGAATAAACGTTTTGATAGTGTGATCAAAGATATGGTTTTATATGCACTTTTGGAGAAGCCCAGATTTACAAGAAAGTGAGTGGGAGCTCAGAGCATTTCTAGTTTTATATGTTGATGACATATTATTAATTGGAAATGATATAGAATTTCTGGATAGCATAAAGGATACTTGAATAAAAGTTTTTCAATGAAAGACCTTGGTGAAGCTGCTTACATATTGGGCATCAAGATCTATAGAGATAGATCAAGACGCTTAATAGGACATTCACAAAGCACATACCTTGACAAAATTTTGAAAAGTTCAAAATGGATCGTGCAAAGAAAGGTTTCTTGCCTGTGCTACAAGGTGTGAAGTTGAGTCAAACTCAATGCCCGACCACAAAGAGAAGATAGAGAGAAATGAAAAATGTTCCTATGCTTCAGCCATAGGCTCTATCATGTATGCAATGCTGTGTACCAGACTGACGATGCTTAGCAATAAGCTTGGCAGGAAGGTACCAAAGTAATCCAGAGTGGATCATCGGACAGCGTCAAGAACATCCCGAAATACCGAAAAGGACTAAGGATATGTTTCTCGATATGGAGGTGACAAAGAGCTAGTCGTAAATGGTTACGCCGATGTAAGCTTTGACATCGATCCGGATGATTCTAAATCGCAAACCGGATACGTGTTTATATTAAACGGTGGAGCTGTAAGTTGGTGCGCTTCTAAACAAAGCGTCGTGGCGGGATCTACATGTGAAGCGGAGTACATAGCTGCTTCTGAAGTAGCGAATGAAGGAGTCTGGATGAAGGAGTTCATTTCCGATCTAGGTGTCATACCTAGTGCATCGGGACCAATGAAGATTGAGGGAGTCCTGGACTAGGGGGTGTCCGGATAGCCGGACTATCATCATCCGCCGGACTCCAATACTACGAAGATACAAGATTGAAGACTCCGTCCCGTGTTCGGATGGGACTTTACTTGGCGTGGAAGGCAAGCTTGGTGATACGGATATGTAGATCTCCTAACATTGTAACCGACTATGTGTAACCCTAGCCCTCTCCGGTGTCTATAAAAACTGGAGGGTTTAGTCCATAGGGCAACATACATTACAACAATCATACCATAGGCTAGCTTCTAGGGTTTAGCCTCCTTGATCTCGTGGTAGATCCACTCTTGTACTACCCATATCATAAATATTAATCAAGCAGGACGTAGGGTTTTACCTCCATCGAGAGGGCCCGAACCTGGGTAAAAACATTGTGTCCCTCGCTCCTGTTACCATCCGCCTAGACGCACGCTTCGGGACCCCTACCCGAGATCCGCCGGTTTTGACACCGACATTGGTGCTTTCATTGAGAGTTCCTCCGTCGCCACCGATAGGCTTGATGGCATCTTCAACCAACAACGCTGTCGTGGTGAGACTTTTTCCCGGACAGATCTTCAGATTCGCGGCTTCAAGATCGCGGGCTAATTCGCTGGCCATCCGGAGCAGATCGAAGCTACGCCCCGGCCGTCAGTCGATTCGAAGCTTAAACTTCGGCCGATATCCACGGAGACTTGATCTTCGACGGACCGAGCCACAGCCTGCGCGCCGCCTTTATCATACGATGGGCATGATCTAGCTCTGCCGCCGAACAGTGCCTTGGTGGCCGCACACGAATCCGTTCCGGCCATTAGTCCGGAGCCGATCGCCCGGATAGAGGATCGGTGGATAGACACCGCCTCGGGGGCTTCAACTTCCACGGCGATGGAGCCGAACACAGATCTTGTCCCCTGCGAAACTCGTGATTCCGAGGCGCCGGACTCCTTGCCGGACTCTGAACCTCCCGCGCCCCTACCAATCGATTCGGATTGGGCGCCGGTTATGGAATTCACCGCCGCGGACATCTTCCAACACTCGCCCTTTGGCGACATCCTAAACTCGCTATCTCTCGCTATCAGGAGAGCCCTGGCCGAACTATGGCCAGGATGGTTGGGGTACGGACGACGAAGAAATTCAGAGCCCACCCACCACCCACTTTGTAGCCACTGTCGACGATCTAACCGACATGCTAGACTACGACTCCGATGACATCGACGCTATGGACGACGATGCCGGAGATTTAACAGAACCAGCGCCACAGGCACCGAAGACCACCTCGTCATACGACATATATATGGTGGACACCCCAAAAGAAGGGGACGGCGAAGAAGCAGCGGGGGCAGACACTTTAAAGAAGTAGCCCAAACGCCGGCGTCAGCGGCGCCGCTCTAAATCCCACCACAAAGAATGGAGATTCCGCACAGAGATAATAATATCCCCGAGAGTGTCAAGACAATCCCTCCAAAGAGGACTCGGCGTGAGGAGGATGCGAAGCAAGCCCTCACGAGAGGGCGGCATTTAAGAGGTTGAGGATCATA
Source organism: Aegilops speltoides (assembly GCA_021437245.1). NCBI lineage: Eukaryota > Viridiplantae > Streptophyta > Magnoliopsida > Poales > Poaceae > Aegilops > Aegilops speltoides. The sequence goes on along the minus strand of CM038147.1, from coordinate 93,096,704 downwards.
ACTATATGCCTCCTCCAAGACGGCAAGCCTCAACGATGACGAATTCTGTCGTGCACTGAGGACCCCGTCGAACAAGAGCGTTTTAACGCAGGCTTATCGCCACAAAGAAATAGCCTAAAGAAAAAGCAGCAGCAGCTTCAAGCTGATCAGGACCTGCTGGCCGATCGATGGACCGAGGTCCTCGCGGCCGAAGAGTATAAACTCGAACGCCCCTCCAAAAGTTACCCAAGACGCAAGTTGCTCCACCGATTAGAGGAGGAAGCATACATACCTCCATCACCAGCGCACGATATGGCTGACCGACCACCCCGTGGTCGTGACAGAGAGGCATCCAGGCCCCCAGCCAAGACCGCACCCCGGCATCGCTCCAAAAGTACGAAGCCAAGAGGGAACACGCCGGACTTGCGAGCGTATTGGAGGACAAAGCAAGGCAATCAAGATCCATCTACGGATCACGTGGGCGCCCCACGACCCATGACAAATACCGTCGCGCCGGATACAATAACCCCGGCCGGGCCGAACACAGCAGACAGCGCTCTCTCGAGCTGCGTCGCGATATTGCCCAATACAGAGGCGCCGCACACCCGCTAGGCTTCACTGACGAAGTAATGGATCATCAAATCCCCGAAGGGTTTAAACCCGTAAACATCGAATCTTACGATGGCACTACAGACCCCGCGGTTTGGATCAAAGATTATCTTCTCCACATCCACATGGCCCGTGGCGACGATCTCCATGCCATTAAGTATCTCCCACTCAAGCTTAAAGGACCAGCTCGGCATTGGCTAAACAGCTTGCCCGCAGAGTCAATTGGGTCTTTGGGAAGACCCGAAGCCGCATTCTCGACAACTTCCAGGCACATATGTGCGACCACCGACGCCGGCGACCCAAGCCACATCATTCAAGAGCCAGATTTAATCGCCAGCAATTCTCGACACGGTTCTTGACAAAGAAAACCAAATCGCCGACCGTCCGGACGCAGAGGCCCTTGCAGCCTTCAAACATAACATCCGGGACAAATGGCTAGCCCGCACCGGGGCGAAAAGCCAAATCTATGGCAGCCCTCACATCATTAATGACCCGCTTCTGCGCGGGAGAGGACAGCTGGCTAGCCCGTAGCAACAATCTCCGCAAAAATTCTGGCAGTCCGGATACCAAGGACAACAACGGCAGGTCACGTCGAAACAAAAACAAACGCCGCATTAACGGCAACGATAAGGAGGATACGGCGGTCAACGCCGGATTCCGAGGCTCTAAACCCAGTCAGCGGAAGAAGCCGTTCAAAAGAACCACTCCGGGTCCCTCCAATTTGGACCGAATACTCGACCGCTTATGCCAGATACATGGCACCTCTGAAAAGCCAGCTAACCACACTAATAGAGATTGTTGGGTGTTCAAGAAGGCAGGCAAGTTAATTGCCGAAAACAACGACAAGGGGCTGAACAGCGACGACGAGGAAGAGCAACGACCGCCGAACAATAGAGGACAGAAGGGTTTTCCCCCACAAGTGTGGACGGTGAACATGATTTACGCGACCCATATACCCAAGCGGGAGAGGAAACGCACACTAAGGGACGTCTATGCGATGGAGCCATTCGCCCTGAAGTTCAATCCATGGTCCTCTTGTCCGATCACTTTCGATCGAAGAGACCATCCGACCAGCATACGCCATGGCGGATTCGCCGCATTGGTTTTAGACCCAATCGTCGATGGATTTCACCTCACGAGAGTCCTGATGGACGGCGGTAGTAGCCTGAACCTGCTTTATCATGATACAGTGCGCAAAATGGGCATAGACCCCTCAGGGATTAAACCTACAAAGACAACCTTTAAAGGTGTCATACGAGGAGTGGAGGCCAACTGTACAGGCTCAGTCACACTGGAAGTGGTCTTCGGATCCCCGGATAATTTCCGGAGCGAAGATGTCACACCCTGCATTTTGTAACATTTCATTTTCAATACTAAAGCATGAAAATTTGGACCAACAAAAACTTTTGCATTTTGGCTTTTATTTGGAGTTGGTTTTCTCTCCGTGTTTCTTTTTAAGTGCTCTTTAAAGTCAACTACTTCACCATCTATATTTCATCTCCTTGCCCCAAACTTCTGTCCAATGACCATGCCATGTGTATAGTGCAAAATAGAATTTTCTTACAAAAATAATTTGGCCAAAAAGTATTTTCTAAATTTAGTTTTCCAAAAACCCCTGAATTGAGGTTTGCACTGCAAGTACTTAATAAAGGGCAGTAAAAATCTTTCCAAAAATATATTTGACTCCTATTAGATATAGGATACCCAGAAACCACAAAAATATAATTTTAGAAGCTGTTTTACTATTTTATTTAAAAGCTTTTTCTTAAGGCCAGAAATGGTCTTTAATAGGGAAAAAATTATTTTATTGTTTTAAAAATATTTGACAAAAATTAGGGAAACTCAGTGGACATATATTTTCCTTATATAAGAGTTTCAACACATGGTCATGTTCAAAATATTGGTCAAATCCCTCTAAAACCCTTTCTGGATATTTCAAGATTTTGAAATATTTACAAAGGAAATATTCTCCGAAAATTCCAAGAAACTTCTATCATGTCACACGTGACATATTAGATGATCTTGCCAAGTCTCATGACTTGGAGAACAAGATAACATCATCAAATCCCCTCAAAACCATTTCTGTCCATTTTGAGGTTTGAGCAACTTTACATTGCCAAACATGTCCAAATGTCCTCAAACTTGGTGAACATGCTTCAATGGTCTAATAATGCATCTAGACCAAATGGCACAGGTTGGAGAAGAAGATATCCTGGTCAAAGTGCCTCAAACCCTTCTCGACTGTAATCAAATTTGAACTACTTTGTACTACCAACTTTTCTTCAAGACCCCAACTTTGGTGAGCCTGATCACATGACCAAATAAGGCCACCACACTAAGTGGTGCATCAAGGAGAAGTGATCTACTCCACTGGATCTACACAAATCCATTCCTGCCCATTTTAGGGTTTGCAAAAGTTGCATTGGCAACTTTGTCCAAATATTCTCAAAATGGGTGGAAGGCCCTAATTATATGTGGCTTCTCACCCTGTGGAGTATCATGGCCATGGAAGTCATTAACTTGCCCAAAACATCATCAAACACCTTCCGCAGAATTTTAGAATGCTAATTCCAGCCCCTTCCACTAATCTCCTTGAGCCCATCTTTTACCACAACCCTCCTCATTCCCTCTATCACTTGGATGCTTCCTGCCCGAGGAAGAAATGATGAGGGAGGGGAAACCCCATTTGTCTTCTCCGACAGCAGCTTCTCCCTCTCTCTCCACCTCCTTCTCTCCCTCGCTCTCCAGGCATCCAAGGCCCGCTTCACTTTTGCCCACACCCCGCAAACCGCCAGACTCTAGTGGACGCCATGACGCTGAAAACCGCGGATGCCGCCAAAGACGCTTCGAGCGCGCCATCGCGTCTCCGACCGCTGACGCCTGGCCCCCGACCACCTCGAGCTTCCCCGCGACGCCATCGATGCCCTCGACGTCCGCTTCCACGCCAAAGAAGCTGCCGACTTGCTCCGCGCCCTCCTCTCTCTCGCAGCTCGCGCCGAACGCCGCCCGCTGCCAATGCTCGCGCCGCCTCTCGTGGTTCGCAGCAGCTGCCTCGCCCGCTCCTTCTCTCTCTCCTCGCACCCTACACCACTCCCACGAACACCCCGAGCTCTCCATTCTCTAACGCCACCCGAGCCGATCTCGCTGGCACCAGAGGCCACGCCACGGTGGACCTCGCCTGCCCATATAAGGCGACCCGAGCCCCTCTTTCGCTCCTCGCCGCCCCACACTCTAAATCGACCTCCGCATTCACCCGCTCATCTCCAGAATCGCCCGAGCTCGAGATCGAGCTTGAGCTCCGCCCGCCTCGGCTCGCCGGGCGTTCATGCAAGACAAGCCTCCTCCGCCCCATTTCTTCTCGATCGGAACCGCGCCCACGCCCTCCATTTCTCCCTCTTTTTGCAGCCAGAACGTCAATTGCCGACGCTCAAGCACCTCCGCCGCGTGATCTCGTCGTCGGCGAACCAGGCTGCTCCGGCGACCGTCTCCACCACCACCCGAACGGCGACTCCACCCCGAGTCCAACGGTACCACCCGCGCTCCTTCCCGTGCCCTGTATCGCCGGCAGCGAGCTCGTCATTGCCTCTGGCCGGAGGTAGACGACGACGGCCGTGGGGCCGGCCCGTCAGCCTCACGCCCTGACGGGTGGGATCCACCCGTCAGGTTTAAAAGCAGCGTCTTGTAGCCACAAGACCGGTTCGCCTGTCGGCTGAAGGCGTGATTTCGCTTTTACGCCTTGACGTGGCGGCCAGCGGGCTGGTTTCCCCTCTGGGCCTGCTGCCCGTGGCCTCTCGCCCAAAGGCACAGCGCCACTTTTCTTTTTTTTTTTTCTCGACCCTTTCCAAAAATTCCACAGGGCAAAATATTTTTCCAAATGAAATGATTCCAACTCCTAAAATCTCAGAATAATCCCACCTATTTATTGATGTAACTTTCATGCACATCCATTACACCTTTTTGCTCTGTTCAAATTTAAATTCAAAATTTGAACAATAAAACCTCTGTTTGAAAATCCACAACTCTGTTTCCCTAGCTCCAAATTCAAACCCAAGAATTTTCCCGTTCCTAGTTTTTCTCCTAGTATTTTACAAAAATAAGTTGACATTTTTCTGAGCACTTTGACTTTTCTAATTTTATTATTTTCTTATTTTCCCGTTATTTTCTTGCAACGTTAGATCCCGTATTTGACGAGGTAGTTGAGGAAGAAGGAGGAGTAGGGCCTGAAGACTTTGAAGACCAAGCCAACCAAGGCAAGCAGCCCTTTGACCATGTCTATGGAACCCTTTTTATGCATGTCATATATAGCTCTTTATTATTGTTGCATCGGAATCATGGTGAGATGGTAAACCACGTGGGTTGGTTGCCTCTGTTATTTCCTCGTTGATACTTGCATTGTGCATGACCCTACCTTCTTATGAGGGTTATGCCGGTGGGAGTAGATAGGATGCTAAAGTAGTTGCTACGCAAAAAGGGTCGGGTTTATGCATGGTGAAGGAGACAAAGCTTTTTCAAAAGACTTTTCGAAAACCCCGTCGGGTGCCACTTATGCCCGAGGGAGATGATGAAATGGGTAACCACTTGATGACGAAGTGGTGTACCGAGGAAAGTGTGGATGTTGTTTGCAAAAACGGATTAGATTTAAGATTTGTCGACTGACCCAACCTTACATGCGCAACCACTCTACCCTTATATGGGAAAGGGCATTATTGAGTACCTAGACCGATACTAGCTTGGAGCCCGACATTAGTGACGGGGGGAGAGTTGGTGCTCTCTCTTGGGACGGGTCGTGCAGTGCTCGGGCGGCCATGACTGTTTTCACAGGCACCGACACACCGCTGGTACCCGTGCAAGTGGTATGTGATAATTATGGGAGTGAGGCTCCAAGAAAGTGTTTTGTGAAATGTTGGGCACGGGGTTATCGCTAATCGAGTGGACTCCATGTTAGTGTCGTCTAGGAAAGGTAGTGATCGGTGCTTACCCCGGTACTTGAGGTACCGCTGGTCGTGGATGACATGGTTCCCGGATCTTGTGGGTACAGTGTGCAACCTCTGCAGAGTGTAAAACTATTCGAATAGACGTGTCCACGGTCAAGGACAGTTGGGCAGTGCTGCTTAAAATACGTCCAGAGTTTTCAACCGTGTGTGTGGTGATGATGAAAATGACTTGGGTCAAGTCAAGGGACTTGACATGATTGAGATGGGTTGGTGCCCACTCTGTTTATGTTAAATGGGTTGGTGCCCACTCTATTTATGTTGATATCTGTAACCTGTCCTCATGGTTACTCAAATTCTCTTGATGCAAGCCTTACAAGATGTTGAACATGTCATTACACTCAAAACTAGCTTTCTGCAAAATTTACCTATATCATGCATTGTTATACCTTGAACCAAAACATGGGTTGCTTGCGAGTACATTCAAAGTACTCATTGGCTTGCCACTGGTTATTTAATGGACCAGGCATGGAAGAACCGGAGTTCGAAGAAGAGTTCTTTGGAGACGAACATGCGAACTAGGATGTTTCCCAAATGTAATGCCCGTAGGGTTAAGGCTGATGGCATGGGTTCTACTTATCGATTTCGATTTACGCTGCTTGTGTTTCATTTGATGTTCAGCCCCGGCTTTATCAATGTAAGACTTGACCATAATGGTCGCAACTTGTGTAAGACGGTATGTATGGATGTAAGACTCTTGTTATTCAGCTTCGTGTGTTCAAGTGAGCATTGATCTCGGGATCACTGCACGCAGCATTCGGTGATCTCGACTTATGAGTCGGGTCCCCACAGAGCTGGTACCAGAGCCATCCCGACCGTAGGAAGCCTTAGTTAGCATGGACGTTAGTTAGAGTGAGACTATCCACAAGATTACTCAGATACCTATGTTTTATGATAGTATCCCAAACATAGGTCACTTTCCTCTATTAACCCTTCCCCCTCAGCTTTGTAGATGGCCGCTGCATCAGAGGACTTCTGCACCACCGGATTTCCCGTGCTTCTTGAGGATAGCCTCGTGAAGTGCCGCCACTCGAGCCCCACCTTCTCCTACCACGAGCACTGGATCAACAGCACCAAGAAGGAGTATCACGTGGAGGTAGTCGTGAGGGCGAACGACTCCCCGACGAGCTGGTTTTGTGAGGGACCCTAGATGGCGACATTGCTCCTCGCCGTGGAGACTGCTGCCTCAAGGCGCCGACTTCGCCTCCGGATCTCCTGCCAGAGATGGCAAGTGAGCCAGCCACTGCTACCCGCCTTATCGGAAGGAAGGTGATGACGAGAGCAGCGCACCAGCCCCACCCTTGGATGAAGGACTTTCTTCGCTTCTAGACCTACTTCAGCTTGTGTGCCGACAGCCGGCACAAAGACTGCCTCGAGTCGATGGAGCTTGAAGGAACTCCACGAGACCAAGGAACTCCTCCGCCTAGCTCGGATGAAGGCGGACAGGATCAAGAAGGATGGAGCGCCTCGACAGCCCGTTGTAGCCTATCGAGGCGGGCGACCCCACAGTCACACATGCCAAGGATCACTCAGCCACGCCAGATGACGGCGAAGGAGTACCGCAACCTCTTCACGATGCCACCGCAAGCAAGCGCTGTGTTCAGCTCCTCCACTCCCCACTCCCTCAAGTGACGAAGAGACTAACATGATGAAGATGACGAGGAAGACCCAGAGGAGCCAGAGTACCCACCGAGCATTCCACCACTTAGACGCCGCTCAGACTAGGATAGGCCACCAGAACCCTATGGTAGGATAGGTCGTGTACCCCTTTATGTAAGTCGAGTCCTTGTAGTGGTTCATATGAAACCATGTCGTGTTGTGTTTGCTTTCAACTTGCTTTGATGAAGTCGCATTTTCCTTTGGGAACTTGTAAACGCGTACATCCCCATTTGGTTTTAATGCATGAGTTTGGCCCTTTTGGCCTTGTTTAACTTAAAATTGTGTCACACCACCCCCTTACTAGGCATCCCGTCTATATTGCTTTCCCTCATTTTATTTTTCCCAATCATGAGACCTTGACCGCTCCAACAGATGCCTGTTGTAACACGCATCGGTACTCTACCCAGCCAGAAGAAGCCGGAGGTTCTGGCTGAGGCAGAGCCAGCCAGACCAAGCCCAAGGACGACTCCACCACCGCCACCTCCTCCAAACATGGACTTGGCTCAGCTTCTCCAAGCCTTCCGAGAGGAGCACCAAGCCAATACTGCAGCCCTCCAGATGATTGCTCAAGCTGTCAATCGCCAACCGGCGGGACACGGCCATGGACGTTCCACGCTAGTGGAGTTCAAGAAGCATGCACCACCCACCTTCATCGAGACTGCTGAACCCCCGGATGCGACGATCGGGTCCGCACCATTGAGGATCTGCCGCACTAGTCGGATGCACTGAGGACCGCGAGAAGGTGGCGTATGCTGCCCACCGTCTCGGGGGAACTGCCAGAGCTTGGTGGGATGGATTTAAGGCCATGCATGTTGAGAAAGACATCACTTGGGATACCTTCAAGACAGAATTCCGCAAGGCCCACATTCCTTCTGGAATCATGGCCATCAAGAAGCGTGAGTTCCGAGCCCTAAAACAAGGTAGTAGCACTGCCAAGGAGTACATGCGAAGTTCGTGTTCTCTCAAGGTATGCTCTCGAGGATGTCAAAGACCGATGCCGCCAAAAGGGAGCGCTTCATGGAAGGCCTTAACTGCATCTGCAGACTTCGCTTGTTGTGTGTGACCGCCCGACCTTTCCTCGACCAGGTGAACAAGGCACTCATGCTTGAGGACAAGCGACGTGCTTTGGATGACACTCAGAAGCGCAAGATGATCAGCAAGGGTAGCTCCAAAGAACCGTAAGCCTCGTCTGTGGCAGCCAACTCCGGTCAAGCCAACCTATCAAGAACCAAGAGCTCCTCGCACCCGCACCAACTATCCACCTCAAAGAAGATGCCAACCCCTGTGCCAGCTTACAACAACCCCAATAACAATGTCGGTAAGGGCATCATCCCCAACCAAGTCACTTGCTTTGGATGTGGACAGCCAGACACTACTCCAAGAATTGCCCCAACAAGAAGCCCGACGCCTGCCCCAATGCGCAGAACCTGTGACAAGGCCATGGAATGCCACCAAGGAACCAAGCTCCCGCAACCTGCCCAACAACGGCAGGGGTCGTGTGAATCATGTCATCGCAGAAGCCCAGAAGACCCGACGTCAGGCTGGGTAATGCCTTGTCAATTCAGCACCAAGAATCGCTTTTGTTTGATTCTGGGGCCACGCATTCATTTGTCACCCAAAGTTTTGCATTAAAAAGTGGCATGACCCCTACACCCCTGAATAACCCTATGGTGGTACAAACCCCCGGAGCAGAGATGAGAGCCAAGATAGGATGCAAAGGAGTCGGGATTATCATTAACGGGGTAGACTTCCTAGCAGACCTTATCACCCTAAAATCACAAGGCTTGGACGTGATCTTGGGAATGGATTGGCTCAGCAAGCACCAAGGCTTGATAGATTGCGCCAACCGGACTGTCACTGTGACCAATGACCAAGGAGTCGAAGTTAAATTTGCCTCCAACCCCTTCTCTGCTCAAGCCAACCAAGTCAACTGTCTGGCTGAAGTTGGATTGGAACAAGTGCCGGTAGTATGCGAGTATCCCGATGTTTTTCCTGATGAGCTGCCGGGAATGCCTCCTGACCGAGACATTGAGTTCATCATCGAGCGCATACCTGGAGCAGGACCCATCTATAAGAAGCCTTATAGAATGGTATCGGAGGAGTTAGCAGAATTGAAGAAGCAGCTGGAAGAGCAGCTGAGGAAGGGATTTATCCGCCCTAGTGCCTCCCCTTGGGGATCATGTAACGCCCCGGATTCGTTGCGCCAGGTGTCCGCCAGTTATTCGCCGTCGTTGCCTTGTCATTTGCTTGCGTGTTGCACTTTGCCATGTCATCATCTTCATTTCTTATCATTTCATCATGTGCATCGCATTGGCATACATGTTCATCTCATGCATCCGAGCATTTTCCCCGTTGTCCGTTTTGCAATCCGGCGCTCCTATGTCCCCCGGTGCCCCCCTCTTCTCTCTTTCATGTGCGGGTGTTAAACTTTCTCGGAATGGCCCGAGGTTTGCCATGCGGCCTTGGTATAGCACCGGTAGACCGCCTGTCAAATTTCGTGCCATTTGGAGGTCGTTTGATACTCCAACGGTTAACCGGGTAACCGCGAAAGCCTCTTTTGTTTGCAGCCCAACACCCCTTCCAAAGTGGCCCAAAACCCACCTAACTCCCCTCCATGCTCTCGGTCGTTCGATCACGATCGCGTGGCCGAAAACCGCTCCTCATTTGGACTCTCCTAGCTCCCTCTACCTATAAATTAGCCCCCTCTCCCCGAAATCCCGGTCTAAACCCTAGCCCCCTCCATCCCGCGACGCCGGACATGTCCGTCCAGCCGCCAGACGCGTCCGCCGCCGCGCGCCCGGCGAATCCGAGCCCGCCACGTGTCCTCCACTGCTGTCCCGCCGCCCGCCCATGGAGTTTATCCGGCTCTGGCCTAGGGGCTCAGATCCGGCGCCGCCGGCCTGTCTGCCCGCCGCCTCCTACCCTCGCCGCCCAGAAGGAAGCCGCTTCGCACTGCCGGCGCCGCCGCGCGCCCGCGCCTCAGCCCCTCGTCGGCCCGCCTCGCCGCCCGCCTCGCCGCTGCCGCTGCCAGCCGCTTTCGCTGCCACCCGAGGTTCCCAGCCTCCGGCCACCGCCGCCGAGCGCCACTGCCGAAGCTCGCGGAGCTCGCCTCGCCTCCACCTTCGCCGCCCGGCGACTCGCCTCCATGGTGCCACCTCGCGCCTCGCCACCTTCCACCTCCGCCACCGGCGCTGGCGCGGCCGGCCGGCCGCCGCCCTTCGCCGCCTCACGGCCATCCCGCCGCCGGCTGCCTCCTCCGTCGTCGCCGGTGGCGTCCTCGCCGGATCTGGGCGGGTGGATGAGATCCACCCGTCCCCGATCCAAACGGTGCCCCGCACCCCTGGATCCCTCCATCCCGGATCCCTCCGTCCCGCGTTCATTTTTTTTTGCGGAGGTAAAATCTGCTAAGTCCCAGATTTTAGTAATTTTCATGTCATGTTCATGCCATCACATCTCTGCATCTGTAGCTCTGTTTCGTGCGTACAATATGTCAAATTGTTCGTCTCGACGAGTACATCATTTCATTCCATTGCATCATTTGCATTTGAGCTCATCTTGATGCCCGAAATGCTGTTGGGAAAGGGATTCAGATTGTTAGTTTCTGTTTCTTAACAGAACTTGCTGTTTTATCATTTTTGCCATGATTGATGTGTGCATCCTATGAGGTTGATGTCTACATGAATGTTGAACTATGCCATTCCATCTTTCCAGGGGTGTTAACCATGTATTTTTGTGAGTTGTGTGCTGAGTGTATCAAGCTTGTTAAGTAGGCTAGTTGCTGTTGCTGTTTTCCTGACAGATTCTGTTATATTTTGATGCCATATTAACATGCTTCTACTAATCATTCTATGCATAATCTGGAGATGCTCTATAAACATGTTTTGAACTACATGTCATGCTCTATACATTCATGCCCTTGTTTGCAATTATAGCCTGCTGGAACATGTTCATTTCTTGCTCCAAAGTTGCTTGAAAATGTTTCACACAACTGCTAACATTAAGTTCACTTGTTCCCATGTGTTTTCCTAGTGATCCATGTACCCTATGACCTTGCTCTTGCCATGCTTAGCTTCATAAACATGCCTTAATACTGTTGGTTGCCTTGCCATGCCATGTATTGCTCTGTGGTGAGTGGTTCAAGCTCACGAACATGCCTACTTATTGTTATTCCTGCCATGTTTGAATCTGTAATAAAACTTGCTATGTTTACATGGGTGCCATCATATCCTCTAGTCCTTTTTGGCTTATGTTCAGTAAGGGACTATTGATATATGCTTTGAGTAGAATAATGTCATGCCTTGTTTTGCTATTATAAGTTCCTGTAACATGTTGTTTGATAGCTTTAAACATTGCAACCTGATGTTATTTCCTGATAAGTCTGAAACTGTTATTATTTGCAATATCTCCATGTCTTTTTGAGCATGTTCTAGTTGTTTCTGGAGATAGCTCAGTGTTCATGTTTTGTTATGCTTTACGTGTACTTCATGACCATGCCTTTTGTTATTATGTTGGGGTGCTGTAGCATGTTGTTTTGATGCTTGTAAGATGCCTAGTTGCTGTTATGGATAGATTGTTGCTATGACTTGTATAGAGTGTATGTGTTGCATCGTTGTTCGCTTTTGAGTGTGCCCTATATGAACTTGCTTGATTTTGCATGTAGTTTCATATTACCATGTTGCATCCTTGTTTTGGTGTGTTTGCTTGATGTTTGGGTGCATTTTGCATCAATGCCATGTTTAACTTGTTTTGCTCATATCTTTTAGACCGTAGCTCCGAATCTAATGAACTTTATATGTAACTTGACTAGAATTTTGTGTAGATCATCATGGTGCATCTTAACTTGCCGTTTAACAACTTGAACATAAGGTTTATTCAGTTCTGGACCAATTTCGAAATATGCATATGAGGACTTACCGGAATTGTTATAGGTTGTTCCCGGCCTCATTTAAACTTGCCTTGATGTGTTGTTCTTGTTTGCATCATCTCTTGCCATGAGTAGCTTCATGTAGCATGGTCATGCATCATACTTGATTGTGCATCATGCCTTGCTCATGTGTGGTGTGTTTACCTTGTTGTGTGCTTCTTCTTGTTAGTTCCTGCTTGCTATGATCGTGAGGATTCGCTCATGTACGGTTGGTTCTTCATTCCGTTCGTCTTCTTCATGGACTTGTTCTTCTTCCTTGCGGGATTTCGTGCAAGATGACCGCTACCTCGGATCTCACTACTATCATTGCTATGCTAGTTGCCTCGTTCTTCGCTATGCTGCGCTACCTATTACCTGCTTGTCCAGCCATCCCAAATTGCCATGAACCTCTAACCTTTGACACCTTTCCTATGCAAACCGTTGTTTGGCTATGTTCCCGCTTTGCTCAGCCCTCTTATAGCGCTGCTAGCTGCGTGAAGTTGAAGATTTCTCCATGGTGGACAGGGTTTATGTTGGGATATCACAATATCTCTTATATTATTAATGCATCTATATATTTGGTAAAGGGTGGAAGGCTCGCCTTATGCCCGTGTTTTGTTCCACTCTTGCCGCCTAGTTTCCGCCATACCGTGTTATGTTCCCGGATTTTATGCTCCTAACGCTGTCGGGTGATTTATGGGACCCCTGACAGTTCGCTTTGAATAAAACTTCTCCAAGAAGGCCCAACATTGACTTTTACCATTTGCCTCACCACCACCTACCTTTTCCCTTGGGAGTCGCTTCTCGAGGGTCATCTTTATTTTAGCCCCCGGCGGTGCTTGTCTAAGTGCTGGTCCAAACCGAAGCGATGTCCGCGCCTCAGGCAACTGTGGTCTATGCCAACCCGACGCCTTGCTCATCCGGTGTGCCCTGAGAACGAGATATGTGCAGCTCCTATCGGGATTTATCGGCACAGCGGGAGGCTTTGCTGGTCTTGTTTTACCATTGTCGAAATGTCTTGATGTACCGGGATTCCGAGACTGATCGGGTCTTCCTGGGTGAAGGTCTATTCCTTCGATGATCGCGAGAGCTTGTCATGGGCTGTTGGGACACCCTGCAGGTATAAACTTTCGAGAGCCGTGCCCGCGTTATGTGGCGATGGGAATTTGTTAATGTCCGTTGTAGACAACTTGACACCAGATCCGAATTAAAACGCATCAACCGAATGTGTAGTCGTGATGGTCTCTTCTCGGCGGAGTCCGGAAGTGAACACGGTTTCGTGTTATGTTTGACGTAAGTAGGTGTTCGTGATCACCTCTTGATCATTGCTAGCTTCACGACCGCTCGCTTGTTTCTCTTCTCGCCTTATTTGTGTTGGTTAGCCACCATACTTGCTTAGTCGCTGCTGCAACCTCACCACTTTACCCCTTCCTTTCCCATTAAGCTTTGCTAGTCTTGATACCCATGGTAATGGGATTGCTGAGTCCTCGTGGCTCACCGGATACTTCCAAAACCAGTTTGCGGTGCCTATGTTACCGAAAGGTGTGACGCAACCAAGCTCAAGGAGGAGCTCGATGAAGATCGTGTCCTTTGTGTTGTTCGCTCTAGTTGATCAAGAGTGGAGCCCAGTTGGGGTCGATCGGGACCGCTTTGTCGATTTGGGGTTCTTCTTTATTTTGGTTCCGTAGTCGGACCTTGATTGTATATGTATGATGTAATGCTTTATTCATGTAATTGTGTGAAGTGGCGATTGTAAGCCAACTATGTATCTCTTTCCCTTATGTATTACATGGGTTGTGTGAAGATTACCTCACTTGCGACATTGCTTTCAATGCGGTTATGCCTCTAAGTCGTGCTTCGACACGTGGGAGATATAGCCGCATCAAGGGCGTGACAGATCACCTGTTCTATTTGTGGCAAAGAAGGACGGTACCATCCGCTTGTGCATTGACTACCGCTCCCTCAACGAAGTTACAATCAAGAACAAGTACCCACTTCCCAAGATTGAAGATCTGTTTGATCAACTCAATGGGGCCAAGGTGTTCTCCAAGATCGACCTCGATCTGGGTACTACTAACTCGAAAATCAGACCCCAAGATATTCAAGACGGCATTTGTAACGGATATGTCCCAGATGAGTACACGGTCATGTCCTTTGATCGACCAATGCCCCGGCTTACTTCATGTACCTCATGAATAAGGTCTTCATGGAATATTTGGACAAGTTTGTCGTTGTCTTCATCGATGACATTCTTGTCTTCTCAAGTCGGAAGAAGAGCACGAGCAACACTTGAGGATGGTCCTAGACAAGCTTCGAGAGCACTAATCGTATGCCAAATTCAGCAAGTGTGAATTCGGCTACGTGAAGTTGGATTCTTGGGTCATGTTTTAACCGAAGAAGGATTGTCACCGATCCCGCTAAGATTGAAGCCGTGGATGAATGGCAATCCCCAAGCAATGTGAAGGAAGTCGAAGCTTCCTCGACTCACGGGATATTACCGCAAGTTCGTTGAAGGATTCTCAAGCATTGCCCAACCCATGACTCAGCTCTTGAAGAAGGACAAGAAGTTCGAATGGACGCCGAAGTGCGAAGAGAGCTTCCAGGAGCTGAAGAGGAGACTGACCACCGCCCCAGTTCTGGCCACGCCAGATATACACAAGGAATTCGTGATATATTGTGATGCGTCAAGAACCGGGCTGGGAGGTGTTCTGATGCAAGAAGGCAGAGTCGTAGCTTACCTTTCAAGGCAACTACGGCCTCATGAAGAGAACTATGCTACTCATGACCTTGAGCTAGCAGCAGTGGTTCATGCCTTAAAGACATGGTGACATTACCTCTTGGGGAAACGATGTGAGATATACACGGATCACAAAAGTCTGAAGTATATTTTCACTCAAAGGGAATTGAACATGAGGCAGAGAAGATGGCTAGAGTTGATAAAAGATTATGACCTCAGTGTTCAGTACCACCACCGGAAGGCTAATGTGGTAGCAGATAAGTAAGCGTGAAAGCTTGTTCCTTGAATGCTATGCTTAAGGACAAGCTACCCGCCTTGTATGAAGAACTTGAAAGCTTCGGGTTGGAACTGGTTGCACCAGGATTCTTGGCCAACCTCAAAGTTAAGCCTACCTTGGTGGATGATATTAAGGAAGCTCAAAGGGACACGAATCTATTGAAGGCATCAAGAGGAAGATCAAGGCAGCAAATCCCAGTGATTCTCGGAGGATGAGGAAGGAATTGTGTGGTTTGGGAATCGATCTGCGTGCCCAACAAGGTCGAGCTCAAGAATCTGATCTTGCAAGAAGCTCATGACACCCAGATTCCATCCACCCCGGAGGAACCAAGATGTATCAAGACCTAAAGGAAAGATTTTGGTGGCACGGGATGAAAAGGAGATTGCCACCTATGTTGCAAAGTGTGATGTGTGCCAAAGAGTCAAGGCTGAATATCGGCGACTGTTGATTGCTCCAACCACTCAAGGTTCCCGAGTGGAAATGGGATAAAGTCGGAATGGATTTCATCACTGGACTACCTAGGTCAAACAAGGGACATGACTCCATCTGGGTCATAGTCGATCATTTGACCAAAGTAGCCCACTTCATTCCTGTTAAGACTACCTATAGTGGCGACCAGCTAGCAACCCTATACATCAACAGAATCGTAAGCCTTCATGGTGTTCCCAAGGAGATTGTGTCTGATCGAGGAACCAAGTTTACCTCAAGGTTCTGGAAGAAGTTCCAAGAGGCCATGGGGACCAAGTTGTCCTTCAAGACCGCTTCACACCCACAGCATCGGAGGTCGACAGAAACGAGTGAATCAGACATCAAGAAATGCTCCGAGCTCGTGTCTTAGCATATGGGGCTAAGTGGGAAGATTGCCTCCCTTTGCCGAAGTTCTCCTATAACAACAGTTATCACCAAGCCATCGATGGCTCCATTTGAGGTGTTATATGGACGGAAGTGCCGCACACCCCTCAACTGGTCGGAGACCGGAGAAGGACTTGTCTTTGGGCCCGATATCCTCCGTGAGGCAGAAGAGCAAGTTCAGCTAGTCAGAGAGCGACTGAAGACCGCCAAGTCAAGGCAGAAGAGCTATGCTGACGCTCGTCGCCGACTAGTAGACTTCCAAGTCGGAGACCATGTATACCTGCGAGTAACTCCTCTTAAGGGAACAAAGCGTTTCCATGTTAAGGGAAAGCTTGCACCAAGATTTATCGGTCCCTTCGAGATCACCGCACGACGAGGAGAAGTGGCTTACCAGTTGGAACTTCCACCTGAACTTTCCGATGTGCACAACGTATTCCACCTTCGATTATATACACCACCGCAGCTTTCCCCTGAAGGGGGACATGTTTACTTAGTCCAAATCCCTTGCTTACCTCACTATTTGTATCAGTCCGCACTCATAGCAGATTTCCTTTAATAAATACCGCAGCACTTTTCGACTGCAATTACATCACCTTTTTATATATATGTTCATTACATGACATCTTGCACCCGTATATTTTGGTACGGCCGAATCGCCAGGGCTTCGCTCCCAAATTATGGTGTGATGAAGTCCTAACACTTTCATAAGTGCGGCACCTCAACTTATAGCATTATATGAATCGGCTCAATCATGTCTTGGGTCAATAGTTGGGTTTGCCAGTTCCCACGCTTTTGGTGCCTTACGCCCGCTCGCCGGCTAAGGTGGCACTGGGAGAACCATCGCGATTGCGCCTGCTGAGCCAAGCGAGCGACTCAGTGGAGAAAGCTAAAACTGACTGGCATGATAAGGCAAGAGACTGGTCGCTATTCGAGAGGTTTTTTCGGGTCCTTAAAGACTCACGCCGCTTCGAGCGAAGTTCCGGACAATGTCCGACGAAGGCGTGGATAGCACCCCGGATTCGGTCTTCCGAATACCAGGGGCTTCGCCAAAATTTAAAATTATAGAATTCTATGGCTAAGTGAGAGTGTTCAAGCATTATAAGTCCGGTTGCCTTGTTCGTTGTGTTGAGCGCCTCCCTCGATGGACCCAACAATGGGAACAAGAGTGCTCAAGTTTATCCCGAACACCCCAGCACTTGTGGCTTGGGGGCTGAAGCCAACGACTTGCCATCTCTCAGATTTTATAAACGGCCGCACAGAAGGTAATATTTTAAATTAAACAAGCATTTCTTAATGCGCACATGAACAAAGTTTCAGCACACAGGATAATACATAGCAAATTCACTCAAAGATTACATTTCTGGGGCACTCATCCGCAATATTGCGGGCTCCCTTCAGGACAGTTTTATAATACATTTCAGGCGTGCGATACTCCTTGCCTGGTGGCGGTGGATCTGTGAGAAGCTTCTCCGCATCCAACCTACCCCAATGCACCTTTGTGCGGGCAAGGGCCCGACGAGCACCTTCAATACAGGCGGAGCGCTTGATGACCTCCACCCACGGGCACGCATCCACCAGCCGCCGCACGAGGCCAAAGTAGCTCCCAGGCATGACCTGTTCAGGCCACAGCCAGACTATAAGGCCCTTCATGGCCTCCTCACCTACTTTAGGAGTTCGACCACCGCTTCACCGGTCGCTTGGGGGCACTGGATGGCCGCCTCAGCAGATCGAGACCGAAGACCTTCTCCGTCGAGCTCCTCCTCGCCACGATAGAATGCGGCGATCGACGCACTACGCGCAGATCTGCAAACGCCTCGAGAGCTCCGATTATGGTAAATGTCGTAGTTTACATTAACATGCCTGCTTTGCATGAAAAATGCCTTACCCGCCGCTATCTTCTTTATATCCTCAACCTCCGAAGGGCCTTATGGGCCTCGGCCTTGGCGGATTTGGCACTTTCGAGAGCCGAGGCAAGCTCGACTCTCGAGTCTTGAGTCACGCCCAAACTCTCATGCTTTTCCATGAGAGCCCGGAGCTCTTGCCGAACTTCCGCCACCCGTGCCTCCTGCTTTTCGCTCTGCCTGCTCATGGACGATCGTGTTCGCCACGGACACAAGATCCTTCGTGGCTGCCACCTCCTTCATGGCCCCTGCAATACCCATATTATCCTTGTTAATTTTATTGCAACCAAAATCCTTTTCTGTAAGGTAACCATTCAAAGTGGTGTTACTCACCTTCTTTGTCCTCGAGCTACTTCTACGCATGGCGAGCTCTCGCCGACCGCCAAGATCCTGCTTTAGCACATCGACCTCCGCCGTTAGTGCGGCAGAGGTCAGCAGCCAGCAGCCCGCAAACCCATATTGACATATTTTAGGCAACCTCACAGATATCTTGTTAGATCCTCGAGTCCGCTTTTTCTTTCCGAACACCGAACTAAGCATCGAGGCTACCGCCTATGCGGTATTACATTACATAATTTTAACTTCTTACCTCAAAGCTCGTTAGAAGGCTGCTTTGCAGGCTTCGGTCAGCCCGCTTTTGGCAAGTGAACTTGAATCACCGCACTCATGATAGTGCGGTGTTCTTCCTCGATGGAAGCGCCTTTAAGCGCCCAACAAGTTATCCGGCGCCCGGTTGGACGGAGGTCACCGGCGCCACGGTCTTGCCCTTCTTTCAAGGGGCCGCTGCGGACTCGAACCACCGGGTTCCGATGTAGAATCCGGCGAAAGTCCGGAGGTTGCCCGACGGCGCCCGAGCGCCCTCCCCGATGGGTCCTCTCCGATCCCACCTCGGCGTCCTCGTCGCTGGCGTGGGGTAGAGGCAGTCGGAAGTGAATTCACATCCGACGAGGCTAACGACCCGCCGATGAGTCGGGAGATCGCCATCGGCCGGACTACGGGCGAATGCGGCGTTAGAAGGACACTACGTGACATAAAAGATATTGCATATAAAGGATCCGGATACTTACGATCTTGCCGGACGCCTCGCCCTTGAGGCCATTTTCATCCTCGCCAACACCGGTGTTGGCGAACTGTCCGGGGATAGTTCTCCCCTCTGACTCCTTCGCCTCCCCTATTGGGGAAGCCTTCCTCTTCTTCTCTCCCTCCTCCGGAGAGAGTACCTCCTCCTCGCCTTCGGGAGGAGTCCGCGTCGTCGTTAGACGCTCGATTGCGGAACTCTTTCGAGTCCCCGCGCCACCTTCTTGGCCTTCGCCTCCGCACCACGCAGCGGTGCCGGAACCAGCAGCCCTGCTAAACGGGCGTCCACTGGGTCTTCTGGCATGGGAGCCGGGCTGATAAGCAGCTTGGCCTTCTCCATCCATTCCTGTCAAAGGAAGAGATAGAATGAAACCCCTCTAGAATCAATTTGATTATCACAAGTGTCCCGTAATGGGGTTGAATCACTTACCTCGCCGCTTGATGTCATGAGCTGAATCCGCGATCTTTCGTCACGGATGCGGGGCTTCGCGCCTTTAAACAGCACCATCCAGCGCCTTCAGATATCGTGATCAAGAGCCCGCTCAGCGCTGGTGCTATTCCGGATTGAACTCCCATAGATTAAATGCCCGTTTGGCATGGGAGAATCCGCGGATGAGCATGACTTGGACCACGCCGACGAGCTCGAGCTTATTGCTCACCAGCTTGGATGCAGGCTCGAGTCCCCACCGCAAGCCCTTCTTTCCGTGAGGTGAGCTGCGGGGATGCCAGATCTAAACTTCGGGGCCGCTGCCCATGTGGGCTTGCGCGCTCGGTGATGTAGAACCACCCCGATTGCCACCCCTTGACGGAGTCCACGAAGGCCCCTTCGAGCCAAAGGACGCGGTAGTTTACCCAACATGGTGCCTCCAAGATTCCGCTTATGCGTTCTTCACAACCTTCGGATTCACGTTGAAGGTCTTGAGCCACAGGCGAAGTGGGGCCGGATGCAGAGGAAGGCCTCGCACACGACGATGAACGCCGAGATGTTGAGGATGAAGTTCGGCGGCAGATCGTGGAAATCCAGGCCGTAATAGAACATGAGCCCCCGGACGAATGGATGGAGCGGAATGCCCAGTCCGCAGAGGAAGTGGGGGAGGAAGACAACCCTCTCATGGGGCCCAGGGGTAGGGATGAGCTGCCCCTCGTCGGGCAGCCGATACGCGATATCGTCGGAAAGATATCCGGCGTTGCGCAGTTTGGTGATGTGCTCCTCCTTAACGGTGGAGGCCCACCATTTGCCTCCCGCTCCGGACATATTCGGAGAAGGTTGAGGCGAGATGCGCGAGCTTGGGCGTTGGAGCTTGAGTGCGCGGAGACAGATAAGCAAAGGAGGAAGAAGGCGTAGGTGAGAAGGTTAATCCTTATCCCTTATATATAGGCGGATTTAAAACTATGCGCCCCCACCGCCCGGTAAAACTCGCTTATCTCCCAAGCGCCACCATCAATGGCGCGTTGGGTTACCCACGTCCGTATTGATGAGAATCCCGAATAAGGGGAACACGATCTCGCTCGACAAGACGCGTTAAGGAAACCGCTTAAGCTAAACGTGCTAAGGTGGTATAGTAAAAACGATTCAAACAAAGGGCTTGGTAGCGGTGTGATGTCACGCCGCATAATACGTCAGCAGATTGAACTTGTGTACATTTTATTCTCTCTACGGTGGAATGTGGAATTTATTTTGCAGAGCCGGACACTATCCTGGTGTTCATGATCTTCTCTGGAGTATTCAAGGGAGGAACTCGCCTTGCAATGCCGAACATTATGCGCGCCAGACTAATCGTCATTGAAGCCTGGTTCAGGGGCTACTGAGGGAGTCCTGGACTAGGGGGTGTCTGGATAGCCGGACTATCATCGTCCGCCGGACTCCAAGACTACGAAGATACAAGATTGAAGACTCCGTCCCGTGTCCGGATGGGACTTTCCCTGGCGTGGAAGGCAAGCTTGGCGATACGGATATGTAGATCTCCTAACATTGTAACCGACTCTGTGTAACCCTAGCCCTCTCCGGTGTCTATATAAACCGGAGGGCTTTAGTCCGTAGGGCAACATACATTACAACAATCATACCATAGGCTAGCTTCTAGGGTTTAGCCTCCTTGATCTCGTGGTAGATCCACTCTTGTACTACCGATATCATCAATATTAATCAAGCAGGACGTAGGGTTTTACCTCCATCGAGAGGGCCCGAACCTGGGTAAACACATTGTGTCCCTCGTCTCCTGTTACCATCCGCCTAGACGCACAGTTCGGGACCCCCTACCCGAGATCCGCCAGTTTTGACACCGACAAAGATCTTCTGTGACAATACTGGTGCAATTGCCTTGGCAAAGGAATCCAGATTTCACAAGAGGACCAAGCACATCAAGAAACGCTGCAATTCCATTCGGGACCAAGTCCAACTGGGAGACATAGAGATTTGCAAGATACATACGGATCTGAATGTTGCAGACCCGTTGACTAAGCCTCTCTCACGATCAAAACATGATCAGCACCAAGACTCCATGGGTGTTAGAATCATTACTATGTAATCTAGATTATTGACTCTAGTGCAAGTGGGAGACTGAAGGAAATATGCCCTAGAGGCAATAATAATGTTATTATTTATTTCCTCATATCATGATAAATGGTTATTATTCATGCTAGAATTGTACTAACCGGAAACATGATACATGTGTGAATACATAGACAAACACATAGTCACTAGTATGCCTCTACTTGACTAGCTCATTAATCAAAGATGGTTATGTTTCCTGACCATAGACATGTGTTGTCATTTGATTAATGGGATCACATCATTAGGAGAATGATGTGATTGACATGACCCATTTTGTTAGCCTAGCACTTGATCATTTAGTATACTGCTATTGCTTTCTTCATGACATATACAAAGTTCCTACAACTATGAGATTGTGCAACTCCCGTTTACCGGAAGAACACTTTGTGTTCTACCAAACGCCACAATGTAATCGGGTGATTATAAAGGTGCTCTCATGGTGTTTCCAAGGTACATGTTGAGTTGGCATAATTCGAGATTAGGATTTGTCACTCCGATTGTCTGGAGAGGTATCTCTGGGCCCTCTCGGTAATACTCATCACCTAAGCCTTGCAAGCATGTAAATAATGAGTTAGTTATGAGATGACGACACGGAACGAGTAAAGAGACTTGCCGGTAACGAGATTGAACTAGGTATTGATACCGACGATCAAATCTCGCAAGTAACATACCGATGACAAAGGGAACAAAGTATGTTGTTATGCGGTTTGACCGATAAAGATCTTCAGAGAATATGTAGGAACCAATATGGACATCTAGGTCCCGCTATTGGTTATTGACCGAGAATGGTTTTAGGTCATGTCTACATAGTTCTCAAACCCGTAGGGTCCGCACGCTAACATTTCGATGATGCTTTTATTATGAGTTTATAGGTTTTGATGTACCAAGTTTGTTCGAGTCCCGATGTGATCACGGACATGACGAGGAGTCTCGGAATGGTCGAGACATAAAGATTGATATATTGAAGCCTATGTTTGGACATCGGAATGGTTCCGGTGAAATCGGCATTTTATCGGAGTACCGGAGGTTACCGAACCCCTGTGGGGTTAATGGGCCTACATGGGCCAAGAGGGAGAAGAGGAAGGAGCAAGGAGGGGCGCTGCCTCCCCTCCTAGTCCGAATAGGACAAGGGAAGGGGCGCCCTTTCCTTCCTTCCTCCTCCTCTTTCCCCTTCTCTCCTACTCTAACTTGGAAAAGGGGAGTCCTACTCCCTGGGAGTAGGACTCCCCCCTGGCGCGCCCCTTAGGCCGGTGGCCTCCCCCCGGCTCTTTTATATACGGGGCGGGGCACCCCATAGACACACAAGTTGATCTACGGATCGCTCCTTAGCCGCAGCGGTGCCCCTTCCACCATATTCCACCTCGGTCATATCGTCATGAGTTTAGGCGGCCTCGCGCCGTAGAACATCATCATCGCTACCACGCCGTCGTCGATTTTAACTCATCTCCGAGCTCGGCTGGATCGGAGGCCGAGATCGCCATCGAGCTGAACGTGTGCTGAACTCGAGACTCCGACGTCCGGTGCTTGGATCGGTCGGATCGTGAAGACGCACGACTACATCAACCGCTGTGATAACGCTTCGCCACGGTCTCACGAGGGTACGTGGTTGAACACTCTACCCTCTCATTGCTATGCCATCACCATGATATTGCGTGTGCGTAGGAATTTTTTTGAAATTACTACGTTCCCCAACACATGGACCAACATCGTGGATGTTCAGCCCGATCGACTATGGTTCCACTATGCTCTTGTTCGTTCCCTGGAGCATGGTTCTCAATCGTCTTTTTGTTCTAGTGGTGTTGTAGGATTCGTCTTGGATGTCGGGGTGGTGATCCTGGGTGGTAGTTCTGCGCAGCTAGCTCTACAGAGGGCGATGTGGCAGCGGTGGTGGCGTCTCCTCTTGGTTATCTGGGTAGTAAAGGGAGGGGTGGAAGGTGACCTTGGTGTCGTCATGGCTTCGGTAATGGAGGGCCCTGGTTAAGATTTGGAGGCCTTGCATGGGCAGCCGTGTCCCTCCATCTGGGCGTGGATTAGCAACTTTGAGTCTGCGGGTGGCTCTTGTGTGGAACCGAGCGAAAGCTTTGTGCTCTGGCATCGATAATAGTGGCACCTACGGATGTTGCTTCCCTGTTGAGGGCGTTGTTGTGGGTCCCTACACGATGCCAGGGTTCTGTGGTGAAAACCCTTGTCCGTCTTCTCTGACTCGACGGTGTGGCGTCTGGCGCCATCACCTTCTTGAGGGCTTTGTCATGGAGCCTTGTGTTGGGGAACGCGGTAATTTCAAAAAATTCCTACGATCACGCAAGATCTATCTAGGAGATGCATAGCAACGAGAGGGGAGAGTGTTGTCTACGTACCCTCATAGACTGAAAGCGGAAGCGTTATGACAACGCGGTTGATGTAGTCGTACGTCTTCACGATCCGACCGATCCTAGCACCGAAGGTACGACACCTCCGTGATCTGCACACGTTTAGCTCAGTGACGTCCCATGAACTCTAGATCCAGCTAAGGTCGAGGGAGAGTTTCGTCAGCATGATGGCGTGGTGACGGTGATGATGAAGTTACCGGTGCAGGGCTTCACCTAAGCACTATCACAAAATGACCGAGGTGGAAATCTGTGGAGGGGGGGCACCGCACACGACTAAATAATCAACTTGTGTGTCTTTGGGGTGCCCCCTTCCCCCATATATAAAGGAGCAAGGGGGAGGCCGGCCGGCCCTCCTAGGGCGCGCTAAGAGAGGGCAATCCTACTAGGACTCCAAGTCCTAGTAGGTTTCCACCTAAGGAAGAGGGGGAAGGAGGAAGGAAGAGGGGGAAGGGAAGGAAAAGGGGGGCGGCACCCCCAGCTTCCCTTGTCCTATTCGGACTCAGGGGGCGCGGCCATTTCGAGACTCCTCGTCATGTCCATGATCATATCCGGGACTCCGAACAATCTTCGGTACATCATATCACATAAACTCATAATACCAATCGTCATCGAACATTAAGCGTGCGGATCCTACGGGTTCGAGAACTATGTAGATATGACCGAGACACGTCTCCGGTCAATAACCGATAGAGGAACCTGGATGCTCATATTGGTTCCTACATATTCTACGAAGATCTTTATCGGTCAAACCGCATAACAACATACGTTGTTCCCTTTGTTATCGGTATGTTACTTGCCCAAGATTTGATCGTCGGTATCTCAATACCTAGTTCAGTATCGTTACCGAAAAGTCTCTTTACTCGTTAGGTAATACCTCATCCCGCAACTAACTCATTAGTCACAATGCTCGCAAGGCTTATAGTGATGAGTATCACCGAGAGATCCCAGAGATACCTCCCCTAAACATGGATTGACAAATCCTAATCTCGATATATGCCAACCCAACAAACACCTTCGGAGACACCTGTAGAGCATCTTTATAATCACCCTTTTACGTTGTGACGTTTGGTAGCACGCAAAGTGTTTCTCCGGTATTTGGGAGTTGCATAATCTCATAGTCTGAGGAACTTGTATAATTCATGGAGAAAGCAGTAGCAATGAAACTGCTACGATCATAATGCTAAGCTAATGGATGGGTCATGTCCATCATATCATTCTCCTAATGATGTGGTCTCGTTCATCAAATGGCAACACATGTCTATGGTTAGGAAACATAACCATCTTTGATTAACGAGCTAGTCAAGTAGAGGCATACTAGGGACTATATGTTTTGTCTATGTATTCACACATGTACTAAGTTTCCGGTTAATAAAATTCTAGCATGAATAATAAACATTTATCATGAATTAAGGAAATAAATAATAACTTTATTATTGCCTCTAGGGCATATTTCCTTCAGTCTCCCACTTGCACTAGAGTCAATAATCTAGATTACATAGTAATGATTCTAACACCCATGGAGCTTTGGTGCTGATCATGTTTTGATCGTGGAAGAGGCTTAGTCAATGGGTCTACAACATTTAGATCCGTGTGTATCTTGCAAATCTCTATGTCCCCTTCCGACACTTGATGACAGATGGAATTGAAGCATCTCTTGATGTGCTTGGTTCTCTTGTGAAATCTGGATTCCTTTGCCAAGGCAATTGCGCCAGAATTGTCACAAAAGATTTTCATTGGACCCGATGCACTAGATATGACACCTAGATCGGATATGAACTCCTTCATCCGAACTCCTTCATTTGCCGCTTCCGAAGCAGCAATGTACTCCGCTTCACACGTAGATCCCGCCACGACGCTCTGCTTGGAACTGCACCAACTGACAGCTCCTCCATTCAATAAAAATACGTATCCGATTTAAGACTTAGAGTCATCCAGATCAGTGTCAAATCTTGCATCGACGTAACCATTTACGATGAGCTCCTTTTCACCTCCATAAACGAGAAACATATCCTTAGTCCTTTTCAGGTATTTCAGGATGTTCTTGACCGCTGTCTAGTGCTCCACTCCGGGATTACTTTGGTACCTCCCTGCTATGCTTATAGCAAGACATACATCAAGTCTGGTACACATCATTGCATACATGATAGAACCTATGGCTGAAGCATAGGGAATGACTTTCATTTTCTCTCTATCTTCTGTAGTGGCCGGGCATTGAGTCTGACTCAACTTCACACCTTGTAACATGGGCAACAACCTTTTCTTTGACTAATCCATTTTGAACTTCTTCAAAACTTTATCAAGGTATGTGCTTTGTGAAAGTCCAATTAAGCGTCATGATCTATCTCTATAGATCTTGATGCCCAATATGTAAGCAGCTTCTCCGAGGTCTTTCATAGAAAAACTCTTATTCAGGTATCCCTTTATGCTATCCAGAAATTCTTTATCATTTCCAATCAACAATATGTCATCTACATATAAGATTAGAAATGCTACAGAGCTCCCACTCACTTTCTTATAAATGCAGGCTTCTCCAAAAGTCTGTATAAAACCATATGCTTTGATCACACTATCAAAGCGTTTATTCCAACTTTGAGAGGCTTGCACCAGTCCATAAATGGAACGTTGGAGCTTGCACACTTTGTTAGCACCCTTTGGATCGACAAAACCTTCTGGTTGCATCATATACAACTCTTCTTCCAGAAATCCATTCAGGAATGCAGTTTTGACATCCATTTGCCAAATTTCATAATCATAAAATGCAGCAATTGCTAACATGATTCGGACAGATTTAAGCATCGCTACGGGTGAGGAAGTCTCATCGTAGTCAACACCTTGAACTTGTCAAAAACCTTTCGCAACAAGTCGAGCTTTGTAAATAGTAACATTACCATCTATGTCGGTCTTCTTCTTAAAGATCCATTTATTTTCTAGGGCTTGCCGAGCATCGGGCAAGTCCACCAAAGTCCACACTTTGTTCTCATACATCGATCCCATCTCAGATTTCATGGCTTCAAGCCATTTCACGGAATCTGGGCTCATCATTGCTTCCTCATAGTTTGTAGGTTCATCATGGTCTAGTAACATGACTTCCAGAACAGGATTACTGTACCACTATGGTGCGGATCTTACTCTGGAAGACCTACAAAGTTCGGTAGTAATTTGATCTGAAGTTTCATGATCATCATCATTAACTTCCTCACTAATTGGTGTAGGAATCACTGGAACGGATTTATGTGATGAACTACTTTCCAGTAAGGGAGAAGGTACAATTGCCTCATCAAGTTCTACTTTCCTCTCACTCACTTCTTTCGAGAGAAACTCCTTCTCTAGAAAGGATCCATTCTTAGCAACAAATATTTTGCCTTCGGATCTGTGAGAAGGTGTACCCAATAGTTTCTTTTGGGTCTCCTATGAAGACGCACTTTTCCAATTTGGGTTCGAGCTTATCAGGTTGAAGCTTTTTCACATAAGCATTGCAGCCCCAAACTTTAAGAAACGACAACTTTGGTTTTTGCCAAACCACAGTTCATAAGGCGTCGTCTCAACGGGTTTTGATGGTGCCCTATTTAAAGTGAATGCAGTCGTCTCTAAAGCATAACCCCAAAATGATAGCGGTAAATCAGTAAGAGACATCATAGATCGCACCATATCTAATAAAGTACGACACGACGCTCGGACGCACCATTTCGCTATGGTGTTCCGTGTATGCTAATTGTGAAACTATCCCATGTTGTTTCAAATGAAGACCAAACTCGTAACTCAAATATTCTCCTCCACGATCAGATCGTAGAAACTTTATTTTCTTGTAACGATGATCTTCCATTTCACTCTGAAATTCTTTGAACTTTTCAAATGTTTCAGACCTAAGTAGATATAACCATATCTGCTCAAATCATCTGTGAAGGTAAGAAAATAATGATACCCACCACGAGCCTCAATACTCATTGGACCGCATACATCAATATGTATTATTTCCAATAAGTCAGTAGCTCGTTCCATTGTTCCAGAGAACGGAGTTTTAGTCATCTTGCCCATAAGGCACGGTTCACAAGCACCAAGTGATTCATAATCAAGTGATCCAAAAGTCCATCAGCATGGAGTTTCTTCATGCGCTTTACACCAATATGACCCAAACGGCAGTGCCACAAATAAGTTGCACTATCAATATTGAACTTATATCTTTTGGCTTCAACACTATGAATATGTGTATCACTACTATCAAGATTCAACAAAAATAGACCACTCAGCAAGGGTGCATGACCATAAAAGATATTACTCATATAAATAGAATAAAAATTATTCTCTGATTTAAATGAATAACCGTCTTGTATCAAACAAGATCCAGATATAATGTTCATGCTCAATGTCGGTGTCAAAACCGGCGGATCTCGGGTAGGGGGTCCCGAACTGTGCGCCTAGGCGGATGGTAACAAGAGACGAGGGACACAATGTTTTTACCCAGGTTCGGGCCCTCTCGATGGAGGTAAAACCCTACGTCCTGCTTGATTAATATTGATGATATGGGTAGTACAAGAGTAGATCTACAATGAGATCAAGGAGGCTAAACCCTAGAAGCTAGCCTATGGTATGATTGTTGAGATGTATGTTGTCCTACGGACTAAAGCCCTCCGGTTTATATAGACACCGGAGAGGGCTAGGGTTACACAGAGTCGGTTACAATGGTAGGAGATCTACATATCCAGATACAAACTTGCCTTCCACGCCAAGGAAAGTACCATCCTGACACGAGCCGAGTCTTCAATCTTGTATCTTCGTAGTCTTGGAGTCCGCGGATATTGATAGTCCGCTATCCGGACACCCCTAGTCCAGACTCCTCAAGAGTCTCCCTCGAACCAGTCTTCAATGACGATAAGTCCGGCGTGTATAATGTTCGGCATTGCAAGGCGGGTTCCTCCCTTGAATAATCTAGAGAAGATAATGAACACCGTAATAGTGTCCGCTCGCAAAAATAATTTCCACATTCCATCAGAGAGAATAAAATTTACACTAGCTCAATCACGACGATTATGCGGCGTGTCATCACACAAAGAACCAAGCCTTTTTTGAATCGCTTTTTACTATACCACCTCAAAGACGCTTAGCGGCGGTTTCTTGGCACGCCCCGTCAAGCGTAGATCGTGTTCCCCTTATTCCGGATTCTCATCAATACGCGTGGGTAACCCAACCGTTACCGTCGCCACGCCTCCTCTATCGAAGGGGAATCTCAAACGGTCACGGAGAAGGCCCTTGGTATTTCTTCCCCTTTATAAGAGGACCAAGGCCTGTCCATGTTCTTCAATCTCGCATCGAATCTCTTCTCCGCTCCCAGTTCCAACACCCAGAGCTTCAGATTCGAGCGCCTCGGATCCTTAATCATGTCCGGCTCCGACCTCTAGGGCTGGTGGATGCCCTCCTCCATCACGGAGGAGGACATATTGAAGTTGCGTGAGGCCAAGCACTGCCCACGAGGTTTCAAGACAGGTTGCTGCCCAAGGGCAGGTTGTGCCACCCCGAGCCCGTGAATACGCTGCTGTGATCCCACCTCCGCCGGGGTTTAGGCTTCTCGACGGATCCCTTCGTGAGAGGGCTCCTGTTCTACTACGGGCTAGACTTTCACGACTTGGCTCCGGAGTCTATGCTCCATATCTCCGCATTCATTATCGTCTGCGAGGCCTTCCTCCGCGTCATCCCCCACTTCGGCCTATGGCTGAAGACCTTCAAGGTGGAGCCAAGATGGTCGGGGCGCAAAGTGGAGGCGGGGCGACCATAAGCAAGAAGGTCGATGCCCCGTGGCTTGAGGGTTCCTTCCAAGAGGAACTTGGACTGTGGCAGCAGGAGTGGTTCGATATCACCGCTCCAAGGGGCAGCAGGCAAAAGCCACCGCCCTCATTCCGCCCGGGACCTCCACGCCAACTGATGTCGTGGGTCAACCAAGGGCTCAACTGGGGGCCGTCCGAAGACGTGCCCTCACTGCAGGGCCGGATTCGAGATCTCCAAGCAAGGAGATCGACCGGTCAAGGTGATGCAGTGTTATGCTAATCGGGCATCTTCGCGCCTGCAAACGCCGCCCCTCCGCCTATGGGAGTTCAACCCGAGGGACCTCGGATTCTCCAACACTTCATGGGTGCGACACCTGTGGAGATGTACAAGTTGTTCTTCGACCGCAGTGGCATGTCCGGATTCAGCCGAGGATGCAGGTCTAAGCCGCAATCGCCTGGATACTCGTGTAAATAGCTCGAGTCCCGACATTCTGCTTATGTGCCTTTCTAGAGTTCGCCTCCTAACCCTTTGTTCTTTACAGAATGGGTGGCGCGATCGAGGCTGATAAGGTGTCCGCCCTCCCAGAGACCGCACCGGAGCCCGTGGCTGGTCGTAATGTTGGAGGTTGCTCCCACGTAAGGGGTGACGGGAAAATAGAGGAGCTAATATTTCGCCTAAAGGCGCGCGAAGAGGAGGGAACCAAGAATCCTCCTTCGTGGGGAGAAGAGGACCGCCTCCGAAGATCCGGAGGCCAAAGCCCCTAAGCGCGGGAAGAGATCTTCCGCGGGGGGTCTAGCGCCCGGAGAGAATCCGGACGCACAATCATCACCAAAGGATCGGACCTCCAGCGAGCCGTGAGTATGAAAGAGGGAGTTAATCAGTAAGGAAATACCTTCATTTGTGCTTCTGTAGGTAACCGAAATATTTATATTGCAGTTCAGATCTGCAGCCTTCTCAGATGAGTTCATCTTCGGGGAACCTTCTTCCGGAGATGATGGAGAGCGATACGCCTCCATCCGCAGCGCCGCCAGATGAGGCAGGCGAACCCGAAGTGTCATCACGGAGGGTATCCCCGAGTCCGGAGGGGCCGGAATGTTCAGCGCCTACTAGCGTCCGGCCAGGAGAACTGAAGAATCTGCTTGAGAGGGCGTCCATTTTAGAAGATCACCGTGCGTTAATGCGTATGGTGATTGGAAGGATTTCGTCCGCTGAGAGCGGATTGCATAATGCTGCCATGAGTTTGCTGGCGGGTTTTGAGGTATGCAAAAATGACGCATCCTTTTGTCTCTTAACAGTTTTAAACATAAAAATGCGCCCTGTATAGATAGTAGCCCCTGAGACTCGGTAGGTTGTCGGAAACGACAGCGTGCCGAGGATCAAAATCTTAAAGTCTCAAGTAATGAATACTTCCGTCCCTATACAGGTGGCGGATAGTCCGAGGGCCAGCCAGACTAATGAGTTCGCCGAATTAAGTCGGCAACTTGACGTGGCGGATGCTGATATCGCGCTTGTCAACCAGCGACTTGACGAGTCGCAAGGTAAATAAATTCTCCGCAGTTGCTTTATTTAAGGGGGTCGAAGCCTTCCTTTGATAAATTGTATGCTGTTGTATAGACGGTGCAGCTGCTGTGAAGAGCCTTCGGGCCGAACTTTCTCGAGCTAAGGAGCAAGCCCGAAGGAGTGATGCGGCTGCCTCGAAGGCGGCCGAAGAGTTGAAAGCCGAAAAGGTTGCGCACTGCCTAAGCAGGGCGGAGGTGGCAATTGGCCATGAAATTGAAGGATGCTACCGACCGCAATGAGGCTCTTGAAAAGGAGCACTTATCGGAGCGGAAGACCTGAAGAAGGCCACCGCTGGTTAAGGATGCCCGCCTGCAATGCGGGCCATGAAGGAGGAGCTGCGCCAGTCGAGAGATCGTGGCGAGCAAGCCTATTCTCGCTGCGCCGCCGGTTTATGGATGCAAAGTATGCTCAATTTGAGCGGTGTGGAGTCCGGAGGATCCGTATATGGATTTAGCCGAAGTGCGGCCGATGCCGTTAAGCACTTCCGGAGCCGGGGGATCACGAGACGGAAGAGCTGTATTGGTCTCAATTCCACAGTCCGGATCGCTCCCTTCCGCTGATGGACCGTTGGCGAATGGGCCGAAGCTAAATAGATTGTCCGGACTTGCCATCTCGACATCGTGGCCCATGTCCGCCGAGAGGTCCAAGGCGACGAGCTACTTCGCCATCGCAGCAATTCCTTGAGCGTGCCGCATATAAAGGACATGAAGCGGTTGGCCTGCATCGAGGGCGCGCGGATGGCTCTTGCCCGTGTAAAGGCGCATTGTCCGGAGATGGATGCCACCGCTGTTGCCGCCCAGGGTCCGGATGAAAGCCGGCTCCCTGCCGAGCACTACTTCGGAGAAGTCATGCGCGGCGCTCATATAATAGAGTCGTAGTGCTCGAAGAATGTAACGTTCAAATGAACGCATTAGCTTGTAAATCGATGATTATGTTATAACCGCTTTTATACTTGTGCGCCCAACTAGTAAAACTTCTCCGGCGCCGCCACGATACTTGTGTATAACTTGAAAGATGGCAGTGTTCGCTTCAGCCCCAAGCACAAGGTGCTGGGGTGTTCGCAAAAATAGCGTGTTTTCACACTTAATCCGGCGCCTCGGTCCTGTTATAAGGAGGTGGTAGCGAGCTTAACGAGGCAATCCGGACTATAATGCTTTATCACTTTCACTTAGCCGGTGGAGCTCGAGGGTGGGGCTACGATATAGCCCTTGTGGCACCGCACGCTCCGTATTCGGGTGCGTATGTGCTGACCGAAACGGTCCTTCGTCAAAGCGGGAATTCTAAACATTCCGTAGTCGATCGAGTGGTTGACCCGACTCGCCAGATCATGACAATCGGTTTTGGCTTTCATCGAGGTGCTCGCCAAATTTAACCGGGCACAATCGCAGAGTTCTCCGGTGCCGCGTTAGCCGATGATACGGAACGTAAGGCAGCAAAACACAGGAGCCGGGCAAACCCAACATTTGACCAAAGACATGATTCAGAGCTGATGCATATAATGCCTAACTCGAGACGCCGAACACTCCATGGACTCTCTAGGATATTGTTATCTCCTGTGCCGGAATCTCTATTCTTGCTGTGGCGAGATTTAGAGCGGCGCCGCTGACGTCGGCGTTTGGGCTGCTTCTTTAGGGAATCTGCCTCCGCTGCTTCTTCGCCATCCCCGTATTTTGGGGTGTCCACCATGTATACGTCATATGACGAGGTGGCCTTCCAGTGCCCTGTAGGCGCTGGTACCTGTTCGTCTCCGGCATCATCGTCCATAGCATCGATGTCGTCGGAGTCGAAGTCTAGCATGTCGGTTAAATCCTCGATAGTGGCTACAAAGTGGGTGGTGGGTGGGCGCTGAATTTCTTCGTCGTCCGTACCCCAACCATCCTAGCCATAGTCCGGCCAGGACACTCCCGATAACGAGAGATGCTTTAATGAATTCAGGATATCGCCAAAAGGCGAGTGTTGGAATATGTCCGCGGTGGTGAAATCCATAACCGGCGCCCAATCCGGATTGATTGGCAGGGGCGCGGGAGGTTCGGAGTCCGGCGAGAATCCGCGCCGGAATCACGAAGCCGCAAGGACAAGATTGGTGTTCGGCTCCATCGCCGTGGATGTTGAAGCCCCCAGGGCGGCGTCTATCCGACGGCCCTCGATCTGGGCGATCGGCGCCGGACTAATGGCCGGAGCGGATCCGTGTGCGGCCACCAAGGCACTGTTCGGCGACAGAGCTAGACCGTGCCCATCGTCATAGTGCGGCGCGCTTGGCTGTGGCTCGGGTCCGTCGAAGATCAAGTCTCCGCGGGCATCGGCCGTGAAGTCTAAGTTTCCAAATCGACCGACGGCCAGGGCGAGCTTCGATCTGCTCCAGATGGCCAAGTGAATTGCCCGCAAAGGCGGCCGCCGAATACGAAGATCTGTCCGGGAGAAAAGTCTCGCCGACATCGTTGTTGGTTGAAGTTGCCATCAAGCCTATCGGTGACGACACGAGGAACTATCAATGAAAGCACCAATGTCGGTGTCAAAACCGCGGATCTTGGGTAGGGGGTCTGAACTCAGGCGCCTAGGCGGATGGTAACAAGAGACGAGGGACACAATGTTTTTACCTGTGTTCGGGCCCTCTCGATGGAGGTAAAACCCTACGCCCCGCTTGATTAATATTGATGATATGGGTAGTACAAGAGTAGATCTACCACGAGATCAAGGAGGCTAAACCCTAGAAGCTAGCCTATGGTATGATTGTTGAGATGTATGTTGTCCCACGGACTAAAGCCCTCCCGTTTATATAGACACCGGAGAGGGCTAGGGTTACACAGTAGTCGGTTACAATGGTAGGAGATCTACATATCCAGACAAGCAAGCTTGCCTTCCACGCCAAGGAAAGTACCATCCTGACATGAGCCGAGTCTTCAATCTCGTATCTTCGTAGTCTTGGAGTCCGGTGGATATTGATAGTCCGGCTATCCGGACACCCCCTAGTCCAGGACTCCCTCACTCAATGCTGGCACCAAATAACAATTATTCAGGTCTAAAACTAATCCCGAAGGGAGATGTAGAGGTAGCGTGCCGACCACGATCACATCGACTCTGGAACCATTTCCCACGTCCATCATCACCTCGTCCTTAGCCAATCTTCGCTTAATCCGTAGCCCCTATTTCGAGTTGCAACTATGAGCAACAGAACCAGTATCAAATACCCAGGCGCTACTTCGAGCATTAGTTAAGTACACATCAATAACATGTTTACCAAATATACCTTTCACTTTGCCATCCTTCTTATCCGCCAAATACTTGGGGCAGTTCCGCTTCGAGTGACCAGTCCCTTGCGGTAGAAGCACTCGGCCAGTGCTTAGGTCCGCATTGGGTTTCTTCTCTTGAGCAGCAACCTTTTTGCCGTTCTTCTTGAAGTTCCCCTTCTTCCCTTTGCCTTTTTTCTTGAAACTAGTGGTCTTATTGACCATCAACACTTGATGCTCCTTTTTTATTTCTACCTCCGCAGCCTTTAGCATTGCGAAGAGCTCGGGAATAGTCTTATTCATCCCTTGCATATTATAGTTCATCACGAAGCCTTTATAACTTGGTGGCAGTGATTGAAGAACTCTGTCAATGACACAATCAAATGGAAGATCAACTCCTAGCTGACTCAAGTGGTTATGGTACCCAGACATTCTGAGTATGTGTTTACTGACAGAACTATTCTCCTGTTGGGGAACACAGTAATTTCAAAATTTTCCTACGCACACGCAAGATCATGGTGATGCATAGCAACGAGAGGGGAGAGTGTTGTCCACGTACCCTTGTAGACCTAGAGCGGAAATGTTATAACAACGCGGTTGATGTAGTCGTACGTCTTCACGGCCCGACCGATCAAGCACTGAAACTACGGCACCTCCGAGTTTTAGCACACGTTCAGCTCGATGACGATCCCCGGACTCTGATCCAGCAAAGTGTCAGGGATGAGTTCCGTTAGCACGACGGCGTGGTGACGATCTTGATGTTCTACCGTTGCAGGGCTTCACCTAAGCACCGCTACAATATTATTGAGGACTATGGTGGAGGGGGGCACCGCACATGGCTAAGAGATCTCAAGGATCAATTGTTGTTGTGTCTAGAGGTGCCCCTGCCCCTCAGATATAAAGAAGCCGGGGAGGGGTCCGCCAAGAGGCGGCGCCAGAGGAGTCCTCCTCCCACCGGGAGTAGGACTCCCCCCTTCCTTGTTGGAGTAGGAGAGAAGGAAAGAGGGGGAGAGGAGGAAGGAAAAGGGGGCTGCACCCCTTGTCCAATTCGGACCAGAGGGGGGCTGCGCGCCTCCTTCCTTTCGGCCTCTCTCCTCTATTC
Organism: Aegilops speltoides; assembly: GCA_021437245.1. Lineage (NCBI taxonomy): Eukaryota > Viridiplantae > Streptophyta > Magnoliopsida > Poales > Poaceae > Aegilops > Aegilops speltoides. Next base: position 93,061,147 of record CM038147.1, on the reverse strand, counting down.
CCGTGTGGCCTAATAAGGCCTATATACTCCCCTGTGAATTCCCGTAACTCTCCGGTACTCCGAAAAATAACCGAATCACTCGGAACCTTTCCGAAGTCCGAATATAGTCGTCCAATATATCGATCTTTACTTCTCGACCATTTCGAGACTCCTCGTCATGTACCAGATCTCATCCGGGACTCCGAACTCCTTCGGTACATCAAAACTCATAAACTCATAATATAACCACATCGAAACCTTATGTATGGGACCCTACGGGTTCGAGAACAATGTAGACATGACCAAGACACGCCTCCGTCAATAACCAATAGCGGAACACGGATGCTCATATTGGCTCCCACATATTCTACGAAGATCTTTATCGGTCAAACCGCATAACGACATACGTTGTTCCCTTTGTCATCGGTATGTTACTTGCCCGAGATTCGATCGTTGGTATCTCAATACCTAGTTCAATCTCGTTACCGGCAAGTCTCTTTACTCGTTCCGTAATACGTCATCCTGCAACTAACTCATTAGTTGCAATGCTTGCAAGGCTTAAGTGATGTGTATTACCGAGAGGGCCCAGAGATACCTCTCCGACAATGGGAGTGACAAATCCTAATCTCGAAATACGCCAACCCAACATGTACCTTCGGAGACACCTGTAGATCTCCTTTACAATCACCCAGTTACGTTGTGACGTTTGGTAGCACACAAAGTGTTCCTTCGGTAAACGGGAGTTGCATAATCTCATAGTCATAGGAACATGTATAAGTCATGAAGAAAGCAATAACAACATACTAAACGATCAAGTGCTAAGCTAACAAAATGGGTCAAGTCAATCACATCATTCTCCTAATGATGTGATCCCGTTAATCAAATAACAACTCTTGTCTATGGTTAGGAAACTTAACCATCTTTGATTAACGAGCTAGTCAAGTAGAGGCATACTAGTGACACTATGTTTGTCTATGTATTCACATATGTATTATGTTTCCGGTTAATACAATTCTAGCATGAATAATAAACATTTATCATGAAATAAGGAAATAAATAATAACTTTATTATTTCCTCTAGGGCATATTTCCTTCAGTCTCCCACTTGCACTAGAGTCAATAATCTAGTTCACATTGCCATGTGATTTAACACCAATATTCATATCTGTATATGATTAACACCCATAGTTCACATCGTCATGTGACCAACACCCAAAGGGTTTAGTAGAGTCAATAATCTAGTTCACATAGCAATGTGATTAACACCCAAAGAGTACTAAGGTGTGATCTTGTTTTGTTTGTGAGAGAAGCTTAGTCAACGGGTCTGTCACATTTAGAGCCGTATGTATTTTGCAAATATTCTATTTTTACAATGCTCTGCACGGAGCTACTCTAGCTAATTGCTCCCACTTTCAATATGTATCCAGATTAAGACTTAGAGTCATCTGGATCAGTGCCAAAACTTGTATCGACGTAACCTTTTACGACGAACCTTTTTCACCTCCATAATCGAGAAACATATCCTTATTCCACTAAGGATAATTTTGACCAATGTCCAGTGATCTACTCCTAGATCACTATTGTACTCCCTTGCCAAATTTAGAGCAAGGTATACAATAGGTCTGGTACATAGCATAGCATACTTTATAGAACCTATGACTGAGGCATAGGGAATGACTTTCATTCTCTTTTTATTTTCTGCCGTGGTCGGGATTTGAGTCTTACTCAATTTCACACCTTTGCAACACAGGGAAGAACTCTTTCTTTGACTGTTCCATTTTGAACTATTTCAAAATCTTGACAAGGTATGTACTTATTGAAAAACTTATCAAGCGTCTTGATCACTCTCAATAGATTTTTATGCTCAATATGTAAGTAGCTTTACTGAGGTCTTTCTTTTAAAGAACTCCTTTCAAATACTCCTTTATGCTTTCCAGAAAAATTCTACACCATTTCTGATCAACAATATGTTACTAACATATATTTATCAGAAGGGCGGTAGTGCTCCCACTCACTTTATTGTAAATACAGGCTTCACCGCAAGTCTGTATAAAACTATATGCTTTTATTAACTTATCAAAGCGTATATTCCAATTCTGAGATGCTTGCACCAGTCCATAGATGGATCGCTGGAGCTTGCACATTTTGTTAGCACCTTTAGGATTGACAAAATCTTCTGGTTGCATCATATACAACTCTTCTTTAAGAAAACCATTAAGGAATGCAGTTTTGATATCCATTTGCTAGATTTCATAAAATGTGGCAATTGCTAACATGATTCGGACAGACTTAAGCATCGCTGCAGTTGAGAAAATTTCATTGTAGTCAACACCTTGAACTTGTCGAAAACCTTTTTGCGACAAGTCGAGCTTTGTAGATAGTAATGAAGGAAATATGCCCTAGAGGCAATAATAAAGTTATTATTTATTTCCTCATATCATGATAAATGTTTATTATTCATGCTAGAATTGTATTAACCGGAAACATAATACATGTGTGAATACATAGACAAAACTATAGTCACTAGTATGCCTCTACTTGACTAGCTCATCAATCAAAGATGGTTATGTTTCCTAACCATAGACATGTGTTGTCATTTGATTAGTGGGATCACATCATTAGGAGAATGATGTGATTGACATGACCCATTCTCATTAGCCTAGCACTTGATCGCTTAGTATACTTGCTATTGCTTTCTTCATGACTTATACAAAGTTCCCGCAACTATGAGATTGTGCAACTCCGTTTACGGAAGAACACTTTGTGTACTACCAAACGTCACAACGAATCGGGTGATTATAAAGGTGCTCTCTGTGTGTTCCAAGGTACATGTTGGGTTGGCATAATTCGAGATTAGGATTTGTCACTCCGATTGTCGGAGAGGTATCTCTCGGCCCTCTCGGTAATACTCATCACCTAAGCCTTGCAAGCATGTAACTAATGAGTTAGTTATGAGATGATGTATTACGGAACGAGTAAAGAGACTTGCCGGTAACGAGATTGAACTAGGTATTGGATACCGACGATCAAATCTCGGGCAAGTAACTTACCGATGACAAAGGGAACAAAGTATGTTGTTATGCGGTTTGACCGATAAAGATCTTCGTAGAATATGTAGGAACCAATATGGACATCAAGGTCCCGCTATTGGTTATTGATCGAGACTGGTTCTAGGTCATGTCTACATAGCTCTCGAACCCGTAGGGTCCGCACGCTTAACGTTTCGATGACAGTTTTATTATGAGTTTATAAGTTTTGATGTACCAAGTTTGTTGAGTCCCTGATGTGATCACGGACATGACGGGAGTCTCAAATGGTCGAGACACTTAAATATTGATATATTGGACGACTATATTCGGACACCGGAAGTGTTCCGAAGTTTTCGGAGAAACCGAGTACCGAGGGTTACCGAACCCCACGGAAGTAATGGGCCTTGATGGGCCCTATTGGAGAAAGAGAGGGGCCGGCCAGGGCAAGTGGCGCGCCCCCTCCCCTTGAGTCCGAATAGGACAAGGAAGGGGGGCGGCGCCCCCCTTGCCTTCCCCCTCTCCACTCCTTCCTTCCCCCTCCTTCTTGGATTAGGAAAGGGAGGGGGAAACCTACTTGGAGTAAGTTTCCCCCTCCTAGGGCGCGCCTCCCCTTATGCCGGCCCCCTCCTCCTCTCCTCCTTTATATACGGGGGCGGGGGGCACCCCATAGACACACAAGTTGATCTACGGATCGTTCCTTAGCCGTGTCGCGTGCCCCTTCCACCATATTCCACCTCGGTCATATCGTCACGGAGTTTAGCGAAGCCTGCGCCGATAGAACATCATCATCGTCACCACGCCGTCGTCTTGACGGAACTCATCTCCGGAGCTCGGCTGGATCGGAGGCCGGAGATCGTCATCGAGCTGAATGTGTGCTGAACTCGGAGGCTCCGTACGTTCGGTGCTTGGATCGGTTGGAGCGTGAAGACGTACGACTACATCAACCGCGTTGTGCTAACGCTTCCGCTTACGGTCTACGAGGGTACGTGGACGAACACTCTCCCCTCTCGTTGCTATGCCATCACCATGATCTTGCGTGTGCGTAGGAAATTTTTTGAAATTACTACGTTCCCCAACAGTGGCATCCGAGCCTAGGTTTTATGCGTTGATGTTATATGCACGAGTAGAACACAAGTGAGTTGTGGGCGATATAAGTCATACTTACCAAAGATGTCATACTTTGGTTCAGCGGTATTGTGAGATGAAGCGGCCCGGACCGACATTACGCGTATGCTTATGCGAGACTGGTTTCACCGTTACGAGCACTCGTGCTTAAAGGTGGCTGGCGGGTGTCTGTCTCTCTCACTTTAGCTAAATCGAGTGTGGCTACGCCCGGTCCTTGCGAAGGTTAAAACAGCACCAACTTGACGAACTATCATTGTGGTTTTTGATGCGTAGGTAAGAACGATTCTTGCTAAGCCCGTAGCAGCCACGTAAAATTTGCAACAACAAAGTAGAGGACGTCTAACTTGTTTTTGCAGGGCATGTTCTGATGTGATATGGTCAAGACGTGATGCTATATTTTATTGTATGAGATGATCATGTTTTGTAACCGAAGTTATCGGCAACTAGCAGGAGCCATATGGTTGTCGCTTTATTGTATGAAATGCAAACGCCTTGTAATTGCTTTACTTTATCTCTAAGCGGTAGCGATAGTCGTAGAAGCAATAGATGGCGTAAACAACAACGATGCTACGATGGAGATCAAGGTGTCGCGCCGGTGACGATGGTGATCACGACGGTGCTTCGGAGATGGAGATCACAAGCAACAGATGATGATGGACATATCATATCACTTATATTGATTGCATGTGATGTTTATCCTTTATGCATCTTATCTTGCTTTGATTGACGGTAGCATTTTAAGATGATCTCTCACTAAAATTATCAAGAAGTGTTCTCCCTGAGTATGCACCGTTGCCAAAGTTCGTCGTGCCGAGACACCACGTGATGATCGGGTGTGATAAGTTCTACGTCCATCTACGACGGGTGCAAGCCAGTTTTGCACACGCAGAATACTCATGTTAAACTTGACGAGCCTAGCATATGCAGATATGGCCTCGGAACACGGAGACCAAAAGGTCGAGCGTGAATCATATAGTAGATATGATCAACATAGTGATGTTCACCATTGAAAACTACTCCATCTCACGTGATGATCGGTTATGGTTTAGTTGATTTGGATCACGTGATCACTTAGATGACTAGAGAGATGTATGTCTAAGTGGGAGTTCTTAAGTAATATGATTAATTGAACTTAAATTTATCATGAACTTAGTACCTGATAGAATCTTGCTTGTCTATGTTTGTTTGTAGATAGATGGCTCGTGTTGTTGTTCCGTTGAATTTTAATGCGTTCCTTGAGAAAGCAAAGTTGAAAGATGATGGTAGCAATTACACGGACTCGGTCCTTAACCTGAGGATTATCCTCATTGCTACACAGAAAAGTTATGTCCTCGAAGCACCGCTGGGTGCGAACTGCTGCTGATGTAACCGACGGCGTTAAGAACGTCTGCAGAGCAAAGCTGATGACTACTCTATAGTTCGATGTGCCATGCTTTACGGCTTAGAACCGGGTCTTCAACGACGTTTTGAACGTCATGGAGCATATGAGATGTTCCAGAGTTGAAGTTAATATTTCAAGCAAATGCCCGGATTGAGAGATATGAAGTCTCCAATAAGTTCTATAGCTGCAAGATGGAGGAGAATAGTTACAAGGTGAACACATACTCGTAATGTCTGGTTATAATAATCACTTGATTCAACCGGGAGTTAATCTTCACGATGATAGTGTCATTGATGAATTCTCCAATCATTGCCACCAAGCTACAAGAGCTTTGTGATGAACTATAATATGCAAGGGATGAACAAGACTATTCCCGAGCTCTTCGCAATGCTAAAAGCATGGAGGTAGAAATCAAGAAGGAGCATCAAGTGTTGATGGTCAATAAGACCACTAGTTTCAAGAAAAAGGGCAAAGGGAAGAAGAAGGGAACTTCAAAAGAATGGCAAGCAAGTTGCTGCTCAAGAGAAGAAACCCAAGTCTGGACCTAAGCACAAAACGAGTGCTTCTACCGCAAGCGATCGTCACCGAAGCGGAACTGCCCCAAGTATTTGGCGGATAATAAGGATGGCAAAGTGAACAAAGGTATATGTGATATACATGTTATTGATGTGTACCTAACTAGAGCTCGTAGTAGCACTGGTATTTGATAACGGGTTCATTGCTAATATTTGCAACTCAAAGCAGGACTACGGAATAAGCGAGCATCGCCAAGGACGAGGTGACGATGCGCGTGGGAAACGGTTCCAAAGTCGATGTGATCGCGGTCGGCACGCTACCTCTACATCTACCTTCGGGATTAGTTTTAGACCTGAATAATTGTTATTTGGTGCCAGCGGTCTTGTTTGATGCAAGACGGTTATTCATTTAAATCAGAGAATAATGGTTTTTCTATTTATATGAGTAATATCTTTTATGGTCATGCACCCTTGAAGAGTGGTCTATTTTTATTGAATCTCAATAGTAGTGACACACATATTCATAATGTTGAAGCCAAAAGATGCAGAGTTGATAATGATAGTGCAACTTATTTGTGGCACTGCCGTTTAGGTCATATCAGTGTAAAACGCATGAAGAAACTCCATACTGATGGACTTCTAGAATCACTTGATTATGAATCACTTGGTACTTGCGAACCGTTCCTCATGGGCAAGATGACTAAAACACCGTTCTCCGGAACTATGGAGAGAGCAATAGATTTGTTGGAAATCATACATACAGATGTATGTGGACCGATGAATGTTGAGGCTCGTGGCGGATATCATTATTTTCTCACCTTCACAGATGATTTGAGCAGATATGGGTATATCTACTTAATGAAGCACAAGTCTGAAACATTTGAAAAGTTCAAAGAATTTTAGAGTGAAGTGGAAAATCATCGTAACAAGAAAATAAAGTTTCTACGATCCGATCGTGGAGGAGAATATTTGAGTTACGAGTTTGGTTTACATATGAAACAATGCGGAATAGTTTCGCAACTCACGCCACCCGGAACACCACAACGAAATGGTGTGTCCGAACGTCGTAATCGTACTTTACCTGATATAGTGCGATCTATGATGTCTCTTACCGATTTACCGCTATCGTTTTGGGGTTATGCTTTAGAGACGGCCGCATTCACGTTAAATAGGGCACCATCAAAATCCGTTGAGACGACGCCTTATGAACTGTGGTTTGGCAAGAAACCAAAGTTGTCGTTTCTTAAAGTTTGGGGCTACGATGCTTATGTGAAGAAACTTCAACCGATAAGCTCGAACCCAAATCGAGAAATGTGTCTTCATAGGATACCCAAAAGAGATCATGGGTACACCTTCTATCACAGATCCGAAGGCAAGACATTCGTTGCTAAGAATGGATCCTTTCTAGAGAAGGAGTTTCTCTCGAAAGAAGTGAGTGGGAGGAAAGTAGAACTTGATGAGATAATCAGATCTACTCCCTTATTGGAAAGTAGTTCATCACGAGAACCGGTTCCGTGACGACTACACCAATTAGTGAGGAAGCTAATGATATTGATCATGAAACTTCAGATCAAGTTTCTCTTGAACCTCGTGGGTCTACCAGAGTAGGATCCGCACTGAGTGGTACGGTAATCCTATTCTGGAAGTCATGTTACTTGACCATGATGAACCTACGAACTATGAGGAAGCAATGATGAGCCCAGATTCCGCAAAATGGCTAGAGGCCATGAAATCTGAGATGGGATCCATGTATGAAAACAAAGTATGGACTTTGGTTGACTTGCCCGATGATCGGCAAGCCATTGAGAATAAATGGATCTTTAAGAAGAAGACTGACGCTGAAGGTAATGTAACTATCTATAAAGCTCGACTTGTTGCGAAAGGTTTTCGACAAGTTCAAGGGGTTGACTACGATGAGACTTTCTCACCCATAGCGATGCTTAAGTCTGTCCGAATCATGTTAGCTATTGCTGCATTTCATGATTATGAAATTTGGCAAATGGATGTCAAGACTGCATTCTTGAATGGATTTCTAGAAGAAGAGTTGTATATGATGCAGCCGGAAGGTTTTGTTAATCCAAAAGGTGCTAACAAAGTATGCAAGCTCCAGCGCTCCATTTATGGACTGGTGCAAGCATCTCGGAGTTGGAATAAATGCTTTGATAATGTGATCAAAGCATATGGTTTTATCTGCACTTTTGGAGAAGCCTCAGATTTACAAGAAAGTGAGTGGGAGCTCAGAGCATTTCTAGTTTTATATGTAGATGACATATTATTAATTGGAAATGATATAGAATTTCTGGATAGCATAAAGGGATACTTGAATAAAAGTTTTTCAATGAAAGACCTCGGTGAAGCTGCTTACATATTGGGCATCAAGATCTATAGAGATAGATCAAGATGCTTAATAGGACTTTCACAAAGCACATACCTTGACAAAATTTTGAAAAAGTTCAAAATGGATCAGGCAAAGAAAGGATTCTTGCCTGTACTACAAGGTGTGAAGTTGAGTCAAACTCAATGCCCGACCACAGCAGAAGATAGAGAGAAAATGAAAAATGTTCCCTATGCTTCAGCCATAGGCTCTATAATGTATGCAATGTTGTGTACCAGACCTGACGTATGCTTAGCAATAAGCTTGGCAGGAAGGTACCAAAGTAATCCAGAGTGGATCATCGGACAGCGGTCAAGAACATCCCGAAATACCGAAAAGGACTAAGGATATGTTTCTCGATATGGAGGTGGCAAAGAGCTAGTCGTAAATGGTTACGTCGATGCAAGCTTTGACACTGATCCGGACGATTCTAAATCGCAAACCGGATACGTGTTTTTATTAAACGGTGGAGCTGTAAGTTGGTGCAGTTCTAAACAAAGCGTCGTGGCGGGATCTACATATGAAGCGGAGTACATAGCTGCTTCGGAAGCAGCGAATGAAGGAGTCTGGATGAAGGAGTTCATTTCCAATCTAGGTGTCATACCTAGTGCATCGGGACCAATGAAGATCTTCTCGTGACAATCTCGGTGCAATTGCCTTGGCAAAGGAATCCAAATTTCACAAGTGGACCAAGCACATCAAGAGACGCTTCAATTCCATTCGGGACCAAGTCCAAGTGGGAGACATAGAGATTTGCAAGATACATACGGATCTGAATGTTGCAGACCCGTTGACTAAGCCTCTCTCACGAGCAAAACATGATCAGCACCAAGACTCCATGGGTGTTAGAATTATTACTATGTAATCTAGATTATTGACTCTAGTGCAAGTGGGAGACTGAAGGAAATATGCCCTAGAGGCAATAATAAAGTTATTATTTATTTCCTCATATCATGATAAATGTTTATTATTCATGCTAGAATTGTATTAACCAGAAACATAATACATGTGTGAATACATAGACAAAACTATAGTCACTAGTATGCCTCTACTTAACTAACTCATCAATAAAAGATGGTTATGTTTCCTAACCATAGACATGTGTTGTCATTTGATTAGTGGGATCACATCATTAGGAGAATGATGTGATTGACATGACCCATTCCGTTAGCCTAGCACTTGATCGTTTAGTATACTGCTATTGCTTTCTTCATGACTTATACAAAGTTCCTGCAACTATGAGATTGTGCAACTCCCGTTTACCGCAAGAACACTTAATGTGCTACCAAACGTCACAACGTAACTGGGTGATTATAAAGGTGCTCTACAGGTGTTTCCGAAGGTACATGTTGGGTTGGCATAATTCGAGATTGGGATTTGTCACTCCGATTGTCGGAGAGGTATCTCTGGGCCCTCTCGGTACTACTCATCACCTAAGCCTTGCAAGCATGTAACTAATGAGTTAGTTATGAGATGATGTATTACGGAACGAGTAAAGAGACTTGCCGGTAACGAGATTGAACTAGGTATTGGATACCGACGATCAAATCTCGGGCAAGTAACATACCGATGACAAAGGAACAAAGTATGTTGTTATGCGGTTTGACCGATAAAGATCTTCGTAGAATATGTAGGAACCAATATGGACATCCGGTCCCGCTATTGGTTATTGACCGAGAATGGTTCTAGGTCATGTCTACATAGTTCTCGAACCCGTAGGGTCCGCACGCTTAACGTTTCGATGATGTTTTATTATGAGTTTATAAGTTTTGATGTACGAAGTTTGTTCGAGTCCCGATGTGATCACGGACATGACGAGGAGTCTCAAATGGTCGAGATATAAAGATTGATATATTGGGCGACTATATTCGGACACCGAAGTGTTCCGAAGTTTTTGAGAAAACCGAGTACCGGAGGGTTACCGAACCCTCCCCGGGAAGTAATGGGCCTTGATGGGCCCTATTGGAGAAAGAGAGGGGCCGGACAGGGCAAGTGGCGCGCCCCCTCCCCTTGAGTCCGAATAGGACAAGGAAGGGGCGCCCCTGCCTTCCCCTCCCTCCTTCCTTCCCTCCTTCTTGGATTAGGAAGGGAGGAAACCTACTGGAGTAGGTTTCCCCCTCCTAGCGCCCTCCCCTTAGGCCGCCCCTCCTCCTCTCCTCCTTTATATCTTGGGCGGGGGCACCCATAGACACACAAGTTGATCTACGGATCGTTCCTTAGCCGTGTGCGGTGCCCCCTTCCACCATATTCCACCTCGGTCATATCATCGCGGAGTTTAGGTGAAGCCCAGCGCCAGTAGAACATCATCATCGTCACCACGCCGTCGTGCTGACGGAACTCATCTCCGGAGCTCGGCTGGATCGGAGGCCGGAGATCGTCATCGAGCTGAACGTGTGCTGAACTCGAAGGCTCCGTACGTTCGGTGCTTGGATCGGTCGGATCGTGATGACGTACGACTACATCAACCGCGTTGTGCTAACACTTCCACTTACGGTCTACGAGGGTACGTGGACGAACACTCTCCCCTCTCGTTGCTATGCCATCACCATGATCTTGCGTGTGCGTAGGAATTTTTTTTGAAATTACTACGTTCCCCAACAAGTAACACTACTATCAGCATCTGTCTTCCTCTTGAAGATCCATTTATACAATATGGCTTGCCGATCATCGGGCAACTCCACCAAAGTCCACACTTTGTTCTCATACATGGATCCCATCTCAGATTTCATGGCCTCAAGCCATTTCGCGGAATCTGGGCTCATCACCGCTTCCTCATAGTTCGTAGGTTCGTCATGGTCAAGTAACATGACCTCCAAAATAGGATTACCGTACCACTCTGGTCTGGACCGTACTCTGGAAGACCTACGAGGTTCTGTAGTAACTTGATCTGAAGTTTCATGATCATCATCATTAGCTTCCTCACTAATTGGTGTAGAAATCACTAGAACTAATTTCTGTGATGAACTACTTTCCAATTCGGGAGAAGGTACAATTACCTTATCAAGCTTTACTTTCCTCCCACTCACTTCTTTCGAGAGAAACTCCTTCTCTAGAAAGGATCCGAATTTAGCAACAAAAATCTTTCCTTCAGATCTGTGATAGAAGGTGTACCCAATAGTTTCTTTTGGGTATCCTATGAAGACGCACTTCTCCAATTTGGGTTTGAGCTTATTAGGTTGAAAACCTTTTTCATATAAGCATCACAACTCCAAACTTTAAGAAACGACAGCTTAGGTTTACTGCTAAACCGTAGTACATACGGTGTCGTCTCAACGGATTTAAATGGTGCCCTATTAAACGTGAATGCAGCGGTCTCTAATGCATAACCCCAAAACGATAGTCGTAAACCGATAAGAGACATCATAGATTGCACCATATCCAATAAAGTGCGGTTACAACGTTCGGACACACCATAACGTTGTGGTGTTCCAGGTGGCGTGAGCTATGAAACTATTCCACATTGTTTTAATTGAAGACCAAACTCGTAACTCAAATATTCGTCTCCACGATCAGATCGCAGAAACTTTTATTTTCTTGTTACGATGATTTTTCCACTTCACTCTGAAATTCTTTGAACCTTTCAACTATTTCAGACTTATGTTTCATCAAGTAGATATACCCATATCTGCTCAAATCATTTTGTGAAGGTCAGAAAATAACGATACTTGCCACGAGCATCAACACTCATTGGATCGCATACATCGGTATGTATTATTTCCAATAAGTCAAGAGCTTGTTCCATTGTTCCGAGAACGGAGTTTTAGTCATCTTGCCCAAAAGGCACGGTTCACAAGCATCAAATGATTCATAACCAAGTGATTCCGAAAATCCATGTTTATGGAGTTTCTTCATGCGCTTTACAATCGATATGACCCAAACGGCGATGCCACAAATAAGTTGCACTATCATTATTAACTTTGCATCTTTTGGCATCAATATTATGAATATGTGTATCACTACGATCGAGATCCAACAAACTATTTTCATTGGGTGTATAACCATCGAAGGTTTTATTCATGTAAGCAGAATAACAATTATTCTTTAACTTCAATGAATAACCGTATCGCAATAAACATGATCAAATCATATTCATGCTCAACATAAACGCTAAATAACATTTATTTAGTTTTAACACTAATCTCGAAAATATAGGGAGTGTGTGATGATGATCATATCAATCTTGGAACTATTTCCAACACTCATCGTCACTTCCCTCAACTAGTCTCTGTTTATTATGTAACTCTGTTTGAGTTACTAATCTTAGCAACCTAACAAGTATCAAATACTCGGGGCTACTATAAACACTAGTAAGGCACACATCAAACACTTGTATATCAAATATACCCTTGTTCACTTTGCCATCCTTCTTATCCACCAAATATTCAGGGTATTTCCGTTTCCAATGACCATTTCCTTTGCAGTGTAAGCACTTTCGGTTTAGGCTTTGGTTCAGCTTTGGGCTTCTTCGTGGGAGTGACAACTTGTTTGCCATTCTACTTGAAGTTTCCCTTTCTTTCCCTTTGCCCTTTTCTTGAAACTAGTGGTCTTGTCAATCATCAACACTTGATGCTTTTTCTTGATTTCTACCTTCGTTGATTTCAACATCACGAAGAACTCGGGAATCGTTTTCGTCATCCCTTGTATACTATAGTTCATCACGAAGTTCTAGTAACTTAGTGATGGTGACTAGAGAATTCTGTCAATCACTATCTTATCTGGAAGATTAACTCCCACTTGATTCAAGCGATTGAAGTACCCACACAATCTGGCACATGCTCACTAGTTGAGCGATTCTACTCCATCTTTTAGTTATAGAACTTGTTGGAGACTTCATATCTCTCAACTCGGGTATTTGCTTGAAATATTAAATTCAATTCCTGGAACATCTCATATGGTCCATGACGTTCAAAACGTCTTTGAAGTCCCGATTCTAAGCCGTTAAGCATGGTGCACTAAACTATCAAGTAGTCATCATATTGAGCTAGCCAAACGTTCATAACGTCTGCATCTGCTCCTGCAATAGGTTTGTCACCTAGCGGTGCATTAAGGACATAATTATTCTGTGCAGCAATGAGGATAAACCTCTGATCACGGATCCAATCCGCATCATTGCTACTAACATTTTTCAAAACAATTTTCTCTAGGAACATATCAAAATAAACATATGAAAGGAACAACGCGAGCTATTGATCTACAACATAATTTGCAAAATACTACCAGGACTAAGTTTATGATAAATTTAAGTTCAATTAATCATATTACTTAAGAACTCCCACTTAGATAGACATCCCTCTAATCCTCTAAGTGATTACGTGATCCATATTAACTACACCATGTCCGATCATCACGTGAGATGGAGTAGTTTCAACGGTGAACATCAATATGTTGATCATATCCACTATATGATTCACGCTCAAACTTTTGGTCTCCGTGTTCCGAGGCCATATCACTACAAGAAATATGTCAACTTGTGACCACCACTATTGGTCACTGAATGGTCACAAATTTCCATTTGTGACCTTTTTGTGACCAAAAACATAAGGTCAAAAGCTGGCCGTCATAAACCGACTATAGCGACCTTTCTTCCGGAATGGTCGCAAACGCGTTCTGACCAAAACAAAAGGTCGAGATTTAACGACCAACTGTTTTGGTCACTAGCAATCCGACCACACCACGCGGATCCACCATGGCAAGCGGCGTGGCGTAATTACTGACCAAATGAAAAGGTCGTAAAATGGAATCAACCGGTCCATTTCAGTAGTCTTGATGGGCCAAGCCCAATAATTCAGCCCATTTAATTTTAATTTTTTCTCTTTATTTTGCTTATCTGCATGGGCCCGGCCCAATAATTTGGCCTTTTAATTTCGGGAATGGAGCCTTTTCTCGATGAAATTGTTTTTTATTCCACTATTGTTTTGGGCCACACCTTTTTAGTCTAGTTCAATTGGGCCTTGGCCTTTTTATTTTCTGTTATGCAGCCTTTTATAAATTTTTTTCTTACAGTCATTTCTTTTTTTAGGCCCAAGCCTTTTTGGTCTAATTCTTGTTTGGGCCTTGGCCTTTTTAGAGCCCATTTCTCATTTTGCATAACTATAGACAGAAAGGGCACTAGTGATCCACAAGCCCAGGTGCACTAGTGATCCACATAACTTAACAGAAAATAAACAAAATGATCCACAAGTTGTAACGCCCTCGATGCGGCTATATCTCCCACGTGTCGAAGCACGACTTAGAGGCATAACCGCATTGAAAGCAATGTCGCAAGTGAGGTAATCTTCGCACAATCCATGTAATACATAAGGGAAAAGGTACATAGTTGGCTTACAATCGCCACTTCACACAATTACATGAATAAAGCATTACATCATCCAGATACAATCAAGGTCCGACTACGGAACCAAAATAAAAGAAGAACCCCAAATGCGACAAAGGACCCTGATCGACCCCAACTGGGCTCCACTACTGATCAACTGAAACGAAACAACACAAAGGGCAAGATCTTCATCGAGCTCCTCCTTGAGCTTGGTTGAGTCCCCCTTTCGATAACATAGGCACCGCAAACTGGTTTTGAAGTATCCGTGAGTCACGAGGACTCAGCAATCTCACACCCGTGAGATCAAGACTATTTAAGCTTATGGGTAAGGTAAAGGCATGAGGTGGAGCTGCAGCAAGCGACTAGCATATACGGAGGCTAACATACGCAAATGGGAGTGAGAAGAGAAAGCAAAGCACGGTCGTCAAAAGTATGATCAAGAAGTGATCCTATAGCAACCTACGTCAAGCATAACTCCAACACCGTGTTCACTTCCCGGACTCCGCCGGAAAGAGACCATCACGGTAACACACACGGTTGATGTATTTTAATTAAGGTCAACTTCAGGTTTTCTACAACCGACATTAACAAATTCCCATCTGCCACATAACCGCAGGCACGGCTCTCGAAAGTTTATACCTGCAGGGTGTCCCAACTTAGCCCATGACAAGCTCTCGCGATCATCGAAGGAATAGACCTTCACCGAGACACTCCGATCAGGCTCGGAATCCCGTACATCAAGACATTTCACAATGGTAAAACAAGACCAGCAAGACCGCCCGATCTTGCCGACAATCCCGATAGGAGCTGCACATATCTCGTTCTCGTGGCAACACCGGATGAGACAAAGCTGAGTAAAACCAGCCCTCGAGTTGCCACGAGGTGGCCTCATGAGCGGCTCGGTTCGGACCAACACTTAGACAAGCACCGCCCGGGGCTGAAATAAAGATGACCCTCGAGAGAGCGACTCCCAAGGGAAAAGATAGGTGGTGGTGAGGCAAATGGTAAAAGTCAATGTTGGGCCTTGCTGGACAAGTTTTATTCAAAGCGAACCGTCAAGGGGTCCCATAAATCACCCGACCGCGTAAGGAACGCAAAATCCGGGAACATAACACCGTATGACGGAAACTAGGGCGGCAAGAGTGGAACAAAACACCGCATAAGGCCGAGCCTTCCACCCTTTACCAAGTATATAGATGCATTAATAATATAAGAGATATTGTGATATCCCAACATAAACCACATCCCACCATGGAGAAATCTTCAACTTCACCGCAACTAGCAACGCTATAAGAGGGCCGAGCAAAGCGGTAACATAGCCAAACAACGGTTTGCATAGGAAAAGGTGTCAAAGGTTAGGGGTTTGACATGGCAATTTGGGAGGCTGACAAGCAAAAGGTAGGCATCGTAGCATTGGCATAGCAAAAGAGCGAGCAAACTAGCATAGCAAAGATAGTAGTGATTTCGAGGGTATGGTCATCTTGCCTGAAAGGTTCTCAGAGTTGTCGAAGGCTGAATCCCCGTAGTCGTTCTCAACAGGTTCCTCGTTCACGTACTCGTCTCCCGGCTCTACCCAAAGCAAGGACACAAGCAACGGAACCACAATCAAACAAGGAACAATGCACAAGCAATATGATGCAATACATGACATGCGATGCGAGATGTGATATGCAATGCATATGTATGCTCGGAAGGAAAATGATGAACTGGCATCAACTTGGCAAACCAAGTATGCCGCTGGAAAGATGAGATGATTTCGTTGAAATCGATATAAAGATCACCGAATCGGATGCACGGTTTGCAAATGACAAGCAAAACAAGAATGATGCAAATCTGCGTTAACAGCCCGATGCTACTTAGCACGCAACACGAAACTATGCTACAGCACCCCAACATAAAAACAAAGCATATGGCAGCGAACTACAGGAGATGCTTAACAAAAGAGGAACACTGAGCTACGGCTAAATCACATCATAACATGTTCAAACAAGCATGGAGAAAATGCTCAAAATATCAGGTTCACAGACTTAGTGAAAATACTAACATGCCAGGAATTAACATCAGGAAGGCATGTTTAGAGCAAGCAAACAACATGTTACAGGAAGATATAATAGCAAAGCAAGGCATGACATGATTCTACTCAAAGCATATATCAATAGTCCCTTACTGACCATAAGCCAAAAAGGACTCTAAGAAATGATGGCACCCATGTAAACATAGCAAGTTTTATTACAGATTTCAGACTTAGTGAAAATATCAGGACATGGCAAAAACAGATTCAACATGGCATGTTCGTGAGCTCGATGCACTCACTACAAAGCAAGACATGGCATGGCAAGGCAACCAACAGTAAGAAGGCATGATTATGAAGCTAAGAATGGCAAGAGCAAGGTCATAGCATACACGGATCAACTACAACGACCTCGTGAAAATTGAATCTCATGCAAACAATCTGCCAGAAACATTTTCAAGCAACTTTGGAGCAAGAAATGAAAATGTTCCAGCAGGCTATAAATGCAACCAAGGGCATGAATGGATAGAGCAAGACATGTATATCAAATCATGTTTATAGAGCATCTCCAGATTATGCATAGAATGATTAGTGGAAGCATGTTAACATGGCATCAAATTATAACAGAATCTGCCAGGAAAACTGTAACAGCAACTACCCTACTTTACAAGCTTGATACACTCAGCACACAACTCACGAAAATACATGGTCAACACCCCTGGAAAGATGGCATGGCAAAGTCCAACATTCATGTAGAGCTCATACTCATAGGATGCACACATAAATCATGGCAAAAATGACAAAAGAGCTCGAACTGATAAGAATCTGAAACTAACGATCTGAAGCTATCTTCCAACAGAGTTTCGGGCATCAAGATGAGCTCAAATGCAAATGATGCAATGGAATGAAATGATGTACTCGTCGATGCGAACAATTTGACATATTATACGCGCAAAACGGAGCTACGGATGCGGAGATGTGATATGATGAAAATGCATGAAAATTACTGGAAACGGGGACTTAGTGGGAAAAACGGGGTCAACCTCGGTTGGCACGGATTTCGAGGCGGTGGCGGGGGCTCGCCGGAGTTCGGCCGGCGTTCGCCGGAGATGCACACGGGGGAGACCGGGAGGTGGCCCCGGACCGGATCCGCCGGATCCGCCGGGCGGCGGCGCGAGGCGCGGAGGCGCGGCGTTGCAGCGCATGCATGACGGCGGCAGGCGGCAGGCAGGCGGCGTGTGCGTGCGGCGGGCGGCGGCGTGGCGGCGCGGCGCTGCGGCGGCGCGGGCGGCGTGCGGCGCGGGTGGGCGGGCGGCGCGGCGTGAGGCGGCCTTGGCGGGCGGGGGCCAGCGGCGGCGGCGGCGGAGGCGCCGGGCATGTGGACGCAGCCGGCGAGGCGCGGCGGCAAGCGCATGGATGGACCATGAGGGCAGTTCGGCCCGAGCGGGCAGCGGCGGAGGAGAAGCTCTGCGTGCGACGTGGCGGCAGACGATTCGCCAAGGGACGGCGGCGGACATGTCCGGCCGTCGGGCGGACACGTCCGGCGGCGGCGGGGGCGATTTGATCTAGGGTTTGGACGAAAATTTCGGGGGAGGGGACTATTTTATAGGTAGAGGGAGCTAGGAGAGTCCAAATGAGGTGCGGTTTTCGGCCACGCGATCGTGATCGAACGACCGAGAGCATGGAGAGGAGTTTGGTGGGTTTTGGGCCAGTTTGGAAGGGGTGTTGGGCTGCAACAAAAGAGGGCTTTGCGGTTACCCGGTTAACCGTTGGAGTACCAAACGACCTCCAAATGGCACGAAACTTGACAGGCGGTCTACCGGTGCTATACCAGGGCCGCTTGGCAAACCTTGGTCCATTCCGAGAAAGTTTAATACCCGCTCTCAACGAGAGAGAAGAAGGGACGCCGGATGACATAGGGCGCGGATTGCAAAAGCGGACAACGGGAAAAGGCTCGGATGCATGAGATGAACATGTATGCAAAATGAAATGCACATGATGACATGATATGAAATGCATATGATGACATGGCAAATGCAACACGCAAGCAAATGACATGGCAACGACAGCGAATAACGGGCGGACACCTGGCGCGTCGGCTCCGGGGTGTTACAACACTCCACCACTATGAGAGGATCTCGTCCCGAGATCTAGGATGGCACCGGAGGAAAAAAAACGGAAGAGAAAGAGAAGAGGTAAAACTAAGTTGCTTCTTTGACGAACGAGTGAAACCAAGAACCCTGAGAGGTTGAGCAATTTAAAAGAAAGAGTACAACAAAGACGAACGAGATTGCAAACAATCCGGTAGAAAAGATGAACAAGGAGTATTACGAGAATTTGAAGGTTGCAAAGGCATGAATCAAGAGTTTAATGGACAAGATAGAATTCGAAACCACTCCGGTTAAAACAAGATGAGAGAGGAAGAATGATATAATTTGGGCAGCACTCCGACTGAAAATGGAAGGAATTGAACATGAACTTGACAAGATGAGAGGATACTTGATGAAATCAACAGCACACTGCAATGGGTAAGAGGGATTTGAGACAGCACTCCGGTTGAAAAGAGAAGAAAAACTTGATGAGATGAAAAGATATTGAATGAGAACACAACACTCCGGTTAAATGGATAAGAATGAAAAGAACACGATGCTCACAATTCGAGATGATGAGTGAAAAGAGCAACATCACAATGCCTCTGGAAGAAAGAATAGAAGATAGATCATAGGAATAAAGGGACGGAGAAGGAAATGCCAACTTCTGCCACAAATGAGCTTGGAAAGCATCCTTGCAAAGAAGAATTTAACGGAGTTGTTGGAGAATCAACAACGAAAAGAATAAGCTTGTAGTGGGCTTATGGAAAACATCTCAAGAATATGAGGTGACAACCGGCCACTAATGGAAACAATTGCTTGCTTGAGATTAACGAAGAGATGAAAACTTGTTCCATCAAGATGGAAAAGAGATAACTTGGGTCATTAATAAGCACCAAAATAGCAACATTCCTTAGGGAAGGCTTTAGGTGAAATCTATACCAAGATAACTCCAACGAAGAGATTGATGGATTTAAAATACCTCATTCTTGACAACAATATGAATCATGAAACATGAAGGAAGTTGTCAAGAGTGACATAACACCACCTCAAAAGATAAGGTCGAAAGAATTGCACTTCGGATTACCATATGAAGAAAGCTTGAGCTTCTTAGGAAAGAATCTCGATGAAAACTTTGAGAAGGGAATTAAATCCTTGATGAACCATCTTGTAGAACCTCCATGAAGAACTCCGATAAACAAAAGGATGATGAAAAGAAAGAGAAGTTGAAAACACAAGGTGAAACCTTGCAATGATTTAGATGGAGCTCCGTGATAATTAGAGCTTGGAACTCCTGGAAAAAGAGAAGATGAAACAAATGAAACCGAGAATTTGTTCGTCAAGAACAAACTCCGGAAGAAAAGAATTAATCACTTGGATGAACAAGAATAAGAATTATGTTATGCGTATCCTTCACCAATTAAATTGATGACAAGCAACGGATTTGGCATACTACTTATTCTCGTAGAAAAGATTAAAAGAGATATGGCGCAAGCTTGGGAAGGTCTTCAACGAACCACCGGTAGGATTGGAAAGAACGAATGAATTAAATGACAACGAAAGAGGTGAAAACTTGAACGAACCACCGTAAGAATTGAGAATGAAAGAGGTAGGGGTGCATCACCGGTAAGAATTAGCAAATGAACGAAGGTGCTTGAGACAAACTAGATACATGAGAGCAAAGAGATCAAGAACTGATTAGAGGATATTTGAACGAATCACCGGTAAGACTTGGAGAATGATAGCTACAAGCTTAGAATGAAGAATACTGAGATGATGGGCTTCAAAGAATGAAACTGAAAAGACTCCTAAAATGCTCCGGATGGGTGAAAAAGATTCTCACAATCGAAAACAATTATGAGAGGATGGCAACAAGCTAGCACCATGAATCTTGAAGAGAACGGACAAGATTAAAGAGAAATCCTTCTTCGGTCTTTAAATGATGAGAATGACAACGAGAAGCACCACCAAGAATTATTGAGGCACACCGGAAGAATCAAAAGCGAAGAGGTTGAGCCAACTATGAAAAGAATTTGAAAGATCTTGGAGAAAAGCATTTGACTGATGATAGCTCATTCTTACGTCAAACTTGGAGAAGAATTTAGGATAGCTCTGGGAAAATAGAAGAGTCAGGTAAGATCCTGGAAAAAGACCTGTGGGTTAGGGCCCACTCAAAAGAAAAACACCGTTGAAAATGATTTAAAAGAGATGTTGAACCGGTTGAATAAAATGGCTTGAATGAGATAACAACCTTGAAATAGCTTGAATGGATTAAGAATGGAAACACAATCTTCGAGATATCTTGAGCACTCCGGGATAACAAATAGCGAGAAGTAGAATGATAATGAGGTGCACCGGTATGAGAAGATATTGAAATGAGGAAAAAGGTATGATCAACAAAACTTGACTTGAATCCACCGGAGAAGAAACAACAATGAAGGATGATGAACTTGAAACTGTTGAGCATCTTCATGGGAAATCACCGGATAAGAACATTGGTTGAGAAGAATGAAGAGACTTCACATGAATAAATGGATACTTGATTAAGAAATCCGTGTCCTTGAGGAAAAAGGGTGGGAGGGTGGGGAAAAACAAAGACAACTTGGGACGGATGAAACAAACACCGTTGAGAAAACTTAGAAATGATCTTGCGGATGGGAAAAATGATGGGATCCACTTGAAGAGAAGCACACCGGTTGGAAAGGATTGACATGACAATCTGGATTATCGAGAAGGATTGGTATTCACATCGGAGTATGAGAACACCATTTCGGAAAGGTATGGAGTCAACACTTGACATTGAAGCAACTCGAATACCACAACTCAAAACAAAAACAAAGGATGGCTTGCGAGATAAGCGGAACAAACATATGATAGAGATTTCGTCCGAAGTTTTCGTGGTGGGGCCTACACGGGCTCAATCGTCAGCACCATCATGTACAAGGTAGTGCACATGACATCTGAAGCGTCCCAGTCGGCATAGCCAAGGACTCTTTAAGACACAACGAGACCATCAGTAAAATCAACCGTGAATAGGCGGACCACTAGACGTCGAACCCCAATTTCATATCATACATCCGTCGGAAAGATATCCTAAGAGCTACTTGAATTCCCACCTATGAAACTCCGAAACTTTACGGTTATGCAATCGGTGTTGGGGATACAGGGGAGCATATATATCACCCAAACTAACAATCCCTACATCCAATTGTATCCATCCGTCAACACATAACCAAGAAACCTTCGAAATCGTCTACCTCAACCTTGAAAAGCATCCGTTATACGAGTCATGGCAATACTCCGTACTCACCTCGATCTTTGGGTTAGCGGGATTATCTCACCAACAACTGCATAAAAGAGATTTTCGATTTCGGCGCACTAAACTCGGGTATTCGAATCGCAACGATAAAATTATGACGACAACACCTCGGAGCTCAACTCCCCGGGACACTGCCACAACCCCTAAATGTCAGGAGGCAACCAAGACAATGTTGTCATCATAAAACCATCGGAAAGATTCCAAGATACCCGCGTGATCCTAAAAAAAAATTTAGTGAAGTTTGAGAAGAGAAGAGTCAAAACTCTACGTCAGGATACCTCACCAGAAGGTCGAAGGGACTGAGGAGTAAAAAGAATTCCTAAACTCTCCGATATAAAATTCCTAAATGACTCAAAACATTTTTCTAGACACAACTCGGCCACTAAAAACGATCAAGCAATGGGGCTCCTAAGGTCGGGGATGGCTCTGATTACCAACTTGTAACGCCCTCGATGCGGCTATATCTCCCACGTGTCGGAGCACGACTTAGAGGCATAACCGCATTGAAAGCAATGTCGCAAGTGAGGTAATCTTCGCACAATCCATGTAATACATAAGGGAAAAGGTACATAGTTGGCTTACAATCGCCACTTCACACAATTACATGAATAAAGCATTACATCATCCAGATACAATCAAGGTCCGACTACGGAACCAAAATAAAAGAAGAACCCCAAATGCGACAAAGGACCTCGATCGACCCCAACTGGGCTCCACTACTGATCAACTGAAACGAAACAACACAAAGGGCAAGATCTTCATCGAGCTCCTCCTTGAGCTTGGTTGAGTCCCCCTTTCGATAACATAGGCACCGCAAACTGGTTTTGAAGTATCCGGTGAGTCACGAGGACTCAGCAATCTCACACCATGAGATCAAGACTATTTAAGCTTATGGGTAAGGTAAAGGCATGAGGTGGAGCTGCAGCAGCGACTAGCATATACGGAGGCTAACATACGCAAATGGGAGCGAGAAGAGAAAGCAAAGCACGGTCGTCAAAGTATGATCAAGAAGTGATCCTATAGCAACCTCGTCAAGCATAACTCCAACACAGTGTTCACTTCCGGACTCACGGAAAGAGACCATCACGGTAACACACGGTTGATGTATTTTAATTAAGGTCAACTTCAGGTTTTCTACAACCGACATTAACAAATTCCCATCTGCCACATAACCGCGGGCACGGCTCTCGAAAGTTTATACCTGCAGGGTGTCCCAACAGCCCATGACAAGCTCTCGCGATCATCGAAGGAATAGACCTTCACCCGAGACACTCCGATCAGGCTCGGAATCCCGGTACATCAAGACATTTCACAATGGTAAAACAAGACCAGCAAGACCGCCCGATGCGCCGACAATCCCGATAGGAGCTGCACATATCTCGTTCTCAGGGCAACACCGGATGAGACAGGCTACGAGTAAAACCAGCCCTCGAGTTGCCACGAGGTGGCCCCGCAGGCGGCTCGGTTCGGACCAACACTTAGACAAGCACTGGCCCGGGGGGGCTGAAATAAAGATGACCCTCGAGAGAGCGACTCCCAAGGGAAAAGATAGGTGGTGGTGAGGCAAATGGTAAAAGTCAATGTTGGGCCTTGCTGGACAAGTTTTATTCAAAGCGAACTGTCAAGGGGGTCCCATAAATCACCCGACCGCGTAAGGAACGCAAAATCCGGGAACATAACACCGGTATGACGGAAACTAGGGCGGCAAGAGTGGAACAAAACACCAGGCATAAGGCCGAGCCTTCCACCCTTTACCAAGTATATAGATGCATTAATAATATAAGAGATATTGTGATATCCCAACATAAACCACATCCACCATGGAGAAATCTTCAACTTCACTCGCAACTAGCAACGCTATAAGAGGGCCGAGCAAAGCGGTAACATAGCCAAACAACGGTTTGCATAGGAAAAGGTGTCAAAGGTTAGGGGTTTGACATGGCAATTTGGGAGGCTGACAAGCAAAAGGTAGGCATCGTAGCATTGGCATAGCAAAAGAGCGAGCAAACTAGCATAGCAAAGATAGTAGTGATTTCGAGGGTATGGTCATCTTGCCTGAAAGGTTCTCAGAGTTGTCGAAGGCTGAATCCTCGTAGTCGTTCTCAACAGGTTCCTCGTTCACGTACTCGTCTCCCGGCTCTACCCAAAGCAAGGACACAAGCAACGGAACCACAATCAAACAAGGAACAATGCACAAGCAATATGATGCAATACATGACATGCGATGCGAGATGTGATATGCAATGCATATGTATGCTCCGGAAGGAAAAATGATGAACCGGGCATCAACTTGGCAAACCAAGTATGCCGCTGGAAAGATGAGATGATTTCGGTTGAAATCGATATAAAGATCACCGGAATCGGATGCACGGTTTGCAAATGACAAGCAAAACAAGAATGATGCAAATCTGCGTTAACAGCCCGATGCTACTTAGCACGCAACACGAAACTATGCTACAGCACCCCAACATAAAAACAAAGCATATGGCAGCGAACTACAGGAGATGCTTAACAAAAGAGGAACACTGAGCTACGGCTAAATCACATCATAACATGTTCAAACAAGCATGGAGAAAATGCTCAAAATATCAGGTTCACAGACTTAGTGAAAATACTAACATGCCAGGAATTAACATCAGGAAGGCATGTTTAGAGCAAGCAAACAACATGTTACAGGAAGATATAATAGCAAAGCAAGGCATGAAATGATTCTACTCAAAGCATATATCAATAGTCCCTTACTGACCATAAGCCAAAAAGGACTCTAAGAAATGATGGCACCCATGTAAACATAGCAAGTTTTATTACAGATTTCAGACTTAGTGAAAATATCAGGACATGGCAAAAACAGATTCAACATGGCATGTTCGTGAGCTCGATGCACTCACTACAAAGCAAGACATGGCATGGCAAGGCAACCAACAGTAAGAAGGCATGATTATGAAGCTAAGCATGGCAAGAGCAAGGTCATAGCATACACGGATCAACTACAACGACCTCGTGAAAATTGAATCTCATGCAAACAATCTGCCAGGAAACATTTTCAAGCAACTTTGGAGCAAGAAATGAAAATGTTCCAGCAGGCTATAAATGCAACCAAGGGCATGAATGGATAGAGCAAGACATGTATATCAAATCATGTTTATAGAGCATCTCCAGATTATGCATAGAATGATTAGTGGAAGCATGTTAACATGGCATCAAATTATAACAGAATCTGCCAGGAAAACTGTAACAGCAACTACCCTACTTTACAAGCTTGATACACTCAGCACACAACTCACGAAAATACATGGTCAACACCCCTGGAAAGATGGCATGGCAAAGTCCAACATTCATGTAGAGCTCATACTCATAGGATGCACACATAAATCATGGCAAAAATGACAAAAGAGCTCGAACTGATAAGAATCTGAAACTAACGATCTGAAGCTATCTTCCAACAGAGTTTCGGGCATCAAGATGAGCTCAAATGCAAATGATGCAATGGAATGAAATGATGTACTCGTCGATGCGAACAATTTGACATATTATACGCGCAAAACGGAGCTACGGATGCGGAGATGTGATGTGATGAAAATGCATGAAAATTACTGGAAACGGGGACTTAGTGGGAAAAACGGGGTCAACCTCGGTGGCACGGATTTCGAGGCGGTGGCGGGGGCTCGCGGAGTTCGGCGGCGTTCGCGGAGATGCACACGGGAGACCGGAGGTGGCCCCGACCGATCCGCCGGATCTGCCGGGCGGCGGGCGCGGAGGCGCGGCGCGGCGCGGCTGGCGGCGCAAGACGGCGGCGGCAGATACGGCGGAGGGCGGCGTGGGCAAGGCGGCGCTGGCGAGAAGCGGCGGCGCTGGCGTAGGCGGGCGCGGCTGGCGGGCGCGCGGCAGGGCGGGCGGCGCGGCATGCGGGCGGCCAGCGGCTGGCATGCAGCAGCTGGCCTTGGGCGGAGCGCCGGCCAAGGGACGCCGGCGAGGCGCGGCGGCGGCGGCGCTGGATGGACCATGGGGCAGTTCGAACCGAGCGGGCAGCGAGAGGAGAGCTCTTGTGGCGACGTGGCGGCGACGATTCGCCGAGGGACGGCGGGACATGTCCGGCCGTCGGGCGGACACGTCCGGCGGCGGCGGGGGCGATTTGATCTAGGGTTTGGACGAAAATTTCGGGGGAGGGGACTATTTTATAGGTAGAGGGAGCTAGGAGAGTCCAAATGAGGTGCGGTTTTCGGCCACGCGATCGTGATCGAACGACCGAGAGCATGGAGAGGAGTTTGGTGGGTTTTGGGCCAGTTTGGAAGGGGTGTTGGGCTGCAACAAAAGAGGGCTTTGCGGTTACCCGGTTAACCGTTGGAGTACCAAACGACCTCCAAATGGCACGAAACTTGACAGGCGGTCTACCGGTGCTATACCAGGGCCGCTTGGCAAACCTTGGTCCATTCCGAGAAAGTTTAATACCCGCTCACAACGAGAGAGAAGAAGGGACGCCGGATGACATAGGAGCGCCGGATTGCAAAACGGACAACGGGGAAAAGGCTCGGATGCATGAGATGAACATGTATGCAAAATGAAATGCACATGATGACATGATATGAAATGCATATGATGACATGGCAAATGCAACACGCAAGCAAATGACATGGCAACGACAGCGAATAACGGGCGGACACCTGGCGCGTCGGCTCCGGGGTGTTACACAAGTGGTCCAGGTTCACAAGATCACATAACTTCACAAGTGGTCCAGGTTCACAAGATCACATAACTTCACAGGTTCACAGGTTCAAAATGCTCTCAGCTCAGACTCCCAGGTTCACAGGTTCAAAATGCTCTCAGCTCTCAACAAAATGCAACAGCTCTCAACAAAATGCAACAGCTCTCAACAAAATGCAACAGCTCCCAGCTCAAAGACAAAGAGGTTCACAGCACAGCTCAAACTACATTAGCTCGAAAGAGCGCCATCAAGTGGGCTAACTGCTCTTCCTGCTCTTGAGACTTCTTGCGCAGCAGCTCAAGTTCCTTGTCGCGTGCAGCTTCAGATTCTTCCGCCTTCATCTTCATTGCCGCCAATTCTTCTTGCATCACTTCAGCTTGAAGCTCAGACCTCTCCATTTTCTGCTCAAGCTCACGAACATGAACAGAACTTTAGTTGTTGCTTTGCGGAGTAGTTCCTAGATGATCGAGCCCAACATTCCCGAGGAATGTGCTTTGCTTGACTTCGGTCTTGAGGACTTGTTCGACAATTTGAACAGCAGACTTTGGCTCTTCACCTTCGGTACCGTAGCGTCCTTCATTTTTCCATCTCAAGCTAGCATATGGAGGAAAATGATAGGCATTAGTGGGAGATCTATTTCACATTTTGCAAACCAAACCAAGCGGGAGAAACCAAACCAGCACACAAATGGATTATTTGAAATAACCAAACCAGCACACAAAATATATACAAGAAGATGATGACTAGTGACACGAGACATGCAATTGGAACAATATGATCACTTCATTAAGCCTAGAATGGTGGTTCTATATAAGATGGCTTCCCGAGTGAGCCGATCATCAAACTAACATTCAGATCAAATTTCATCATATCATAAAAATGCATCAAATAGCTACAAAGAAGTTCGATATATTTGTTGAAGTATCAAACAACATCAAAGCATGGAACATAGCGTGTGTTCTTGGTAGCTCGAATCAAACAACATCAAATCATGAAAGCATCAAAGCTGGCTGTGAATCAAACAGGCAAAGCATGGAGTGACTTACTATAGCAGTCTTAATCGGCTCCAAAACCCGTGCTTCTTGCTTTGTTGTGGGTGGCCTTAAACAAGTCAATCGCAGACAGCTCCTCACCCTTACGCTCTTCTTTACAAATGTTTTTCAACAAAAATCAAAATGTTATTCAGCAAGAATCGAAATGTTATTCAATGAGGATCAAGCGGTAAGGTCTCTAGAGAAGAGTTCTCACGATGGCAAAAATGTGTCTTTGTGTAGTGCACGGAACCAGTTACGTGATTGTACCGACTTTTCTCGATTCATCTTGTTCGACACACGTGTTTCCTACAAAAAGCACACTATCGGCATGATCTAGCACTAGCATATCATGTGCGTAACATAAAGCATCAAACAAAGCTGAGACAAACCTTGTGTCTTGGGGTAGACCATATCTCCACGAGCTTGCCATTCACCATCCGTTAGATCGAGCACGGAGACTTAATGCTGACTTTATTTGCGACTACGGTATCAAAATACTTCTTCTTGATCTGATGGCGTCTGTTCTTTGAATATTTCTGCAGAATATCTTTGCACGAGGTCTTGATGGTCTCCGAGTCCGTGTTCATCTCAAAATTTGCCTACCAACATAGCAAACAAGGTAGGAACAATATTAGTGATCATGCATAGGTGTAACAGAAAATAGATAGTGCATTAACTATGAAACAAGTAGCTTACAACAACTTTCCCAATGTAGTTCTCCAATAGAGTAGCATCTCTTTTGTATAGCTTGAAATGAGGAAGAACCGGAAGATGGCTTTTTGCAATGAGTCCACACTCAGAAGCAAGCTTTGCTGCCTGCAGAGGCTTCTCTGGACGAATCATCCCTTCGCAATTTGGATAGGCACCTTGCTACCAAGCGACTTGGTGATCCTCTCTAGCCCTCTGCCCTTTCTAAGTCTAGTCTTGGGATTCAATGCATCCAAAATGAATCTGAACTCATAAATTAGAATAGAAATCGACAAATGCAGAATCGACAAAAGCATACATGATCATTCCATTTGGAAAATGCACTAGTAAAAGATAGCATTGCAAAGGTCAACTTGCTGATTGAAGCACAAGCTGCTGCTCTTCTTCATTGATGACAGCGTTCTGTCAATAGAAGGTGCAACAGGCTGAGGTCTGTGTGGGACGATGCTCGCTTCATCAATGCAGATGGTTCTGCTTCATCTAGGCGACAGGGGCCACTTCCATCCATGCTGAGAGTGGTTCCTTCATCCATGGGCGGCAACTCATCACCCGTTTGCTCCGAGGTCTGAGAGTCCATGCGCAGCATACTTTCCTGATGGTCCGTCGCAGTCGCCATCATTGCTTTCTGCCTTGTGACTCTATCAAGGGCTGGTTCATCAGGTTCCAGGATCCTCTTTTTTTGTCCTGGAGCGGGGGCCATCACCCTTCCTGGAGGCATTGCAGCAGATGTTTCTAAGCTCTTGTTCTTCTTGCTGACTGTCTTCTTAACACCAGGCCTCTTCTTCCTAGATTCCTTCAGTGCCTCGTATGAACAGCACGGAAAAAAGCATTAGATCAC
This sequence comes from Aegilops speltoides, assembly GCA_021437245.1. Classification (NCBI taxonomy): domain Eukaryota; kingdom Viridiplantae; phylum Streptophyta; class Magnoliopsida; order Poales; family Poaceae; genus Aegilops; species Aegilops speltoides. The sequence goes on along the minus strand of CM038147.1, from coordinate 93,031,729 downwards.
AAGATAAATATGTGAGCACAAGGAATAACATAGAATAACAGAACCCCAACCCTCCAAGCAAGACAGAGTTTGCACCTTAACAATCTTGTTGACTACAACATCATCCACTTCCTCTCCATCAATAACTTCATCCTCCTTAGGAATGTACTCGGGTCATCATTGATAACTCCACTACCCTGTTGAACCTCATCACTTCTACCTTCTTGTACACCATTTGTTTTCCTAATCATCGACGCTATTGCACCGATGCCAAGGGACTGGAACATCCGATTGTTCCTCATGATATTTCTAGCCCTAACCTTCTCGTACTCGGTGAGAGGCTCTTCTTTGCATGATAAAGGAAACGTAACTATTAGGTGAATGTTTGGAATGCATGGACAGGCAGCCAAACATATCTTATGAAATTTTATTATCATTTAATCCTAGTTATTCAGGTAAGGAAGACTAACAGCACACAGGCACAATTAAGCCAGCTTATTCAGATTGCAGCAATACATTTCACTTAGCATATTAAGACACAGATTTGATGAAACTGACAGTATAACCACAAGGAGCAAGTTGCATACCAACGGTTGGCCTCATGCTTGACCTTGTCATCCTTGCCATGGATGATCTTGAGGTGGTGCTTGCAAAATAGAATAAACAACAATCATATACAACAGGGATAATGTAAAATGATGCACTTGTATCAATAAAGGAAAGCATTTGGACCATCATGCACATACAAGATGTCTTGTTATTAATTAAGCAAACATGTAAGTGCACTAAACAAGCATGCATGTACAAGGAAATATATGTACACTAAACAAGCAAGCAAGCAAAGTGCTACTAATAGAAACAAGCAAGCATTGAAGGAAATTGAAAAGAAGCAAGCAAATACTATTGATACAAACCCTAATTAATAAGAAAGCAAGTAGCTTCTTCTCCATGTGCTCTTGATACAAGCAAGTCTGCTAATGGAAACCCTAATTAAGCATGTATGCTTGCAAGCAATATGTATGTTAGCAAGCAAGGAACATGAACTAGTGAATTAGTGTCATGTACACATGCTTAGACAGTCTGACAACAAGCATGAAACAACAAGACTTGCGAGTAAAGCATGAAACAACAATCTCAAACCAGATGTTTCCACTAGATGTTTCCACTATCGACGAGTATATCATGAGGACCTTCAAAACAACTAGATGTTTCCACTAGTAAAGCATGAAACAACAAGACTTGCGTAAGTACAAAAGCGCATCATGGGCAGCCATAGAGCGATATTACAACATCTTGGGCCAACACAAGGCATCATTTTCGATGAAATCAAAGGGAAATAAACAAGCAACACCATCCACCTCCTCATCCATCCCCATCCCCTAAAATCAACATGAACATGAACCCTAAACCATGAACATGAACATGAACATGAACCCTAAACATCAACATGAACCCTAAACCATGAACCAGAGGGAGGTCTTCCTCAACATGAACCGTAAACCATGAACCAGAGGGAGGTCTTCCTCAAACCCTAGATCGACATGAAGAAGAACAAGAACCAGAACCGCCAGGAGCTCGCCGATTGACCGAATCCTAACCCTAGATCGACCGAATCCTAACCCTAGGTCGACCGGAGGGGATCTACCGAACCATAGGGGAGAGGGAGAGGAGAGGGTACTGTCGTCGTCGTCGATCGTTGATGATGTGGATGATGTCGCTGCCGCCACCGTAAATCGACCAGGAGGGGATCTACCGAACCGTCGTCCGAGTGGAGGGAGAGGAGAAGGAGTGGATTAAATCGGGCGGGCGGCTCGTGGCGGTCGCGGTGCGGCGTGGCGGTGCGGCGTGGCGTGGCGGAGCAGGGGAGGGAGTGGTCGTCGGCGGGGCGGCTCAGGGAGAGGGGAGGGGAATGGGGAGGGGAATGGGGAAATTTTGGGAGGGGAGGGGAGGGGATCCCGCGTGCTAGTGGGAGAGGTAGGGGTGGGTCCCGCCTGATAGTGGGAGAGGGAGTGGAGGGAGTGGAGGGAAATTTTGGGAGAGGGAAATTTTTGTGGAGGGAAAATTTTGGTGTGGGAGGAAAATTTGGGTTTGGGTGTAGAAAAAAATAGGGTTTTTTTTGTAAACTTTGTAGAAATCATGGTTAAAATCATACCGAGTAGCTCAAGAAAACGCCGGTATTGCAAGTTTGGTATTTTTGCTAGTTGGTAGGCCACATTTGATGATGTGACACGGAGGTCTGCCATTTTTTTGAATTTTTTGAGTTTTTTACTGTGTTTTCAAAAACCGGCCGATTTCGTTGCGGCAGCCGTCCGTGGCTAGGGTTTGAGTCATGTTTTTAAACAACAACAAAGCCTTTAGTCCCAAACAAGTTGGGGTAGGCTAGAGGTGAAACCCATAAGATCTCGTGATCAACTCATGGCTCCTAAGCACATGGATAGCAAGCTTCCACACACCCGCCCATAGCTAGTTCTCTTGTGATACTCCAATCCTTCAGTCTCTCTTAACGGACTCCTCCCATGTCAAATTCGGACTACCCCGACCTCTCTTGACATTCTTCGCACGCTTTAGCCGTCCTCTATGCACTGGGGCTTCGAGGCTCATGCTGAATATGCCCAAACCATCTCGCATTTATGTTGGACAAGCTTCTCATCAATAGGTGCTACCCCAACTCTATCTCGTATATCATCATTCAGGACTCGATCCTTCCTCGTGTGGCCACACATCCATCTCAACATACACATCTCCGCCACATCTAACTGTTGAACATGTCGCCTTTTAGTCGGCCAACACTCGGCGCCATACAGCATTGCTGGTCGAACCATCGTCCTGTAGAACTTGCATTTTAGCTTTTGTGGCACTCTCTCTTGTCACAGAGAATGCCAGAAGCTTGGCGCCACTTCATCCATCCAGCTTTGATTCGATGGTTCACATCTTCATCAATACCCCCATCCTCCTGCAGCATTGACCCCAAATATCGAAAGGTGTTCTTCCGAGGCACCATATGTCCATCAAGGCTAACCTCCTCCTCCTCACACCTAGTAGTACTGAAATCGCACATCATGTACTAAGTTTTAGTTCTACTAAGCTTAAACCCTTCGATTCCAAGGTTTGTCTCCATAACTCTAACTTCCTATTTACCCCGCTCGACTATCGTCAACTAGCACCACATCGTCCGCAAAGAGCATACACCATGGGATATCTCCTTGTATATCCCTTGTGACCTCATCCATCACCAAGGCAAAAGATAAGGGCTCAAAGTGACCCTTGATGCAGTCCTATCTTAATCGGGAAGTCATCGATTATCGACATCACTTGTTCAACACTTGTCACAACATTATCGTACATGTCCTTGATGAGGGTAATGTACTTTGCTAGGACTTTGTGTTTCTCCAAGGCCCACCACATGACATTCCATGGTATCTTATCATAGGCCTTCTCCAAGTCAATGAACACCATATGCAAGTCCTTCTTTTGCTCCCCTCATCTCTCCATGAGTTGTCGAACCAAGAAAATGGCTTCCATCGTCGACCTCCTGTGTACTAATATACTCCGTCTCCATTCCTCCGCATCTTGTTTGCGGAAAATGAGGTTGAAAAGCTTGGTTAGCCATACTATCGCTATGTCCCCAGGCCTTTCCACACCTCAATGGGGATACAATCAGGCCCGTTGCCTTGCCGCCTTTCATCCTTTTCAAAACCTCCTTGACCTCGGACTCTGGATTCGCCGCACAAAACGCATGCTGGTCTCATCAAAGGAGTCATCAAGTTCAACAGTAGAACTCTCATTCTCCCCATTGAACAGCTTGTCAAGTACTCCGCCACCTATGCTTAATCTCCTCATCCTTCACGAGGAGTTGGTCTGCTCCGTCCTTGATGCATTTGACTTGGCCAATATCCCTCGTCTTCCTCTCTCGGATGTTGGCTATCTTATAGATGTCCCTTTCCCCTACCTTCGTGCCTAACCGTTGGTAGAGGCCCTCATACGCCCTACCCCTTGCTTCAAGAGGGCACGCACGCCTATCTTGTCTTCAAGAGGGCACACACGCCTATTGAGTCATGTTTTTAGCATTCAAAAAAAATGAAACTTATATTGTTTCATACAGGAGCATGCACAAAAACCCATAATTTTATCTTTCATCCATGAACATGCATAAAAATTCCAATTCCATCATTTACCAAACTGAATATTCATTGTTAAAAACATGACTTGTTTAGATGACACTGTCATACAACATCCATGAGCATGCACAAAATTAAACTGACATACTTAACATTGACATGTTCATATTACACTAACAAGCTTCACTCCTCCTTCACTCCTCCTCCTTCTCCTTCATCAACCTTGATCTTGCCGAGAGTGGCGAATCCCAGCGGATGTACTCCTCTACCACAATTGGCATGGTCCTGCCGCCAAGCTGTGGGATTGCAGGCGCCGCCACCATCGCGAGGTCGTCATCCGCCACCACCATCGCGAGGTCGTCGTCCGCCACCACCATAGCAAGGTCGTCGTCCGCCACCACCATAGCAAGGTCGTCATCCGCCAACACCATAGCAGGGTCGTCCTCAGCCACCACCATAGCATGTTAAATGTCGGCGAATAGGCTGCTCCTCATCATCCCGCTCTGCTCCTCGTCGTCATCCCCGCTCTGCTCCTCGTCATCACCGCTCTGCTCCTCATCCCCGCTCTGCTCCTCATCGTCATCCCCGCTCTGCTCCTCGTCATCCCCGCTCTGCTCCTCATCGTCATCCCCGCTCTGCTCCTCGTCATCCCCGCTGCTGCTCCCATTGCCTGGCCAAATGCAACAAAGTGTGAACATGGTGTTGTCGTCGTGCAGGTAGAGGAAGCCAAAAGGACAGGAAGAAGAGAGGCAGAGAGCTTACTGGCATCGTCGTCGTCTGGTAGTACATGCGGCACATGGTGTTGTCGAACATCTTCACGGTGAACATGGCGTCGCCGTCGTAGCGGAAGACAAGGAAGTACCAGCTGTAGCTCATGGGCGCGGCGAAATGCTCCCACCGGACCCTAGGTACATGTGGCCTTCACCATCGAACACCACCAACACTTCCCATCAAGACGTGAAGCCCGCTGCCGGCCTCCCGCAGCTTCACTTTGTGGGGCTCACGGCCGTGCAGCATCTTCGCAAACTTGTCAGGCAGCCTCTGCGGCGAGGGTCAAGCAGTGGTTAATTGTGGCAATGAAGCACTAGACAACAGAGTGATGATAAATAAATGAGTGATGATAAATATACCTGCCTACTGCAAGATTTATCAATTATGATCTCAAAGAACTCGAAACCTTCCAAGACAGCCATCTCACTTATCTGAAAAGCAGCATTGTAAAATAAACAACAGATCGATGAAAATAGGAAACAAGCACTTCAAAACAGTAGAATAATTCCTACATGTGTTTGCAGGGCCTCAATTTGGAATACTACTATAAATGGCAATGGCCTCAACAGACACACGACTTGAGCATGTGCACTCATAAATGTAATGTTTCGGGCCACTAAGCTAGAGAAGAATGTAATGTTTCCATGAATCCCACTACTCTGCCCATATTCATGCAGTCACTACACTTGCATATGCATGAATCCCATCGCAAAGACAAGACTTGTCAACAAGAATAACCACAACTAGTAACAAAAGAAACACTCCTCATCGCCACATTGATTAATTACACAACAACAACAGATTGTTGTATGCATGCCATGTTAATTGTTGTCGTGATCTGCAACAATGTGAAAGATGTTCACCATAGAATTCAACAGCAACAGAATTCAGTTAATTCAGTTAATTAACCACAGAATGCCTAAATCCACCAACAGAGCATACTAAATCCACACTAGATCCACAACATGCCAGGTGAGTACCACAACATGCCAGGTGAGTACCAATAGCAACATCATAGTGGTCAAACAGAAATTCAACCACACTAGATCCACCAACAGAGCATACTAAATCCACCAAGAACAATATGCCTAAATCCACCAATACATGCCTAGTATGCATAACAAATCCTAGATAACAGTAGATAGGTGGATGGCTTACCTGCGCCGGAGTCCGAGAAGAAGTCGTCGCCGGCGGCGTAGGGCAAGCCGCGCGGGAGGCGTCGGACCAGCAGAGGCGCCGGGGAGGAGAAGGGGAGGCGTCGCCGTCACCCTAAACAAAAAATGTATTAAAAACATCCTAATCAAACCCTAATCCGGCGGCAAGAACCCTAATAAAATCACCACATTAGATAACAGTAGATAGGTAGAGGAAGGGGAAGCGAATTCATACCCACGGCGACGGAGAGTCGGCGACGAAGAGAGAGGAAGGAGCCGGCGGTGGTGGGAGAGGAAAGAGCCGGCGGTGGTGGGAGAGGAAGGAGCCGGCGGCGGTCGAGTGGATAGGGGGAGAGGGTCGAGTGGAGAGGATGAGTGGAGAGGATGAGTGGATAGGAGGAGGAGCGGCCCCAATTGTCAGCGAGTTGTTTGATATATTGAAAAGGGTGGGCATAGAGTACAAAACCAACAACCTCTTCCTAGCCCAGTGGTCGAAACACATTGAAATAAACGCACGGTCGTGGGTTCGAGCCCCCGCACGCGCATATTTTTTGGCCACGCGCATATTTTTGGTAGATTGGGTACAATAGCAAAATGGCCCACTTGTCAGCGAGTGGGTCGAGTGGCCTACTTGTCAGTGAGGTGTGTGCTTCATACTTGACTAGTTTGATATATTCAAAAAGGTTGGCATAGAGTGTAAGACTAATAGCCTCGTCCTAGCCCAGTGGTAGAAACAGAGTGAAACAAGCGCACGGTCGTGGGTTCGAGTCCCCGCTGGCGCATATTTTTTTGCTCACATTCAGTTCTGACCAAAATTCAGTTAAAATAGCATCTTCAGTTCTGACCAAAATTCAGTTAAAATAGCATCTACAAGACAACATTCTGACCAAAACAACTACAAGATGATCACAACAACTACAAGACAACATTCTGACCAAAACTTGAACTAAAGATGTTCAAAAAATCTTCTGTATCATCATTTTGCAATCTTTTGCATTACAAGACAACATTTTGACAGCAAGCATAACAGCTACAATAACATCTCAATTCAGGTCAAAACAGCAAGCATAACATCTCAATTTTGTCTTTGGATTCTTAAAGCATTGTGAATCGTGATAACTACATCACTATTGCTACAACCATCAAGATCATCATTTTGCTACAACCTTCGGATCATCATCTTGCTACAACCATCGGGATCATGATTTTGCTCCTAGAATCTTCAAGGATTTTTCTACCGAGAGAAGATTGATCACATCAGTCACCAATCCCATAGATACCAAAACAAAGAACATTAAGTAATAGTATTTACCTTTGCGGTCCATTCGCTACTCATAAATCGTCGTCTGAAAACAAGGAACTCTATGCCCACTCCTGTTTTCCTCGTCATCACTACAATATTGCAGCATAGTATGATCAGTCCGGTTTTCCTCATCCTCGCTTTCGTGTCCATCCTCTACCACCTTTCTTCTTTTATTGATGCCTTCAACTGTTGCAAAGACTAACGATCACATCGCGTTCGGTCCTTCGCTTTCTGCTTTGCACCGAACTTCCATAGGGTCATCATCGACTTGCAACGGAACTTCCATAGAGTCATCATCTTGGTATGTTAGTCCACCATCACGGGGCCTTTTCCACTTCAGTTTCAGTCACACTCCACAAGTGTACATCTTGAAAGTTTTGCACAACTCGCCATTTTCCGTGCAAAAGAGTGTCCGCGAGATAAAACACCATTGTTGCTTGTGTTGTTAGAATAAAGGATCACTCTTATACCAGCACCTTGCAGTGTTGATGCTTTTGAAGTGGCCATCATATTTGACAAAAGAGTCTCTCCTCTTCTTGCTACCAAGCTCAAACCATCCACAATAAATAAGACAACCGAGCGATGGATGCCTCCACTAGAGTTGTCTTGCAACTCTCGATGCTTCTCAACCGACAATAGAAGTCAATGATCTCACCATCATGTGACCCCTCGGTGACGATTCCACTATTCATGTCTTCCTTTTTCCTCGCGGTCAACGGTGTGGTACGGACACCGTCGACAATGCATGCTGAATACACTCTCACTCGCTTATCCGGTAAGCATGCCAAAGCAAATAGATCATCATGACCTTCTTCTCCTCATGCAACTTTCCAATCTGCACAAATAAACCATTTAGCAAACAATGGTATTTAACAATGGGTAAATAACACGAAAAACATAAAACATGTGGCTAAAGATCTCACATGATTCTTAAACCACTTAGCAAACACCTTGGCAACCCTTTTATCAACATTGATATTGCTTTCTTCCTGGTTTAACTCTTCCTTGCATTTCTGCAATGCCAACAAAACATGTGAATTAAAACATTAGGCTGGTGCCAACTAAAGCAAAAAAATTATTTAATGAGTGCGTAAGATATAACATACTCGATATATGGTAGAACCTCGGCGCGATTCTTTGAGCACAAACAAAACCATCTGTCATACTCATCACCAGCCTCCAAGTATTGTGAGGCTCCAAGAAAGTTCACACCATGGTTGAAAACAAAGACATCACCACTTTGCGAATCAGACTGCTCTCTATTTCTGCCCGGCCGGTTCCATCTTGTTTCCACATCACCGAAGTATCTAGAGCAAAAAGTCAAGCACTCGTCAATGACATATGCTTCAGCAATAGAACCTTCAGGTCTTGCCGTGTTTCGCACATAACGCTTACAAGTAAGCAGCCTTCGTTCGATTGGGTATATCCAACCGTATTGCACAGGGCCTCTAAGCATTGCCTCTTTGGGTAAGTGCACCGCCAAATGGACCATCACGGTGAAGAAAGTCGGAGGAAAATCTTCTCGAGCTTGCAAAGAATAATTGGGATTTCTTTTCAAGTCTTTCCAGATGCTTAACTTCGTGGTTTTGCAGACAGTTCTCTAAAGAAATTTCCTAGCTCAACAACCGCTTCATATATATCCTTGTCCATGATTCCTCGGAGGCCCGCCGTAAAATCCTTTGGAGGAGGATGTGACAATCATGGGTTTTCGATCTTGAAAGCTTGAATCCATCGAAGTAACACACTTTGCTAGGTTAGCGGCATAACCATCTGGAAATTTCACGCTCTTAGGAATTCACGAAATGCAAGCTTTTGTTCTTTATTCATTGTATACCATGCTCGTGGAATTTCAAATGAATCTTCATCTTCATTGTGCTGTAGATGCAAATCTTCTCTTATGCCCATGTCCTCCAAATCAAGCCTAGAACTAACCATGTCCTTTGTCTTCCCTTCAATGTTCAGAAACGTCCCTAGCAGATTCTCGCATATGTTTTTCTCAATGTGCATTACATCGAGATTATGCCTTAATTTCAGATCAGCCCAAGATGGCAGGTCCCACAAACAAGACCTCCGGTCCCAACATTGACCTTCCTCACGCTTTCTTTTCTTCGCCACTTTCTGGTCTCACATCTTTCACCTTTTCAAGTTGTTGCTCCAGCTCTTCTTTAGTGAATTCAGCTGGCTTGTCACGGGTTTCATTCTCACCATTAAAATCTTTGCTTCTTCGCCAAATGATGGTTTCGGGAAGAAAGCGGCGGTGCCCAATATAGCAGATCTTGTTCCTTATTCTCTTTGAGCAAGGGTCTTTGTCACAATGGACACAAGCACGATAACCCGCCGTGATCCTCCCGACGAGTGTGCGAGCCGGAAATCATGGATGGACCATATGATCGCACACGTAGATTGAACTTTTCTTCCGGACTCAAGGCATCGTATGTAGGTACACTAGTCCGAGCTGGAGCAGTTCTTCTCGAGGGCTCCATAAAGACATCAAAATCCTTTCTGGAGAATCGGACCGGGATAAGCAATGACATCATGAAGTTGGATGATCCATGCATGCCCATGGTGGCAGGTTATGCGGCACCACAAAAATCGCCACATGCTATAAGGCGTGCTCATGTTCCCAAGCGGATTAAACCCATCTGTGGCAATGCCAAGTTTTATGTTCCTTGGATCTGCAGCAAAATCTAAATGTATCTTGTCAAACACTTTCCATGCCTCTCCATCCGCAGGATGGCTCACTCATTGTCCACAAGTTGCCGCTTGACTTGTGCCATTTGTACTTCACGCGATGATTTCTTGAGATGAACATCCGCTGCAGCCTTGGTATCAAGGAAAGTGCCTCGATACCTTCTCCGTATTGACTTCTTCCCATCAAAGATCTTTCCACCTAGATGCATTGCATTTTGGACACTTGTCATGCTTTGCTAAATCCTTCCAAACAAGACACGATTATTTGGGCACACATGTATTGACACATAACCTAACCCCACTGCGGATTATGCTCAATGCTTCATCATAAGATCAGGGAACACAACTATCGTGGAATTGCAAGCTCAAAAGGCGGAGTATTGCGTTGAATGCGGCATTGCTAATCCGGTAGAAAGACTTGATGTGGAGTAACTTCACGGTGAAGGTAAATCTTGAAAATTTACCCCTTCATGAGCTGCGCGCCGCCTCCTCTAACACCTCGGCAAACAACGATTTACGTCCATCAAGACGATCTTGACACCGTACAAATCCTTCAATAGGTCAGAATCCTATCATCTTCATGGCCATCCTCTTCCTCCAAAACAGCATTATCTCGCAAAACCTTTTCCATGAAATCAATGCCAAGATCACCACCACCCATCATATGAGGGGCCTCTGATCGCCTTCAAAATGTTGAGGTTGTGCATCTAAAGGTTCTCCATGATATATCCATCTATCATATGTCTGGACATCCCATTAAGAAGCAGATGATCTTCCACTCTTCCTTGAGCCATTCTTGGACGGTTGAGGCATTCACAACATGGGCAAAGGATGTGAGCATCGTTGGCAAAATTTTCCCGAACAAATGCCATGAAATCATCAACTCCTTTCATATGTTCTTTCGAAAACTTTCTAACTCCTTGTCTAATCCAGCTTCTATCCATCTGCCAAAGACAACAAATTGTTGCAACTTAGCAAATCAATCTAAGTGCATCAACATTAATTAGTGAAAATGGATGGAAGTAATGGAAGCTAAAATTCCAGAAAATAAGGTAGGCACCCAAGTTTATATGCTAACTGCCTAAGCACAACATTCAGCTATTTCCAATTCCTCACTACTTTAGTCCAGTTCACATGGTTTCTGATTTCACATGGGAGCAATAAAAGTAGTTCAAATGGAAATACAGATTTCACATGAGAGAAAAGAAAAGCTAACTAAAACATGATGGTTCACAAAAAACAGAGGTGGTTAAACAACCAACAATAACAATATATGCTGCCACTAAGAACTATTTTGGTTAAACCATCAACAGAAATTCTCTTCACAATTTCTACCAAATTCATCAATGACATTTCCAAGAGATTTTTCCAAGCTTACAACAAACCTACATCAAATCACTCTGAAGATTCTCCTAACAAATCTACATCAACAGAGAGGAGAGGGGGAAGAGGAGGGGGAATGAGAGGGGTGCATACGTGGGCGAGGTCTGCTTGCGGCGGTGGCGACTCCCCCATGCTCGGCGGCGGCGAGTCCCCCATGCGTGGGCGACGCGAGCGGCGAGGTCGCCGTTCCTGTCCCCGCCCCTGCAGCAAGCGTTGCTTCCGCCGCGAGGCCGTGGGCGAGGTCACCTGCAGCGAGGTCGTGGGCAAGGCGAGCGGCCCCTACTGGTTGCTTGCCGCCGCCGCCTCGCCGCCGCCCGCCCTCGTCCGAGCGACGCTTGCTGGTTGCTTCCGCCGCCGCCCGCCACTACCTGGTCGGAAGACCTAGAAAAACGATAAGTGTTGCTCTGTTCGATGCCACCCGCCGCCACCTGGTCGGAAGGCCCCACTTGTCACCGATTACGAGAGAGCCCTGGTTTTGTATAGTATATAGAAAACTACCCATACATTAGCAACAATCCCCCTCTAGCCCAGCGGCACCGAACGAGCGAGCGAGCGCCAGGTCGTGGGTTCGAGTCCCCACTAGCGCACATTTTTTAGGAATTAAAGCGCACATTTTTAGTTCTATATAATGTATAGTTAAACTCCCAGATGTGAGCAACTGTCCCTCTCTAGCCTAGCGGTAGCATGCGAGCGAAGCAAGCGCGAGGTCGTGGGTTCGAGTCCCGCCTCGTGCATCTTTTTTGGGCGAATTAAGCGCTCGGCCCCACCTGTCAAATGGGTCCCTCCTGTCAGTGTGTGCCCCGTCTGTCTGTTGAATATTAAAACTCAAGCAAAAATGACACCTAGACAGTGACACATAAGAGAGGTTGCTGAGGTGGCTGCCTAATCATCCCAATTCATTCAAACTCAAGTGTAGTGACCATTTTATATTGGTCGTTATCAGGTAGGCATGAGGCAGTGGACAATGCTACTAGCTTTACGACCATTTCCTCTAATGAAATTATGACCTTTCTGACCAAAATGGTCGTTATGGTTTAGGGTTTAGAGCCCCCCAGGCAGCTTTTGACCAATTGGTCTAAAATGGTCATAAATTTATGACCAATTCTTCCAGGGTCACTAACAAAAGGTCATAAGTTGACATATTTCTTGTAGTGTATCTGTTATATGCTAGGCTCGTCAAGTTTAACCTGAGTATTCCGCGTGTGCAACTGTTTTGCACCCGTTGTATTTGAACGTAGAGCATATCACACCCGATCATCACGTGGTGTCTCAGCACGAAGAACTTTCACAACGATGCATACTCAGGGAGAACACTTCTTGATAATTCGTGAGAGATCATCTTAAAATGCTGCCGTCAAACAAAAACAGAATAAGATGTATAACAGATAAACATCATATGCAATCAAAATATGTGACATGATATAGCCATGATCATCTTGCGCCTTTGATCTCCATCTCCAAAGTACTGTCATGATCTCTATCGTCACCGGCACGACACCATGATCTTTATCATCTTGATCTATATCAATGTGTCGTCACATGGTTGTCTCGCCAACTATTGCTCTTGCAACTATTGCTATCGCATAGCGATAAAGTAAAGCAATTATTTGGCACTTGCATCTTATGCAACAAAGAGACAACCATAGAGCTTCTGCCAGTTGCCGATAACTTCAACAAAAACATGATCATCTCATACAACAACTTACATCTCATCACGTCTTAACCATATCACATCACAACATGCCATGCAAAAACAAGTTAGACGTCCTCTACTTTGTTGTTGCAAGTTTTACGTGGCTGCTACGGGCTGAGCAAGAACCGTTCTTACCTACGCATCAAAAACCACAACGATAGTTCGTCAAGTTGGTGTTGTTTTAACCTTCGCAAGGACCGGGCGTAGCCACACTCGGTTCAACTAAAGTTGGAGAAACAGACACCCGCTAGTCACCTGTGTGCAAAGCACGGCGGTAAAACCAGTCTCGCGTAAGCGTCTGGCGTAATGTCGGTCCGGGCCGCTTCATCCAACAATACCGCCGAACCAAAGTATGACATGCTGGTAAGCAGTATGACTTGTATCGCCCACAACTCACTTGTGTTCTACTCATGCATATAACATCAACGCATAAAACCTGGCTTCGATACCACTGTTGGGGAACACAGTAATTTCAAAATTTTCCTACGCACACGCAAGATCATGGTGATGCATAGCAATGAGAGGGGAGAGTGTTTTCCACGTACCCTCGTAGATCGAAAGCGGAAGCGTTATAACAACGCGGTTGATGTAGTCGTACGTCTTCACGGCCCGACCGATCAAGCACCGAAACTATGGCACCTCCGAGTTTTAGCACACGTTCAGCTCGATGACGATCCCTGGACTCCGATCCAGCAAAGTGTCGGGGATGAGTTCCGTCAGCACGACGGCGTGGTGACGATCTTGATGTTCTACCGTTGCAGGGCTTCACCTAAGCACCGCTACAATATTATCGAGGACTATGGTGGAGGGGGGGCACCGCACACGGCTAAGAGATCTCAAGGATCAATTGTTGTTGTGTCTAGAGGTGCCCCCGCCTGTGATATAAAGGAGCCAGGGGGGGGTCGGCCGGCCAGAGGGGCGCCAGGGAGTCCTCCTCCTCCCAGGAGTAGGACTCCCCCCTTACTTGTTGGAGTAGGAGAGAAGGAAAGAGGGGGAGAGGAGGAAGGAAAAGGGGGCTGCACACCTTGTCCAATTCGGACCAGAGGGGGGCTGCGCGCCTCCTTCCTTTTGGCATCTCTCCTCTATTCCCGTATGGCCTAATGAGGCCCATATACTCCCGGCGAATTCCGTAACTCTCCCAGACTCGAAAAATACCCGAATCACTCGGAACCTTTCCGAAGTCCGAATATAGTCGTCCAATATATCGATCTTTACGTCTCGGCCATTTCGAGACTCCTCATCATGTCCCTGATCTCATCCGGGACTCTGAACTCCTTCCGTACATCAAAATTGATAAACTCATAATATAACTGTCATCGAAACCTTAAGCGTGCGGATCCTACGGGTTCGAGAACAATGTAGATATGACACGTCTCCGGTCAATAACCAATAGCGGAACCTGGATGCTCATATTGGCTCCCACATATTCTACGAAGATATTTATCGGTCAAACCGCATAACAACATACGTTGTTCCCTTTGTCATCGGTATGTTACTTGCCCGAGATTCGATCGTCGGTATCTCAATACCTAGTTCAATCTCGTTACCGGCAAGTCTCTTTACTCGCTCGTAATACATCATCCCGCAACTAACTCATTAGTTGCAATGCTTGCAAGGCTTAAGTGATGTGTATTACCGAGAGGGCCCGAGATACCTCTCCAACAATCGGAGTGACAAATCCTAATCTCGAAATCGCCAACCCAACATGTACCTTCGGAGACACTGTAGAGCTCCTTTATAATCACCCGATTCACGTTGTGGACGTTTGGTAGCACACAAAGTGTTCCTCCGGTAAACGGGAGTTGCATAATCTCATAGTCATAGGAACATGTATAAGTCATGAAGAAAGCAATAGCAACATACTAAACGATCAAGTGCTAAGCTAACGGAATGGGTCAAGTCAATCACATCATTCTCCTAATGATGTGATCCCGTTAATCAAATAACAACTCATGTCTATGGTTAGGAAACTTAACCATCTTTGATTAACGAGCTAGTCAAGTAGAGGCATACTAGTGACACTATGTTTGTCTATGTATTCACACATGTATTATGTTTCCGGTTAATACAATTCTAGCATGAATAATAAACATTTATCATGAAATAAGGAAATAAATAATAACTTTATTATTGCCTCTAGGGCATATTTCCTTCATCTCCTCCATTTTGTAGCTGTAGAACTTGTTGGAGACTTCATATCTCTCAACTCGGGCATTTGCCTGAAATATTAACTTCAACTCTTGGAACATATCATATGCTCCATGACGTTCAAAACGTCTTTGAAGTCCCGATTGTAAGTCGTAAAGCATGGCACACTGAACTATCGAGTAGTCATCAGCTTTGCTCTGCCAGAAGTTCTTAACGTCATCAGTAGCATCTGCAGCAGGCCTGGCACCCAGCGGTACTTCCAGGAGGTAATTCTTCTATGCAGCAATGAGGATAATCCTCAAGTTACGGACCCATTCCGTGTAGTTGCTGCCATCATCTTTCAACTTAGCTTTCTCTAGGAATGCATTAAAATTTAAAGGAATGTCAGCACGGGCCATTGATCTACAACAACATAGACATGCAAAATACTATCAGGTACTAAGTTCATGATAAATTAAAGTTCAGTTAATCATATTACTTAAGAACTCCCACTTAGATAGACATCCCTCTAATCATCTAAATGATCACGTGATCCAAATCAACTAAACCATGTCCGATTATCACGTGAGATGGAGTAGTTTTCAATGGTGAACATCACTATGTTGATCATATCGACCTTTTGGTCTCAGTGTTCCGACGCCATATCTACATATGCTAGGCCCGTCAAGTTTAACCCAAGTATTATGCATGTGCAAAACTGGCTTGCACCCGTTGTATGTGAACGTAGAGCTTATCACACCCGATCATCACGTGGTGTCTCGGCACGATGAACTGTAGCAACAGTGCATACTCACGGAGAACACTTATACCTTGAAATTTAGTAAGGGATCATCTTATAATGCTACCGCCGTACTAAGCAAAATAAGATGCATAAAAGATAAACATCACATGCAATCAAAATATGTGACATGATATGGCCATCATCATCTTGTGCTCATGATCTCCATCAACAAAGCATCGTCATATCTCCACCGTCACCGGCGTGACACCTTGATCTCCATCGTAGCATCGTTATCGTCTCGCCAACTATTGTTACTACGTCTATCGCTACCGCTTAGTGATAAAGTAAAACAATCACATGGTTATTGCATTGCATACAATAAAGCGACAACCATATGGCTCCTGCTAGTTGCTGATAACTTTGTTACGAAACATGATCATCTCATACAACAATTGATATCACATCATGCCTTGACCATATCACATCACAACAAGCCTTGCAAAAACAAGTTAGATGTCCTCTACTTTGTTGTTGCAAGTTTTACGTGGCTGCTACGGGCTTCTAGCAAGAACCTTTCTTACCTACGCATCAAAACCACATGATTTTTCGTTAAGTGTGCTGTTTTAACCTTCAACAAGGAACGGCCGTAGCCACACTCGATTCAACTAAAGTTGGAGAAACATACACTCACCAGCCACCTATGTGCGAAGCACGTCAGTAGAACCAGTCTCGCGTAAGCGTACGCGTAATATCGGCCTGAGCCGCTTCATCCAACAATATCGCCAAATCAAAGTATGGCATGCTGCTAAGCAGTATGACTATTATCGCCCACAACTCTTTGTGTTCTACTCGTGCATATAACATCTACGCATAGACCTGGCTCGGATGCCACTGTTGGGGAATGCGGTAATTTCAAAAAAATTCCTACGATCATGCAAGATCTATCTAGGAGATGCATAGCAATGAAAGGGGAGAGTGTTGTCTACGTATCCTCATAGACCAAAAGCGGAAGCGTTATGACAACGCAGTTGATGTAGTCGTACGTCTTCATGATCCGACCAATCCTAGCACCGAAGGTACGGCACCTCCACGATCTGCACACATTCAACTCGGTGACGTCCCACGAACTCTAGATCTAGCTGAGGTCGAGGGAGAGTTTCGATAGCACGACGGCATGGTGACGGTGATGATGAAGTTACCGGCGCAGGGCTTCGCCTAAGTACTACGACGATATGACCGAGATGGAGATCTGTGGAGGGCGGCACCGCACATGACTAAACAATCAACTTTTGTGTCTTTGGGGTGCCCCGTGCCCCCTACCCCCATATATAAAGGAGCAAGGGGGAGGCCGGCCGGCCCTCCTAGGGCGCGCCAAGAGAGGGGAATCCTACTACGACTCCAAGTCCTAGTAGGTTTCCACCTAAGGAAGAGGGGGAAGGGAATGAAAGGGGGGGGCGCCGCCCCCCTTCCCTTGTCCTATTCGGACTCAAGGGAGGGTGCGCCGCCAGCCCCTCCTGGCCCTTCATCTTCTCCCACTAAGGGCCATATAGGCCCATTAGTTCCCCGGGGGGGTTCCGGTAACCCTCCGGCACTCCGGTTTTATCCGAAACTTCTCCGGAACACTTCTGGTGTCTGAACATAGCCGTCCAATATATCAATCTTTATGTATCGACCATTTCGAGACTCCTCGTCATGTCTGTGATCATATCCGGGACTCCGATCAACCTTAGGTACATCATATCACATAAACTCATAATACCAATCGTCATCGAACGTTAAGCGTGCAGACCCTACGGGTTCGAGAACTATGTAGACATGACCGAGACACGTCTCCGGTCAATAACCAATAGCGGAACCTGGATGCTCATATTGGTTCCTACATATTCTACGAATATCTTTATCGGTCAAACCGCATAACAACATATGTTGTTCACTTTGTCATCGGTATGTTACTTGCCCGAGATTCGATCGTCGGTATCTCAATACCTAGTTCAATCTCGTTACCGTCAAGCCTCTTTACTCATTCCGTAATACTTCATCCTGCAACTAACTCATTAGTTACAATGCTTGCAAGGGTTATAGTGATGAGTATTACCGAGAGGGCCCGAAGATACCTCTCCGAAACACAGAGTGACAAATCCTAATCTCGATATATGCCAACCCAAAAAACACCTTCGGAGAGACCTGTAGAGCACCTTTATAATCACCATTTTATGTTGTGACGTTTGGTAGCACACAAAGTGTTCCTCCGGCATTCGGGAGTTGCATAATCTCATAGTCTGAGGAACTTGTATAAGTCATGAAGATAGCAGTAGCAATGAAACTGATACGATCATAATGCTAAGCTAATGGATGGGTCATGTCCATCATATCATTCGCCTAAAGATGTGATCCCGTTCATCAAATGACAACACATGTCTATGGTTAGGAAACATAACCATCTTTAATTAACGAGCTAGTCAAGTAGAGGCATACTAGGGACTATATGGTTTGTCTATTTATTCACACATGTACTAAGTTTCCGGTTAATACAATTCTAGCATGAATAATAAACATTTATCATGAATTAAGGAAATAAATAATAACTTTATTATTGCCTCTAGGGCATATTTCCTTCACCTTGGTCTTTCTCGGTTTTAGATGGCCTGCGGCGTCAGGTTTGCCCTTTCCTAGCATGTCGCGTCCTCGACTATGGCGAAGTGGTGGTTTGGTGTTCTCCTATCTTATAGACGTGTCTTCATGATCTTCGTTCTCGGTCCTTGCTATCTCTTGGCCGGAGCGGTGCTCCATGACCCGGAGCAAGGGGGCGATCTCAACGGTGAGGCGGTATCTTCCGGAGACGGCTTGGTGTGTTCGGTACCGCGGTGAGCGATGGTTTCTCGAGGTGGCTTGCGGTCTTGTCCAGTTGTAGTGGGTGTCATGTTTTAGGGGCAGTGTCTACTGTTTTCGTGCTAGGTGTTGGGTTCGTGGTACTTCTGTCACCTGATCGGTGTCATTTTATTTCTCTTTTGACTTGCTTGCACGAGGGTTTCCTCGCCACTTTCTATTGGTTCGACCGTTTGTGCCTTTATTTATAAAGGGGAACGAAGGAATGTCTCAAGAGAGGCCGCACAGAAAGATGTTGCTTTGTCTTCTTGCAAGCAGAGGGTGATTAAGAAAATATGACAACTATGAGGGGAAATGAAGTAGGAGAGAGGATCGTTGTGTTATTCTATATACCTAAGAGAGTCATCCTCCCTAACTTATTTATCTCAACATGCAAGTATGCCACCTTACCATATAATTATGAATGGGATAAGGCTCACCTCAACATGCAATCATGCATGAGAAACGACTCACCACAATATTCAACCATGCATGGGAAATGTTTTTCATTCAACTAATCTACTTACATTCAATAAATTGTTACAACTATACATAATCAAATATGATAAGTCATATGTATTTTAAATTTTGGTTCTCATATTATCAACTAAATTTCCAGTAACTGATTCCCATAGCAACGCGCAGGGTATCCTTTAGTTTTTATTATTCCATGGAAACTTACTCATATTCAACTAGTATGCATAGGTGGCGTCCTGCTGGAACACACATGATAAATCTACTATATAATCAAATCAAGAGCAAAGTTTCACGATTGTACAATATATTCTCTCTGAAGAACTGAAAAAAAAAACAGTATATCCTATCGCATCTGTATTTTGTATGTACCCATTTTTGTGGGTTTCTCTGTAATCTCAGCAGAAAGTTCCACCGAGCTCCCAAACAAGGACTTGGTCCTTTTTTTATGTACATAGTACAGACGTAGGCGCTTATATATACGCGCGTACACTCACCCCTATGAACACACACGCACATCATATTTTTATGAGCACCTCCGAGGGACTGAGCCGGTATGTCATCTTCAGATTGAAGAAGCCATCACAGACGTCTCGTAGTCGACGGAAACATCTCCTCTCACTGAACACACATCCCGAAAATTCTGAAATAAATCCAAAATAAATGCGAGCACTAGGATTTGAACCCTGATGGGCTGAGAATATCAATGTACTTCTAACCATCCAACCACATGTTGATATGCAGGACTTGGTCTTCCATTGGTTGGGCCTCGGTAGGTAGTGTGACGTCGGAAGGCCAGTGCCGAGACGACTTGGGATTTGGGAGCGTGATAGAGGAAGGCACGAGAAGACGCGTCAGTTTTATTTTATTTTGACCAGAAGCGCTTGCGCCAATTTGTGGACAGTGCTTGATTTGTTGCTACGTGCATAGAGAGAAAGATACGGAATTGTGGTTGCGCCAGTTTGTGGTTGGAAAAAAGTGCTATGGCCCCTTTGGATGGACACTAGTACCAGAAGCAGTCCATTCCATGGTCATCGCCTCCCTCGCAACCCAGGCCATCGATCGTTCTACAGAACTGTTACGCCGCCCAGCTGCCGTGGTATGTATCTGTAGCTTAACTTCTTCCTTGCTTTCTCTTGATTTCTTGACATGGAGCGCTTCAACTCGTACCGAGTTGGTTCCGCCTTAATTTTGGTGGGCTCCGCTTGACTGCTTCCTTCGAAATAAATTGGTCAACGATCTCACAATTAGGGCCTCTCCAATCCAATTTTAAGAAAAAAGTACTCCCTCCGTAAACTAATATAAGAGCGTTTAGGTCACTAAAATAGTGATCTAAACGCTCTTATATTAGTTTACAGAGGGAGTATCATAGCAACTTCGGAGGATCAAAACTGATTTCGGGAGTTCTTTTCTGTGAGTGTTTGTTTGGTTTGCTGGATTGGATCCCGTAGGTATTTCTTTCTAAGGAGTAGTGATTCCGGTGGGCAGCATCCATAGAAAAGTTTCCGTTGACCTGAATTATATGGAAAATTTATTTGCTTGTATGACAACTGTATGGTTTTTTTTTCTAGGGGTAATTGTATGGTTCTTCTGTGATGCAATCAAAGAGTCTCTACTTCACATTTGAGGGCCTTTTTGGTTCAAAAAGTATTTCCATATGAAGTTTGGAGGGTTCTATATTCCTTAGAGCATCTTCAGCCGTTCGGCCCCCCAAGGCGCCGAAAAAGAGCGGCCTGGGGGCGAGCCGGCGCTAGATCGCCCCCCGGGGTTCGGTTCGCTCCCAGTCACATGCCCACGGTCGCCGCGGGTTCGGCGAAGTCCATTTCAAATTTTTTGCAAACTCGGCGACTTTTGCATGAACTCGGCCATTTCGTCGAAATTTGTACAAAAACTTAAAAACATGCATGAACTAACTTTAAAACGAACTAAAAAGCCTAGCCGCTGCCGCCACCGTCGCCGCCGCCGCCGTCTACATGCCGAGAAGCCTATAGAAGCGGGTGTAGTCGCCGCCGCCGTCGTCGTCGCGTGCCTCACCTGCGGCGTCCCTGCTGCATCCCTCGTCGGGGTCGCCGACAACGCTTGACGGCCCGGCCTGGCCCTCGTCGTCGCTGTCGATGACGATAACGCCTTCCTCCTCGGCGGCACGGCGACGGGCCTCGGCGCGGCTACGGGCCTGGGTTTCCAGGTACGCCCGACGCTGGCGGCGCACCTGCTCGCGGACATAGTCCTCCCTCGCCCATTTGAGGGCGGACTCGTCGTCGGGGGCCACCATGCCGGCGTGCTCCGGCTTCACGGGGAGCATGTCCAGCTCAGGCTTCGGCCGGACCAGGCGGAGGGAGCGCCTCGTCGGTGCCGTCGCATGCGAGGGCTCGTTGATGACGAGGGCGCCGCTGCGAGCGCGACGCCCGAGCGGTGTATCCTCCGGCTCGGGCTTGACGGGGCGAAGGGTCGGCGAGCCGGAGCCCGACGGCAAGGATGACCCCGGCTCCATTCGCCGCGGCATCTAGGAACTGCCACGACAGTGAGAGAAGGAGGGCCGCGTCGGGTACTCCAGCTGCGGCACATTGCCGGTCTCGATGTGGTCGAGGACGGCGTTGAGTGTGCGGCCGGGGACGCCCCACCACTAGCGCCGTCCTTCGGAGTTGAGGCGGCCGCGGGGGATGATGCCGTTGATGGAGGCGATCTGCTCCTCGTGGCGGCGCTTTCATCTGGCGTCCACGTTTATTTGTCGGCGCAGTACCTCGCTTCGTTCGCTGCTCCTCCATCAGCGAGGAGCGGATGCGGGCGATCTCCGCCCGCCGTGCCGCCCCTTCGGGCACCGGCGGCATCGGGACGCCGCCGGCGCTCAGTCTCCACGAACCCGGCACGCGCATGTCGGAGGGCGCTGGGTACTCGGCCTCGTACAGAAGGCGCGCCTCCGGCTCCTAGAGGTGTCGGCCGCCGAAGCCGTTCTCCGCTGCGTCGTCGCCTATCTCTCCGCCATGGTTTCGCTCATCGGCGGGCAGGGGAGTGGTGGGAGAGCTCGCTGACGGGGAGAAGGCTTTCGCTGTAGGGAGAGGGGGAGGCTGTGGCACTCACCGGCGGGGAGGGGCGCCTTTTATAGCCGAGGCGGGGTGGCGGGGGGCGGCATGCGGGCAGGACGCGCGTCGGCGGCGTCTTCACTGCGCCGCCCGTGAGGCATCAATGGAGGCTGACCGGCGCGGCAGCGCGGCAACCTTCGCATTGATTCCCACGGGAACCGAGGTGATGAGGTCGACGAAGCGGCCGTCTCGCTGACTCGGCGGGCCCGCGGCTGTTTCGCGCCAAAACACTCGCCCCGGCGCCCCCGGGCACCCCCCGGCGCGTCGGGTTCGGCCTGGGTCTGCCGGCGCTGATTTCGGCCCAAGTCGGCGAAAAACGGGCTCCTGGGGGCGCGACTGGGCCGTTTTTTCAGCGTCGGCGCAAAAAAATCGCCTGGGAAGGCCGTTCTAGAAGCGCGTCTGAAGACGCTCTTAGACAATTTCCTTACATAGGGCGCTTCTTCATGGTTTGTAGGGATGAAAACCATGTGGTTTTCTCCTGCAATATACTTTACGTGCAATTTCATAAGGAAAAAAAAGCACTCTGTACAAAATAGGGCCGACTTAAATTACGCTATTAGCATGAGATTGTACACCGATTTATTTAGGAGCGATGCTACACTTACGTAACGAGTCTTACGTATGTTATGTACGATCTGATGTGGTGGATTTGGATTGGGCCGAATTTGGGGACGCGGGCCCACCCTAAAAATCAGGAGGGGGTAGTTTACTTAGCGTGGGAAGGATTTACGTAAGGTTTGGTAAACCCATACGTAGGTGTAGCATTATGCCATTATTCTTTATTTAGCAATGCAATTATCTACATGTTATAGCGTGTTATTAGTGGCAGTATAGCGCGCTATTTTTTAGTAGATTTCGGAGACAACTCCCATTGAATCAAACCTCATGGATAATTCTTTGCTTCAATGATAACTATGATATAGGCATGATCCTTCAAAAAAAATCATATGTTTTTCATGCGGCGCAACCAAACAATTTCTATTACACATTTCTATGTTTTCACTTCATGTTGGATTCAACGATACCATGGCATCCAATTCCTCTTATTTTCCTATTTTCATGTGTTTCCTTAGAAGGGCCTTTTTGGTTTGCCAGATTTTCAAAACGTAAGAAACACGAAAAACACATTAATATTGCTTACTCCCAGCATTCTTTATACAATCCTCGAGAGAGAAAATACTACTCCATAAAGTGCACGCTTGAAAAAGTAAATTAAAACTCTACAAAATAAATCACGTAATTAGATCATCAGTTTCCCGTTGAAAAAACAGGTCAGTGGCTAGTATCAAACCAACCAGTAATCACCAGGTTTAATTTTTGTCTTTTGAATTTGAAAATATCCAATAGTTTGCTCCCATAACTATTTAAGTAGTACAGCGAATTTACTTGTTTGGAACAGGCGACGGGTCAGAGAAGTTTACTTGGAGATCCACTTCATAACTCTTGTTCACATAATGGAGCTCGTTGAAGAGAAGATTAGAGAATTCATCAAAAGCAACGAAAGAGCAAAGTGGAGACCAGTGAACAATCATAATATAAATAACTTCACAGAAGATGAGATTAAAATGATTACCAAGAACTACAGAAACCCCATAGGCAAAGGTGCCTTTGGAGAAGTTTACCGAGGCGTTCTTGATGATGGTAGTACAGTTGCAGTCAAGAAATATATCTGCCAGAATTTGAAAGACGGGTTTGCTAAGGAGATAACTGTTCATTGCCAAATCAACCACAAGAATGTTGTTAGGCTTTTGGGCTACTGTTTAGAAGAAAATGCTTTAATGATGGTCACTGAGTATATCCCTGGAGGAAACCTCAAAGATCTTCTCCATGGCAGCGATGATCACGTTTCTTTAGATGCAAGGTTGGGTATTGCTATAGAATGTGCTGAGGCATTAGCATGCATGCATTCTTTGTATCAACCAATCATTCATGGTGATATCAAACCTGATAACATACTTCTAGATGAGAACTGGGGTGCAAAATTATCTGACTTTGGAATATCAAGATTGCTTTGCATGGACGGAACTGATTACACCATGCACGTAGCAGGAAGCAGAGGTTACATGGATCCAGAGCTCTTTGAAACTGGACGCGTCGATCCTAGAAATGATGTTTACAGTTTCGGGGTTGTTATGGTAGAACTTGTTACCAGAGCAAAGGTAAATGAGAATGGCATGAGTACCGGAGTCACGAGAAACTTCACTCAAGCTATTGAAAAGGGGAAAACAGCAAGAACGATGTTTGATACTAAAATAGCAAGCGTGAGCAACATGAAAGTTCTGTACAAGATAGGGAAGCTTGCAGCTGAATGTCTCAGAAGGGATATAAAAAATCGCCCTGAAATGAAGGATGTTACAGAACGTCTCCGGGCTCTTAGAAAAGCTTACTGCCAGCAAGATCAAGAAAAAACAGGTCAGTGGTCAATGAAAAATGTGAACCGAAAAGGACAAAGCATTTCCGGTTCTAAGTCTACTATGCTGTACAAGCTGAACAATTTGGGCATGTTTAGTATTTGGAACGCACGCAGGAATTTCATGAGGAATGCAGGTCCGACAGTAGAGCAAATACAAAACCTGAGGGTTTTCACAAAAGAAGAAATAAGAAAAATCACCAATGGTTATTCATCAGATGTAATTGCCAAGTGTTCATCTTGTGAGGTCTACAGAGGGACTCTTGAGGACAACAAATTGGTGGGCGTGAATATAGAGACCGTGATGGTAGATGAAGCCCATAGTGAACACTTTATAAATAGCATGCTCATCTATTCTACAATTCTCCATAATAACATGGTCAAACTATTGGGTTGTTACCTGGAGACGGATGTCCCAATATTGGTGTATGAGTTTGCTGCAAATGGGAATCTCCAAGACATTCTTCGTGGCAACTACAGCTTCCCGCTTGGTATACGTCTAGACATCGCAGTTGGATGCGCGGAAGCGTTAGCATATCTGCATTCAAAATCCTTTGCATTTGTGGGTGCTAACATCACACCCGCCAACATACTGCTAGATGACAGTTTGGTACCAAAGGTCTCGGGGCTTCTCTTCATATGTCACGGCATCACTAGTACATCAAGCGATGTTTACAGTTTTGGAACTCTCCTCTTGGAACTTATAACCAGGAAACAAGGAGGGCATCGCAGCAGCAGCCTGCAGGAACTTAGGAAAGCTTACATGAAAGAAGGGCACGCCATGTTTGACAAGGAGATAGCCGCGAAGGGGGACATTTTAGTACTTGAAAGGCTCCAGATGATTGCAATGGACTGTTTGAAACTGAATGCATTGGCGCGACCAAAAATGGCAGAGGTGGTAGAACAGCTTCGGAGGCTCAAAAATGTCGAAAGCAAGGGAAGCGAACTGCAGGAGCTCTCGATGTTGAGGAGGTTGGTGGCTTCCAGTATCAGCAAAGCTAGAGAAAACACTTCCCCGGCCACCTGAGCAGAAACATGGAATTTGTGATCATTCATTTTTTTTGTAATTTACTACTCCACGCACTTGTACGTGTGTGTATCACGCCATAGTGTGTATTGTACTGCCAATTTGGCAATGCTGTTTCTATAAGGCCGGCATTGAGAGTTTCCCTTCCAGCAATAATCCCCCGCCAAGTAGTCGAGGCTGGCTTGGGAGCCCTGGCTTGCATAAAATCGACCACTGAAAAATAGCATCCTTTCAGTACTCTTGCAGACAAGGAATTTGGGTTTGTCAAGAAACGCCAACCATTTTTTTCCAAGGAAAGCAAGGTTAAACAGATGCAAGCTCCCAATCCCATGCCACCTTTGCATTTCGGAGTTGCTGGGTTGCTCCAGGACACCCAGTGCAGTGATTTCTTGTCAAGTGAGCTGCTCCAAAATTATTTCGCCGTGCGAAGTTTACAAACATTTTCTGTTAACAGGGACGTACTCGGTACGTCAGAATTGCCTGAATGTCTGATTTCAGAAAAAAATCCTGGCCATCACAAGCTAGCAGTATCTCGGGTGTGGTCGACCGTGCCACTAGTAATGCCACCCACTGTTGTAGGAAGGCTCAAATATCTCTCGTTGAAGGCCTCAACCAGGAACGCTGACTTTCCCCAGTCCCAGTGTCACGCACTCTCCATACACAGCAACTCGCACTCTTTTAACAGCTCCAGCATCGCCACAGCACACTTACATACAGCATTATTCATACCAGCCTAGACGTCACATATGCTCACGAGGTCGCTTGTACAGGACAGTCTCCTCCTCGAGCTCAGCCCGGGCCCCGCTCACCAGAACCCAGACCTCAGAGATCTTCTCGACGGTGCCGTCGAAGAGGTCGACAGTGGTGAACGCCCGTGACGTGGGCCCCACGGATCCCGATTCTTGGAGCTCATCTCTTTCGCTGGTGGAGATCGTGGAGGGGCTCATTGCTTCTGCAGGCTTCACCCTAGGCACGACCGCTCCGTTCAGATACATGGTCTGGTTGTTGGCTCCGAAGGCGATCATCTTCCTGAGGCCTCCCCCGTAGGCTAAGCTCTTGTGCATGTGCCCGAACACGACCAGCGGGATCGAAACCCCGGTTTCCCTTTGCAGGTCGGATATCGCTTGTTCCAGATCTGCAGAAGTTGCCATATGAAGCAACTGTTTCAGAAAAGCTAACTAGAGGGGAGTATCATCATGAATACCAGACCTGGATCGCCATGATCGCCGCCTCCAGCTACCCAATCCCGCCCGCAGATATCATCAATTCTTGAACCTAGACCTGTGTAGGCATGATAGAAAGGTAAGCTTGCTAGGATATGAGATGTCTATACGACTAGATTATTCAAATGTTCAGAGACCTGTTGGTCCATTATGTGCAAGCAGTATGACAGAATGCTCCTCTGGTGCAGCCGTAGCAGCATCGTATATCTTCCTCGCACTTCCTGACATATCATCGACACCATACCTACATGAATGGTCGCAGCCAACCAAAGAGCGATGAATTATAAGTTACAGTTATGACTTATGAACAACAACAGAAGTTCTTCACAGAAGGGAGAGGACAAAAGCAAGAATGGCCTGTGATGCACTTCCCTTGTAAGGTAGACTAAGTTGTAGGAACAGCCAAATGGCAGTCAACTACCACATCTCGTAGGTGTATCAGAGTGTCAACACAATGGGCAAACAGAAAAGAGGTGAAAATAGTTCCAGTGTAACTTTTGGAGGCTGGGTTGTATTAATCCTAGCGCTCAGTGAATGCAGAGTTGCAGACTAATAAGCTAGTTCCATAACCAAAACCAGTTAAGGAACCAATTACTCTACATATCTGGTCTGGTATCCTCAACTTCTTAAGATTATTTCAGATTATGACATACAGCATACTACCCTTAGGCCTTAGATCCTTATAGGCACCAACATGCCACACACTGATATTTTTACTGCCTAGCACAAGTAGTCAAGCACAAACTAGCCTTATGATACAATTAGCAATCTTCCTAATCGAGAACAGACTATGAAACCTTTAAGCCCGGACATCGGGATTTATTTTTCCGAACCATGCAGGAGGGTGATACCCAGATGTTTATCTACTGGCAAATACAGCAATAACTTATGGATAAACAATTCATTAATACTTGACATGAGAAGGAAATAAATATGATATCTGCCACTCTGGTCATTGCATTACCAAACCATTAATAAACAAATTCACGAAATTCAGAAATAGCAGAAGTGAAGGATAAGATTATAGAAACAAATTCATGACAAAGATATACCTAACAGAACAGTTGAGGAACCTAGGTATCTATTGGTTAGTACATCTCTTACCAACCGTTGTGACAGAAGCTTTGGTCTAAATAACCTGTCACCCCCACAAGAAAATGGTCGCCCACCAACAACACTCAGCTTTATTTTTGGAAAATCCAAACATTGATATCCAACATGCTGCTCACCAAGGCTGATATTCACAGGAAAAAAAGGTATCATTGGTCGCATTCCTGCACAAAGGGTATCATAGTCTGCTGAATACTGCTAATAATCCAGACTCATCCTGCACTTCTAGCACTGCAAACTACTAAAGCCAAATTAGCCTGAGATCTAGTTAATCTTTGTTTCTTCAGCGGTCCCTTATCACAGTTTACTCGATTCAGTCACTCTTAAATTTAAGTATTATTCCAACCTAGTTCTTTGCTTTTAAATAAAAAGAGAAACACCTAACAAAATGTCCTAGCAGTAAAGCTAGAAACCTTATGGTGGTTACAATGTCATGGCACAACTGAAGAGCAATTGTGCAAGCCTGCAAGACTAATTAATTGGCAGCTCCTCCAACAAAATCCCCACAAATGCAGCTCGTAGCATATTAAAGGATCTTACCTTTCAAGCTGAAGCCGAACACGATCTACCTTCCTGAGTACCAATCAAGTACACAGGGATTTCAGAATAGCTAAGTGCAGCAGTAATTATAGTTTCAACTTACTAAATGAAAACATGACTCATACTTCTCTGAAAATTGATGTGTACGCCAGCAATCATGATTACCAAGAATTGCCGCCTTCGGAAACTGAAGATCCGAAATGCTTTTGACAAGTTGAACATTCTCATTGCCATAATCGCCTGCCACAAATAGAGGAAAACAAACAGGAGATGACAAACAATAAGCACATTACATGCACTTCACCAACAAAAATGAAATTAGCAAATCTTGTAATGCAGAGATAGCAAGGAAGGATACCTGTAAAAAGCACCAGATCTGGCTGCATTTCAAATATAACAAGTTAGAGCTTCTGACAACAACAAAATCTGGATAGAGAATTATTTGTGGTATGAATTTTTCTTTCAAAGGTGCAATGCCCATATTGTAAATGGAGCACATGTAACATGATTAAAAATGGGTGGCAAGCATTTGGAGGCCAGCACGTTACAAACAGACAGGACATGTGTAGTACATTGTAGAACAAGGGAGAAGTTACAACAATGAAATATGAACATGATGAGATACCTAAATACAACAGACTGGATCCATATAAATGTGCAATACCTGAAGAAAATGGAGTGCCTTTGTATCTTCATCAAGGATCCAATTATCATGCTGCAATGTCCAGTGCATAACATCCAATTAATACCCTGTTCTTGTTACGTGGATTTCAGGGGATACAGGATAAAAATATATCTATTTTCTATACTTTGATGGTTTAATATAGCCAAACTTAAGAAGGTCAAAGTTAACAATTAATCCCCTTCCGGAGAAATAAGAGCCAGCAACTCCTTCCGGTAAAGCACATCCAGAACAAGGCACCCGCGGGGCGGCGGGGGGTTGCTTAAAGTTCTTTGAAATGCACTGCTCTAGTTTCCACTTCAAGCTCCAGCACTGCCACCGTACTTAATCTCCCTGCCATCCATCTCACCACAGCCCAACGGTGATTTCACATCGTGGTTCAAAAGAACAGATGATGCTGGTGCCGACAAGCTTGAAGGATACCTGGTGCCAAGTCAATCTTGTGAGGGCTGGTGCCAAGGTGCTCAGACGCCTGCTGCTGCACGCTCAGCCACAGCATGTTTGAGTTCAGTTGATTTGCTTTCCCTTCTGTTTTCTGCATGCTTCCTCTGGTAGCCTAGTTTGGTTTTCTTTTTGTCTGAGTTTGGTTGATCTGTACTCTTGCGCAACCTGGGCAACTTCTTATAGTACAGAACAACACACATTTGGGTGCTTGTTGGAGAGGGGAAAAGGTATCCAAAAGATGCTACTCGAAGGGTTTCTTTGAAGCCAGAAAATGCCTTTCCCCCCAATATATACTTACTCGGTCTGCCCCCTCTCCATGAGCAAGCTTTGGGGGGAAATGGAGATATCATCTCACACATAAATCCACTATTGGTTCATATAGACGCCAGAGCCTGTCCTGAATGCAGCAACCATCACATCCAACTCATCGTCCTATATGACCCATCTAAACTAAGATCAAATGCACCTTAGATGCACACCACTCGAAATTCGCAAACAAAAACAGATATCGTTGAACCTGAACCCCCTTTGCTGCACCCAAATCGGAGCCTAACTGAATTAACCAGGTCAAGGAGCAGAGACTTCGGTGCACAATCCCCACCTCCGCCCTGCTCAGAATCCACTACGCGTACGAACCCCACGAAGAACCACAACTATCCATGCCAGTCAAGACGACCCGAAGCACGCCCACGAGGAAATAGAGGGTTAGCGGTTTTATTCAACTTTTAATAAGAAGAGGGGGAGGGAGGGAGAGTACCACATCGCCGACGACCGCGAGGCGGACGCGGCCGGCTCCGGCGCCGGCGCCGGAGGAGGCCATGGACCTGGACCCGGGCTTGGGCGGCGGCGTGGCCGGGGAGGAGGGGAGATGAGGAGGGTTCGCGGGGGCGCGCGCGGCTACTGCTGCTGCTCCCGCCGCCGACCAAGAAGAAAGGGAGCAAGACCGCACGAACATTTTGTTTCGGGTTGGGAGTCGTATTGGATGCGTGCCAGGCTCGAACTGCCCTGCGGTAGGTGCACGGTGCATACGCGCGCGAGCACGGTGGCTCACCTGGCTGTCAAAGTTTTTCTGTGGGAATAAACCATCAAAAGAAAAGGTGTATTCCGATGGGAATATAAGCTTGGCTTGGGTCTTTTTTGTCTACAATTTGACTATTTTTTATCTTTAAACACAGTACAGACGCAAGCGCCCATATGTGTTGTATGTCATAAAGAAAATCTTTCGATTTGTCGTCGATTGAAATTTCAAAACATTTACTTTTTTTGTATATGACACATGTTTTGCTACTAGTTAAATTGATAACCTAAAATCTCATGTCCGGCTTATATTCCTATCTAGAGGGAGTATCATTCTTCAACAAGCGGTTGATACAACACCTTTTGACCATGACACCACTATTCTTTTAACCACACCTTAACGCCTCGACTTGTCCAGCCTCAAGCCAATGGCGAGGAGGCAAGACACACATCAATCAAGATGTGTCACAAATCGATGTCGGAGACCTCTACAACACGAGGGCTCTAGAGCAGTCTCGGTCAATACACCCCTCATCCATGCACCTAAGAATAATCCGCGTGTGAATGACAGGTCTGGTCAGAGTTGTGAAGAAGTTATGAAGGAATCATTGACGATGGGGATACACTGCGCCTAGACGCCCACACCCTGAGAAGCAGCCAACCCTAACTACATCAGCCACCACAAGGACTCCACGGGCAACTTAAACGGTACCTCCAAAGAGGGGGCAAAGTCGTGGCACCGTTGCCTGTTAGAATAAATTTGAGGCCACTGTTGATCATCCGAGGACCAAGCAATCACACGAGCACGAACCGAGATTTGTTAACGAGGTTCGGCGAACTCGCCTACATCCCCGGGGTCTGACTATGGGCACTCCTCCCCATGACACCGCTACAATACCCCACCCAGTCGTCCTGGACGCCGGCACATGCTACCGGCTTCCCCTGCGTTCATGTGCTATTATGTTGGCATAGGTTATATCGTGTGTCTACCCTCACTATATATGAGAGGCCTAGGATACAAGTGTTCTATTAGGACACAACTCCTACCATGTCTACACACAATCCAAAACCAACTCCAACTATAACCTACCTTGTACAATAGTATTCGACACAACTCTAACAAACTCCACCTTGGCGAATATTCTTCACCACCTTGAATTCATCCATGCGTCGAACCTCCATGTACATTGGACTTGAGATACGCCATGAGCACCGCTGCTACTCCCAGACTCCATGTGACTCCACCTGCAACTGTAGTCCCTTCTCGTCTTCCTCACATTCAACGCTCGAGCAAAATTAAGTTCCTCATCACTCTACTTTGTGCTTCCAACTTCCGGATAATCTGTTCAACGCCATCACGCACCGACCACTGTCTGCGTGAAAGTGAACAACTCACATATTGGACGCTACATATAAGAACCTGAACTCAACATCATCGCTCTTTTTTGACCGTCTATCTGAAACTTGAAGGAATTTCATCGTCGCCCTGTATATATCCTGGTCAAGGAGACTAGGAGAGGAAGGCAAATCAGACTAGAAGCTACAAGCATACATGGAAAAGTAGTGAAGTGGATCTCTACCATCGTGTGCATATGGAAAGGCTACTGGTGGGATTTCTTTATTGGCTCTCTTTGATTGGTACATATACAGATTATGTACGGGATGACAGTTGTTGTACTCTGAAATAAATAATCACGCGGAGTGTCGCAGGATCGGGTGGAGATTGCATGGTTCGATCAGCTACGTATAATCAAGTGCTGCAACGGGACGCGGATGATATTTTTACATCAGGTGACCATGAAGTTGGGATATTGTCAATGTCGGCAAAACAGAGAATTTTGGATAATGACATCTGTGAGTAAATAATCTGTTGAAGCAACGGGTATGCTTGATAGTGTAGCGGGATGCCAAGTCAATCAAGATGGATCTGCGGTGAAAGGCAGCGGGCTTATAAGGCTCAAAGCAGGAGTCTGGAGCCCGTCGTGGCAAGATCATGCATACATAGGGCATTAAGCAAGACATGGAGATATGCACGGCGGACACGACGTAGGATGGAGGATGATTGCAGTCGGATAATTTTGGCTGGGTTAGAATGGATAGTCTGATGGATCGACAGGGATGTTGATCAAAGCAGAAGACGGTGGTGATTTCATCGATGATGACATAGGAGCGTGATGCTGATGGTGGCCGACTTTTGGGGCATGGAAACACATGGTGCAGGCATGAGGGCTTGTGCGGCTTCGACAAGACTATGGCACAAAGTTGATTCAAGGCAGTGTACGCATGAGGAGCTTGAAGTCGACGGGGCACGGGGATGGCACGTACAATCACCATGGAGTCATGTTGAAGGTGGAGCTGGGGTCTCGTGGAAGACTTCACTCAGTGCTGATGAAGGGGCTACGGTGTAAGATCGAAGAATCGAAGCCTATATCAGTGGGATAGCGAGAGACACGTGGATCGGACTGGGTACCAGTGGTCTGATGGAGACGTGATACTCTACATCGGTCGGTGATGATCGATGGTTCTCTGTGGTGGGGGTTGAGTGGTGTGGGTTCGCGATGTTGGGAGACTTGACCAGGATAGCAGAGGCTCGACGCGGTGACAGCGGCAAGGCGTGCGGTAAGCACAGGACACAACGACAGGCCAAGGCACTGGTGGTCATATATGTTGTCCGACAAAGTTTGTAGGGGTGCTAAAGTAGTGTTGACGAGTACCAGATTCAAGTTGGTGACTGGGTCTATCGGTGCTAGTTGATGGACATGAGTTAACCATGGAGAATTTGAGAAAGTGGCGGAAAGTCTAAAATTGTCAAAAGCTGAGAGAGTACATGGTCGTATATGTTGTGTTCAGTGCACATGGCAAAGTGTGGATGACAGGTACAGAAGGAGGCAGAGTGCTATAGCTGTGGGACATATGCCAGATACTATCCGAAAGAAGGGTGAGACAACTGCGAATTTGACTCAGGGTGACCAAAGAGTCTAACATGTTGTATGCCCCATCGCACAAGGAAAGGAATGATGGCCAAGGTCAAGACAACACCCCAAAGAAAGGATGAAACCCGCAGGTTTCACCATCGTCAGCATCAACCGTCACATAGCAGGGATTTTGCCCTAACCATAGTCGTCAACCTCCGAGCCCATTGTAGCAGGAGGATACACTACTAGGGAAAAGCCTAGCAGCCGCGTGGGTTTTGGGCCTCTCAGTAGTGCAGGTACCGGCGCTACTAATAAGGCGCTACAGCTAACGTATAGCAGTAGCGCCTGTTGTCCCACGCTACTGCTATACATGAATAGCTGTAGCGCTCTTTAGAAAAGGGCGCTACTGATATTATCTGCAGCGCTGTTTATAGGGAAGCGCTACTGGTAAGGAGGCACTACTGCTAAATTTCCCACCCTGGCTACTACTAGTTTTATTAGTTTTTTTCCCTGCATATTTGTTTTGTATTTGTTTTGTATTTGAATAGGCTTTATACAATAATCTTTAGCATATCATCCACATACAAATGTAATCATAGCATATACATACAATTAGTCTCATCAAATCATGTCATCATCATAATCATCATCCAACACAAAGTGGTCTCTCGTCATCAATCTCGAAAATAGCGATACAAGTCTCGATTACTTGCAAATACATCGTCATCCATCTAAACAATGATATACGCGAGAAGAGCTATCACTTTGAGTACATGATTTCGTATCCCTCTCTCGCATTAGCGTGAACCTAAACTAACTACTGCTTGTCGCTCGGAAACCGAAAACCGGTACACTGGGCTCGACACTTGCCACTTGTCGATATATACTCTGGCGTAGCACTTCTTCGCCATCTATGATCTATGCACCTACATCGTCACATGAGTCGATGATATGCAACATATATAGTTGAGCAACAGAAAGAGACAGACTTGGCAAAAATAGAAACAACATATCATAACCATAAATAACAAAATTCATCGTACCCAAAATGCCCTAACTAGAGTGATTTTCGCTAGTCGAGGAGGACGGTTTAATTACATCACAAATAAAGTTTCACCGTGCATAACTCAAAGTTTTGTCATACAGAAAGTATAGACTAAACGGTCACATTGTCATATATCGACAATCACTCCATTATGTCGTGCCATCCATCCATGTCAGGGAGATAGTCCTCGAGCTTAGTGAAAGGCTTCATGTCGAGACGCTGAGAGGCTATCCATGTTCGGACGTCTTCCCGCGACATTTGTCCTTCTGCGTAGAACATCCTTGTTTTTCCGACGACCTCCTTCATGATGATTTGGGCAAGTTCGCGATGGATGTTATAGAACTCAACTCGAAGTCGATGATCCTCGATATCTCCTATGTCCTTTGCCCATTGCAGAATATGGGCATCGCCAGATCTAGGTGACATGTGAAGGTTCTGGTGATCCCGTCAGACTCCAAATGTGGTGTATGACATAGAATCCATCATTAAGAGAATCGCTCGGTTCTTTGGATGCAGCAGAAGTCGATCTTATGGTGAAGGCGGCCCTACCGCCTTTCTCTTCTTGTCCCTAACCTCTCCACCCCTTGCTTGGTAGTAAAACATAGCATCGTCGAGAACATCTTTGATGTGGGTGTAATCCTTTTATGAATGTTCTTCGACGAGTCCAAGTAAAGAGCGTGGGAGAATCGGGGTAGAGGATGATGAGGACGGCGCGCCGCCCTACAAGCAAAAATAAGTACACCTCAAATTAATTAGCCTCCACCGTGCAAATGAATTATTGAAATCGAAGGAAGGATAGCAGCGCGATGACTTACATGGGATGATAAGGCACGAGAATCGCCTCCTTATCCTTATTGGCGAGCATGAAACCGACGATGTAATCCTCGCAGATTCACCCTGCTCGCACAGACTCCCAAGAAGCCCTCGTGCATGTAGTACAGGTCGGCGACACGATATGACGATCTGCTCAACCCCAATGATGTAGTTCATGTGCAAGGCATAAAGGCGGATAAACGTAAAATCCAGCTTCTTCACGTGAAACATGTCGAATATGTAATTGAATCGGAGGAAGAACTTATCCGCGGGAAGCCGTCGACGTCACACATTTGCCGCGAACGTTAACCACGAGAGTGGGTATCCCGGATCTTCGAGGCGATGAGGCCTTTCTCTACCCACAAAGACATCGTCATGAAGTCTCCTTAGGTCGCCGAATCTGGCTCGTGAGCGCTGCAGGCGGTAGGATTGGTTGACCGAGGATATGCCATTTATCCGCATCGAGGATATCTATACGATCCGGCCGAGGCTGCCGAGGCGGCCGGATCATAGAATCAGCTTTTTGCCTTTCCTCCTCTCTTCCTAGACTTCTTTACTACCGGAAGGTCGTCAATAATACGTTGAGACGGTAATTCAGGCACCGACTCATGACGCTCAAACCCTGAGGAGGCACCAGTATAGACATACTGTTCAGCGCCATCGTCATCCTCATCCTCATCCATGGCGACGTCATCAGCGACTAATGGAGCTTCCTCCTTACCCCGTCCTCTATCACCCAACCCGACACCCAACGCTAATTGGGTAGGTGGGGTGTTGATGTTCATACCTTGCTGAGGCTGTGTGCTCGTGGGTGTGCTCCCGGCCGCCTCCAGACGAAGCAGACTCTTTGGCCACAACAGGACCCACCCATTTTGCGTTTATCCACAATCAAAAATATTACATTACGTACCTCGAAGCCTCTTAGCAGGCTCATAAAGGCTTCACTCAATCTGCTTTTCACGGACTGAACCCTCTCAACCACTGTACCCATCAAGGTATAATGTTCCTCTGAGACGGATGCATGTCGCAATGTGTCCATCAATATATCCGGCGCCCTCTAGATCCGAAGCAGATCGCGCTGTCCCCCGGAAATCGGATAGTCCGGGGCCTTTATTGTTGGTCCCCGTAGGGGCTGCACACTCCGTACCCTGGACGACCGAAGTGTCGCCTCCAGGTCCGGTCTTCACTATCCCTCGCACCGCTTGTTGATCGGGAGAGATCCTCCGGGACGACACATCGGCGTCGTCTGCCTTATCGGGCGGGGAGATCTGTGGAGGCGTCTCGCTCTCCATCATCTCCGGAAGAAGATCCCCCGAGGAGGACTGTTGAGGAAGGCTGCATGTTGGACTGCAAACATATATTTTAAATGTTACCCTTACAACCAGGAAAGAACGGGATATGTTTAAAACACCCTTGTTCACTTATGATTCAGCTAAGGGCCTATCTTTACAGAGGGACTGCGTGTCAATGTCACCTCCCAAACCAGAACCCCCTGATAGGGATATCTTCCCCCGCTTAGAAGCCTTTATCTTCAAGTCTTCGGAGGCGGTCCTCTTCTTCCCATGAGGGAAGGGTTGCCAGTTTTTCCTTCCCTTCCATCTTCGGAAGAGGGAGTTTCAATCTCCCCGGACAAGGTATCTGGTGTGCCTCTAGAATGGGGGCCACCTTGGGCCGTCTTGCTCTCCTCCTGGTCTTCCCTCGCCGGTACTTGATATGCTGCCAGAGCCAGCATCCTTGTTAACACCGGATTAGCTGAGTCTTCGGAAAGAGGGGCCGAACACCTAATCCTCTCCACCTTCTTTATCTAGCCTAGGCCAAGTATGATTTTCTCAGTATATTATGAGGAATTTGACTAAACTATGTTCAGGAGTCGAGTGCTTATCGAGGTATCCGGATGATTGCAGTCAAGGCCAATGTCTTCTGTAGTATCTGGCCACTGTTTTCGTGTCCAAAGAATAATTTCCACATTCCTCTGAGTGTCATGCCAGAGAAGTGCTGAAGGGTTCGTGGTCCTTACGGATTGAACTCCCACATTCGGAGAGGCCGTCGCTGGCACGGTAGGATCCGACGGACTAGCATTACTTGGATTACGTTTATAAGACCGGTGTCCTTTTCAATGAGGCTTCGAAAGCGGCTTTGCAGCGTCTACACTTCATCAACGGATCCCCAGTCCAGCCCCTTATTAATCCACGATGCAAGCTGTAACGGAGGGCCAGATCGGAACATAGGTGTAGCTTCCCACCTGGTACCACGGGGTTCAGTGATGTAAAACCACTCCCGCTGCCACAGGTCAGAAGTTTCTATGAAGGAGCCCTTTGGCCAAGTAGTATTGGCAAGTTTGCTCACCGCAGCACCACCGCACTCCGCCTGTTTCCCGTCAACTACCTTCGGCTTCACGTTGAAGGTCTTGAGCCATAAGCCGAAGTGTGGGGGAATACGGAGGAAGGCCTCACACGTGATAATGAACGTTGAGACGTGAAGCAAGGAGTCCGGAGCTAGATCGTGAAAATCTAGCCCGTAATAGAACATGAGCCATCGAACGAAGGGATGAAGAGCGAACCCTAGCCCCCGGAGAAAGTGGGAGATGAATACTACCCTCTCGTTGGATCTGGGAGTAGGAATAACCTGCCCTTGAGCAGGAAACCTGTGGAGGATTTCCGCAGTCAGGTATCTTGCCTCCCGGAGCTTCGCGATGTCCTCCTCTATGACAAAGGAGGTCACCCACCGGCCTTGCAGGCTGGGTTCAGACATGACTGGGAAGCGCGAAGAAATTAACTCGAACCTTGGGTGCTAGAACTCGAGGTGGGAGAGACTGAGGAAAGGCTGGCGGTAAAGGAAAAAGGACGAGTCTTAGCCCCTTTATAAAGGCGATGAATATAAAATGCCCCCTCCTAGGCCTTAAAACCTGCCTATTCCCAAGGAATCATGCCAACGGAATGGTTGGGTTAGCCACGCCCGTATCAATGAGAATCCGGCAATAAGGGGACACGATCTCTGCTTTGACAAGACATGCCAATGAAACCGTGTCTCAAAATATGGAGCGACATGCTAAAAAACGATTTGAAATAAAGGCCGGGCGGTGACGTGATGTCACGCTATGAAAAGTTGTCAGCGGATTGGACTCGTGAAAAAGTTGTCAGCGGATAGGACTCGTGAAATACTATACTCTCTGCGGTTGTGTGTGGTACTCGTTTTGCAGAGCCGGACACGTTTCTTGTGCTCGAAGACTATTTTGGAATATTTGGAGGAGGAACCCGCCTTGCAATGCTGAAGACAATCTGCGCGCCGGACACCTTGTCATTGAAGCCTAGGGGCTACTGAGGGAGTCCTGGATTAAGGGGTCCTTGGACGGCCGTGAAGGAAATATGCCCTAGAGGCAATAATAAAGTTATTATTTATTTCCTTATTTCATGATAAATGTTTATCATTCATGCTAGAATTGTATTAACCGGAAACATGATACATGTGTGAATGTATAGACAAACAAGATGTCACTAGTATGCCTCTACTAGACTAGCTTGTTAATCAAAGATGGTTATATTTCCTGACCATGAACAAGGAGTTGTTATTTGATTAACAAGGTCACATCATTAGTAGAATGATCTGATTGACATGACCCATTCCCTTAGCTTAGCACACGATCGTTTAGTATGATGCTACTGCTTTTATCCATGACATATACATGTTCCTCGTAACTATGAGATTATGCAACTCCGTTTACGGAGGAACACTTTGGTACTACCAAACGTCACAACGTAATCGGGTGATTATAAAGGAGTACTACAGTGTCTCCAAAGGTAGATGTTGAGTTGGCGATTTCGAGATTAGGTTTTGTCACTCCGATTGTCGGAGAGGTATCTCTGGCCCTCTCGGTAATACACATCATCAAGCCTTGCAAGCATTACAGCTAATGAGTTAGCTGTGAGATGAAGTATTACGGAACGAGTAAAGAGACTTGCCGGTAACGAGATTGAACTAGGTATTGATACCGACGATCGAATCTCGGGCAAGTAACATACCGATGACAAAGGGAACAACGTATGTTGTTATGCGGTCCGACCGATAAAGATCTTCGAGAATATGTAGGAACCAATATGGGCATCCAGGTCCCGCTGTTGGTTATTGACCGGAGACGGTCTCGGTCATGTCTACATTGTTCTCGAACCGTAGGGTCCGCACACTTAAGGTTTCGATGACGCTTATTATGAGTTTATGTATTTTGATGTACCAAGAAGTTCGAGTCCCGGATGTGATCACGGACATGACGAGGAGTCTCGAAATGGTCGAGACATAAAGATTGATATATTGGAAGCCTATATTTGGAGTTCGGAATGGTTCCGGGTGAAATCGGGATTTTACCGGAGTACCGGGGGGTTACCGGAACCCTCCCGGAGGCTATTGGGCCTTAGTGGGCCTCGAGGGAGAAGAGGAGGGGCCGCCAGGCAGGCGCGCCCCTCCCCTAGTCCGAATAGGACAGGGAGGGGCGGCGCCTCTTCCTTCTTCCCCTCCCCAATCCTACTCCAACTAGGAAGGGGGAGTCCTACTCCGGTGGGAGTAGGACTCCTCCAGCGCCTCCTCTAGGCCGGCCGCACCCCCCTTGCTCCTTTATATACGGGGCAGGGGCACCCTAGAACACACAAGTTTGATCTACGGATCGTTCCTTAGCCGTGTGCGGTGCCCCCTCCACCATATTCCACCTCGGTCATATCGTCATGAAGCTTAGGCGCGGCTCTGCGCCGATAGAACATCAAGATCGTCACCACGCCGTCGTCTTGATGGAACTCTCCTCGACACTCGGCTGGATCGGAGTACGAGGGACGCCATCGAGCTGTCGTGTGTCAAGAACTCGGGGCGCCGAGTAACGGCGCCGGATCGGTCGGATCGCGAGGAGAACGTCGACTACTTCCTCTACGTTGTGATCGCTTCGCTTGGGTCTCACGAGGGCGTGAGACAACACTCTCCCTCTCGTTGCTATGCATCACCATGATCTTGCGTGTGCATAGGAAATTTTTGAAATTACTCGTTCCCCAACAAAGGCATCCGAGCCTAGGTTTTTCTATGGTTTGATGTTTTGCACGAGTAGAACACAAGTGAGTTGTGGGCGATACAAGTCATACTACCTACCAGCATGTCATACTTTGGTTCAGCGGTATTGTGAGATGAAGCGGCCTGGACCGACATTACGCGTGACGCTTACGCGAGACTGGTTTCACCGCCACGAGCACTCGTTGCTTAAAGGTGACCGGTGGGTGTCTGTCTCTCTCACTTTAGTAGAACCGAGTGTGGCTACGCCCGGTCCTTGAGAAGGTTAAACGAGTCTATTTGACGAAGTATCGTTGTGGTTTTGATGCGTGGTGAGACCGGTTCTTGCTTAAGCCCGTAGCAGCCACGTAAAATTTGCAACAACAAAGTAGAGGACGCCTAACTTGTTTTTGCAGGGCATGCTGTGATGTGATATGGTCAAGACGTGATGCTATATTTTATTGTATGAGATGATCATGTTTTGTAACCGGTTATCGGCAATCGGCAGGAGCCATATGGTTGTCGCTTTATTGTATGCAATGCAATCGCTACGTAATGCTTTACTTTATCACTAAGCGGTAGCGATAGTCGAGAAGCATAAGTTTGGCGAGACGACAACGATGCTACGATGGAGATCAAGGTGTCGCGCCGGTGACGATGGTGATCATGGTGGTGCTGCAGAGATGGAGATCACGAAGCACAAGATGATGATGACCATATCATATCACTTATATTGATTTGCATGTGATGTTTATCTTTTATGCATCTTATCTTGCTTTGATTGACGGTAGCATTATAAGATGATCTCTCACTAAATTATCAAGAAGTGTTCTCCCTGAGTATGCACCGTTGCCAAAGTTCGTCGTGCCCAGACACCACGTGATGATCGGGTGTGATAAGCTCTCGTCCATCTACAACGGGTGCAAGCCAGTTTTGCGCACATGAGAATACTCGGGTTATACTTGACGAGCCTAGCATATGCAGATATGGCCTCGGAACACGGAGACCGAAAGGTCGAGCGTGAATCATATAGTAGATATGATCAACATAAGATGTTCACCATTGAAAACTACTCCATTTCACGTGATGATCGGTTATGGTTTAGTTGATTTGGATCACGTGATCGCTTAGATGACTAGAGAGATGTCTGTCTAAGTGGGAGTTCTTAAGTAATATGATTAATTGAACTTAAATTTATCATGAACTTAGTACCTGATAGTATCTTGCTTGTTTATGTTTGATTGTAGATAGATGGCTCGTCTTTGTTGTTCCGTTGAATTTTAATGCGTTCCTTGAGAAAGCAAAGTTGAAAGATGATGGTAGCAATTACACGGATCGGGTCCGTAACTCGAGGATTATCCTCATTGCTGCACGTAAGAGTTACGCCCTGGATGCACCGCTGGGTGCGAACTTCTTCTTTGGAGCAACACCAGATGTTGTGAACGTCTGGCAGAGCAAAGCTGATGACTACTCTATAGTTCAGTGTGCCATGCTTTACGGCTTAGAACCGGGACTTCAACGACGTTTTGAACGTCATGGAGCATATGAGATGTTCCAGGAGTTGAAGTTAATATTCCAACAGAATGCCCGGATTGAGAGATATGAAGTCTCCAATAAGTTCTATAGCTGCAAGATGGAGGAGAATAGTTACATTAGTGAGCACATACTCGTAATGTCCGGGTACTACAATCACTTGACACAATTGGGAGTTAATCTTCCGGATGATTGTGTCATTGATGAATTCTTCAATCACCGCCACCAAGCTACAAAGGCTTCGTGATGAACTATAATATGCAAGGGTTAGTAAAGACTATACCGAGCTCTTCGCAATGCTAAAGGCTGCGGAGGTAGAAATCAAGAAGGAGCATCAAGTGTTGATGGTCAATAAGACCACTAGTTTCAAGAAGAAAGGCAAAGGGAAGAAGAAGGAACTTCAAGAAGAACAGCAAGCAAGTTGCTGCTCAGAGAAGAAACCCAAGTCTGGACCTAAGCCTGGCCGAGTGCTTCTACCGCAAGCGGTAGTCACCGAAGCGGAACTGCCCCAAGTATTTGGCGGATAAGAAGGATGGCAAGGTGAACAAAGGTATATGTGATATACATGTTATTGATGTGTACCTTACTAGAGCTCGCAGAGCACTGGTATTTGATACTGGTTCATTGCTAATATTTGCAACTCAAACAGGACTACGGATTGCTTAACACCGGCAAAGGACGAGGTGACGATGCGCGTGGGAAATGGTTCCAAAGTCGATGTGATCGCGGTCGGCACGCTACCTCTACATCTACCTTCGGGATTAGTTTTAGACCTAAATAATTGTTATTTGGTGCTGCGTTGAGCATGAACATTATATCTGGATCTTGTTTGATGCGAGACGGTTATTCATTTAAATCAGAGAATAATGGTTGTTCTATTTATATGAGTAATATCTTTTATGGTCATGCACCCTTGAAGAGTGGTCTATTTTGATGAATCTCGATAGTAGTGATACACATATTCATAATGTTGAAACCAAAAGATGCAGAGTTGATAATGATAGTGCAACTTATTTGTGGCACTCGCCGTTTAGGTCATATCGGTGTAAAGCGCATGAAGAAACTCCATCTTGATGGACTTTTGGAGTCACTTGATTATGAATCACTTGGCACTTGCGTAACCGTGCCTCATGGGCAAGATGACTAGAACCCGTCCTCCGGGACTATGGAGAGAGCAACAGATTTGTTGGAAATCATACATACAGATGTATGTGGTCCGATGAATGTTGAGGCTCGTGGCGGATATCGTTATTTTCTCACCTTCACAGATGACTTAAGCGGATATGGGTATATCTACTTAATGAAACATAAGTCTGAAACATTTGAAAAGTTCAAAGAATTTGAGTGAAGTTGAAAATCATCGTAATAAGAAAATTAAATTTCTACGATCTGATCGTGGAGGTGAATATTTAAGTTACGAGTTTGGTTTACATTTGAAACAATGCGGAATAGTTTCAAGAACTTACGCCACCGGAACACCACAGCGTAATGGTGTGTCCGAACGTCAGAATCGTGCTTTACTAGATATGGTACGATCTATGATGTCTCTGACAGATTTACCGCTATCGTTTGGGGTTATGCTCTAGAGACGGCCGCATTCACACTGAATAGAACACCGTCGAAATCCGTTGAGACGACACCTTATGAACTGTGGTTTAGCAAGAAACCAAAGTTGTCGTTTCTTAAAGTTTGGGGATGCGATGCTTATGTGAAAAAGCTTCAACCCGATAAGCTCGAACCCAAATCGAGAAATGTGTCTTCATAGGATACCCAAAGGAGACAGTTGGGTACACCTTCTATCACAGATCCGAAGGCAAGACATTCGTTGCTAAGAATGGATCCTTTCTAGAGAAGGAGTTTCTCTCGAAAGAAGTGAGTGGGAGGAAAATAGAACTTGATGAGGTAATTGTACCTTCTCCCTTACTTGAAAGTAGTCCATCAGCAGAAACCGGTTTACGAGACACCTACACCAAGTAGTGAGGAAGTTGATGATGTTGATCATGAAACTTCGATCAAGTTGCTCTGAACCTCGTAGATCAACCAGAGTAAGATCCGCACTGAGTGGTATGGTAATCCTGTTCTCGAAATCATGCTACTAGATCATGATGAACCTACGAACTATGAAGAAGCGATGGTGAGCCCAGATTCCATAAAATGGCTTGAGGCCATGAAATCTGAGATGGGATCCATGTATGTAAACAAAGTATGGACTTTGGTTGACTTGCCCGAGGGTAGGCAAGCAATAGAAAACAAGTGGATCTTCAAGAAGAAGACCGACGCCGACGGTAATGTTATCGTCTACAAAGCTCGACTTGTCGCAAAGGGTTTTCGACAAGTTCAAGGGATTGACTACGATGAGACCTTCTCACCCGTAGCGATGCTTAAGTCTGTCCGAATCATGTTAGCAATTGCCGCATTTTATGATTATGAAATTTGGCAAATGGATGTAAAGACTGCATTCTGAATGGATTTACGGAAGAAGAGTTGTATATGATGCAACCGAAGGTTTTATCGATCC
Source organism: Aegilops speltoides (assembly GCA_021437245.1). Lineage (NCBI taxonomy): Eukaryota > Viridiplantae > Streptophyta > Magnoliopsida > Poales > Poaceae > Aegilops > Aegilops speltoides. Next base: position 92,987,050 of record CM038147.1, on the reverse strand, counting down.
AAAAGGAGCTAACAAAGTATGCAAGCTCCAGCGATCCATTTATGGACTGGTGCAAGCATCTCGAGTTGGAATAAGCGCTTTGATAGTGTGATCAAAGCATTTGGGTTTATATGAGACTTTTGGAGAAACTCAGTATTTACAAGAAAGTGAGTGGGAGCTCAGTAGCATTTACGATATTATATGTAGATGACATATTGCTAATCGGAAATGATATAGAATTTCGGATAGCATAAAGGGATACTTGAATAAGAGTTTTTCAATGAAAGACCTCGGTGAAGCTGCTTACATATTGGGCATTAAGATCTATAGAGATAGATCAAGACGCTTAATTGGACTTTCACAAAGCACATACCTTGACAAAATTTTGAAAAAGTTCAAAATGGATCAAGCAAAGAAAGGGTTCTTGCCTGTGTTACAAGGTGTGAAGTTGAGTAAGACTCAATGCCCGACCAACTGGGAAGATAGAGAAAATGAAAGATGTTCCTATGCTTCAGCCATAGGCTCTATCATGTATGCAATGTTGTGTACCGCACTGATGTGTGCCTTGCTATAAGCCTAGCAGGAGGTACCAAAGTAATCCAGTGGATCATCGGACAGCGGTCAAGAACATCTGAAATACGAAAAGGACTAAGGATATGTTTCTCGATATGGAGGTGACAAAGAGCTCATCGTAAACGGTTACGTTGATGCAAGCTTTGACACCGATCCGGACGATTCTAAATCGCAGACGGATCGTGATTTACACTAAACGGAGGAGCTGTCGGTTGGTGCAGTTCTAAACAAAGCGTCGTGGCGGGATCTACATGTGAAGCGGAGTACATAGCAGCTTCGAAGCAGCTAATGAAGGAGTCGGATGAAGGAGTTCATATCCGATCTAGGTGTCATACCTAGTGCATCGGGTCCAATGAAAATCTTCGTGACAATCTCGAGCAATTGCCTTAGCAAAGGAATCCAGATTTCACAAGAGGACCAAGCACATCAAGAGACGCTTCAATTCCATCCGGACTTAGTCCGTGGGAGACATAGAGATTTGCAAGATACATACGGATCTGAATGTTGCGCACCGTTGACTAAGCCTCTTCCACGAGCAAAACATGATCAGCACCAAGACTCCATGGGTGTTAGAATCATTACTATGTAATCTAGATTATTGACTCTAGTGCAAGTGGGAGACTAAAGGAAATATGCCCTAGAGGCAATAATACAGTTATTATTTATTTCCTTATTTCATGATAAATGTTTATCATTCATGCTAGAATTGTATTAACCGGAAACATGATACATGTGTGAATGTATAGACAAACAAGATGTCACTAGTATGCCTCTACTAGACTAGCTTGTTAATCAAAGATGGTTATATTTCCTGACCATGAACAAGGAGTTGTTATTTGATTAACAAGGTCACATCATTAGTAGAATGATCGGATTGACATGACCCATTCCCCTAACTTAGCACACGATCGTTTAGTATGATGCTACTGCTTTTATCCATGACATATACATGTTCCTGTAACTATGAGATTATGCAACTCCCGTTTACCGGAGGAACACTTTGGGTACTACCAAACGTCACAACGTAACTGGGTGATTATAAAGGAGTACTACAGGTGTCTCCAAAGGCAGATGTTGAGTTGGCGTATTTCGAGATTAGGTTTTGTCACTCCGATTGTCGGAGAGGTATCTCTGGGCCCTCTCGGTAATACACATCACTGAAGCCTTGCAAGCATTACAGCTAATGAGTTAGCTGTGAGATGAAGTATTACGGAACGAGTAAAGAGACTTGCCGGTAACGAGATTGAACTAGGTATTGGATACCGACGATCGAATCTCGGGCAAGTAACATACCGATGACAAAGGGAACAACGTATGTTGTTATGCGGTCGACCGATAAAGATCTTCGAGAATATGTAGGAACCAATATGGGCATCAGGTCCCGCTGTTGGTTATTGACCGGAGACGTGTCTCGGTCATGTCTACATTGTTCTCGAACCGTAGGGTCCGCACGCTTAAGGTTTCGATGGCGCTTATTATGAGTTTATGTATTTTGATGTACCGAAGAAGTTGAGTCCGGATGTGATCACGGACATGACGAGGAGTCTCGAAATGGTCGAGACATAAAGATTGATATATTGGAAGCCTATATTTGGAGTTCGGAATGGTTCCGGGTGAAATCGGGATTTTACCGGAGTACCGGGGGGTTACCGGAACCCTCCCGGAGGCTATTGGGCCTTAGTGGGCCTCGAGGGAGAAGAGGAGGGGCCGGCCAGGGCAGGCCGCGCGCCCCCTCCCCCCTAGTCCGAATAGGACAAGGAGGGGGCGCGCCTTCCTTCTTCCCCTCCCAATCCTACTCCAACTAGGAAGGGGAGTCCTACTCGGTGGGAGTAGGACTCCTCCAGCGCCTCCTCTAGGCCGGCCGCACCCCTTGCTCCTTTATATACGGGGGCAGGGGGGCACCCTAGAACACACAAGTTTGATCTACGGATCGTTCCTTAGCCGTGTGCGGTGCCCCCCTCCACCATATTCCACCTCGGTCATATCGTCGCAAGCTTAGGCGGCTTCTGCGCGATAGAACATCAAGATCGTCACCACGCCGTCGTCTTGTGGAACTCTCCTCGACACTCGGCTGGATTGGAGTACGAGGGACGTCATCGAGCTGTCGTGTGTCAAGAACTCGGGGCGCCGAGTAACGGCGCCGGGATCGGTCGGATCGCGAGGAGAACGTCGACTACTTCCTCTACGTTGTGATCGCTTCGCTTGGGTCTACGAGGGTACGTAGACAACACTCTCCCCTCTCGTTGCTATGCATCACCATGATCTTGCGTGTGCGTAGGAATTTTTTTGAAATTACTACGTTCCCCAACAGGCCGGACTACGCAGCGTAGGCCGGAATATTGGGCTATGAAGATACAAGATAGAAGAATCCGTCCCGTGTCCATATGGGACTCTCCTTGGCGTGGAAGGCGAGTTTGGCATTTGGATATGTAGATTCCTTTTCTCTATAACCGACTTTGTACAACCCTAGCCCCCTCCAGTGTCTATATAAACCGGAGGGCTTAGTCCGTAGAGGCAATCATAATCCTACAGGCTAGACTCCTAGGGTTTTAGCCATTACGATCTCGTGGTAGATCAACTATTGTAATACTCATATTCATCAAGATCAATCAAGCAGGAAGTAGGGTAGTACCTCCATCAAGAGGGCCCGAACCTGGGTAAACATCATGTCCCCTGCCTCCTGTTACCATCAGCCTTAGACGCACAGTTCGGGACCCCTACCCGAGATCCGCCGATTTTGACACCGACAGTCGCCGCCACCACCGGTGCATTCCCCGCTGTCCATCAGGTGGGAGGAGAATCGATGGCGCCGCCGCTCATCAAGGTCGCCGCCGCTCAGAACTAGGGTTCGTCGAGCGAGATAGAGTGAGATGGGGAATGAGAGTGAGGCGGAACCCACCTGTAAGAGCAAGCAGCTAGGGGCAAGCTGTGTCCATAAACGGCCGTTGGTTATGGTCAAACGGCGCTGACCAAGCGAAGCCGTGACGGAAGGGCAAAAACATAAGTGTAGCAAACACGGTTGGGCAAGACTGAGGTTTTTTTTTGAATTTAGGGGCAAAACAAATGGGCGTGACACAACTAGTGGCATGGATGTAATTGTCCCAACATTAATATCATTCACTTGGAACTATTTCTTTGTAAAGTGCACCGTATGCTCATTACCATTGATATGAAAAGTGACCTTGCTTTTATTGCAATCAATAAGAACACATGCAGTGTTCAAGAAGGGTCTAGCAAGGATAATCGACATATTGTCGTCCTCGGGCATCTCAAGTATAACAAAGTCAATTAAGATAATAACATTTGCAACAACAACGGGCACATCCTCACAAATACCGATAGGTATGGCAGTTGATTTGTTAGCCATTTGTAAAGATATTTTAGTATGTGTGAGTTTATTCAAATCAAGTCTTTTATATAAAGAGAAAGGCAAACACTAACACCAACTCCTAAATCACACAAAGCAGTTTTGACATAATTTCTTTTGATGGAGCAAGGTATAGTTGGTATTCCCAGATCTCCAAGTTTTTAGGTACTCCATCCTTGAAAGAGTAATTAGCAAGCATGGTGGAGATTTCAGCTTCCGGTATCTTTCTTTTATTAGTGATGATGTCTTTCATGTATTTTACATAAGGGGCCATCTTTAGTAAATCAGTCAAAGACTGGCCTAAGCATTTCAGCAAAGCATTCAAAATCTTCATCATCTTTTTTCTTAGTTGGTTTAGGTGGAAAGGGCATGGGCTTTTGAACCCATGGTTGTTGGTGTCAAAACCGGCAAATCTCGGGTAGGGGAGCCCAAGCTGTGCATCTAAGGATCAATGGTAATAAGGGAGAATGGGACACATTGTTTACCCAGGTTCGGGCCCTCTTAAAGGAGGTAAAACCCTACGTCCTGCTTGATTGTATTCGATGATTATAGGGTTAAAATAGTTGATCTACCTCAAGATCGTGATGGCTAAACCCTAGTTGTCTAGCCTATTATTATTCTCATGGCCGCTATGGACTAAACCCGCCGGTTTATATACACACCGGAGGGGCCTAGGGTTGTACAAAGTCAGTTTACAAGGGAAGGAAAGAGTACATTCGGATACCAACCTTTCCATCCAAGCATATAGGAGTCCTACCCGTACACGGGGGATGGTCTTCTGCTTCATCTTCACGGCCCATCAATCCGGCCCATATCGAATAGACCGGACACCTGAGGAACCCCGTATCCAGGACTCCCTCAGTAGCCCCCAAACTTGCCTTCAATGACGATGTAGTATCCGGCTTATGTCTTCGGCTTTGCAATGCGGGTTCTTCGGCATACTACGGATTGTTGATTATCCAGTTTTGGCCTCCATGTTTTGCCTTTTATGATTCCTTCCTGTCATCGCCTCGATTTCCACGTGTTGGACGAATGCGAACGGTCCATTATTTTTTTACAAATATGGCCCTTAATATGTACGGGCGGCATCTATGTAAAGAGGTTAGATCCCCAAATGCCATCCCACATCGCGCAAAGAGCATCAGAGCAAAACCATGAAAAACTCCCAAAACATGACAAGCACCCCTAGCTCCTCCTCGCGCCCCCATGGCCCTCAAGAGGGTGATTGGCGAAGCTATTTAGTATCCTACCTCCAGCTGAGTCGACTTCAGGCGCAAGGATACCTTCCTCCCGTGGATCTTATCTCCGTGCGGGCAGGATTGGCCTCGATTGGCAATGATGCGCTAGCAGAGAATTTCCCCAACCCCAATGGGGAGGAGAGGGTGTGCTTCGTCTCATTTCTTATGAGGGGCTTAGCATTCCCGATCCATCCCTTCCTCAGGGGTCTATTGGAATTCTACGGGATCCAGCTGCACAACCTCACACCAGGTTCTATCCTGCATTTTTCGGGTTTTGTTGCTCTCTGCGAGTTGTTCTTAGGCTGTGAGGCTCATTTTGAACTATGGAGAAAGTTCTTTTGCCTCATCCCCCGCCATCAAGGTGGTTCTATATTTGAAGTGGGCGGCGCCGAAGTTTGGCGCATAGCCGGATCAGGTTATCCTGTCGGAACTCCCAAGAAGGGGTCCGAAGAATGGTCTTCGGAATGGTTTTATATTGAAGATGTTCCCCTTCCGGACCCAGTTCGACATGGACTTCCCAAATTCTGCAGCGCTCCTCTGAAGAAGCTACTCAATTGGCGTCCCCGAAGCCCCAAGCAAGAAGATAGTGCGGAAGTAATGAAGCTAGTTAGCAAGGTCAGATTACTTGCCCACTCTAGACTCTTGATAATCAAAGTCATGGCTATCGCGATAAAGCAATGCATCCATCCCCTTCAGTCCAGAGTGACCCCTTTATGGTGTTAAAACGGGGAGGACGACTCATCTCGTTATAAGCGCGAGGGCCCAGACACCCCAACCGCTCTGGCCGCCATCTTGGCAGATATTTACAAGGGGGGAAAGGAAGAATTCACCCGCTTAAATTGTCGGGAAGGTTTTTCCATGTACAACCCCATTGAATGGGTAATTTGTTGATTACCAACACTGTTCTACCGTGTTATCGATATATACTAATCAAGTTATTCTGATTATCTTTAAACCAGACATGGAGGAAGGTTGTCAAAAACGTTCATTGCCCCTCCCCTCAACCAGAGGACCATGCTCGCGACAAAGACCCCGGCTTCCGCGAGGATCCGGATATATTTATAGAGTTTGATGATGGAGTCCTTTATCAAGCGAGCCTTGACGGCTCGGAAGTGGCTATTATGGCCGACTACCCCGACCTTCTTCCTTTTGTCAAGGTAAGTGCTCGGAAATTATCCTCAAAAAGAGGAGTCCCCACTCACGTCTTCACCCATCACATTGAACCGTGATTTATAGGATCGGCGCCCAGCAAGCCGTACCCAATCGAGGGCAGCCCCTAAGAAGGTAGCATCTACGCAGGGCGAGCCTTCAAAATGAAAGGAGACCGGGAGCATCGTCGAACCCCCTCCGTCATCAAATAGGTATGACCTTTAATTGGTGCCTAAACATAAGACCAGATTGTCATATTTCTCCCCCCCATCTTATTCCAGGAGGAGCACACGGCGAACCGTGTCCAAAATCTCGGCTAGCCAAGCATCAGCCAAACTGGCACCGGGTTCATCGACCAGGACGAGAGCCAATTCGGATGCAATGCCGACTCATCCACCTCATGAGGATCCGGATGACGTATCCGTCACAAATTCCGAAGTGGAGAGTGCGATGAATCATCAACGACTAAAAGAGACCCTGCACACTCTAGCTTTTACTAGGCAGGAATTTACCACCCTCAGCACCGTGGATGCATATATCCGGGCCGCCTGAGACAGACTTACTGGAGTTGCTCACCTGTTTTCGAAAGATATGCTGGTAACAGTTTAATAGATATATACCAATAGCCCCCAAGACTTGAAGCGGATTTAGACCAACCGTTTTAAGGATCATTATCACCGCATGTTCTCAAAGAGAAGAACAACATGCTGTCCCAGGAGCTTGAAGCAAGCCGGACAAAGCTACATGCTGCCACCTCCGAGTTAGAAGAAATGAAGAAAGTCACGGTGACCAGTGACCAGAAGAACAAACTCGAGACGGAAAGGGATAATCAAGCCGAAGAAATAAAGAGCTTAAAGTCTCAATTATAGGCCACGCAAAAAGAGAACAAAAAGTTGAAAGGCAGCATATTCGGTATGACCTTTGAACTATCCAGGGGACTCATATAATCCTATAATACGGAGTCTTATAATGTTGTTCTTGCAGGTCTGTTAACCGGGCGTCCCGAAGAAGAAGTGTCTGAATTCCAGGGCGACATTCTAAAAGAACTGTCTAGAGTGCACGAACGGGCCCAAAAATCCATGATGAGTATGATCAAAGCCTTATGGCCATCCGATGCCCCTCCAGAAAGTATGGAGGGGTTGGCGAACCTATTCAAAGGTGTCGGGCGCCGTTTCGAGCTATGGAAGGCGTAAGCATGCCGGGAAGGTGCGCGAGAGGCATGGACGATGGTGAAAACGCGCTACACCGGACTCGATCCGAATCATATGGCCCGAGTTGGACCTCAGGGACCGGACGGAAAAGAGAATCCCGTGAACTTGGTATATGACCAAGTGATGATAGCTGCAAAATATTCGCAAGAAGACTATAGGTTAGATTGTCTTATAGATGACATAGAGAAAGAGTAGGCGTTCGATTCTATGTACCAATGTACTTTATCATCAAACTTTATCTCCGACCGAACTTGTCCAAATTTGTCATTGCAGGCCTTCGGCTTCAACCTCCAAACCAAGAAGTTGGAGTGTTTCTAGATACCCTACTAGAATGTAATAAACATTCAGTATGTCCGGAAACCAGGCAATCCGGTCATATTCCTCAAATAGACAAAATTTGTTCGGGGAGGTATGTTATATTACTATTTAATGTAAGAAACATCTTCCAGGGAAAATAGTTTTGTTAAGGGTTCCTTTCCTTGGGTCGGCATGCTAAATTATGCATGCCTAGGCTTGATTCCGAATTACGGACAGCCTATCACGTATTTGTTTAGAAACATAAAGAGTCCGTCGTTGCTTGCCAACCAATTATTCCCTTAAGAATGCTAGCTTTCAGCTTCACCCGTCTAAGGTACAGATCCGGATTACCCGGTTGTAGCAATCATAGAGGTACTCCTTTACACCCTAGCCGAACAATCGGGAACGTAGGATATAAGCACACATGAGTGAGGCAACCCAGCTTGGCAAAAACTTAAGTCATAGAGGTGCATATAATGGCAAAACTAGAGGATTCCCCGCGCGTTGCGGCGGGAACATCTGCATATAAATTGTTGCAGACTTTTTGTACTATGGAATATTGAATCTTTAAAGTTTGCAATTTAGTATTGCAAAAAGATTTAAGGATTTCATAAAAAAGAGTAAACAAAAGAAAAAAGAGCAAGATCTAATTGGCCACTCAACTGAGATACACAACTCGAGGATATTTTTTGAGGGGCACAACTCGAGGACTTTCAGCTTCAATTTAATTTCCGATTCGACTAATATCCACAAAGATAAATATTGCATTCACCCAAATGATACATTGAATACTAAATTATCCCCCGAAGAGCCATTGTTAAGATCATCACACCATTAGAGTCACTAGACAAAAATTGCAAAAGGTAAGTGAGAACAAAAAATAAAGAGGTTCTATGGTGAAGTGGTGATTAGAACTGATAAAAAATCAAGAGATTTGTAGCAAGCCTCTGAAATCTGAAAAACATGTTCATATTTGATCTGTTGCCTCTCTTTTTTCCCGGATGATTTGTTGCCTATGAAATCTGAATAAACATGTTCATATTTGGTAACAAAGGCTGCGGTTGAAACTCTAAAGAAGCAATAAAGCAGTGCATGCAGCTACTACACATAGAAGGAAACATGTGAGCAAGTAGGGGATATACCGTGAAATAAATAAATACAAGATGAAGTTAGTCTTATGTTTATACGTGGACTTCTCAATGGCTGAAACATGCTGTCCCGGAACAACAACACTATCATCCTTTCTGAACGTACGCAAGAATGGGCCTACAATTAAACCTCAGTCACCAATTCACAATGCATCCCAAGCAAACAACTCGGCAAGCAAAAAAATCATATGTTTGTGTGCATAGCTAAGCACAAGTAGCACATCAAAATAATAGGCAAGGAGAATAGCTTACAACCACGCTCGTCAACCATAGTGATATCTGATGTATGTAACTGAATAAGAATGACAGAGGCATGCAGAACTGTAATTCTGTAAAGACCCTCTTTTCCTCTCCCACCATACTTCATGCTGTTCGTCTCGTGAAGCTCCACACCAGAGCAAAGGGAGGAGGGGATGAGGGGACGTACACTGTGGGGTGGGTGCCGAGGGTAGCGCCGGACCGATGAAGCCAATGCAGACGATCAACTATGGTTGGTCGAGCGAAGCCAATGAGGGGCACCGGGGAGGCGCTGCAGGCATGTGGCAGCGCCATCCAGGCGCAGCGTCGTGACTGGGCAAAGTTGTAGCGAGGCAGTAGTGAAGCGCAGCAGACGTGCAGCGGCGCCGTCCAGGCACATCGTCATGGCCGTGCGAAGCGGGCGTGGGGCACCAGGGAGGCGCTGCAAGAGTGCGGCGGCGCCTTCCAGGCACGTCGTCATGGCTAGGCGAAGATGATGGAGGTACCACGTAGGCGCTGCAGGCGGGCGTCAGCACGGTCGAAGCGCAACATCGATCTCCATCTCGGTTTGGTGATGAGGTTGCACACCTTGGGATTCTGGTGGAGACGGCTTTATTATGAATACGAGGAGGAGATGTGTAGATCAAGCACCGGTGTTACGCATGCATCGTGCCTCTTTGACTACCCCATTTACTATAGAAGACAGAAAAACAAACAACCGAGATGGCTAATCCTTTCCTCCGCCCCCTAAACAGAAGTCGTAGTGGAAGAGCAAATGCTTGATGAGTAAATAGAAGTTGTGTCGCACTATTTGTTGGTTTTTTCTGATATGAAATATGTGGGGCATGTGGTGTGACGTGGATAGCTTGCATGTTTAGATAAATTAGGTAGTGGGGATGAACTTCTTAGGTATATAGGATATGTATAAACCAAACGACATAGACAATGTAAGCCACAAGCTTTTAATAATAAGCTTCGTTAAAGAAGCCCCCAGTTATAGTGGGGTGTATACATTTGAAGATGTGTACCCCTAACAGTTTGATAGATCCGAGCATATGCTGGGATAAAAAAGGGAAAAATAAGAAGGACAAGAGAGGGAGAAACCTAGTCAAAGTAAAGGAAATAAAAAGAGTGCGACCGAACTATCCGTAGAATCTTCGGAGCCGAGCGGCGTTCCATGGATTTGGCTCAAGGCGATTACCAATGCATTACAAAGGCGATAGGCTCCTCCTGTGAGAACTTCATCTATGATGAAGGGTCCCTCCCATTTTGGTTTGAGCATATCCTTCTTCTTATTCGAGAGACGTAAGACAAGGTCGCCGGCGTTATATGTCTTGGCCCACACTTCTCTGCTTTGGTATCGCCTGGCCTGTTGTTGATAAAATGCGGAATGGGCTTTTGTAACATCACACTCCTCTTTGAGTCGGTCTAGGTCATCCTGCAAATCGAGCTCGGCTTCTCGCTCTTCGTACATGCGCACTCAAGGTGAGTCATGAATAATGTCGCAGGGCAGGACAGCTTGTGCGCCGTACACCATGAAATAAGGTGTGTATCCGGTTGTTCGATTCGGCGTAGTCCACAGCCCCCAGAGTACGGAATTGAGTTCCTAAACCCAATACTTGTTTGATTCACGTAGGGAGCGCACCAGTCTGGGTTTAATGCCACGCATTATCGGGCCATTGGCCCGTTCAACCTGACCATTTGTTTGAGGGTGGTAGATGGATGCATATGTCGAGTTTAGTGCCCAACTTAGCACACCAGTTTTTCACCTCATCAGCTGTAAAACTGGAGTCATTATCAGTGACGATGCTATGCAGGACACCGTAGCGGTGTACCACACCGGATATAATGACTGGCCCTGTGATATGTCTCCAACGTATCTATAATTTTTGATTGTTCCATGCTATTATATTACCCCTTTTGGATGTTTATGGGCTTTATTTTACACCTTTATATCATTTTTGGGACTAACCTACTAACCGGAGGCCCAACCCATATTGCTATTTTTTTTGCTTATTTCAGTATTTCGAAGAAAAGGAATATCAAACGGAGTCCAAACGGAATGACACCTTCGGGAGCGTGATTTTTGGAACGAACGTGATCCAGAGGACTTGGAGTGCAAGCCAAGAAGCTGCCGAGGCTCCCACGAGATAGGAGGGCGCGCCCCCCTATAGGGCGTGCCCCCTATCTCGTGGGCCCCTCGGGCGGCCACCGACGTACTTCTTCCACCTATATATACCTATGTACCCCAAAAACATCCAGGAGGCGGACGAAACACAATTTCCACCACCGTAACCTTCTGTATCCGCGAGATCTCATCGTGGAGCCTTCGCTGGCACTCTGCCGGAGGGGGAATCGACCACGGAGGGCTTCTACATCTACATCCTTGCCCCTCCGATGAGTTGTGAGTAGTTTACCACAGACCTACGGGTCCATAGTTATTAGCCAGATGGCTTATTCTCTCTTTTTGGATCTCAATACAATGTTCTCCTCCTCTCTTGTGGAGATCTATTCGATGTAAACTCTTTTTGCGGTGTGTTTGTTGAGATGAGATGAATTGTGGGTTTATGATCAAGTTTATCTATGAATAATATTTGAATCTTATCTGAATTCTTTTATGTATGATTGAGTTATCTTTGCAAGTCTCTTCGAATTATCAGTTTGGTTTGGCCTACTAGATTGATCTTTCTTGCCATGGGAGAAGTGCTTAGCATTGGGTTCAATCTTGCGGTGTCCTTACCCAGTGACAGAAAGGGTTGCAAGGCACGTATTGTATTGTTGCCATCGAGGATAACAAGATGGGGTTTATATCATATTGCTTGAGTTTATCCCTCTACATCATGTCATCTTGCTTAATGCGTTACTCTGTTCTTATGAACTTAATACTGTAGATGCAGGCAGGAGTTGGTCGATGTGTGGAGTAATAGCAGTAGATGCAGGCAGGAGTCGGTCTACTTGTTATGAACGTGATGCCTGTATACATGATCATGCCTATATAATCTCATAACTATGCGCTTTTCTATCAATTGCTCGACAGTATTTGTTCACCCATCGTAATACTTATGCTATCTTGAGAGAAGCCACTAGTGAAACCTATGCCCCCCGGGTCTATCTCTTATCATATTTGCTTTCAATCTACTTTTATTTGCATCTTTACTTTTTGCATCTATATTATAAAATGCCAAAAATATATTTATCTTATCATACTATCTTTATTAGATCTCACTTTACAAGTGGCCGTGAAGGATTGACAACCCCTTTATTGCGTTGGTTGCGAGTTCTCGGTTGTTTGTGTAGGTGCGTGGGACTTTTGAGGAGCCTCTCTCGGATTGATACCTTGGTTCTCAAAATCGAGGGAAATACTTACGCTACTATCACTGCATCACCCTCTCCTCTTTGAGGAAAACCAATGCAAGCTCAAGACGTAACACCCTGCTTCAACTATTTTTACTGGTTTGGCCTCTTTCAATTTAGTGAAATTATCTACCATCACCAGTAAATATTTCTTTTTGTGGCTTCCCCCTTTAAGGGGTCCGACCATATCAAGCCCCCAAACCGCTAAGGGCCAAGTGATGGGGATTGTTCTTAAGGCAGTGGGAGGCATATGACTTTGATTGGCAAAAAGCTGACAGCCCACACAATGTTGGACAAGGGCTTGTCCGTATGCTCGGGCCGTTGGCAAGAAGAAACCTGTCCGGAAAGCTTTGCTTATGAGGGCCCGAGCTGCGGCATGATGGCGGCCCAGACTAGCATGTATTTCTGCCAAGAGCTCCCGTCCCTCCTCTTCGGAGATGCACCTTTGGAGAACTCCGGTAGTGCTCTTCTTGTACAATTCACCATCGTGAACTTTGTAGGCTTTAGAATGCCGAACTATGTGACGAGGCTCATTTTGATAATTAGGAAGCTCCTGCCTATTGAGGTAGGCTAGGAAAGGTTCGGTCCATGGAGCAATAACGACCATGATCTCATGAACAGAGGGTGTTATTTCGGCATCCGAACTCCTGATGATATCTGCATTGTGTTTGGCTGCCAGGGGTGTGACCAGGTCCGTACTGGCGTCTCCGCTCTCGCCCGGCCACACCATGGATGGCTTAAAGAGCCTTTCCACAAAGGTACTAGGTGGGACGGGGTCACGCTTGGCGCCATGCGAGCGAGGATGTCGGCTGCCTGGTTACTGTCTCGAGCGATATGATGGAATTCAAGTCCCTTGAACCGAGCCGATAATTTAATACGGCGTTTCGATATGCCACCATTCTTGGATCTTTTGCATGTAACTCTCCATTTACTGAGATATTGCGAGGTTTGAGTCGCCGCGCACATCTAGGCGTTATATACCCATGGAGACAGCCATGCAGAGACCATGTAGAAGCGCCTCGTATTCGGCTGCATTATCGGAGTCCGTATACATGATTTGCAACACGTAGCAGATTGTGTCCCCCGTAGGGGATGTCAAGATGACACCAGCCCCCAGTCCGGCTAGCATTTTAGAGCCGCCGAAGTACATGATCCATTTCTAGTATGAACTATACTCTTTAGGGAGCTCGGCTTCCGTCCACTCGACGACAAAGTTAGGCGGCACCTGAGGTTTAATAGCTTAGAGTGGCTTGTATGTTATTTCGAATGGTAAGAGCTCGATGGCCCATTTCGATGGCGTCCCTGTGTTTATAATGTCATTAGGTCGTACTTCAGATGCCACCATGATCGAACACTCTTGAAAATAGTGTCGGAGTTTTTGGGATGCCATAAAGATCGTATAAGCTATCTTTTGGTAGTGAGGGTATCGGGATTTGCATGGTGTGAGGACCTCCGATACGTAATAGGCTGGATTTTGAATGGGGAATTTATGTCCCTCTTCCCCTCGCTCGACGACGAGTACAAAGCTTACTACCTGGCGAGTTGCGGAGATATAAAGCAACATAGGCTCGCCAACACCTGGGGCAGTGATACGTCTCCAACGTATCTATAATTTTGATTGTTCCATGCTATTATATTAACCGTTTTGGATGTTTATGGGCTTTACTTTACACTCTTATATCATTTTTGGGACTAACCTACTAACCGGAGGCCCAGCCCGAATTGCTGTTTTTTTTTGCCTATTTCAGTGTTTCGAAGAAAAGGAATATCAAACTGAGTCCAAACAGAATGAAACCTTTGGGAGCGATTTTTTTGGAACAAACGTGATCCAGAGGACTTGGAGTGGAAGTCAAGAAACAAGCGAGGCGGCCACGAGGGGGCCCCGCGCCCCCTAGGGCTGGGCGCGCCCCCCACCCTTGTGGGCCCCTCGAGCGTCCATCGACCTACTTCTTCCTTCTATATATACCCATGTACCCCGAAAACATCAGAAGCGACCACGAAAAACTATTTCCACCGTCGTAACCTTCTGTATCCGCGATATCCCATCTTGGAGCCTTCGCTGGCGCTCCACCGGAGGGGGAATCGATCATGGAGGGCCTCTACATCATCTCGAAGGCCTCTCCAATGAGTTTTGAGTAGTTTACCATAGACCTTCGGGTCCATAGTCATTAGCTGGATGGCTTCTTCTCTCTCTTTGAATCTCAATACAAAGTTCTCCTCGATCTTCTTGGAGATCTATTCGATGTAACTCTTTTTGCGGTGTGTTTGTCGACATCCAATGAATTGTGTGTTTATGATCAAGTTTATATATGAGAAATATTTGAATCTCCTCTGAATTCTTTTATGTGTGATTAAGTTATCTTTGCAAGTCTCTTCGAATTATCAGTTTGGTTTGGCCTACTAGATTGATCTTTCTTGCAATGGGAGAAGTGCTTAGCTTTGGGTTCAATCTTGCGGTGTCCTTTCCCAAAGGATGCAGGGGGCAGCAAGGCACGTATTGTATTGTTGCCATCGAGGATAAAAAGATGGGGTTTATATCATATTGCATGAGTTTATCCCTCTACATCATGTCATCTTTCTTAATGCGTTACTCTGTTCTTTATGAACTTAATACTCTAGATGCATGCGGGATAGCGGTCGATGTGTGGAGTAATAGTAGTAGATGCAGGCAGGAGTTGGTCTACTTGTCACGGACGTGATGCCTATATACATGATCATGCCTAGATAATCTCATAATAATTCGCTTTTCTATCAATTGCTCGACAGTAATTTGTTCACCCACCGTAGTACTTATGCTATCTTGAGAGAAGCCACTAGTGAAACCTATGGCCCCCGGGTCTATCTCTTATCATATTAGCTTTCAATCTACTTTTATTTGCATCTTCTACTTTTCCAATCTATATCATAAAATACCAAAAATATTTATCTTATCATATTATCTCTATCAGATCTCACTTTCGCAAGTGGCCTTGAAGGGATTGACAACCCCTTTATTGCGTTGGTTGCAAGTTCTTGTTTGTTTGTGTAGGTGCGTGGGACTTTTGAGGAGCCTCCTACTGGATTGATACCTTGGTTCTCAAAAACTGAGGGAAATACTTACGCTACTATTGCTGCATCACCCTTTCCTCTTCAAGGAAAGCCAACACAAGCTCAAGACGTAGCAGGCAGCTAGGATTGGGTTGCCTGCTAGTAAGGTTTTTATTTCTTCCAATCCGGTTGTGGCAGCGTCCATCCATTCAAAGCTATCGGTGCGTCTAAATAGTCTGTAAAGTGGTAATGCTTTCACTCCTAATCTGGAGATAAAGCGGCTCAAAGCTGCCATGCACCCTGCTAGTTTTTGGACCTGCTTTAGGTCTATTGGTATACCCAATTGTGACAAGGCTCGGATCTTAGTTGGGTTTGCTTCAGTTCCTCTATGGGAAACAATGAACCCTAGCAGCTTTCTGGCTGGGACACCGAAAACACATTTTTGCGAATTGAGCCGTATATCGTATGTTCGGAGGTTGTCGAAGGTGAGGCGAAGATCATCCACCGGTGATTCGACGAGTTTGGTTTTGATGACCACGTCATCCACATATGCTTCCACTGTCTTGCCGATTTGTTTTTCCAAGCATGTCTGAATCATACGTTGGTAAGTGGCACCAGCGTTTTTAAGCCCAAAAGGTATAGTGTTGAAAGAGAAAGGGCCATACGGGGTGATGAACACCGTTGCGGCCTGGTCGGACTCCTTCATCTTAATCTGATGGTATCCGGAGTAAGCATCGAGGAAACACAGTGAGTCGTGTCCTGTGGTCGCATTGATGATCTAGTCAATGCGGGGCAACAGGAAAGGATCTTTAGGGCTAGCCAATCCGTGTGTTTGATTTCTCTAATGAACCCGGCCTCGAGCAGTTTGGCTAGCTCTTCTCCCATAGCTTGTCGCTTGGGTTCGGAAGATCACTGCAGGGTTTGCTTGTCGGGTTTGAACCCTTTAATTATGTTGAGGCTGTGTTCGACCAGCCTGCGTGGGATCCCGGGCATGTACGAAGGGTGCCAGGCAATAATATCCCAATTCTCAAGCAGGAATGTGCGTAAGGCGGCGTCTACTGCCAGATCTAGTTGTGATCTGATAAACGTTGTTTTATTGGGGTCCGTCAGGTGCACTTGAAATTTAACTATTTCATCTGCTGGCTTGAAAGAGGTGGATTTAGGTCTCTTATCAAGAATCACATCATCCTTGTCCACCGTGCATTGTAGGGTGGTTAGTTCTTCGGCCGCTAGGGCTTCGGATAGTGCCTCAAGGGCCAAGGATGCGGTTTTGTTTTCGGCACAGAGTGCTTTATCCGGGTCACTCAAAATTGTGATTATTCCATTGGGCCCTGGAATTTTAAGCTTCATGTACCTGTAATGGAGTATAGCTTGTAAGTGTGAGAAAGTGTCCCGCCTGAGGATGGCATGATATCCGCTGTTGAAGGGGACCACGTGGAAGAGCAACTCTTCAGACCTGTAATTTTCAGGTGTGCCGAATACTACATCCAATTTAATTCTCCCAGAGCATCGTGCTTCTCAACTAGGGATGATGCCTCGAAAGGTGGTGCTGCTCTGCTCGATGCGTGTTCTATCAATCTGCATTTTGTTGAGCGTGTCCTCGTAGATGAGGTTAAGCCCACTGTCGTCGTCCATGAGCACTTTGGTGAGTCGAAAGCCATCCGCAATGGGGTTTAGTACCAGAGCGGCGGGTGCTCGGACTGATCGGGCCTTTGGTTCGTCGTCGACGGTGAAGGTTATTGCCGCGTTGTTCCATGGGCTCAATGTGGTTACTTGGTGGACTTCGGCAAGGTCGCGAAGTGCCCTTTTATGCTGATTATTTGAAGAGAAGGTCTCGAAGACCGTGAGAACGTTAAAATCGTCCTCCTCCAGAGAGTTTTTCTTGGAGTGGCGGTGGTGATGATGGCCTCCCCACTCTTAGCTACATGCCGAAGTACGCAACTTGCACGGAGGTTGTGAGTTGAGTCTATGCTTGGAGTCACATGTATCGGGCAGGGCTTGTCGAGGAGGTCATGAAGAACGGACCTGAATCCTGTGTGAAGGGTTTGTTTTTTCTGCCAACGGGCTTATGGTCGGATGCCTCATAAGGGTGTATCCGTTTAGCCCGGGCCGTATACTCCTTGAAGGCGGTTGGTTCCAGTTGGGTTTTCTGGGCCTTCCATATGCTTTCCATCGCGCAGTATTTCCACCCTAGATGTGATAGTTTCATGAAACTCTGTATGCGACGGCAGTCGAGGGCGTTCCGGATTTCCTCATTGGTACAATTGTGGTGAAAGGCCGAGACTGCATCGTCGTGGCAACAATCTTTAATCTTGTTTCTAACAAGTAGGAACCTTGCCCAAAAGTGATGGACCGTTTCCTAAGGTTGCTGTCGTACATACATCAGGTCATATATGTCTGGAGGGCCTGAGTTACTTGGAGAGTATTGATTGTGGTGAGTGGATGGGCTAAAATTTGAATCCCGACCCAAATCTGTGTCTGCAGCTTGCAAAATCTCTGAGGTCACCAGTTCGGGTTCGGGGAGATCAAAGTGCTCCTCGGACCCTATGTCCGACCCTGAGTTTGGGCGGCGCAGAGAAACCTCTGAAGGAAGGGTATGCGGCTCGAGGATTTCGGAGACCCGGACATATCTGGTTTTTAACACAGGGGAAGAAGTGTTGTCGGCTCATTCCTCGACGACCGCTACCAGGTGGGTGATCGACGGGAGATTGATTTCCCTCTGGTCAGGTTTAAGCCTGACCCGATCATAATCCATGGAAACCCCCCAGGGTGGCGATGAGATCTAGCAGCTCGTTTAAGGATGAGACGTCCATCGGATCCATCTTTTCAGAGTACTCGAGACCGATGCGGAGGTGGTGTTTGGCGATCATGGGGGCATTGTTGGCTTAATGGCCGTATGGTCACCCACGGTGAAATCACTGAGTTGGGGGATCTGTCCTGAAGTTAGCTAGGCTCCTTCTAGAGGTGATGTCGTTGTTGATGACAAGGCGAGCCATAGATCGCTTTTCATGAGTACACAGCGGAGCTCTCAATGAAAGCACCAATGTCGGTGTCAAAACCGGCAGATCTCGGGTAGGGGAGCCCAAGCTGTGCGTCTAAGGATCAATGGTAACAAGGGACAATGGGGACACAATGTTTACCCAGGTTCAGGCCCTCTTAAAGGAGGTAAAACCCTACGTCCTGCTTGATTGTATTCGATGAGTATAGGGGTTACAAGAGTTGATCTACCTCGAGATCGTGATGGCTAAACCCTAGCTATCTAGCCTATGATTATTCTCATGGCCCCTACGAACTAAACCCTCTGGTTTATATACACACCGGAGGGGCCTAGGGTTGTACAAAGTCGGTTTACAAGCGAAAGAAAGAGTACATCCGGACACCAATCTTGTCGTCCATGCATATAGGAGTCCTACCCGGACACGGGGGATGGTCTTATGCTTCATCTTCATGGCCCATCAATCCGGCCCATATCAAATAGACCGGACACCTGAGGACCTTCGTATCCAGGACTCCCTCAATGGTTATCTTTCTTTACCGTGTTTTCTAGAAATAAAGTCTCTTTTATCATATCTTTTATTTTTAGGTTGTGGGTTATCAAGATCAACGGCTGGTTCTATTTCAACATCATTATCTGGTTTTTTATCATTGTCTAGCTGAGTGTCTTCATGAACATCTTCATTATCTTTTTCATTATCACTAGGTGAATGTTCATCACCAGATTGAGTTTCATCATCAGAAATAGAAACATCATTATCATCTTGAGGTAATTTTTCTTTCTCAGGTTCACTAGAGGTAGGCAAAGTCCTATCATTTCTCTTCTTCCTTTTCTTTTTAGAAGGACTAGGTACACAGGTCTTAATTCTTTGAGAGTCTTGTTCAATTCTATTAGGGTGTCCCTCAGGATAAAGTGGTTCCTGGGTCATTTTACCTCCTCTACTTGCTACTCTAACAGCAAAGTCATTTATATTATTGTGCATTTCATCAAGCAATTCTCTTTGAGATTTAGCAACTTGTTCTAATTGAGTTTGAACCATAGAGGCATGTTTTCCTACACCTCTAATATCATTTGAGATTCTAAATAACAAGTCACTCAAGCGAGCAATCATATCAGAATTGTATTTCAATTGTTTCATAACATTTGCATTGAAGTGATCTTGTTTCATAATGTAGTTGTCAAACTCATATAAGCACTGGCTAGGAGGTTTATTGTAAGGAATGCCACCTTCATCAAACTTTAATAAAGAGTTTACCTCTACCACCTTGGGTGGTGGTGTGTCAAGTCCATGTATCTCTTCAATAGGAGGTAAATTTTTAACATCCTCTGCTTTAATACCTTTTTCCTTCATAGATTTCTTTGCATCTTGCATATCTTCCGGACTGAGACATAAGATACCTCTATTCTTTGGAGTGGGTTTGGGCGGTGGTTCAAGAAGAGTCCAATCATCATAATTTTTCAATATATTATTCAATAATTCCTCAGCTTGTTCAACAGTTTGTTCCCTGAAAACACAACCAACACAACTATCTAGGAAGTCCCTAGAAGCATCGGTTATAGGCCATTATAGAAGATATAAAGTATTTCATTTTTCTTAAGAGGATGATTAGGCAAAGCATTAAGCAGTTGGAGAAGCCTCCCCCAAGTTTGTGGGAGTCTCACTTCTTCAATTTGCACAGAGTTAAATATTTCCTGTAAGGCAGCTTGTTTCTTATGAGCAGGATTCCCCCCTCCCCCGAAAAGTAGTAGATCATATCCTGGGGACTACGCACACAACTAGGAGCAAGAGTATTGTACCATATCTTAGCATCACCCTTTAATGAGAACGGAAATAATTTGAGAATATAATAGTAGCAAATCTTCTCATTGATACGTCCATTTTGCATCCTGCTTTTATATTGATATTTATTGCATTATGGGATGTTATTACACATTATATCACAATACTTATGCCTTTTCTCTCTTATTTTATAAGGTTTACATGAAGAGGGAGAATGTCGGCAACTGGAATTCTGGACTGGAAAAGGAGCAAATATTAGAGACCTATTCTGCACAACTCCCAAAGTCCTGAAACTTCACAGAGATCAGTTTTGGAATAAATAAAAAATATTGGGCGAAGAAAGCACCGGAGGGAGGCCACCAGCCAGCCACAAGGGTGGAGGGCGCGCCCTACCCACCTGGGCACGCCCCCTATCTTGTGGGCCCCCTGGCAGGGCCCCGCCGCCCATCTTCTGCTATATGGTGTCTTTTGCGCTGGAAAAAATAGGAGAGAAGCTTTCGGGACGAAGTGCCGCCGTCTCGAGGCGGAACTTGGGCAGGACCAATCTAGGGCTCCGGTGGAGCTGTTCTGCCGGAGAAACATCCCTCCGGGAGGGGGAAATCACCACCATCGTCATCACCATCAATCCTCTCATTGAGAGGGGGTCAATCTCCATCAACATCTTCACCAGCACAATCTCCTCTCAAACCCTAGTTCATCTCTTGTATCTGATCTTTGTCTCAAAACCTCAGACTGGTACATGTGGGTTGTTATTACTCCTTGTAGTTGATGCTAGTTGGTTTATTCGGTGGAAGATCATATGTTCAGATCCTTAATGCTTATTAATACTACTCTGATTATGAACATTTATATGCTTTGTGAGTAGTTACGTTTGTTCCCGAGGACATGGGAGAAGTCTTGTTATAAGTAATCATGTGAATTTGGTATTCGTTCGATATTTTGATGAGACGTATGTTGTCTCTCCTCTAGTGGTGTTATGTGAACATCGACTACATGACACTTCACCATTGTTTGGGCCTAGGAGAAGGCATTGGGAATTAATAAGTAGATGATGGTTTGCTAGAGTGACAGAAGCTTAAACCCCAGTTTATGTGTTGCTTCGTAAGGGGCTGATTTGGATCCATATGTTTCATGCTATGGTTAGGATTATGTTATTCTTCTTTCGTAGTTGTGGATGCTTGCGAGAGGGGTTAATAATAAGTGGGAGGCTTGTCTAATGAAGGACATCACCCAAGCATCGGTCCACCCACATATCAAATTATCAAAGTAACGAACGCGAATCATATGAGCATGATGAAAACTAGCTTGACAGTAGTTCCCATGTGTCCTCGGGAGTGATTTGCTTTATATAAGAGTTCGTCCAGGCTTGTACTTTGCAACAAAAAGGATTGGGCCACCTTTCTGCACCTTGTTTACTTTTGTTACTTGTTACCGGTTATGAATTATCTTATCACACAACTATCTGTTACCGATAATTTAAGTGCTTGCAGAGAATACCTTGCTGAAAACCGCTTGTCATTTCCTTCTGCTCCTCGTTGGGTTCGACACTCTTACTTATCGAAAGAACTATGATATATCCCCTATACTTATGGGTCATCAAGAATCTTTTCTGGCGCCATTGCCGGGGAGTGAAGTGCCTTTGGTAAGTGGAACTTGGCAAGGAAACATTTATATAGTGTGCTGAAATTTACTATCACTTGTTACTATGGAAAATAATTCTTTGAGGGGCTTGCTCGGGGTATATTCACCTCGAGAGGAAGAGCAAAGAGTTGCTCCTCAACCTACTGCACCTACTAAAAATATTTACTTTGAAATTCCTTTGGATATGATAGAGAAACTGCTAGCTAATCCTTATACAAGAGATGGAACATTACATCCGATATGCACCTGATCTATGTGGATGAATTTTGTGGATTATTTAAGCTTGCAGGTATGCCCGAGGATGTTGTCAAGAAGAAGGTCTTCCGTTTACCTTTGAAGTGAAAGACATTGACATGGTATAGGCTATGTGATGATATTGGATAATGGAACTACAACTGATTGAAATTGGAATTTCATCAGAAGTTTTATCCTGTGCATCTGGTTCATCGTGATCAGAATTATATATGTAATTTTTGGCCTCGTGAAGGAGAAAGTACCGCTGAAGCTTGGGGGAGGCTTAAGTCAATGTTATATTCATGCCCCAATCATGAGCTCTCAAGAGAACTTATTATTCAAAATTTTATGCACGGCTTTCTCATAATGATCGCTCCATGCTCGATACTTCTTGTACTGGTTCTTTTATGATGAAGAATATTTCATTCTAATGGGATTTATTGGAAAGAATTAAACTCAACTCTGAAGATTGGGAACTCAACGAAGGTAAGGAGTCAGGTATAAACCCTAAGTTTGATTGTGTTAAATCTTTTATGGATACCGATGCTTTCGTGAATTTAGCACTAAATATGGACTTGACTCTGAGATAGTAGCCTCTATCTATGAATCATTTGCTACTCATGTTGATCTCCCTAAGGAGAAGTGGTATAAACATAACCCTACCATTGAAGTGAAAGTAGTATAACCTATTAAAGTTGAAGAAAGAACTATTACTTATAATGTTGATCCTATTGTTCCTACTGCTTACATTGAGAAACCACCTTTCCCAGTTAGAGTAAAGGATCATGCTAAAGCTTCAACTGTGGTTCGTAAGAGTTATACAAGAACACCTACACCCCCTGAACAAATTAAAGTTGAACCTAGTATTGCTATGGTTAAAGATCTCTTGGTCGATAATATTGATGAGCATGTTATTTATTTCTGTGATGAAGTTGCTAGAATTGTTAAACCCGATACTAAAGACAAACATAGACCCATTGTTGGCATGGCTGTTGTTTCTGTTAAAATAGGAGATCATTGTTATCATGGCTTGTGTGATGTGTGTGCTAGTGTAAGTGCAATACCTTATACCTTATATAAAGAAATTATGAATGATATTGCACCTGCTGAGATAGAAGATATTGATATTACTATGCCAATAGAGACACTATTTCACCAGTTGGGATTGTTAGAGATGTTGAAGTGTTGTGTGGGAAAATAAAATACCCTACAGATTTTCTTGTTCTTGCTCCCCGACAAGATGACTTTTGTCCCGTTATATTTGGTAGACCCTTCTTGAATACTTTTAATGCTAAGATAGACTGCGAAAAGGATATTGTTACTGTTGGTTTAGGGGATATGTCTCACGATTTTAATTTCTCTAAATTTCATAGACAACCCCATGATAAAGAATTGCATGGTAAGGATGAAATTATTGGTCTTGCTTCTATTGCCATGCCTCCTAATGATCCATTAGAACAATATTTGCTGGGCCATGAAAATGATATGTTTATGAATGAAAGAAGGGAAATAGATGAAATATTCTTTAATTAGGAACCTATTTTGAAACACAATTTGCCTGTTGAAATTCTCGGAGATCCTCCTCCACCCAAGGGTGATCCCGTGTTTGAGCTCAAACAATTACCTGATACTTTTAAATATGCTTATCTCGATGAAAAGAAGATATATCCTATTATTATTAGTGCTAACCTTTCAGAGCATGAAGAAAAGAAATTATTGAAAACCCTGAAGAAGCATCGTGCCGCTATCGGATATACTCTTGATGATCTTAAGGGCATTAGTCCCACTCTATGTCAGCTCAAAATAAAATTGGAGAAGGATGCTAAACCAGTTGTTGATCATCAACGACAGTTAAATACTAAGATGAAAGAAGTGGTAAGAAATGAAATACTAAAGCTTCTGGAGGCAGGTATAATTTATCCTATTGCTAATAGTCAGTGGGTAAGTCCCATTCATTGTGTCCCTAAGAAGGGAGGTATTACTGTTGTTCCTAATGATAAAAATGAATCGATTCCACAAAGAATTGTTACATGTTATAGAATGGTAATTGATTTCAAATTAAATAAAGCTACTAGAAAAGATCATTGCCCTCTACCATTTATTGATCAAATGCTAGAAAGATTATCCAAACATACACATTTTTTTCTTTCTAGATGGTTATTTTGGTTTCTCTCAAATACATGTGTTAAAAGATGATCAGGAAAAGACCACTTTTACTTGCCCCTTCGGTACTTTTTCTAATAGGCGTATGCCTTTTGGTTTATGCAATGCACCTGCTACCTTTCAGAGATGTATGCCTGCTATATTCTCTGACTTTTATGAAAAGATTGTTGAGGTTTTCATGGATGATTTCTCCGTTTACGAAACTTCTTTTGCTGATTGCTTAGGCAACCTTGATCAAGTTTTGCAGAGATGTGAAGAAACTAATCTTGTCTTGAATTGGGAGAAGTGCCACTTTATGGTTAACGAAGGTATTGTCTTGGGGCATAAAATTTCTGAAAGAGGTATTGAAGTTGATAAAGCTAAAGTAGATGCTATTGAAAAGATGTCGTGCCCTAAAGACATCAAAGGTATAAGAAGTTTCCTTGGTCATGCTGGTTTCTATAGGAGGTTTATTAAAGACTTCTCTAAAATTTCTAGGCCCCACACTAATCTCTTGCAAAAAGATGTTCCTTTTGTTTTTGATGATGATTGTGTAGAAGCATTTGAAATACTTAAGAAAGCCTTGATTTCTGCACCTATTGTCCAGCCACCTGATTGGAATTTACCCTTTGAAATTATGTGCGATGCTAGTGATTATGTTGTTGGTGATGTTCTAGGACAAGGAGTTGATAAGAAATTAAATTTTATTCATTATTCTAGTAAAACTCTAGACAGTGCCCAGAGAAATTAAGCTACTACTGAAAAAAATTAGTAGTTGTATTTGCTTGTGATAAGTCAGATCTTATATTGTTGATTCCGAAGTAATTGTTCACACTGATCATGTTGCTATAAAATACCTTATGGAAAAGAAAGATGCTAAACCTAGACTTATTAGGTGGTTTCTCTTGTTACAAGAATTTGATTTGCATATTATTGATAGAAAGGGAGCTGAGAACCCTGTTGCAGACAACTTGTCTAGGTTAGAAAATGTTCTTGATGACCCACTGCCTATTGATGATAGCTTTCCTGATGAATAGTTAGCTGTCATAAATGCTTCTCGCAATACTCCATGGTATGCTGATTATGCTAATTGCATTGTTGCTAAATTTATACCACCTAGTTTCACATACTAGCAAAAGAAAAAGTTTTTCTATGATTTAAGACATTACTTTTGGGATGACCCACACCTTTATAAAGAAGGAGTAGATGGTGTTATTAGACGTTGTGTACCTGAGCATGAACAGGAACAGATCCTACGCAAGTGTCACATTGAGGCTTACGGAGGACACCACGCTGGAGATAGAACTACACATAAGGTATAGCAATCCGGTTTTTATTGGCCTACTCTTTTCAAGGATGGTCGTAAGTTTGTCTTATCTTGTGATGGATGCTAGAGAATTGGCAATATTAGTAGACGTCAAGAAATGCCTATGAATTATTCACTTGTTATTGAACCATTTGATGTTTGGGGCTTTGGTTATATGGGACTGATAACCCACAAGTATAGGGGATCGCAACAGTTTTCGAGGGTAGAGTATTCAACCCAAATTTATTGATCCGACACAAGGGGAGCCAAAAAATATTCTGAAGTATTAGCAACTGAGTTGTCAATTCAACCACACTTGGAAACTTAGTATCTGCAGCAAAGTGTTTAGTAGCAAAGTAATATGATAGTGGTGGTAACGGTAACAAAAGTAAAGACAGTAAAAGTAATGTTTTTGGTATTTTGTAGTGATTGTAACAGTAGCAACGGAAAAGTAAATAAGCGAGAACCAGTATATGGAAAACTCGTAGGCACCGGATTAGCGATGGATAATTATGCCGGATGTGGTTCATCATGTAGCAGTCATAACATAGGGTGACACAAAACTAGCTCCAGTTCATCAATGTAATGTAGGCATGTATTCCGTATATAGTCATACGTGCTTATAGAAAAGAACTTGCATGACATCTTTTGTCCTACCCTCCCGTGGCAGCGGGGACCTATTGGAAACTAAGGGATATTAAGGCCTCCTTTTAATAGAGAACCGGAACAAAGCATTAGCACATAGTGAATACATGAACTCCTCGAACTACGGTCATCACCGGGAGTGGTCCCGATTATTGTCACTTCAGGGTTGCCGGATCATAACACATAGTAGGTGACTATAGACTTGCAAGATAGGATCTAGAACACACATATATTCATGAAAACATAATAGGTTCAGATCTGAAATCATGGCACTCGGGCCCTAGTGACAAGCATTAAGCATAGCAAAGTCATAGCAACATCAATCTCAGAACATAATGGATACTAGGGATCAATTCCTAACAAAACTAACTCGATTACATGATAAATCTCATCCAACCCATCACCGTCCAGCAAGCCTACGATGCAATTACTCACGCACGGCGGTGAGCATCATGAAATTGGTGATGGAGGATGGTTGATGATGACGACGGCGACGAATCCCCCTCTCCGGAGCCCCGAACGGACTCCAGATCAGCCCTCCCGAGAGAGATTAGGGCTTGGCGGTGGCTCCGTATCGTAAAACGCGATGATTCTTCTCTTTGATTTTTTTCTCCCCGAAAGCCAATATATGGAGTTGGAGTTGGCGTCGGAGGGCCACCAGGGGGCCCACGAGGTAGGGGGCGCGCCCAGGGGGCGCCCTCCCACCCTCGTGAGCAGGGTGTGGCCCCCCTGGTCTTCATCTTTTGCGTGGATTTTTCTTTATTTTTTCTAAGGTGTTCCGTGGAGTTTCAGGACATTCTGAGAATTTTAATTTTCTGCACAAAAAACAACACCATGGCAGTTCTGCTGAAAACAGCGTCAGTCCGGGTTAGTTCCATTCAAATCATGCAAGTTAGAGTCCAAAACAAGGGCAAAAGTGTTTGGAAAAGTAGATACGACGGAGACGTATCAACTCCCCCAAGCTTAAACCCTTGCTTGTCCTCAAGCAATTCAGTTGACAAACTGAAAGAGAAAAAGAAAAACTTTTACAAACTCTGTTTGCTCTTGTTGTTGTAAACATGAAAAGCCAGCATTCAAGTTACAGCAATTATTATGAACTAACCATACTCACAATGACACGTAGGCCTCACAATTACTCATATCAATAACATAATCAGCTAGCGAGCCATAATAATAAAACTCGGGTGACAATACTTTCTCAAAATAATCATAACATGATATAACAAAATGGTATCTCGCTAGCCCTTTTTGAGACCGCAAAACATAAATGCAAATCACCTTTAAAGATCAAGGACTGACTAAACATTGTAATTCATGGTAAAAGAGATCCAGTCAAGTCATACCCAATATAAACCAATAATAATGAATGCAAACGACAGTGTGCTCTCCAGCGGGTGCTTTTAATAAGAAGGGTGATGACTCAACATAAAAGTAAATGGATAGGCCCTTCACAGAGGGAACAGAGATTTGTAGAGGTGCCAGAGCTCGGTTTTGAAATAAAGATAAATTATATTTTGAGCGGCATACTTTCATTGTCAACATAACAACTAAAAGACGACGATATCTTCCATGCTAAACAGATTATAGGCGGTTCCCAAACAGAATGGTAAAGTTTATACTCCCCTTCCTCCACAAGCATCAATCAATGGCTTGCTCGAAACAACGAGTGCCTCCAACATTCAAAGGGTCTCAAGGGGAGTTTTGTTTGCAGTTATTTTGATTTAGTTTGCATAAAGCATGGGACTGGGCATCCCGGATACCAGCCATTTTCTCGTGAATGAGGAGCGGAGTCCACTCCTCTTGAGAATAACCCGCCTAACACGGAAGATAAGGGCAGCTCTAGTTGACATACGAGCTATTCGAGCATGCAAAACAGAATGTTTATTTGAAGGTTTAGAGTTTGGCACATACAAATTTACTTGGAATGGCAGGTAAATACCGCATATAGGTAGGTATAGTGGACTCATATGGAATAACTTTGGGGTTTAAGGAGTTTGGATGCACAAGCAGTATTCCCGCTTAGTGCAGTGAAGGCTAGCAAAAGACCGGGAAGCGACCAATCGAGAGAGCGACAACGATCGTAAACATGCATTAAAATTAATTCACACCGAGTACAAGCATGAGTAGGATATAATCTACCATGAACATAAATATCATGAAGGCTATGTTGATTTGATTCAATTACATGCGTGAACATGTGCCAAGTCGAGTCACTCAATGCATTTAAAGGAGGATACCACCCCATCATACCACATCATAATCACTCTAATAGCATGTTGACCCGCAAGGTAAACCATTATAACTCATAGCTAATCAAGCATGGCACAAGCAACTATAATCTCAAAATGTCATTGCAAATATGTTTACTTCATAATAGCTGAATCAGGGACGATGAATCATCATATTTACAAAAACAAGAGAGGTCGAGTTCATACCAGCTTTTCTCTTCCCAATAAGTCCATCATATATCATCATTATTGCCTTTCACTTGCACGACCGAACAATGTGTATAATAATAAGAGTGCACCTGCATTGGACTAAGCTGGAATCTGCAAGCATTCAAATCAAGAGAGAAGACAAGTAATATGGGCTCTAAGTTTATATAATCAATCATGCATATAAGAGCCACTAAGCATTTTCAATATGGTCTTCTCGACCCCCCAAAGAAAGGAAAGAAATAAAAATTATTTACATGGGAAAGCTCCCAACAAGTGACAAGAAGAACGGGAAATATTTTTGGGTTTTCTTTTTAATTCTACATGAAAAGTAAACTAACTAATTTTTTTGGTTTTTCTTAAAGTTTACCAAACACACAAGAAGAAAGCAGAAAAAAGAAATTTAAACTAACATGGATATTACAGTGAAAGAGTGTGAGCACCGACATCTAGCAATGAGTGTGTGTGTGTGTGTGAACATAAATGTAATGTCGGTGGGAAATACGTACTCCCCCAAGCTTAGGCTTTTGGCCTAAGTTGGTCTATTGCCAGGGATGGCCTGGCGGATATCCGTAGGTGAAGTCAGGTCATCTGTGGACCTTGTGGCTATCGCCGCCTGAGCTATAGCGTGGAGTCGAGCAGCCTCCACTCTCCTTTCGTACTCATCTGCCTCCTCTCTAGTAATAATATATCTTCTTTTTGCCTGTGAATCAAAGAAAGCAGGAGCAGGAAGAGCAATACGGACTACACGACGTCTGTCAAAGATTAGTCGATACTGGAGAGGTGGTTCGGTCCTCTCAACAAACTGGTGGGAAACCATAGAATCAAAATATAAATAAGAAGGGGTAACTCCATGTCACCCTCACGAATGTCTACCTCAAGAAAATTAGCTAAGCGGGTTACATAAATTCCTCCAAAGAAATCTCCGCTATGTCTATTCTGATGCAACCTACGAGCTACTATGACTCCTAAATGATAAGATTGGTCTCCTAACATAGCACTCCTGAGAATACTGAGATCAGGGACACACATGTGACATGCTTCATCCTTAGCATTTATGCATCTACCTATGAAAAGAGCAAAATAATGTATAGCAGGAAAGTGAATGCTCCCTATAGTAGCTTGCGTTATATCTCTAGATTCCCCCACAGTTATTTTAGCAAGAAAGTCTCTATATTCAGATTTAGGGGGATCCCTGACATTACCCCAAGATGGAAGTTTGCAAGCAGAGTAAAATCCTCTAAGTCCATGGTATAAGATTTATCATAAAGGTCAAACATGACCGAAAGAGAATTTCGCGAAGTTAAAAACTCAAACCTCCTCACAAATGAACTTGTGAGATCATGATACTGGGGGCATTTGTCAGCTTCAAAGTCCTCAAGACCGGCGTTACTCAAATATGCGCTAAACTCTTCTTTGATTCCCTCTTGATTCATAAAATTTTCCGACGGCCATTCACAGGGCCTCATAGGAGCGTCTCTTGGTGGTTCCTCGTCAGCATCACGTATTGCAAGTCTGGGACCTTGCTTCCTTGAAGGACCACCTTGGAACATCCTCCTAAGCATATTGTTTCCTCTGAAAAATTTCTGAAATTTTTAGTAACCTCCAATAAAAGTGAACCAACTTCAATAAAATTGATAGAAACAACTCCCACAAGTGCCTAGGGCCTATATAAAGCATTGGAACTACTTGGAACCATATAAATTTGACATGCAAACTCAAGAACATGGTCACCTATGCAGCACAAAATTAGCAAAGAATAAAGCACTAGAACAAAAACTAATTGGACCAATGGAGGATTCACATACCAAGGAACAATCTCCCCATGCAGTTTTGCGAGAGGTGCTTTGAGCAAGGAGATCGAAAATCACAGCAACGGGGGCTGGAACTCGTGCTTGAGTTGGTTTTTCGTGTTTGTGTGAGATAGAGGAAGAAGATGGGTGCAGGAATAAGTGGAGGAGGGCCACCGTGGGCCCACGAGGCAGGGGGCGCGCCAAGGGGGTAGGGCGCGCCCTCCACCCTCGTGGCCAGGTGGCAGCTCCCCCCGTGGTAGTTTTTGCATTGTAAATTCTTAAATATTCCCGAAAAAATCATATTAAATTGTCATGGCATTCTGAGGACTTTTATTTTCGGGATATTTTTTTATTGCATGGATAAGTCAGGAGATAGACAGAAAAATATTATTTTTACTTTATTTCTACTAAATAACAGAAAATATAAAGAGGGTACAGAAGGTTGTGCTTCTAGTTTCATCCATCTCGTGATCATCAAAACGAACCCACTAACAAGGTTGATCAAGTCTTGTTAACAAACTCATTCCGAATAATCCCGGAACCGGAGAAATTTCGAATAACACTAAGTTACCTCAACGGGGATATGAAAATCCCCAACAATAAGAATATCATACTTTTTCTTGACAGTAGGGAGAGGAAATTTGAAACCTCCAAATATAATTGATGGAACTTTTCCAATAGAGTTGATACTATAAACTTGAGGTTGTTTCCTCGAAAAATGCACCGTGTGCTCATTGCCATTAACATGAAAAGTGACATTGCCTTTGGTGCAATCAATAACAGCCCCTGCAGTGTTAAGGAAAGGTCTTCCAAGAATAATAGACATACTATCATCCTCGGGAATATCAAGAATAACAAAGTCCGTTAAAATAGTAACGTTTGCAACCACAACAGGCACATCCTCACAAATACCGACAGGTATAGCAGTTGATTTATCAGCCATTTGCAAAGATATTTCAGTAGGTGTAACTTATTCAAGTCTAGTCTACGATATAAAGAGAGAGGCATAACACTAACACCGGCTCCAAGATCACATAAAGCAGTTTTAACATAACTTCTTTTAATGGAGCATGGTATAGTAGGCACTCCGGGATCTCCAAGTTTCTTTGGTATTCCACCCTTAAAAGTATAATTAGCAAGCATGGTGGAAATTTCAGCTTCAGGTATCTTTCTTTTACTAGTAATAATATCCTTTATATACTTAGCATAAGGATTTGTTTTGAGCACATCAGTTGATCGCATACGCAAAAAGATGGGTCTAGTCATTTCAGCAAAGCGCTCAAAATCCTCATCATCCTTTTTCTTGGATGGTTTCGGAGGAAAAGGCATGGGTTTCTGAACCCATGGTTCCCTTTCTTTACCATGTTTCCTAGCAACAAAATCTCTTTTATCATAACGTTGATTCTTTGATTGTGGGTATCAAGATCAACAACAGGTTGAACTTCTACATCATTGTCATTGCTAGGTTGAGCATCAACATGAACATTAACATTAACATTATCACTAGGTTCATGTTCATCACCTGATTGTGTTTTAGCATCAGAAACGGAGATATCATTTGGATTCTCAGGTGGTTCAGCGATAGGTTCACTAGAAGTTTGCAAAGTCCTATCATTTTTCTTTTTCTTCCTCTTAGAAGAACTAGGTACATCAATATTGTTTCTCTGAGAATCTTGCTCGATTCTCTTAGGGTGGCCTTCAGGATACAAAGGTTCCTGAGTCATTCCACCAGTTCTAGTAGCCACTCTAACAACATAATCATTTTTCTTACTATTCATTTCATCGAGCACTTCTTTCTGAGCTTTAAGTACTTGTTCTACTTGAGTGGTAACCATAGAAGCATGTTTGCTAACAAGTTTAAGTTCACCTCTAATATCAGCCATATAATCACCCAAGCGTTTAATCATAAAGCTATTCTATTTTAATTGTCTGCCAAAATAAGCATTAAAGTCATCTTGCTTAAACATAAAGTCATCAAACTCATCCAAGCACTGACTAGCAATTTTAGTAGGAGGGACTTCAGCTTTATCATATCTATAGAGAGAATTTACCTTTACTACCCGTGTCGGGATATCGGAGGTTCTTGATAAATAAGTAATTGAGATCATATACTTCTTCAACAAAGTGTAAATTAAGACCATGTATTTCTTCAATAGGGGTAAATTCTTAACATCTTCACTTTAATACCTTTTTCTTTCATAGATTTCTTTGCCTCTTGCATATCTTGAGGACTGAGAAATAGAACACCTCTCATCTTCGGAGTTGGTTTAGGAATAGGCTCAGTAATTGGCTCAGGAGGTAGCCCGGGAGGCACCCAATTATTTTCATTAGCCAACATATTATTCAATAGAATTTCAGCGTCATCTGGTGTTCTTTCCCTGAAAAGAGAACCAGCACAACCATCCAGGTAATCTCTGGAAGCATCAGTTAGTCCATTATAAAAGATATCAAATATTTCAGGTTTCTTAAGAGGATGATCAGGCAAAGCATTAAGTAACTTGAGAAGCCTCCCCCAAGCTTGTGGGAGACTCTCTTCTTCAATTTGCACAAAATTGTATATTTCTCTCAAAGCAGCTTGTTTCTTATGAGCAGGGAAATATTTAGCAGAGAAGTAATAAATCATATCCTGGGGACTTTGCACACAACCAAGATCAAGAGAATTATACCATATCTTAGCATCACCATTTAATGAGAACGGAAAGATCTTAAGTAAATAAAGGTAGCACGATCTCTCATTATTTGTAGACAGGGCAGCTATTTCATTTAACTTAGTAAGATGTGCTACAACAGTTTCAGATTCATAGCCATAAAAAGGATCAGATTCAACCAAAGTAATTATATCTGGATCAACAGAAAAATCATAATAGTCCTGATCAGGAACACAGATAGGTGAAGTAGCAAAAGCAGGGTCGGGTCTCATCTACCTCTAAAAGATTCTTTACTCCATTTAATTACAACCTCTTACGTTCATGTGTATCCTGGCAACCAAGAATAGCTGCAGTATATTCAGCATCAAAAAGATAACCCTCAGGAATAGCAGGCATAGGTTCATCATCACTAATATCATCGTGTTCAGGTTCAATAATTTCTCTTTCTCTAGACCTAGCAATTTTCTCATCAAGAAATTCACCAAGTGGCACTGTTGTATCAAGCATAGTAGTTTCATCATAAGTATCATGCATAGCAGAAGTGGCATCATCAATAACATGCGACATATCAGAAGCAATAGCAGTAGTAGGTTTAGGTGTCGCAAATTTACTCATAACAGAAGGAGAATCTAGTGCAAGGCTAGATGGCAATCCCTTACCTCCCCTCGTAGTTGAGGGCAAAATAGTAGTTCGATCATCTTTCAAGTTCTTCATAGTGTCCAGCTGATATAAATCCCAAGTGACTCAAAGAATAGAGCTATGCTCCCCGGCAACGGCGCCAGAAATTAGTCTTGATAACCCACAAGTATAGGGGATCGCAACAGTTTTTGAGGGTAGAGTATTCAACCCAAATTTATTGATTCGACACAAGGGGAGCCAAAGAATATTCTCAAGTATTAGCAGTTGAGTTGTCAATTCAACCACACCTGGAAACTTAGTATCTGCAGCAAAGTGTTTAGTAGCAAAGTAATATGATAGTGGTGGTAACGGTAACAAAAGTAAAGACAGTAAAAGTAATGTTTTTGGTATTTTGTAGTGATTGTAACAGTAGCAACGGAAAAGTAAATAAGCGAGAACTAGGTTATGGAAAACTTGTAGGCACCGGATTAGCGATGGATAATTATGCCGGATGTGGTTCATCATGTAGCAGTCATAACATTGGGTGACACAGAACTACCTCCAGTTCATCAATGTAATGTAGGCATGTATTCCGTATATAGTCATACGTGCTTATAGAAAAGAACTTGCATGACATCTTTTGTCCTACCCTCCCGTGGGAGTGGGGTCCTATTGGAAACTAAGGGATATTAAGGCCTCCTTTTAATAGAGAACCGGAACAAAGCATTAGCACATAGTGAATACATGAACTCCTCGAACTATGGTCATCACCGGGAGTGGTCCCGATTATTGTCACTTCGGGGTTGCCGGATCATAACACATAGTAGGTGACTATAGACTTGCAAGATAGGATCTAGAACACACATATATTCATGAAAACATAATAGGTTCAGATCTGAAATCATGGCACTTTCGGGCCCTAGTGACAAGCATTAAGCATAGCAAAGTCATAGCAACATCAATCTCGAAACATAATGGATACTAGGATCAAACCCTAACAAAACTAACTTGATTACATGATAAATCTCATCCAACCCATCACCGTCCAGCAAGCCTACGATGCAATTACTCATGCACGGCGGTGAGCATCATGAAATTGGTGATGGAGGATGGTTGATGATGACGACGGCGATGAATCCCCTCTCCGAAGCCCGAGCGGACTCGGATCAGCCCTCCCGAGAGAGATTAGGGCTTGGCGGCGGCTCGTGTTAAAAAGCGATGATTTCTTCTCTCGATTTTTTCTCCCAAAGCCAATATATGGAGTTGGAGTTGGCGTCGGAGGGCCACCGAGGGCCCACGAGGTGAGGCGCCCGAGTGCGCCCCCCCTCGTGAGCAGTGTGGGCCCCGGTCTTCATCTTTTATGTGGATTTTGCTTTATTTTTTCTAAGGTGTTCTGTGGAGTTTGAGGACATTCCGAGGATTTTATTTTCTACATAAAAAACAACACCATGGCAGTTCTGCTGAAAACAGCGTCAGTCCGGGTTAGTTCCATTCAAATCATACAAGTTAGAATCCAAAACAAGGGCAGAAGTTTTTGGAAAAGTAGATACGACGGAGACGTATCAGTGACCTTTTCCTTCCTCTAATGGGTATGCACATATTTTAGTTGTTGTTGATTACGTTACTAAGTGGGTAGAAGCTATTCCAACTAGTAGTGCTGATCATAACACTTCAATTAAGATGCTTAAAGAAGTTATTTTTACGAGGATTGGAGTCCCTAGATATTTAATGACTGATGGTGGTTCACATTTTATTCATGGTGTTTTTCGTAAAATGCTTGCTTAGTATAATGTTACACTACAAAAAAATACACTTCCGTGATGATACGTGTTTGTCACAGTAGGTCGCGTTTTTTGTCATGCATGTACATCCATAACGATTTTATGACAGAATCAAGATAGTCATACCTGTGCTGTCGTAGAAGTGTTCCATGACATTACCAAAATTATCATCACGGAAGTATCCACTTCCATGACAATAAATCGCGCGTCCCAGAAGTGCTTTCGTCAAGGATGACCGACATGTGGCATCCACCGTAACGGAACACCGTTAAGCTATTGGGTCCGGTTTTGGATCCAATAACCCGTTAACAGCCCGGACCAATGGGGATTTTCCACGTGTAAAATCATCATTGGCCGCAGGAAACACGTGTTGCCTCACCGTTGGGACATATATCATCCACTCATTGGACAGGAGGCGCCTATGATAGGTCGACACGTGGCACGGCCCAACAGTGGCCCATTCCGGTGAAAAAGGCCGGCCCAGTAAAAATTAGCAGGTCGGCCCATATAAGTCCTACTTGTGTCAGGTCCATTTAAGCCCACAACCCATACGAGATGTGCCAATTCGGCCCGTCAACGGCCCGTTAAAGATTTGACACCATTGCAGCCCATCGTCATATCGAGCCCGTTAACAACCCGCTATATATTTGGGCTCAATATCGGCCCGATGAGATTTCGGCCTATTAACGGCCCATTTAATGGATGGGCCAATTTTCAGGATGTACATCTTTCGGCCTTTTAGCGACCCATTTAAATGTTGGGCTAATTTCCGGCCCGGTGTGTCTTTCAGCCTGTTGATGGGCCATAAATCTGATGGGCCATTTGTTGTCGGACCTGAGTTTCGGCCTTTTAGCCGCCCATTTAAGTGTTGGGCCAATTTCTGTCCCGGTGTCACTTTCAGCCTGTTTATGGCTCATAAATTAGTTGGGCCACTTATAGTCGGACGTGAGTTTTGGCCTTTTAGCGACCCATTTAAGTGTTGGGCCAATTCCCGGCCCTGTGTGCCTTTCGGCCTGTTAACGGACCATAAATGAGTTGGGCCATTTGTAGTCGGACCTTAGTTTTGGCCTTTTAACGGCCCATGCCATTCATGGTCCAATACCAACCCGGTTTCTCTTTCGGCCTGCTAAAGGCCCACAACACAGTTGGGCCATTTACAATAGGACCTGACTTTCCGCCTCTTAGCGGCACATGGTCTTCATGGTCTAGTACAAGCCCGCTGTCTCTTTCGTCCTGCTAAAGGCCTACAGTATAGTTGGGCCATATGTAGACCAAACTTAGTAATGGCCTGTTAACGGCCCGTGAAATAAATTGGGGGCACCTGTTGCCCGCTTTGATGTCAGCCTGTTAACGACCCGGGAGGTAAGAGGGCCGACCATTAACTTTCGGCCTAGTAATGGCCCATTAACTTAATGGGCCCACTAAAGTTCGTACATGTCTTTAGGCCAAATTAGATAATTTGAGCCCATTACGACGAGCAATTATGCACAGGACCAAAACTGATCAAGCAAAGGTACGGCATACAGGGAATAACGTTGCACATCTAGCATATATTACAGGAAATTACATCCACTGGCAATCAAATATTGATGCTAGTGCAAATAAATAATGAAGCTAACCATCTACAACGCCACTGTCTGCAACCTCAAAGATAGATGGCGCCCATAAGCATGTGGGCAAGTTCTTGCTGCTTTGCTACTTGTCTCTGAAAACATTGATCGGTTGTTGTGTCATGCGACTCTGCACCTCTGATTCATCCACCATTTCCATCATTGCTTCAGCCATTAATTGGTTCACAAACATACATTTATTCCGTTGCATTCAAGATGTAAGATACCTTGAGCAGATTCAGATGGCGATTTTGGCGAGCTTGTATTATTGATAGTGAAGAGTGTCTCACCATCGCATCATAACATAAATTAGGACGGAACCAAACAGATTAATCATGAGTTATTGCCATATTACCTGGCCTAGATTTCTTTGGAAAGAAACAATGGGGTTGCCTTGCTGTTTTTAGAGTTTGTCTTCTTATCTTGACCTTTGCACAAAATTAACACACTAGCATTGCTATCATTGGCCAAGTCAGATAATAGGAAAGCAACATTGACACAACGAACGTTTGGGCAACTAGCCTACACCAAATTAACACAATATGGCACAGCTATCATTAGCCAGGTAAGGTAGTACGAAAGCAACATTGACACAATGAATGAATGGGCAACCAGAAAAGCACTACAATTCAGTAATGTGCGTGATAAGATAGTACATTCATGCAACTCAGTATGCAAAACTACCAGGCAGTTTTCCTTACAAAAATCAACATTGGTGCCTTTAACATTTTGCTACAACTAATTTTAGATCAGATAAAGGTTAGATTCACACCGATTAACAAAATACATGTTGATGTAAAAATATAGTTATATACAACAGGTACTTATATCAGCATTGGAGCACAGAGAATTCCCGCAAGATATTTTCCTCGAATACGATCCTAATGGAGGAAGTCTTCTATCGTTTAACCTTATTTTCTAAAAGAGAGATGGGTAAGAAACATGTAGAAAATATGATCAGAATGCTATAAAATTTCATGATGCGAGGATACGCTGCACGCTTCTTAGAATGGAGTTGACATTCTTTTGCTGGACTGGAGCGGACTAGTTCTTTGGCCACTGGAATCTGCTTATTATCAGTGGGAGTTGGGTTTCTCTGTGCTGGAGCAGTATCTATGAAAAATGGAGTTGGTTTTGAAGGAAATATGCCCAAGAGGCAATAATAAAGTTATTATTTATTTCCTTATTTCATGATAAATGTTTATCATTCATGCTATAATTGTATTAACCGGAAACATGATACATGTGTGAATGCATAGACAAAACAATATGTCACTAGTATGCCTCTACTAAACTAGCTTGTTAATCAAAGATGGTTATGTTTCCTGACCATGAACAAAGAGTTGTTATTTGATTAACAAGGTCACATCATTAGTAGAATGATCTGATTGACATGACCCATTCCATTAGCTTAGCACACGATCGTTTAGTATGTTGCTCTGCTTTTATCCATGACATATACATGTTCACGTAACTATGAGATTATGCAACTCCGTTTACGGAGGAACACTTTGGGTGCTACCAAACGTCACAACATAACTGGGTGATTATAAAGGAGTACTACAGGTGTCTCCAAAGGCAAATGTTGGGTTGGCGTATTTCGAGATTAGGTTTTGTCACTCCGATTGTCGGAGAGGTATCTCTGGGCCCTCTCGGTAATACACATCACTGAAGCCTTGCAAGCACTACAACTAATGAGTTAGTTGTGAGATGATGTATTACGGAACGAGTAAAGAGACTTGCCGGTAACGAGATTGAAACTAGGTATTAGATACCGACGATCGAATCTCGGGCAAGTAACATACCGATGACAAAGGGAACAACGTATGTTGTTATGCGGTCTGACCGATAAAGATCTTCGTAGAATATGTAGGAACCAATATGGGCATCCAGGTCCCGCTGTTGGTTATTGACCGAGAATAGTTCTAGGTCATGTCTACATTGTTCTCGAACCGTAGGGTCCACACGCTTAAGGTTTCGATGGCGGTTATTATGAGTTTATGTATTTTGATGTACCGAAGAAGTTGAGTCCGGATGTGATCACGGACATGACGAGGAGTCTCGAAATGGTCGAGACATAAAGATTGATATATTGGAAGCCTATATTTGGAGTTGGAATGGTTCCGGTGAAAACAGAATTTACCGAGTACCGGAGGTTACCGAACCCCGGGTACTACATGGGCCTTAGTGGGCCTCGAGGGAGAAGAGGAGGGCCGGCCATGGGTGGCATGCCCCCCCCCCAGTCCGAATAGGACAAGGAGGCGGCGCCCCTTTCCTCTTCCCCTCCCCAATCCTACTCCAACTAGGAAGGGAGTCCTACTCGGTGGGAGTAGGACTCCTCCCAGCCCCTCTAGGCAGCCGCACCTCCCCCTCCCTCCTTTATATCACAGGCAGGGGGCACCCTAGGACACACAAGTTTGATCTACGGATCGTTCCTTAGCCGTGTGCGGTGCCCCCCTCCACCATATTCCACCTCGGTCATATCGTCGCGAAGCTTAGGCGAAGCCCTGCGCCGGTAACACATCAAGATCGTCCCACGCCGTCGTCTTGACGAACTCTCCTCGACACTCGGCTGGATCGGAGTCTGAGGGACGTCATCGAGCTGTCGTGTGTCAAGAACTCGGGCGCCGGAGTGACGGCGCGGGATCGGTCGGATCGCGAGGAGAACGTCGACTACTTCCTCTACGTTGTGATCGCTTCGCCGGGTCTCACGAGGGCGTGACAACACTCTCCCTCTCGTTGCTATGCATCACCATGATCTTGCGTGTGCGTAGGAAATTTTTTGAAATTACTACGTTCCCCAACAGTGGCATCCGAGCCTAGGTTTTTATGGTTTGATGTTTTGCACGAGTAGAACACAAGTGAGTTGTGGGCGATACAAGTCATACTACCTACCAGCATGTCATACTTTGGTTCAGCGGTATTGTGAGATGAAGCGGCCCGGACCGACATTACGCGTATGCTTACGCGAGACTGGTTTCACCGCTCTGAGCACTCGTTGCTTAAAGGTGACCGGTGGGTGCTGTCTCTCTCACTTTAGTTGAACCGAGTGTGGCTACGCCCGGTCCTTGAGAAGGTTAAAGCGGAGTCTATTTGACGAAGTATCGTTGTGGTTTTGATGCGTGGGTGAGACTGGTTCTTGCTTAAGCCCGTAGCAGCCACGTAAAATTTGCAACAACAAAGTAGAGGACGTCTAACTTGTTTTTGCAGGGCATGTTGTGATGTGATATGGTCAAGGCGTGATACTATATTTTATTGTATGAGATGATCATGTTTTGTAGCGAAGTTATCGGCAATCGGCTGGAGCCATATGGTTGTCGCTTTATTGTATGCAATGCAATGCTTCGTAATGCTTTACTTTATCACTAAGCGGTAGCGATAGTCGTAGAAGCATAAGATTAGCGAGGCGACAACGATGCTACGATGGAGATCAAGGTGTCGCGCGGTGGCGATGGTGATCATGGTGGTGCTGCGAAGATGAAGATCACGAAGCACAAGATGATGATGACCATATCATATCACTTATATTGTTTTGCATGTGATGTTTATCCTTTATGCATCTTATCTTGCTTTGATTGACGGTAGCATTATAAGATGATCTCTCACTAAATTATCAAGAAGTGTTCTCCCGGTATGCACCGCTGCCAAAGTTAAATCGTGCCCGGACACCACGTGATGATCGGGTGTGATAAGCTCTCGTCCATCTACAACGGTGCAAGCCAGTTTTGCACACGCAGAATACTCGGGTTATACTTGGCGAGCCTAGCATATGCAGATATGGCCTCGGAACACGGAGACCGAAAGGTCGGCGTGAATCATATAGTAGATATGATCAACATAAGATGTTCACCATTGAAAACTACTCCATTTCACGTGATGATCGGTTATGGTTTAGTTGATTTGGATCACGTGATCACTTAGATGACTAGAGATGTTTTTCTAAGTGGGAGTTCTTAAGTAATATGATTAATTGAACTTAAATTTATCATGAACTTAGTACTGATAGTATCTTGCTTGTTTATGTTTGATTGTAGATAGATGGCTCGTCTTTGTTGTTCCGTTGAATTTTAATGCGTTCCTTGAAAAGCAAAGTTGAAAGATGATGGTAGCAATTACGGACTTGGGTCCGTAACTGAGGATTATCCTCATTGCTGCACGAAAAGTTACGTCTGGATGCACCGCTGGGTGCGAACTGCTTCTTGATGCTGGCCGACGGCGTTAAGAACGTCTGGCGAGCAAAGCGATGACTACTCTATAGTTCAATGTGCCATGCTTTACGGCTTAGAACCGGGACTTCAACGACGTTTTGAGCGTCATGGAGCATATGAGATGTTCCAGAGTTGAAGTTGATATTCCAACAGAATGCCCGGATTGAGAGATATGAAGTCTCCAATAAGTTCTATAGCTGCAAGATGGAGGAGAATAGTTACATTAGTGAGCACATACTCGTAATGTCAGGGTACTACAATCACTTGACGCAATTGGGAGTTAATCTTCCGGATGATTGTGTCATTGACGAATTCTTCAATCACGCCACCAAGCTACAAAGGCTTCGTGATGAACTATAATATGCAAGGGTTAGTGAAGACTATACCGAGCTCTTCGCAATGCTAAAGGCTGCGGAGGTAGAAATCAAGAAGGAGCATCAAGTGTTGATGGTCAATAAGACCACTAGTTTCAAGAAGAAAGGCAAAGGGAAGAAGAAGGGAACTTCAAGAAGAACAGCAAGCAAGTTGTCGCTCGGAGAAGAAACCCAAGTCTGGACCTAAGCCTGAAACCAGAGTGCTTCTACTGCAAGCGGTGGTCCTTTGGAAGCGGAACTGCCCCAAGTATTTGGCGGATAAGAAGGATGGCAAGGTGAACAAAGGTATATGTGATATACATGTTATTGATGTGTACCTTACTAGAGCTCGCAGATAGCACTGGGTATTTGATCTGGTTACATTGCTAATATTTGCAACTCGAAACAGGGACTACGGATTGCGAACAACGGCAAAGGGCGAGGTGACGATCTTGGCGTGGGAAATGGTTCCAAAGTCGATGTGATCGCGGTCGGCACGCTACCTCTACATCTACCTTGGGATTAGTTTTGACCTAAATAATTGTTATTTGGTGCTGCGTTGAGCATGAACATTATATCTGGATCTTGTTTGATGCGAGGCGGTTATTCATTTAAATCGAGAGAATAATGGTTGTTCTATTTATATGAGTAATATCTTTTATGGTCATGCACCCTTGAGGAGTGGTCTATTTTGATGAATCTCGATAGTAGTGATACACATATTCATAATGTTGAAACCAAAAGATGCAGAGTTGATAATGATAGTGCA
The DNA here is from genome assembly GCA_021437245.1 of Aegilops speltoides. Taxonomy (NCBI): domain Eukaryota; kingdom Viridiplantae; phylum Streptophyta; class Magnoliopsida; order Poales; family Poaceae; genus Aegilops; species Aegilops speltoides. The sequence continues at coordinate 92,944,512 of CM038147.1, read as the reverse complement.
ACTTATTTGTGGCACTTGCCGTTTAGGTCATATCGGTGTAAAGCGCATGAAGAAACTCCATCTTGATGGACTTTTGGAGTCACTTGATTATGAATCACTTGGCACTTGCGAACCGTGCCTTATGGGCAAGATGACCGAACCCGTTCTCGGTACTATGGAGAGAGCAACAGATTTGTTGGAAATCATACATACGTATGTATGTGGTCCGATGAATGTAGAGGCTCGTGGCGGATATCGTTATTTTCTCACCTTCACGGATGACTTAAGCGAGATATGGGTATATCTACTTAATGAAACATAAGTCTGAAACATTTGAAAAGTTCAAAGAATTTCAGAGTGAAGTTGAAAATCATCGTAACAAGAAAATTAAATTTCTACGATCGATCGTGGAGGTGAATATTTGAGTTCGAGTTTGGTCTACATTTGAAACAATGTGGAATAGTTTAGCAACTCACGCCACCCGAACACCACAACGTAATGGTGTGTCCGAGCGTCGTGTCGCACTTTACTAGATATGGTGCGATCTATGATGTCTCTTCAGATTTACCGCTATCGTTTTGGGGTTATGCTCTAGAGGCGGCCGCATTCACACCGAATAGAACACCGTCGAAATCCGTTGAGACGACACCTTATGAACTGTGGTTTAGCAAGAAACCAAAGTTGTCGTTTCTTAAAGTTTGGGGATGCGATGCTTATGTGAAAAAGCTTCAACCTGATAAGCTCGAACCCAAATCGAGAAATGTGTCTTCATAGGATACCCAAAGGAGACAGTTGGGTACACCTTCTATCACAGATCCGAAGGCAAGACATTCGTTGCTAAGAATGGATCCTTTCTAGAGAAGGAGTTTCTCTCGAAAGAAGTGAGTGGGAGGAAAGTGGAACTTGATGAGGTAATAATACCTTCTCCCTTACTTGAAAGTAGTTAAATCATGAAACCGGTTTACGAGACATCTACACTAAGTAGTGAGGAAGTTGATGATGTTGATCATGAAACTTCAGATCTAGTTACTCGCAGAACCTCGTAGATCAACGAGTAAGATCCGCACTGAGTGGTACGGTAATCCTGTTTTGGAAGTCATGCTACTAGATCATGATGAACCTCGACGAACTATGAAGAAGCGATGGTGAGCCCAGATTCCATAAAATGGCTTGAGGCCATGAAATCGAGATGGGATCCATGTATGTAAACAAAGTATGGACTTTGGTTGACTTGCCGAGGGTAGGCAAGCAATAGAAAACAAGTGGATCTTCAAGAAGAAGACCGACGCCGACGGTAATATTCTCGTCTATAAAGCTCGACTTATGCAAAAGGTTTCGGCAAGTTCAAGGGATTGACTACGATGAGACCTTCTCACCCGTGGCGATGCTTAAGTCCGTCCGAATCATGTTAGCAATTGCCGCATTTTATGATTATGAAATTTGGCAAATGGATGTAAAGACTGCATTCTAAATGGATTTACGGAAGAAGAGTTGTATATGATGCAACGAAAGGTTTTATCGATCCAAAGGAGCTAACAAAGTGTGCAAGCTCCAATGATCCATCTATGGACTGGTGCAAGCATCTCGGAGTTGGAATCAACGCTTTGATAGTGTGATCAAAGCATTTGGGTTTATCTGAGACTTTTGAAGAAGCTTTGTATTTACAAGAAAGTGAGTGGGAGCTCTGTAGCATTTCGATATTATATGTAGATGACATATTGCTGATCGGAAATGATATAGAATTCTGGATAGCATAAAGGGATACTTGAATAAGAGTTTTTCAATGAAAGACCTCGGTGAGGCTGCTTACATATTGGGCATTAAGATCTATAGAGATAGATCAAGGCGCTTAATTGGACTTTCACAAAGCACATACCTTGACAAAATTTTGAAGAAGTTCAAGATGGATCAAGCAAAGAAAGGTTCTTGCACGTGTTACAAGGTGTGAAGTTGAGTAAGACTCAATGCCCGACCACTGCAGAAGATAGAGAGAAAATGAAAGATGTTCCTATGCTTCACCATAGGCTCTATCATGTATGCAATGCTGTGTACCAGACCTGATGTGTGCCTTGCTATAAGTTTAGCAGGAGGTACCAAAGTAATCCAGAGTGGATCATCGGACAGCGGTCAAGAACATCTGAAGTACCGAAAAGGACTAAGGATATGTTTCTCGTATATGGAGGTGACAAAGAGCTCATCATAAAGGTTACGTTGATGCAAGCTTTGACACCGATCCGAGACGATTCTAAATCGCAGACGGATCGTATTTACACTAAGCGGAGGAGCTGTCGGTTGGTGCAGTTCTAAACAAAGCGTCGTGGCGGGATCTACATGTGAAGCGGAGTACATAGCAGCTTCGAAGCAGCTAATGAAGGAGTGCGGATGAAGGAGTTCATATCCGATCTAGGTGTCATATCTAGTGCATCGGGTCCAATGAAAATCTTCTGTGACAATACTGGAGCAATTGCCTTAGCGAAGGAATCCAGATTTCACAAGAGGACCAAGCACATCAAGAGACGCTTCAATTCCATCCGGGACTTAGTCTAGGTGGGAGACATAGAGATTTGCAAGATACATACGGATCTGAATGTTGCAGACCCGTTGACTAAGCCTCTTCCACGAGCAAAACATGATCAGCACCAAGACTCCATGGGTGTTAGAATCATTACTATGTAATCTAGATTATTGACTCTAGTGCAAGTGGGAGACTGAAGGAAATATGCCCTAGAGGCAATAATAAAGTTATTATTTATTTCCTTATTTCATGATAAATGTTTATCATTCATGCTATAATTGTATGAACCGGAAACATGATACATGTGTGAATGCATAGACAAAACAATATGTCACTAGTATGCCTCTACTAAACTAGCTTGTTAATCAAAGATGGTTATGTTTCCTGACCATGAACAAAGAGTTGTTATTTGATTAACAAGGTCACATCATTAGTAGAATGATCTGATTGACATGACCCATTCCATTAGTTTAGCACACGATCGTTTAGTATGTTGCTACTGCTTTTATCCATGACATATACATGTTCCTGTAACTATGAGATTATGCAACTCCGTTTACGGAGGAACACTTTGGGTGCTACCAAGCGTCACAACGTAATCGGGTGATTATAAAGGAGTACTACAGGTGTCTCCAAAGGCAAATGTTGGGTTGGCGTATTTGAGATTAGGTTTTGTCACTCCGATTGTCGGAGAGGTATCTCTGGGCCCTCTCGGTAATACACATCACTGAAGCCTTGCAAGCACTACAACTAATGAGTTAGTTGTGAGATGATGTATTACGGAACGAGTAAAGAGACTTGCGTAACGAGATTGAAACTAGGTATTAGATACCGACGATCGAATCTCGGGCAAGTAACATACCGATGACAAAGGAACAACGTATGTTGTTATGCGGTCGACCGATAAAGATCTTCGTAGAATATGTAGGAACCAATATGGGCATCCAGGTCCGCTGTTGGTTATTGACCGAGAATAGTTCTAGGTCATGTCTACATTGTTCTCGAACCGTAGGGTCCGCACGCTTAAGGTTTCGATGGCGGTTATTATGAGTTTATGTATTTTGATGTACCGAAGAAGTTCGAGTCCGGATGTGATCACGGACATGACGAGGAGTCTCGAAATGGTCGAGACATAAAGATTGATATATTGGAAGCCTATATTTGGAGTTGAATGGTTCCGGTGAAAACAGAATTTACCGAGTACCGGAGGTTACCGAACCCCGGGTACTACATGGGTCTTAGTGGGCCTCGAGGGAGAAGAGGAGGGGCCGGCCAGGGTGGCCGCCCCCCCCCGAGTCCGAATAGGACAAGGAGGCGGCGCCCCTTTCCTCTTCCCCTCCCCAATCCTACTCCAACTAGGAAGGGAGTCCTACTCGGTGGGAGTAGGACTCCTCCCAGCCCCTCTGGGCCGGCCGCACCTCCCCCTCCCTCCTTTATATCTGACGGGCAGGGGGCACCCTAGGACACACAAGTTTGATCTACGGATCGTTCCTTAGCCATGTGCGGTGCCCCCTCCACCATATTCCACCTCGGTCATATCGTCATGCGAAGCTTAGGCGAAGCCCTGCGCCGATAACACATCAAGATCGTCACCACGCCGTCGTCTTGTGGAACTCTCCCTCGACACTCAGCTGGATCGAGTCTGAGGGGCGTCATCGAGCTGTCGTGTGTCAAGAACTTCGGGCGCCGGAGTGACGGCGCCGGGATCGGTCGGATCGCGAGGAGAACGTACGACTACTTGCTATATGTTGTGATCGCTTCCGCTTCGGGTCTACGAGGGTACGTAGACAACACTCTCCCCTCTCGTTGCTATGCATCACCATGATCTTGCGTGTGCGTAGGAAAATTTTTGAAATTACTACGTTCCCCAACAGGTTTATTATCTCCTGGCGTTTGGATCTTTTGCAAAGACCTGGTTTGTAACCCTTCAGATTCTAACATAGCCGTCTTCCCCTTGCATGCCTTATATAGAAGAATGGTGATTCAGTTATAAAACATGCTACAGCAGAGATGGAATAGGTACTGAAGAATAGAAAGGCATGACATATTGACATGTATTCCCTCGATCCGGAAATAAATGGATGGGTCTAGGCATATTTCAGTTCTAGGTACATCCAGTTTTATCCATTTCTGCGACATTTAATCCGGATGGAGGGAGTATGATGTAAGAGCTAGGGATACGACAGGACAACACAGTAAAAAAACACTGAAAACCCACTATAGAACCAAAGTATTCAAACCCACTGATATGAGATAGTACACTCATGCAGCTCAGGATGCAAAACTACTAGGCAGTTTTCCTTACAAAAATCAACATTGTGGCCTTTAATCATACATTTTGCTACAACTAAATTTAGATCAATTAAAGGTTGGATTCACGCTGATTAACAAAATACATGCTGATGTAAAAATATAGTGATATACAACAGGTACTTACATCTACATTGGAGCACAGAGAACTCCTGCAAGAATCTTTCCTCATAAATGATACCATTGCAGAAATTCTTCTATCTGTTAAGCTTATTTTCTAAAAGAGAGATGGGTAAGAAACATGTAGAAAATATGATCAGCATGCTATAAAATTTCATGATGCAAGGTTACGCACACACTTCTTAGAATTGAGTTGACATATTTTTGCTGGACTGGAGCGGACTAGTTCTTTGGCCACTGGAATTTGCTTATTATCAGTAGGAGTTGGGTTTGTCTATGCTGGAGCAGTATCTATAAAAACTGGAGTTGGTTTATTATCTCCTGGCGTTTGGATCTTTTGCAAAGTCCTTGTTTGTAACCCTTCAGATTCTAACATGGTCGTCTTCCCCTTGCATGCCTTGTATAGAAGAATGGTTCTTTAATTATAAAACATGCGACCGCAGAGAGATGGAATAGGTACTGAAGAATAGAAAGGCATGACATATTGACATGTATTCCCTCCATCCGGAAAAAATGGATGGGTCTAGGCGTATTTCAGTTCTAGATACATCCTTTTTTATCCATTTCGGCAACATGTAATCCGGACGGAGGGAGTATGGTGTAAGAGCTAGGGATACGACAGGACAACATAGCAAAAAAGACACTAGTTGAATGTAAAACTATATGCTAGCGGAATACGTACAGAAATAACTAAGGCAACATACACATGTATGATTGGTAAAATAAGATGGCATTGCAATAGAGCACTAGAACAACACTTCAATGTAAAAAAACATGGTATGGCAGACAGATGAAGTACATACTGATGAATAACAATGCATAAGATATTCAGAAGCATGATGTCCAAATTAAGCAGATGGCATTGCGATAGAGTAGAATGATAGTACTTGAATTTGAAAACATGTTATCATGAATGGAATAGGTACTGAAAAACAGGAAGGCATGACATATTTACATGCACGATCAGCATGCTAAGCACATGGCATTGCAACAGAGTAGACACACTCCAGGACATTATATGCATGTTGTACCCATACCACAGGCCAAGTTAGAGCAAGGACCTTGTGGGGTGAAGAGGATTCATCATCTTTCTGCAAGTATTCTAAAGAACTGCCTTTACATGTTCCATCATATTGGGTATCATTAACATCAAGTTTATTGGCCTTTACATTGCTCCGTGAGGTTCTTATGGATATATTAGTGTGTGCAATTATATCTGGCATGCATGGAAGACAACTAGTAGTTAGATTTATGTAATGAGTGCTTGTAGGAGACGACATAAATAGTAGGATTGGGGTTAACTAGCAGCAACAGGTCTCATAAACTAAAGGGAGAACACAGATGGAAGCTACAAAATATGTATCGTTTGTACTCGAGATTAACTAGATGGCACACAAAAGTATTAAAGAACAACATAGGTAATACTAGAAGTGGTATAATACTATAATCACCAGCCCTGTGGGATAGCATTGGCTGATGGATGATAACTATGGAACAACGTTACCTAAAGAACAAGTATCTTAGCTGAACTATGGAACAGCATGAACTCCTGAACAAGACGTAAGAGATCAGCATGAATATACAGTGAAATGTGATGATCTATTTTCCATGCTTAGATGAATAACAAAGCCATAAATGTTGCACACAAGTAAGATGAGGGTACAACCTATCTGGCTGCCATCCATAGGAGTGAGCCACATGTGCTTGACTTGTCAATGGCCCCGCAGGTTGTTGTGGATGTCCATGTCGAACACAGCGCATTCGATGCGAGGAACTGTTGAGTGGAGACTATAGCTCCCTTCGGTGTATGCTTCCTTGTTGGAGCAGCTGCGGTGAGTCGGAAGGCGGTGTGTCTGAAGATGCAGATAATGCATAATGTTAAGAACGACATATCTCTTTGATCTGAAGAAATACACTAAGGGATCAACAGCAAGGTATGAGAGTGGTCACACATTTGTTGACTGAAGACTAAACTGGGGTCACACGATTTTATTTTATTTTGGTACTGTCTGATCTACGCCGGATGGCTTGATGGCCGTCTTGTGCCTCCTGGCTGACACTATTTGGAATCTTCCCCGAAGAGCCAGCGACCAACAGCAGAGTAGCCTGCCTCCACCGTCCGGGGGCCCGGCCAAAACCCCGCTCCCCGCCCCACCGCACTGTCGTGGTTGCGTCGCCCCCGGGCCAATCCACAAAGACTCCCCGTCATCCAGATCCGGCGGCGGCAGTACCTTCAACCCACGCAACTCTAAAAGATAGCCATCTAAGCGCTGCTTCCGCGGCGAACTTGCGGCCCCGCACCCTTATGTTAGACACCAGCCAACCGGCAGCCTAGGAGCTCCGCCGCCTCGAGGGGTGCTGCTTCCCATTGGGAATCGATTGGTCCAGAATAAAAATTCAGACAACTGACGCCTAAATAAAGTGATTTGAGATGAGGGTGCGACCTATCTGGCGGCATGGTGAAGTAGGCAGGTCTAGTTGCCGAGTCGGTGAGGCCGACGCGGTTGCGGTGGCGACCGGCGGCAGGGAAAGAGCGATGTCGCGACGGTCGACGGCTACGCGGAAGTAGTTCCAGGACTCTGGACGGATCCGAAGTTGGAGCCGCTTCGGCGCCATGAACAACGATGGGGGTGAATCGGCTCCGGTACGGTTCACACGGCCGTCGTCGAGGCAACACTAGCAGCACGGAGTAAGAAGCACACGGCCCAGTGCATGACGGCAATTGGACAGCGTCTCCGGCATTAGGGAGGAGGGCGGCTGTGAAATTGGTGCGGTGGGGGGCGCCATGGAGGTGGGGCTGAGGTTTTGCGGCTCGGGAGAAGGGAGCTTCCCGGGGAGAAGGTGATTTGGCGCCCACGAGGTATGAATGGGGGCGGGCAGGGGGGAATTGGGAGAGGAGTGGAACCATGTCTTACAGACACATTTATGCGAAATGCGAGGGGAGTTCTGATTCTACCCTTGCCTATAGGCTTCTCGGCTTGGAGTGCGTGTCTTGGGTCGGGGTAGTAGAGTAACTTTTCTTCTCCCCAAATAGTGGGCGGGAGCGATTTCGGGCGAGGAGGGCGTGTTTTGAACTATAGTGGGCGCGATCGATTTCGGGCGAGGAGAGCGTGTTTTGAAATAGTGGGCGCGAGCTATTTCGGGCGTGGAGAGCGTGTTTGCCGACCATGGTTTATGAATTATTCGGCACATGTCATTTCGGCCGAGGAGAAGGCGCGCTTGGATGAAGTTACGAACCTACCCTCGATGTACAACGGGCCAATTGATGCGTGTCCCACATAGGACGGTAATTTCGCGTCTCCCATTTATTTGCTCGGGTGAATTCCACCGAGCAGAGAGGATGTTTAACGGTTCGTTCAAATTTTGGGAGAACGAGCATCCACGTCTAGCTTACCAAGTCGATTCGAATCAAATTTTGAAATATTAGCTTGCCACTTCTTTTTTAGATGGAGAGATGATGCTCGGGAGTAATGTGTTTTTACATGCTCGTTGCTAGCGATTTACTATATGACAAATAGTTGACCCACTCAAAAACGCGAATCAAACCCAAAATAAAATATCTCGATTCAATGAAATAGCTCGTTCAGTAGGTCAAAATAGTGAACTAAATCCAAAATTGAACACCTCAATCGAGTAGCATGTTGTACAGTATTATAGTACTCCATGAACATGTTGAAAGTCAAATTAATGAACTTTTTTGATATACGCGTATATCCGTTCATGTGTGGATTGCAGATAGCATGTTCTCCAATTTAAATATTTGAATGCAAGTTTATATTGAAACATGGTTTATATCAGCCTTTGATGCATAAAACACGACCTCCCCCTCTCCCGGACTCCTGTTCTCTCTCTCTCTCTCTCTCTCTCTCTCTCTCTCTCTCTCTCTCTCTCTCTCTCTCTCTCTCTCTCTCCGACAATCTTCAATTATGTCGCACGCATCCGACACAAAAACCTTGTTGGTCCCTCTCCCTTTCTCTCCATCTCGCTCTCTCTTTCTCTCTCTCTTTGTGGGGGGGGGGGGTCTTTCTAGTTCGCATGCATATATACACCATCTATAGGTCTCTCTCACACACTATGTATGATACTCTAGCTAGTCCAAGCTAGATATATTGGGTGCACTCATCGTACGCACACAAATTCCTTGGCTCATTGCCCGTAACTCTCTCACGCACCATTATGTCGTCTCGGAGCTCTTCCCCCCTCTCTCAAACTCTCCATCCACCTGGGTCACACATACACATGCATATCTCACTCGCACTCGATAGGCCCATCTAAAACTCTATCTCTCTCCCTCGTTCCCTCTCCATCTCTCTCTCACACACACACACAATCTCATGCCCAACTAGCCAAGTATGATGGTCTCACACTATCTCCTCACCTTGCCTCCGTTGTCGAAGATGCATGTGTGATATGTTTGCATAAGACACACACGCTTTTTCTCTACTTTTATCGTGTGTTGTCCATGTCTCTTTCACACACTTTTACTTTTCTCTCTCTCTCTCTCTCTCTCTCTCTCTCTCTCTCTCTCTCTCGTTAGGGACTCTGTCACGTCCATAAGCATATGGATGTTTTGAAAAGTCAAACCTCAGAAAAGTTTGACCAGGTATATGTGGAGAAAAACATTTACATCTGGAATGATCATTAGATTCATCACAACATGTACTTACTTCAAACTATCATTTATCTTTGGTATTGATATAAGTAATTTCTTTATAAACTTGGTCAAAGTCTCAAAAGTTTGACTTAGAAAAAATGTTGGAACTACATTATCGAACGGAGGGAGTAGCTCTTTCTCTCTCTCTCTCTGCTATCTCTCACGGGCCTCCCCTCTCACTCGAACTCTCTATACCGACGGATTATACGCTCACTGTGTCAGCGTATAGCTCGATATATTGTTTAGTTGACCGATCAACCAATCCACATGTTGCCTTGTCAGCTCGTGTTCTGTATCTTGGTGTGCTGGCCCATGTGGCAGTGGGTGAAAATAAGTAAACTAGAGGCCCATCTGACACGCGGTGAAGTAAACAAAGTTGAAACCACTCGGGGTAGCACCGCGCACACTAGTAAATTGAGGGCGCATTGAGGACAAACTTCTTGCATGCAAAGGACGCACTGGCGCACAATTCCCCCGCTGCGGCGGCATGCATGAAGGGCCTTTTCGCGCACCCCAGACACAACACACACCAGCACACGTGTACACCGGCGTCGCCACCGGTTGAGATGAACGGCGAGGCAGCCAACAAGCAGAGGCGGCTCGAGCCAAAACCGCATCCGGCGAGCCTGGACTTCATCAGCAGCCTCCCCGACAACATGCTGCTCGTCATCATCAGCCTCCTCCCCACCAAATCTGCCGTGCGGACCGCCCTGCTCTCCCGGCAGTGGCGCCCCCTCTGGCGCTGTGTCCCCCTCAACCTCACCGTCGACATCTGCCTCTGCGACGGGGATTGCAAACAGATGGCTGTAGTCTCCAAGATCCTTTCATCACACCCTGGGCCAGCCAGACGCCTTGACATCCGCATGTTTAGTACCAACTGCAAGGTCCAACCCAAGTTCGACGAGTGGTTCTTATCCCCCGCCCTAGATCAGATTGAGGAGCCCAGCTTTGAAGATGGACGATGTCGCTCTCTGCCGCCGTCCGCGCTCCGCCTCACGCCAACGTTGCGCCGTGCCAGCTTCAGCTCCTGCTATCTTCCCCAGATTAATGCCGTGCCCACCCTTCTTCTCCCTCAACTCAAGAAGCTCGACCTCTTCGACGTTGTCATCTCGAAGAAGGCTATGGAGCACCTGCTCCACAGCTGTACTGTGCTCGAGTACCTTCGTCTTGAGCAGATCCACGGGTTCATTAGCCTCCACATCGCCTCGACGAATCTCTGATGGATTTATGTGTCTTGCTGGCCCCGCAACAAGACATCAATTGGGAAGAGATCACTCCAGATGTTCCACGTTATGGTCATTGAGAATGCGCCTTTCCTTGAGAGATTGCTTGTATCGGATCTAGAAGGTCCAACAAAAATTAGGGTCATTGACGCGCCTAAATTGACAGCGTTGGTGTACTCGTCTGCTAAATTCTCTGAACTCTTTATTGGATCCGTAATCGTTCAGGTACAGCACTCATCTTCTTCTCCATCTTCTTGAAATTCACATTTTTAAATTTCTTCTTGATGTATTTACGACCGTCTTCTAGAAAATGATTCCCACAAGCTTGACCCAGTCCATGCGCACAGTGAAGATCTTAGCACTAAAATCTATCGGCCCCAATCTGGATCAAGTTCTTGAATTCCTTACATGCTTTCTGTGCACGGAGAAGCTACTCATCGAGGTGAAACTTCTTTCCTATAAGTAAACGGTAATCACAACGTAGCTCAATTTTTTCGTAATTTTTCCAAATTGCGATGACAAGTGTAGTGTTCAAAACTGCATCTACGCACTGCACCGAAAGAAATGTTTTTAGTATTTTTTTTCTCACGTGATCACCTGCATCGTTTTTATGCTGTAATACTATAGTAGCCTAGGCTAGTCATAGTGGAAAGTAACTTAGACTACTCCAGCAACTCTATGGTTACCCTAAGAGCAAGTACTACCTCCGTCCTGGTTTACTCTTCCAATTTTGTAGTATCAAAATTTGACCATAGATTTAACTGACAAAGTGTTAATGCATGTCACTAAGAAATATATCGTTGGATTTGTATTTGAACATAATTTCAAATGGTGTAATTTTTAGTGACATGCATTGGCATTTTCTTAGGTAAATCTATGGTCAAAATTTTATACTAAATACGAGGTATTATTCCCTCCATCCCAAAATTCTTGTATTACATTTGTTTAGATATGGATGTATCTAACACTAAAATGTAACTAGATACATCCGTATTTAGACAAATTTAACACAAGAATTTTGGGACGGAGGGAGTACAAAAGTGGGCTATGTAGGCCAAAACGTGTGCCAAATTCACTTGTGATGCATTTGGCATCGATGCCCCTCCATTGCTCGCCTGGTGCCCCAATCTGGATCACCTACTTTGCTCCGGTGCCAAATTAACTCACGCAATGAAAAAACACTGCGTGGGAGAGAGAGAGAGAGAGGACTGAGGCAATAAAAAAACACTTGTTTGGGAGAGTGAGAGGCTGGTGTAGTTGGTTTGATTGATTTGTTTATACATGTGGGTCTGTGTGCACAGCGGTGCCAAAATCTTTTGATTTGACATTGATGTGTATTATGTGGCATACTTTTGCGAAATATGGCATCGGCCACATAGTGGAAGGCAACAAATGCCCCAGCTCTTCACGTGCTCCTAGTTAAATGAGAGGAAACAGAGAGAGAGAGAGAGAGAGAGAGAGAGAGAGAGTGAAAAAATATCATTAGCCAGCCAACCCTATCGTATGAGCGAATGATATTGGTACCTCTTGATGACACGGCAATCTTATGCAGCCAGCTGCTCTAATATGTTCTCTTTTTTGCAGATAAAAAAAGACCCGAAAGTGAAAAATGTGCTGCACTATAACAATCTCATCGAATGCCTTGATCTCCATCTTACAGAAATTGATTTGATCAACTACCGAGGTAGCACATCTAAGATTAAATTGGCCAGGTTCTTTATTCTGGAGGCAAGTGTGCTCAAGGTAATGAGGTTTGGCGTTCTCTTGCATAACAATGAATGTTGTGCTGATCACCACAAGCGTCTAAGCCTAAATGACAAAGTCTCCGCAGAAGCTGAATTTGTTTTTGAAACATCAAGTGGCTAGAGACTCAAAAACTTATTTGCCCATTAGTGACTTGTCAGGGCGGTGGATTTTAGTTTGTACGATAATGGTGCATCCACCTAAAGTAACGAAAGTTCTTACGTAAACTTCCTAGTAATTCCCTCTTCGTAGATGCGGTATTACTCCTAATATTTGTAATATCAATTTGAAACTTGTAATACTGTCGTGTCCTATTCCTGCGTTTTCAAAATCCTGCGAATCAAACAGGTCCTGAGTTGGTGATGATGTTGTGCCTCCCATCTTTCACCAATGGCCGTCGGATCTAGATCTGACGCATACAAACCAAGCTTCTCCATTTTTGCAAAAAGATGCCCGCACTTGTTCCCTATTTACAAACAACTCCTTGTCTCTCACAATCCTTATCTCCTCCCCACCACATCTAGAAGGTCGTGGAAAAATCTGGCGCGATGGCCGCTGCCGGAGCCATCCAGCCCCAATCTTGGTGTTCCGTGCAATGCACGTGCATCTACGCATGGGAAATTATGTCGAACAGGGCTAGTTGTAAGCAGGCTAGCTCTACAACCATGATGATAGTGACTGCAGACGGTAAGGCTGACTATGGTATGCCGAACACGGCGCCTATACTCAGGTGTCATCTCCGGCGTAGGGTCTTGTCACTTCACTGTGAGGAGCAGCACGTAATAATTTGACCAATGGGTAGTACAGTGCTAGTACTCCTCCTACTACATTGGTAGTACTACTACCAGTACTAGTAACACCACCGTCTGGATTTAGGAGTACTACCACGTCCATCTGGATTTTAGTATTTGACTAGCAATATCTAGTAATGCATGTCACAAAGAATGTACTACTCCCTCTGTAAATAAATACATGGTGTTTTATTCCTATCGGCGAGAGAACTTAAAGTTTTTTTGCTAATTAGAGTACTAATAGGATTACATGTAATGAACTAAACACTGCATGTCATGTTTGGTAGTCTCAAGTCATTGAAAGCATGCACGACCCACATCTCTCATTGGTTGATATGTCACGAAATAAGAAACAAGGAGGGAGTTAATGCACCGTGCCTAAGTGTTTTGGATTATTTGGTTTTCGTAATGTGACTTACACAACATTTTTGTTTACATGCATTAACATTTTATTAGTTAAATCAAAGGTCAAAACTTGGCGCAAAATGCAAAGGGGACCAATAAACCAGTAAACATCAAACTTCTCTCGTTTGGCCCCAACTAGAGGTCCGGTGAGATGACTATACTGCACCGGCACGGAGGAGGACGCAGCTTCATTGACTTACGGCAACTGCCTTTGGGTGAATGACATGTGGGCCCAGGGGGTAGCTGGACCACCTATCATACAGCCAAAGGCAGGTGCAGTAGAGGACCGAGGAGTAGTACAAAATCCTATGCACCTACGCACGCTAACCAAGGGCAAGAGTGATCACTCGAATCGGAAGATCAGTTGACTAGAAGCTAAGCTAGACCCATGGAGGCGATGAGCGCGAGCATCAGCCGGCTGTGCCAAATGGTCCACGACACCGGCCTGCAGCCCGACAACGAGGAATGTCTCCAGGTAGTATTGCTTGAGGCTGCCAGGGCGAGGGGCCGCTTAGACGATAGCTTCGTCTCCTTGTTCGACGAGGTCCTCGTCGGTTTCCTCGACAAGTTCACCGTCGTCAAGAAGCTCCCGGACGACTTTGACGTAAGCCTCCAGCCGACGCGCCCAGGCTCTGTGATGCCCGCCACCCTCAACGGCCACTATGGTGACAACCTCTTCGGCACACTAGTGGCCCTGCGACTGCCCGCCGTCGCGCCGGAGAATGTCCACCTCGAGGTCGCGCTCGCCGCGCAACACCTGGCGCAGCAAGACACCATCGACATAATCACCCATGTCTACGCGCAAATCGTCCACAAGGACTACTACATGCAAGAGGAGGACGATAGGACGCTGGCCTTCTTGGACCGCAGGGCAACCTTGGACGACACTGTTGAGAAGCACGTTGAGCTCGCCACCAATGCCGCTGCTCCCCACACGTCAGTTGGTGACCCGGCGCACTATGACGTGAGGATGTCGTTGATGGATCCGTATGTATTTTTATCTTTTCGTCAAATCCATGTAGTAGTATATGATACTACAGTAATTATCTTACCTTTCGCATCAACTTCATAAATTTCGTACGTACTCCATGCATGAACGGCGCCAGGACCAAACTTCTCATTACTCTAGGAAAAATCGTTATTTTCTATCTATCGATCGCGCCATGGAGCACAACCATATTTTACAAGTTACGAGTTCAAAAGGAAAAGCCTGCCATGTTCACGTCGCACCCCCACACGGTTGGTCCGGCACGCCGCTCAAGCGGGAATGCGTGCGGTGTTGCATTTTCACTTACAAGTGGGACCGCAGTTGAGCAAACCGACTATCGGCAAACCCCCACCCCGCCCACCACGCGATGGCTGAGAAAACAGGAGGGAGAAGAGATGGCTATAGCACGGACTCCAAGAAAATTGGTGTCAGATGGGACTCGTGTGGGTGGCATGTGCCGTACTGATAGACGTGAATGCTAGTTATGGCCCATGCCACCCCACTATATCGACCCTATATCGAGGTACGTAGAACATATTTCCTGCAGTCCGTGCTCAGCCCTCCTCTATCTCTCTTCTTAGCCAGCCAGCGGACGAGCGGAGCCCATCGTTTGTTTGCTCAATGCGGTCCCACATGTCGTTGAAAACGCATAGCGGACCTGATCGAACCTGCACATCTTTCACCTCGGCGTCTTTGGTGATGAAAAACAAATCTAAGAAAGATCTTGGCGCTTTTGAGTTACTCAAGAGTAGTAAGATTCTATTCTGATTTAACCCAAGATGCACATCTCGTGGCTTCAACTACCACTCTATTTTCTTTCATGACACGACACGGATCTTTGGATGCCCCACGTGTCGGCAAAAGGAGGAAGAACCCGACCAAATCTTCGGTTGTGCTCTCGGATTAGACTAGTTGTGCTAAGTTAAAAAAAATTATTGTGTACTCCCTCCGTTCCAAAATACTTGACTTTCATTTGTCCAAAAATGGATGTACCTATATACTAAAACATGTCTAGATACATATATATTTTGACAAATAGAAGGCATGTATTGTGCAACGGAGGGAGTAGAATGGATGCAAGTTTTTGTATTGGGAAGAAGAGTACATCCATATGACTATAGATGAGATTAGTGCACTTGTTGATACTCCTACTAGAATAGAGGCTAGACATGAGACTAGATGCGAGGAAGCAACGTCTACTTCTTTACACTCAAAGCAGAAAGAAGCACACAAGATCGAGCCTCCGCAGATCAACAATGAATGCATCGAGAAGGCACTAATCCAACTTATAGGAGTAGTAAAATGTATTCTAGTGGTTCTTGTTTTCTTCGGTCTTGTTTTTCTAGTCAAAATTATCGTTGGAGTTCGTGCAAAACAGAGGTCCGTTTGGGGTCGTGCGTTGCAGTTGGCCTTACAAGTGGGACCGCAGTTAAGGAAACCGACTATCAGCAAACCCCCACCTCGCCCGCCGCGTGATGGCTGAGTTAGAGAAATGATGAGGTTGAAGAGATTGCTCTAGCATGGACTCCAAGAAATATGGTGTCAGATGGAAGTCGTGCTGGTGGCATGTGCCGTACTCCTAGATGTGAATGCTTGTTCTGGCCCATGCCACCCTACTACTCCTACTACTTACTATATAGTACTACTAGTATCGAGAATTCGAGGTGCTGGTTACGTAGTACAATATGGCTACAGTAAAAACACCCACACGATGCGCGAAGCATATGAAGCTAGTACAAATAGTGTACTACTATTGTTGATTGGCCTCATCCGATAACCTGTTGCAATGCACGTACAATTATGTATTCGAAAAATATTTTTTTGCCTCGTCGCACCACTCACTCACACAAGTGACTCGAAAGCCATTCATAAATTTAGTAAGTTTATCACAGGCATATCATTTTATTACATACAACATGTCATCAACCCACATCGACAACGAGGATACATTATAAATACTAAACTTTTCACCACACAACAAATAACAAGCAATGAAATGAACTTCAACTCAACCATTCCTCGGCGTTGGAAACGCTTGCTTTGAACCACAAGTGATTCTCTGGGACGGGCCATACATTGTCAATCTGGAGACCAACACAGGACTAATCATCCAGGCTGAAGCGGCCTACTATATCAGTACCAGGGTAGGGAACCACCCAAATGTCCAAGGTATAGACACAATTGCTTCTCATAAATGGTAGTAACGTTGTGTCAACGACAGTTGGATCGCCTTTCACCATCATTGGATAGTTTTGTCCAAGGAAGAGCGAGTTTTCTCCAAGACTATCAATTACATGCGGGGAGAAGGAGTTGGCACTAGCACACTAGTATCCATCCGAATACCATGCAGCGGGTGTTGGAATAGGTCGGAGAGTGCGACCATGGGAGACTACACCTGCTTCCTTAGCAGTAACATCATCAGTGGGCTGTATACACACGAGAAGAGGTGATCCATCGGAATTAGTTGCCAGGCGCCAAAGAGTATATGGGCGCTACTCGTCCTCATGCTCGTGATCATCACCATCGTCACCTCCCCCTTGGTTATAAAAATCTTCAAGTATAGGTGGTGGAATGTTCACAGGACCTTGGAAACACAAGAAGAAGGTTAATTAGTAAAGGGAAACTTGCTAACCCGCATGCATGTGGATGAAATAATTATAATTACGGTGGAAGACAAACATACGGAAACTAAGAGGATGCCATGCAAAAATAGTGCTACGAGTGGTGGCAGCAAACACAAGGCCGTCGTATTGAATTGCATCACAATACTCATCCGTGTACATAAACTGATTTTTGAGCAATATCCATCCAGTCAAACCACCAAGGACGGTAACAAGCTTGTCGAAGATAGCAACAACTTCATAGTTGTTGTAATTCCAAGAGCGGTTGGGAACTCAAGAAATTGCTATCTTCCGTAGAAGACAGTCACCATGATTGTATTTGAACGTGCGTACAATAGCGGTGTGCTCAACCTCTGGGCAGTCTGCTGAGATTTGTGGAAGTGGAACCCGGTCACGAGTGTACACATTCACAAGTTCCCACTCGAAGTTGGACCCAATGTAAACAACCCAATCTCCATTTGCGCCTGCCCAAGCCTTGCCCTCAAGCGATGGCATCTTAACATCATACGTATCATTATCAAGCGGCCTCAACTTGCACAGGGTGAGGCCTCCGTCGTGACGGCGCCAGTCATCAGGGTCACGGCGAAGAAGATATGGGAGATCAAATCGCTCCTTGACTCTTGGGTTCCTTGTAATGATGTTATTAGTTGAGTCGAGAATGGGCTTGAACAAACCTGCCATGCTAGCCGAGGTGATGACGTCGCACCGATCAATGAGTTCCTCCACCACGTCATCTTTCAGATCGGGGCAAGAATAACGGGGTCGTTTCCGTCCTATTCCCTCCATGGAGAAGACGATCGAACAATGGCAGAAGAAAGGGTGAAGGGCTGAAGGAAAATGGAGGAGGGAGAGGAAGAGCGTGCGATAGCAGTTCCAAATCGAGAGGGAAAGGCGAAGAATCGGTGGACGGTTGCCAGTTTGCCACGGTTCACGAAGGGGCGCCCCGGCCTACATGTCGGTTTGGAAATACTCCTACTACTCGCCGTCGTCTCACTGTATGTTGGAACAGGACCACATGTCAACGAAACATGGTGTGTAATTTCTCGTGCAAAATGCGATCTGGCCGCGTTGGCCCGAGGTGCCGCATTAGTTATCGACCTTTATTTTTTAATGGCGTGCCGTTCAGTTTTGAAGCACGACTAACTAATCTTGTCTGTGAGAGAAAATATAAACTACTCTACCACTACTCCACCTCCGATACTAGTAGTATAAAAAAGATATATAGGCTAGAGCTTGGCGCTTTCTTGCCAAGGTTGCCCACTTGCTTCACACTACCACCCTCTCTCCAGATCTAAAAAGCGACCCCTCTCTCCTCCTCACTGGTGGTCACATATCCATGGGGAAGAAAAGGGCGTGCAGCGTTGGCCTTTTCGTCGTCGGCGGCGAGTCACCTGCCCAGCGACAAGGCCGTCCTCTTAGATCTAGCGCCCACGCGGGATGGCCTCCGTCCCCAAGCTCGCTGCCGTAGTGTGTGCGGAGGACGATGACCACGAGCGAAGCCACTTCCCGCCGACCCTCAGGTATGCTACCTCTTTTCGAACCATACCCTTGTTCTATTGCCCCATCTGGCACGTCGTTGCATGTGGATCTTTTTCCACTCCACCATCTTCCCAATTTGCTATCCTCTGCTCTGTTGGCCACACAGACGAAAACCATAATTTGCACTATTAAAGGAAACCCTACTTCATGCAGCCTAATCCATATCTGGGTTGAATAAGGAAAGGAAGGGAGACTGTACTGTCCAAGAGAGTAGGCATCGAACCCGCATCTGGGTTGAAAAGGGAAAATCAGTAGCTAAGGAACGAGTCTCGTGTCTCTTGGTTGAAGAAGGGTAGAAAGGCATGACAACGCAATAGAGAATGACCAGGTCAATCGGTTTGTTGTCCTCACATAGGAAATAGGTGGCTAAAGAGAACAAAAATGGGACGTAATCCACATATGCTGCCTGGATATTTGTTGCTCTGGGCAACCATACCTCCCTCACCACTCTGCGTCCATGGAGGTACATCGTACTAGTGCGCCCACTATCCGAATGGGCCTCCCATGCTCTTATTGCCACTTTTTTTGCTGTTAGTATAACGCCAGCAGTCAAGTTAAGCAATGCTACTGCTAAAGTGATGCCACATTTAACTAATGCCGCTCTCAGTCTAATGCCACCGCTAAATTTAAGCAATGCCATTTAATGTCACTGAATTATTTCATTGTTAGCTGTTGATTGTGGATGTATTAAAGATTTTTCAGCTAAGGCATTCTAGTGTTGTTGCACGACCGA
Source organism: Aegilops speltoides (assembly GCA_021437245.1). Taxonomy (NCBI): domain Eukaryota; kingdom Viridiplantae; phylum Streptophyta; class Magnoliopsida; order Poales; family Poaceae; genus Aegilops; species Aegilops speltoides. The sequence goes on along the minus strand of CM038147.1, from coordinate 92,924,891 downwards.
TATACCAACGATGAAACTTGTTACTACCTTGATTTTTGCCTTTATTAATGCTTATAGATTACATACCTCGGTTTCATGAGATAAGTTAATTTTTTTGTACAGTGTCACCAAAATGCCAAGGCGATGATGTCATTTTATTTTGGTTAAACTGCACAGACAATTATGAAGACAAGAGGAAAGGTCAAGAGTGGGCACCTCCTCCTCCGGCTGTTCTCTTGATTAGATTCGATCAAGTTTTTATGTTTGATCGATCATCAAGATTGGGATAGCAATTTTAAGGTCCCCGAGTTGAAATGATATTTACCTTGGAGGTACATGGTTTGCAATTTTTTATCTTGTCATTAGTTAATAATGCTAGTTACCTTGAGACTTACGTATTTGGTTTAATGCTCATGCACAGCTAGTATACCAATGTCGAAACTTGTTACCTTTACATTTTGTATTGTTAATTCTTATAGAAACCTTCCGATGCTAGAGTTTATTGAAATCATTCGATAAAACCATTGTCTTGTACCACATAAACTAACTACTCTCTTGTTGCACTAGCCACTAGATTAGTGTATATTTGTAGTATTGAATGGTGTTGCATTAGCGTATGGACATAAATAAAGTGTGGCAAGCTTTCCCAGATATGTGCTCAAGAAAACTACTACATGTTTTTCTAAATACTAGACGTTTGGGTACTTTAAATTGAACTGCGGAAATGTCTTATATTAAGGAATAGAGTGTGTAGAGTTCACTCATATTATCCCGGTAAAGCTAGTCACACCTTTGTTAAAAACTTAAAATTAATGTTCATTATGTTATCGGAGGAAGTCTGTATGTTTATCTCTAATGCCTGTCGACTACATACCCGACATCATGATGTAATGTTAAGTCATTTCCTTTTATGCAGTGTCCTTTGAATTGTCAAAGCGGTGATGGCATTTTATTTTACTAGAACGCACAAAATTTGCTTAAAAAGAAGAGGAAAGGTCGAGAATGGCTGAGTTTTTGAGAAAAAACTATGTATGCCTTCGACATCAGCCGTTGTTGCTTTATTTATTCCTTCAAACAGGTGGTTAGAAACAGTCTTGCTACCTTTTCCCATTAAGAAATTGGAATGCTTATATTTGTGAGTCTATGCTTCAACTAGTGCCACTTTTATAGTAATCACACTTTCAATATGTATGCAAGCAGGGATGCTCGATTTTAGTGGGCGCACAAAAGTCCAAGCTGGTTCAACATTAGGAGCATGTTTTTTCCAAACCTTTATATCGAATTGGTGGCACTATGAGCTGTTCATTACGAAGGTACATGGTTTGCTACTATCTTGCTACTCTTTTTGTACCGTCATTAGATAGTAATACTAGTGGTTTGCATGTGAATTTATTGGCAGGGTGGACCTACATTGGAGGTGCAGGAATAGGATTCAATTATTGGATGCTCAATTTCGGTTGTATCGATTTCACCTCTTCCATCACTGCGAACATGGTGTGGTATATGTTTACTAGCTGCTTGATATTTGTGCAGACAGAGATGTCTGGCCGTTGCTATTTGGCCAACAAACAAAGTGTCCGCAATTTTGGTTGAACTGCACAAGATAATAGTATAGTCACTGCATGCAGTGCCATTTGAAAATAGACACAAAGATTGGATAGTCACTTCATGGACTGCAGAAAATTAGTACTATACTATTTACTGGCCAACACTAGGTGCTTCATTGCTTTGGTCTGATTATACAATGGGTATCATTTTCCCTAAGTTAAAGTTTGTATTCCGAAAATAGTCTCGCGGTGTGATAGAGAGAAGACCAAATCATATTGTAGTGGATGTTCCTCCATCATGTGTGGTTCATTCTCATGGTTCCAGTTGTTGGTGAAACCACTTACGTTTGCAAGAGGAATTGTAGACTTCACAAACAAATTTGTCTTTTAGTCTGTACTGAATGTTGGCCAAGAGAAGCATCCATGTTAGTAGGAAGAACAGTTGTTTTTTCTAGATCTTTGCTTTTGGAGCTACATATTTGTATATGATCTGTGAATCATTGAGATGCATTAACATGTTGATCTTATGTATGGGAATCGTACTAGTTAGTTTTAGTTGCGACACAAGATCCGAAGTGGCTGGTCTTTGCTTTTGGAGCTACATATTTGTATATGATCATGAATCATTGAGATGCATTATGATTACTTATTTCTGTTAAGCTTAGTGTTTACAAATTCTTGATCGATCACTAGCTAGCCTACAAATGCGCTCCTGGCAGTTTTATTTGCGACGCAAGATGCGAAGTGGCAGTTTTTTGAATAAAAATGCCTACCTCTGAAGAAACTGACAAGCTACACTATCGATCCTACATGGATAAAAATGTCTACCTCTGAAGAAACTGACAAGCTACACTATCGATCCTACACGGATAAATAGCGGATCACGCATGTACTACCTCCTTTCCGGTTTGCAGGGCTCAATTCAAGAAACGACCTACTCGATCCTACACGAATAAATAGCGGATTATGCACGTACTAGTACCTCATTTCCTTTTTTTTGCGAGGTAATACATTTCTCATTCATAAAATAAAGATCCGGTTACAAGACACGTAATCACCGACATTACAGTACTGAAAGGATAGGATAATCCTACACAAAAAAACCAACATTACTAGTACCTCCTTTCCGGTTTGCAGGGCTTAATTCAAACCTCTCACCAACCAAGGTACTCCCTCCATCCGGGTTTATTAGTCCCATGAGCAAAGCAGCAAGACCAAGGCATGGCAATAATTAACGGCATGCAGAAGTTTAAGCCTAATTAATTCCAGCGATTTAAGTGGCTGCATGCGTGCCCTCGGCTGCCACTCGTTGCATGCTACTTCGCGTACTGCCTGTGAGCGATTCTGAGTGCCTGCATGCAGCCGGCCGTAATTAAGGCAGCTAACTGATGCGAAAAAAGATACGCTTTAATTGTTGCGGGCTTTTTAAATCCGTGGAATCATTATTGACAAGGAGGGAGATAATTTGAGTGCACTCGTTTGACCGCCATGCCGGCGTGCGACCCATACAGGACGGGATGGCACTGCCATAATTTCAGTTTCCCTAGTTTTCCACGGCAAGCTGGCACGCTAAGCCATTATGCATTGAATTCCGATGACCGTCGCGCTACATTCCCCCTATAAGTACTGTTTCCCGGCCTTCTCCGGTGCCATCGTGACCCAACTCGCCATATCCTCATAAGCCCCCACCGGCCCGACGTCGCTCGCCATGTCCGCCATGCCCCCACCTGTCCGTGGTAGGCGACGCCGGAGGCGGTCATCACCGGAACTGGTGTTCGGTTTTTCACTGGAAGGCAGACGGAGGGAGGAGGCATGCTATCTGTCTTTAGATGGCAATGCACAAATCGAGGAGTTGTTGGAGCGCGACCGCATGGTGGAGGAGCAGGATTTGTTGGAGCGCGACCGCCTGGCGGAGGAGCAGCGTATCGGCGATTTGCGCCGCCAGCGGGACATGGAGCAGCAGCGCACCGACGCTCTGAGTCGCGAGCAGAGCGCCCGCAACTGGGCCGACTACGTGGAGGCCGGCGCCCGGCAAATAGCCCTGGAGGCTGTCGGGCATGCACGTGTTCATGACGCTGATTTTTACTACCAGCTCGTCAAGTGGGTTTCCCGCTTGGAAGCCGAAGCTTCGGTGGACCACGCCGGCATGGAAAGGGCCAATGCGCGCGAGCAACGGGCCCTATCGCACCTCTGGCAAGTCCAAGGCGGCGCGGGGCGCCGATGCGGCGTTTAGCGTGTACCACGATGGCGGCGGCATCGTCTAGTTAACTAAGAGTAAGTTAGTACTTGTACGCTACTAGAGTATTAGTGGGAGTAGATAGTTAACTTGGCTATGATGGTTGTCAACGTGGAAGTTCAGTACTCTATATGTGGATCAGACCTATTACTTTGCTCTGAATGTTGAACTTTCCGTTTGAACATATGGAATGGGCTGTTATTTTTTTAAATGGGTTGTATTTGTCCTCCATGGGTTTAGAGGCTGACTTGTGGGCCTAGCAAGTTGACGCGTACACAATCACGAGATGATTATACATGGAGAGGATGACAGCAGGGACCTGCCAAGGTCATGGCAGTACGCAAGCAAGTGCCTCCTTATTTCAAGCCAATAAAAAAATGCTCCTCCTAGTGGATTTCTGACATCTGGGTCCCATGCCATTGTCAACATAGTCAATAAATGAGAGAATTACTGTGGCGGTGACACGAGGGACCCGACAGCTCGCCCGATTATTTTGTTTTAGGTTAATTTGATAAAAGCCACTCCAAATCTGGTGTATCAGAAATGCCACTTGCAATTTCCAAACTTTGAAAATGCCATTTCATACCATTTCTAGTGGCATTTTTGAAGTCTGAGTGGCGTTTTCAAAGTTTGCAAACTGCGATGGCATTTTCAAAGTTTGCAAAACTTGCGATGGCATTTTCAAAGTTTGGAAATTGTAGTGGCATTTTATGAATCTCCAAAATTGGAGTGGCATTTATCTAATTTGTTTACGAGGCAGGCGGGGTGTCAACTAGGCATGCGGGACACTCGCCTGTCTAGACAGCCTTTTCTTTTATGTTTACCACAGACCAGCCCAGTAGTTTTTTTTTCTTTCTGCAAATGGATAGCCCAGTTTTTTGTGATTTGTCAAGTAAGTCGCTTTATCGGGCTGTTGGGCTGCAAATCTTTCAAGGCGAGGAGACCTTCATTAATTTGGCGAGAAAATAGCCTATCGATAATGAGAAATGGGTTGTACATTTTAAAACACATCAAACCGGCAATTAGTTTCAAATATCTTTTTTCATTTGAGATTTTAAAGTGCATTGATTTTTATCGTGGACAATTTATTGGATTTTATATTGATATACATTTATTTTTAAAATCAGTCTGAATGTATTTGAAATTTCGGGATTAAAACAGTTCGAGACTTTTGACATATGCAAAATTTCGTATAATTTTTTAACCGTCGCCACAATATGGGCTGTAATGCTAACAAAAAGAATATGGGCTCCAAAAAAACCGTAATAATTAGCAAATGGGCTATAAATTATTTCAAATAATGGCAGATGGGTTGTATGCTGTTTTCCACAGATTTGAGGCTTTCCAGAGATGGCTTGTATACTGTTGGATGTCCATCCAACGGCCTTCGTGCTTCTTCAATCTTTGCTCTTCCTGCTCCAGCCGCTCAAACAAGCGCCGACGGGACTGCCTGCTCCCTCCTCCCCGCAGCCAGCTGTGTTGCCGCGCAGGCCTCACCGCCCCACCATACTCCCATCGCTGGCCTAGCCATCCCTCTACTCACCCACAGTCCCACACCTGCTGTTATTCTCCGGCGACGGTAGAAGAACCAGTAAACCCTCGTACAGTCATACTCCCCTCCGCGTGGGAAACAACTACCGAGTCTTCCCTGCCTCCGTGTCGTTCCCTTCCTAGGCCTCGCCGTCATCCACTGCCCTGGTGCTCTCGGCGCGGCCTGGTCAACGTGGTCGACAACCGACATGCATCTGAAGTGGGTCATGCGTGGAGAGGCCGACAGCTGGGTCCACGGCCGCACGCAAGGAAATGCCTCCTTATTATGCGCAAAATAATGATTCCTCCACCTGACATCTGGGACCCACCAAAAGGGCCTCTGTATTTCGCGAAAAAAATGTTACCGCCACTGACAGCTCGGACCCACCAGCTATATCTTCGCACGTAAGGAAGTGCCTCCTTATTACGCACAAAAAAAATGAATACTCCCCCTGCTAGCTGGGACCCAGTATAGTGGGCCTACTAAGTTGACGCGGACGAAGGGCTTTGTGAACTTAGTCAATATGCACGATTCTAGCTCGACTGACCTTACGATCACTACAAGAAATATGTCAACTTATGACCTTCTGTCAGTGACCCTGGAAGAATTGGTCATAGATTTATGACCATTTGAGACCAATTGGTCAAAAGCTGTTCGAGGGGCTCCAAACCCTAAACCATTGCGACCATTTTGGTCAGAAAGGTCATAATTTCCTTACATGAAATGGTCATAAAGCTAACAGCGCTAGTCCATTGCCTTATTTCTAGTTGTTAACGACCAATATAGATGGTCATAGCCTTGTAAATTGTGGTGGGTTGCTATGACTAGGCGCCACCTCATCAGTTTTGTCTATGTGTCATGTCCATGTGGCGGTTTTGCCCTAGGTTGTGAAGCAACCTATATTTTTATCATTCCCAAAATTCCCAAAAAATCTCATAAATTCTTTGGGTCATATCTTCGTCAAATATGTAAAAACCTTCCTTGCCTAGTTCAAAAATAATTCAAAAATATTCATTTTCCTATTACATTCGAGTAACAGTTTGTGAAGGAAGTACCACTTTGGCATGTCCAAATAGTATCCATTTTCTGAGTGCTTTCCTATGCCCAAATAACCATCCTCCACCAAATGCCAGCTCAATCCATTCATTATTTTGAGCCGAGCTTCAACATTCGTATTTATGTCCGGTGTGGTGGTTTGCAAAGCAAGTACCACCTAGGCTCCTCCTTTTGAGCTGAAAATTTGTGAAAACGGTCTTCTTAGTAACTGATCATCCTCAGCCAAAACTCACGCCCATTAGCCATGTACATTTCCGTCAGCTAATCAAACACTTGGCTGCTAATTCATGTTTGAGCATCGATTGGTCTCCTCGTGAAAATCTTATGTTGTAATTTTCTTCCTAGCACCAACCTGGGAGTGCCCAACCCACTAGACATGCCTAGGCCGCCCAGAACACATGGCAACGCCACAGTCCACGCTGGTGACCACCTTGGCGAACATCTTGAGTTCTGGCGCTCTAGAGTTGGGGCCCTCGGCCACGCCCAAACCTCGGCGTATCGCCACCAAACCATGTATTTATGATTAAATAGGTCCTTATGTAACTAGAAATGATTTTTGAAAAATAAATAGCAAACTATGAGGCATTGCAGTTCAAATTTGACCCGCTTCCAACTGAATCGGCAGAAATTTGTCTTTTTCACGAGAGGTGGATCAAATTTTTTTACACCAAACCATTTTGTCAATTGTGCATTAAATATGGCCTAGTATTTTATAAAAATGATTTGGTCCAATTTTGCAACAATTATTTGGTAGTTCCTTCACAAAAAAACCTCCTTTCGGGCACTCGAAAAATGGAAAATGGTTTTTTCGTCCAACGAAAATGAAAACTTCCTTAGGCAACATTGTCTGCCATTCCAATATGCACCCTTGTGCATAATATGAGATCATTTGAACAAACTATGCCATGAATGTGGCCATAAGATTGATCATTTGGCTTGAAAGCCATGAATCTTCACACTTGATAGCTCATTTCTGAGAACACTTTTTAAAAATAATTACCGTATTACAAGTTTATTATTTTTCCTGGAAACTTGGTCACATATAATGACACAATGCGAAGGTTTTCCAATTTTTTGATTTTTTTTGAATTTTTATGCCCGTTTCAAAATGCGGTCAAAATGGCGGGCTTGACCGTTCCTAGCTAGTGGTTGAATCTTGGAATTTTTTTGGTGTTTCTATGATTAAATAGATACTTATGTACCTAGAAATGATTTTTGGAAAAAATAAAGAGCAAACTATGTGGCAGCTGCAGTTCAAATTTGACCCGTTTCCATCTGAATCGACGACAATTTGTCTTTTTCATCAGAGGTGGATCAAAACTTTTTGCACCAACCATTTTGTCAATTGTGCATTATATATGGCCTAGTATTTTATAAAATTGATTTGGTCCATTTGTGCAACAATTATTTGGTAGTTCCTTCACAAAAAAACCTCATTTCGGGCACTCGGAAAATGAAAAATTAATTTTCCGTGCAAAGAAAATGAAAACTTCCTTAGGCAACATTGTTTGGAATTCCAAGATGCACCCTTGTGCACAATATTAGATCATTTGAACAAACTATGCCATGAATGTGGCCATAAGATTGATCATTTGGCTTGAAAGCCATTGATCTCCACACATGATAGCTCGTTTATGAGAACACTTTTTTAAAATAATTATCGTATTACAAGTTTATTATTTTTCCTGGAAACTTGGTTACATATAATGACACAATGTGAAGGTTTCCCAATTTTTTGATTTTTTTTGAATTTTTTATGCCCGTTTCAAAATGCGGTCAAAACGGCGAGAATGACCGTTCCTAGCTAGTGGTTGAATCTTGGAATTTTTTTGGTGTTTCTCTGATTAAATAGGTCCTTATGTAACTAGAAATGATTTTTGGAAAAAATAAATAGCAAACTATGAGGCAGCTGCAGTTCAAATTTGACCCGCTTCCAAATGAATCGGCGGAAATTTTTCTTTTTCACAAGAGGTGGATCAAAAATTTTTACACCCAACCATTTTGTGAATTGTGCATTAAATATGGCCTAGTATTTTATAAAAATGATTCGGTCCAATTTTGCAACAATTATTTGGTAGTTCCTTCACAAAAAAACCTCCTTTCGGGCACTCGAAAAATGGAAAATGGTTTTTTCGTCCAACGAAAATGAAAACTTCCTTAGGCAGCATTGTTTGTCATTCCAATATGCACCCTTGTGCACAATATGAGATCATTTGAACAAACTATGCCATGAATATGGCCATAAGATTGATCATTTGGCTTGAAAGCCATTGATCTCCACACAAGATAGCTCGTTTCTGAGAACACTTTTTTAAAATAATTGTCGTATTACAAGTTTGTTATTTTTCCTAGGAACTTGGCCACATATGATGACACAATGCAAAGTTTTCCCAATTTTTTGATTTTTTTTGAATTTTTATGCCGTTTCAAAATGCGGTCAAAGCGGCGGGAATGACCGTTCTAGCTAGTGGCTGAATCTTGGAATTTTTTGGTGTTTCTCTGATTAAATAGATAATTATGTACCTAGAAATGATTTTTGGAAAAATAAATAGCAAAGTATGAGGCAGCTACAGTTCAAATTTGACCCTTCGGTGAATCGGTGAAAATTTGTCTTTTTCACGAGAGGTGGATCAAAACTTTTACACCCAACCATTTGGTCAATTGTGCATTAAATATGGCCTAGTATTTTAGAAAAATGATTTTGTCAATTTTGCAACAATTATTTGGGAGGTCCTTCACAAAAAACCTCTTTTGGGCACTCAAAAATGAAAATGAATTTTCCGTGCAAAGAAAATGAAAACTTCCTTAGGTAACATTGTTTGCCATTTCAAGATGCATCATTGTGCATAATATGAGATCATTTAATTGAATTTTTCATGTGAAAAAGTAGATGACAAACAAAAGAATGCCGAGGTAGATGCTTTTTTTGAAACATAATTTGTCTTTTTAATAAGAGGTGGATCGAAAGCATTTTACATCTAAAGATTTGGTCATTGTACATAAAATGCAGTCTTATAGTTTTGGAAAATGGAGCGGTCTTTGTAAACATTTTGGCACTCCAAAAATAGAAAATGACCCCTCCTAAAACTCATTTCTCATAACAATTTTTAAAAGATATTTGTCTTATTCCAATTACAAGTTTGTTAGTTTTTCTAAAAACTATGTCACATTTGGTGACACAATGAGAATGTTTCTTTTGTATTTTCATATCATAAAATTGTTTATATGATTCAAGACATTTTTTGAAAAATATGGTTTAACACCTTATTTTTAGTCAATTCGACCAATTTAGAAGGTCATAGCGTGTCTTTGGATTCGATTGGTCCATGAACATATCACGCGGATCGTGCTCAAACACCGTCGGATGCTCTCGGATCGGACGGCAGCCCTTTCTCCCTCACCCCGCTCCCCCTATTTGTCTCAAAAAAAAAACTCCCTCACCCTCTCACCCCACGAACCCTAGCGCTCCAGATCCACCTCACGCGCTCCCTCCCCATCGCCGCCCACCACCCCGCTTGATTCAGATCCGACACCGCCGCCCGCGCCCGCGCACCACCACCCGCTCCTCCGCCCGTCCGGGAGGCCTCCGTCGCATGGCCACCGTGCTCGTCCCGCCCTCGGCACCGCACCTCCACCGTCATCTCTGCTGGCTCCTCGCCGATGCCTTCGCCCCTTCCTCGTCCAGCACGCCTCTGCTCAGGCTCACATCGGGCTCCTCATCGTCCTCCTCGACCTGCTCCTCCCGCCCGCGCTCCTCTCCAACTTCCTCCGCGTCGGCGTCCACCACGCCTCCGCACAGAGCCTCCTCGACCAGGCCAGGGGCTTCCACTTCCGCTCCTCCCTCGTCGACCTCCCGCGATCTCTGCCCCCTCCTCCTCATCCTCTGTAAACACCCCGCCCTGTCCCCTCCATGTTAAGCATGTCTTTGTCAATTTCCGATCTCGAATCGCCATCTAATTTCCTTCACGGTTACTAATCGATCGCTGTTTTTTGTGTGTGCGGTAGCGTACACGGCATCTTGGGGCGGCGCGCCTACTGTGGTGGCGGCGGCTGCAGCATCGGCTCCCTCTTCTACGTCCTCGCCAAGGCCGTCGACGGTGCCGCCGGCCTCGAGCTGCATGGCAAGGGCCAGCTCCTCGCCTTGGCCTACCGGGCCAGCAGCCGGGAGAAGCGCCGGTTGCACGTCGTCTATAGGATAAACATCGAAGTAGTAAGTCCCTGCCCCTCGTCCCCTCCATGCCCATCTTTGTTCGCATTAACCACCATGGCCATGGCCAGTTTTTCAGTAGCAGTCAGTGTCACACACGCCAAACCCAAAATCAATTTCACGTTATAATAGCAGCTAAAATTCAGATTTGACTGCTCCCTGATGCGATGTTGGTGCGTGCGATGCAATAGTTGCATGTGTACCAATCTGGGACAATGATTCTACCTGCAAAATGATTCAATGCCGCTAGTCTTAGGGGTTTGAATTGGCCTTATGCGTATGAATGGAAGTGATGCATACATACGATCTGAGGTTATAAGTTGTCCTTTACATATACGGATGTACTGTTATTTGAATGCAAACAACAGCTATCGGTTTCAAAATGCCATACTTTCAAAATACCATAAAGGTGTTGATTGCTTAGTGTTGACCGTGCCATGCGAGTTTTGGAAAGGGCTCTTGGTGTTGTAATTGTTTAGCCTGATTTATCGCATCATCTTATCAGGGACATGAGTATTATTTTTTTCTTTTAATTGACATTAGATGTATACACCTTTTATGGATATGTTGTTAAGTCTCAAGGCACATTCTTTCCTGTACACAGATGATTTTGTTGTAATTTAATTAATATCTGACACAGAGCTGAGCGACTTGTTTGTTTTACATCTGACGGAGGTGTAAAAGTTTTATGAAAATGGACTACTCATTTGATTAAACATGCAGTGTAGAGCTACTCATTTGATTCATTTGAAAATATGAGTAATTATTTTTCATTATGAAACTTCTTATCTCTTTTCTTCTATTTTTCTCTCTTCTCTTCTTCTTTTTGCTGCTGTTAAGTTAGAACTTGCTAATGATGATTGCTGTTGTTAGACATCATCATTGCTTAGTTTAGTGTAGGACTTCTTCTTCTGCTATTACTGATCATATTCATCTTGTATTTTTCCAAAGTTGTTGATCAAAGAAATGGACTAAATTAAAGCATTCCTGAGAATTGATCTGTTGTTATTGACCTGCTTCTTTGTTGTCAAACTGCTGTTGTCATTAACTGATGTTCTGCTATTGTAGGAGAAGGAGCACCCCGGAGAAGGAGCAAGCCGGGGAAAAAGAATGAGCAGGAGAAGAAGGCCTGGATTGTCTTTGCTGCTGGAGTGTCGAGGATCTGGAATCTGTGGCGGCCTGCAGCTCTCCTCGCCATGGACGTCAGCAGGCGGCGTCGTCTGCCGCCTCTGGCGCCGTCGTCTCCGACCACGCATCTTTGGAGGCCTCCTTCCAGCATACAGAGGCGTCGCGCCGCGTCCTCGGCGACCCGGCCACGGGGCCTTCAGCGCTGCCTCCCTCGCCCGATTCGCGCTCTCGCGCGCCGTCGTCATGGGGACACCGTCCCGACATCGTCTCATGTATTCTGTCCGGTATCGGTGCCTAATCCTTCCTCCCGTTTGAAGCTCATTCTTGGTGTTGTTGTTAGCTGAATCCTATCCGAGGCAACACCAACGGTTATTCTTGAACTTGGCAGATTCCGTAGTATTATCGAGCCCACAATATTGATGCGATGTATAAACATGTGAATTCAAAACATTCTCTATTTTCCTGCTGAAGATTCATGGCGTTGGCCTATGTATATCGAGTTCAATTGGCTTGATTTAGGCTCTTGATAGTCGGTGTCTTAGTGATGAAATAACTCAAAAGCTATACCTTTAGCTGTCTTTGGCAATCAAATGTATAGAATCGTAAAACTAGTTATTATCGTAGCAATGAGATCTCTCTAGTAGCGATAACTAGTAGTTCTCATAATCTATCCCATGGATTCTGCTAGCGTGTGTTCCAAGTGCTTTACTGTTAGAATTGATGCTTGTTTCTACTAAGTTTTAGCTGTGAATCTATTGTGTCACCTGAATCATGTTACGTAATTGTGCAGCAAAATCGACTCGGGCGGAAGGAGCACAAAGCTGCTGTATTGGTGCTATAGCGAGAGATGGGCCTCCTAGCAAAGCTTCTTTGGGGGCATTTTAGGGTTAGTTGCAAAGCTCCTTATAGCAATGCTTGCGATTTGTTTTTGGTTAGGAGCAGGAAGGCTGCAGTATTGGTCTTGTAACACCCTTTTTCACATATACTAGATACGATTGATGCCGTGAAGAAGTCAGCTCCTTGGATGGTGCGGTGTAGCAAATCAATGGCAATCCATTCATTCTTTGGTGAGTGCACACTACTAGCACATTCTTTCTTTGTGATCAAGTGGGACTCATATCAATTGTTTGCTCACATTATTATTTGATTATGCCATGCCGTGCCATTGTTTTCTTAATCATGATTTGCTCCAACCTGGCATTGTCTTGTACAACGACTAGTACGTACTTCAATTGCATGCATGCATGTTTGTTGTTCCCTGAACTGTTTGACTATTTGCTGTTCCCTGAACTGTTTGACTGCTTGTAATGCATATGGCTTGTGTCTTGTTGCTCCTGACTTGTTGTACTATCCATACATTACATTAACTTGCCTGTCTTTGGTACTTATCGTTTGCAAAATATATCTCGAGTTTTTTTGTTATGAGAATGTTATATGCATGGTTTCTGTTAAATCTAAAGTTACGCAACAAATTTTTCACTTGATTATGTTTCTAACTATTCATATTATTTTCAGTCTTGGCCTTCATTCTTCAAAAGTTGGGTGTCAGAGGCTGTAGGAAGAAGAATCTGAAAAAAACCAGGACCCAAAATGCGTTTTGGCTCATTTGGAGCTAGTTATGTGTATATTTAGTTGTATTTTATAGCTGAATACCAGATTTTTACTATGTACTTTGCTTGGTGTTGTAATATACTATCTCAGTTTTGGGTGTACAGATTGTAATGTACTTTATTTGGCTGTTGTATGGAATATTATGCCTTATTGGCTCTTTTGAATCAAATTATCTAATTGCAAAAATATAGAAAAGTGGGACTCACTTACCACAACATGACAAATGGGAACCTACTACTAGAACACGACAATTGGGACCCTTGACTAGTGGACCCTTCTTTTGGAAAAAACTAAATTCGTTTAGACAAAAAGGCCACAACCCAACAATAAAAAGGCTGCAATATTGGGCTTGACCCATGAACCCAACCAAAAATTGACAGACAGAAAAAACACAAATAGGCCGAATTGTTGGGCTCGGCCCATGTAGAAAATCGAATTGGACCGGGCTGAATCTTGTGCCACATCGACTTGCCCTGCTTGGATGCCTCGTGGCACGGGGAGGTTGCTAGTGACCAAAAGCATACAGTAGGAATATTTTGGTCGAGCGTCTTTGACCATTCGGAAGAAAGGTCGCTATAGTCGGTTCTGACGGCCGACTTTTGACCTTCTGTTTTTGGTCACAAAAAGGTTATAAATAGAAATTTGTGACCTTTCAGTGACCAATAGTGGTGGTCATAAGTTGACATATTTGTTGTAGTGGATGTCCATCCAACGGCCGTAGTGCTTCTTCAACCTCTGGTCTTCTTGCTCCAGCCGCCCAAAGCGGTCTGCCGTGCGTGCTTTCTTCCTGCCTTCGTGGCGGTCTGTCTTTGCCATGGAGGCCTCACCGCCCTCGTAGTACTCCCACCGCTGGCCAGGCCATCCCTCCACTCCACTCACCCACACCCCCTGTTATTCTGCGGTGACGGCAGCGCAGCCGAACCACTGCCGCGTCTTCCCCGGCTCCGTGTCGTCCCCTTCCTAGGCCTCGCCGTCGTCCACCGCCGTGGTGCTCTCGGTGCGGCGTGGTCAATGTGGTCAACGACCGAATTCCATCGGAAGAATACTGTACGTGGAGAGGCTGACAGTTGGGTCCACGGCAGCCGCAAGGAAGTGCATCCTTATTACGCGGAAAAAATTATTCCTCCACCTGACAACAGGGACCCATCGGATGGGCCACCAGTATTTCGTGAAAAAAACATCTGCCCCTGACTGCTGGGACCCACCCGACGGGCCACCGTATTTCGTGAAAAAATGTTCCCCATGTTGTCAGCTCGGACCCACCGGAAGTGCCTCCTTATTACGCACAAAAAAATGAATACCCCCCTGCTAGCTGGGACCCACCTTGGTGGGAGGTTGACTTGTGGGCCTACTAAGTTGACAGGGACGGAGAGCTTTGTCAACTTAGTCTATATAAACGATTCTAGCTCCAGTAACCGTACGATGTCCATCCAACGGCCGTAGTGCTTCTTCAACCTCTGGTCTTCTTGCTCTAGCCGCCCAAAGCAGCGCCGGTCGTGCCACATGCTCCTGCCTCCCGTGGTCGGATGTGCTGCCGCGGAGGCCTCACCACCCCCTACTATTCCCACCGCTGGCCAGGCCCTGCGGCGATGGCAGCCTCACACCGCAGCCGAACCAGTGAACTCTCGTACTCCTCTCCGCGCGGGCTTCCACTGCCGCGTCTTCCCTGGCTCCACGTCGTCCCCTTCCTAGGCCTCGTCGTCATCCACCGCCGTGGTGCTCTCGGCGCGGCGTGGTCAAGGAACGACTTCCATCGGACGTGGACTGTACATGGAGAGGCTCACAGCTGGGTCTACGGCCGCAGCAAGGAAGTGCCTCCTTATTACGCGGAAAATAATTATTCCTCCACCTGACAGCGGGGTCCCACCGGACGGGCCACCGTATTTTGCAAAAAAAAAAACATTTCCCCCTGACTGCTGGGACCCACCAGCTACATCTTCGCACGCAAGGAAGTGCGTCCGGGCAAAAAAAACGATTCGCCCCCCTGATTGCTGGGACCCACCAGCTACACCTTCGCGCTAGGAAGTGCGTCCGGCAAAAAACGATTTGCCCGATCTGCTGGGACCAGCAGCTACATCTTCGCATGCAAGGAAGTGCGTCCGGAAAAAAAAAAACGATTCACCCCACATTGCTGGGACCCACCGGCTACATCTTCGCAGCAAGGAAGTGCACGGCGGTCGGGACCCACCGGTGAAGCATCGTGGCGTTGTCATTCGGTCGCGACGTATGCGTACATATATCTTGGTCGATGTAGAGGCACGCACGCGTGTCGTAGTAAGCGCGTCGTGTAATAGTAGAGGCGCGCGCGTAGCATGTACACGCACGTATAGCGGCGAGGTGCAAGAAAGAAAATCTGACCCGCACGTACATACGGGCGGGGTCTCGAACGCCTACTCACGCATATGTACGGCCAGGGCTCGTGTACATGGCTGGGTCGGAACGGAGAAACAGCGTCATCGTCATGTTCATGGGGAGGCAACGGAATGCGTCGTGTTCATGGGGAGGCAACGAAATGCGTCGTGTTCATCGGGAGGCAACGGAATGCGTGGGAGCCAACCGGCTAGGTCGAAACGAAATGCGTGGTCGTGTTCATCGGGAGGGCTTGGACGGAACAGGCGATGTGAACGAGGCCTAGCGTACCGCTGGCGGAGAAGCGGACCTCCTATGTTGAATGGGGTTACATTGATCGGGAGGGTGTGGTGTACCGCAAAATGGAGAAGCGGACCTCCTACGGTCAAACAGGGGTCTGTTGATCGGGAGGGGTGTGGCGTACCACAAAACGGAGGAAACGGACCTCCTACAGTCGGAACGGGGGTCCTGTTGATCGGGAGGGGTGTGGCGTACCGCAAAACGGATGAAACGGACTTGTGTTGGAGCGCTACGGTCAAAATGGGGTCCTGTTCATCGGGAGGGGCATGGCGTACCGCAAAACGGGACTCCACAGGATATTATTCATCTCCACCGTCGACCTCCTCGAGCCTCCACGGGCCACCGTCGACATCCTCCAGCCTCCACGGGCTCCTGTTCATCCAGCCTCCACCGCGCGCTACTCCACCGGCTACTATTCAACCACCCTCCACCGTCTACTATTCATCCAGCCCTCCACACCACGGGGTCCTGTTCAAACACCCCTCCACGGGCACCCCTCCACCGTCTACTGGTCATCCAGCCCTCCACCACACCACGGGGTCCTGTTCATCCAAAGGTAACGCCACCGCTCACTATTCATCCAACCCCCCCCCCCGCAACACTCACTGTTCATCCGAGAGGCAGCATCGATCGGCTTCAGTTAGCAGCAGTAGCGAAGGAATCGCTCGATCGGGTTCAGTTAATAGCCATCGATCGATCGCTCGGGTTCGATAACGCGTAACTGCGGTCTGTCGCTTCGGGTTCGATTAGAGCCCAACGCCTCGCTTCGAGTTCGATTAGAGCCAACGCCTACGCACACACGCAGCGTGCGTGTACGAGAAAGCGTCGGCCTTCGGCCCGACCTCCCACCATAACCGGGAACTCCCCAAAATTTTCCTCCCCCTCGCTTTTACCATGGTTTTTTCCGTCATGGACGACCCAAAGAATGTCATGCAGCTGTGTCTCCGGCCCGCCCCGGACGAAAAGCCCATTTTCTGTCATGATTTTTTGTCATAGAAGTAGGAGCCCACCACATCTACGATGATACCGGGTTTTGTCACAATTATCATCATAGAAGTGTCATATGTATGACAGAAAAAAAATTGTTCGACCCAAAATGTCACAGATCTGTCTTTTTTTGTAGTGTTAACCATAGAATTGAATCTCCATATCATCCTCAGTCTAGTGGTCAAGTAGAATTGAGTAATAGAGATGTTAAATTGATTTTGCAAAAGACGGTTAATAGATCTAGAAATAATTGGTCCAAGAAACTTGATGATGCATTATGGGCTTATAGAACTGCTTATAAAAATCCTATGGGTATGTCTCCGTATAAAATGGTTTGTGGAAAAGCATGTCACACTTACCTCTCGAACTAGAACATAAGGCATATTGGGCTATTAAAGAGCTCAACTATGGTTTCAAACTTGTCGGTGAGAAGAGGTTATTTTACATTAGCTCGCTTGATGAATGGAAAACCCAAGCCTATGAGAATGCCAAGTTGTTTAAAGAGAAAGTTAAAAGATGGATGACAAGAGGATACAAAAGCGTGAGTTTAATGTAGGTGATCATGTTTTGCTATACAACTCTCGTTTAAGAATTTTTGCAGGAAAACTTCACTCTAAATGGGAAGGCCTTACATTATCAAGGAGGTCTATCATTCCGGTGCCATCAAAATCAACAACGCCGGAGGCACAAATCCGAAGGTGGTAAATGGTCAAAGAATCAAACATTATATCTCAGGTAATCCCATAAATGTCGAGACCAATATAATTGACACCGTGACACCGGTGGAGTACATAAGGGACACTTTCCAGAACATTTTAGACTCCGAAAAGGAATAGGTATGTGGTACGGTAAGTTAACCGACTCCAAAACTGTTCTAATAGCATTTTTTTTCTCCGTTTTGGAATATTTAAAAAATTAGGAAAATTAAAGGTAGTCCGAAAGGGACACGAGGTGACCACAAGGATGGAGGGCGCGCCCCCTACCTTGTGGCCACCTCCTGTTCCCTCCAGACTCTGTTTTCTAGCTCAATACTTCTTTTTGGTCGGTAAAAATTCATTATATAATCTCCCAAAGGTTTTGACCACCGTACCACGACAAAATCCTTTGTTTTTGTTTCGAGCTGCTTTTCTGACAGCTCTAGATCACCATGACGTCTCCAAGCGCCCCCAAGGACAAGTTCTTCGAGAAGGTCATCAACCCTTACCTCGCGGAGGTGCTGCAACACCCTCAAACCATTGAGATGCGTGAGGGGGTGCGGCACATCCACGATGTTGAGGGGCCGAAGAAGACCGGAAGCGTTGAGACAAGACTCGAAGCAATGGAGCAACAAGTTTTCAAGTGCCAAGGGATGGTGGAACATAGACTTAATGCTAATCACATGATGATCGTGGAGTTCAACAATCGCAAGCTGGATGCCAAGAACATCGGGGAGGCCATCTTCAAACTTCATGAGAAAATCGAGCATCTCCAAGCCCAGATATATGACCTGCAAAATCAAAACTGTGAGTATGAATACATATTTAAGAGGATGGGTTTGGCTGCAGATTTGAGGATCCTGAAGACTCGTTCATCTTTTTATGATGGTGAGCCTATGCCTTGGAAGATCGACGCTTCATCAACAACTCCATCATCACCACATCCGAAGAAAGAGACATAAATACATGGGTATGGGCACTCCCCTTGGCAACTGCCAAGCTTGGGGGAGGTGCCCGATATCGTATCACCATCACACCTCTATCTTTATCATTTTTTTTCTTAGTTCGATCCTTTTGGTTATATCTTGATCTAGTAGAATAAAGTTTTAGTATGACCTAGCTTTAAGTTTTGTTTTGATCTCTATCTATGTAACCGAGTCCGTGAGTTATATATAATAAAGAGTAGTTTTGAGTTGAGGGCTTTGCTATCTTGCTATGATCTTGAGGGAATTAAAGAAAGAATAAAAAGAAACAAAAGGACCATATTTTCATCTTATGGAGAGTAATGACTTCACATATAAAGATTATGATGAATAAAACTTGTTGGGAGTTGACAAACATAGTTTTGGTCATTGTTGCAATTAATAGGAAGTAGTAAAGAAAGAGAGGCCTCAGATATAAATATACTATCTTGGACATATTTTGTGATTGTGAGCACTCATTAAAATATGACATGCTAAAAAGTTGATGTTGGACAAGGAAGACAACATAATGGGTTATGTTTTCTTATATCCGAATAGAAGTTATATTGTGATGGATCATCCAACATGTTGAGCTTGTCTTTCCCTCTCATGCTAGCCAAATTATTTGCACTAAGTAGAGATACTACTTGTGCTTCCAAACATCCCTAAACCCAGTTTTGCCATGAGAGTCCACCATACCTACCTATGGATTGAGTAAGATCCTTCAAGTAAGTTGTCATAAAAGCAACACACTGCATAATAAAGGTCCCTATCACAAGCGGCAATATAAAGTGACGTTCTTTTGCATTAAGATTTTGTTCATCCAAGCATTAAACCGCATGACAACCTCAGCTTCCCTCTGCGAAGGGCCTATCTTTTATTTTTACCTTCTACCCTCATACAAGAGTCATGGTGATCTTCACCTTTCCTTTTTACACTTTATCCTTTGGCAAGCACTATGTGTTGGAAAGATCCGGATATATATATATATATATCCACTCGGATGTAGGTTCAAGTATTATTGTTGACATTACCCTTGAGGTAAAAGGTTGGGAGGCAAAACTATAAGCCCCTATCTTTCTCTGTGTCCGATTGAAACTTTGTACCCATAAGTATCGCGTGAGTGTTAGCAATTGTGAAAGATTAAATGATAGTTGAGTATGTGGACTTGCTAAAAAGCTCTTATATTGACACTTTCTGATGTTATGATAAATTGCAATTGCATCAATGACAGAGATCATAGAGTTTCCGATTCATACTTTACCTTGTGAATGAATGGTTACTTTAGCATGAGAAATCATATGACAATATATGTTGTTGTTCTAAAGATGATCATGATGCCCTCATGTCTGTATTTTATTTTATCGACACCTCTATCTCTAAACATGTGGACATATTTTTCGATTTCGACTTTCGCTTGAGGACAAGCAAGGTCTAAGCTTGGGGGAGTTGATACGTCCATTTTGCATCATGCTTTTATATTGATATTTATTGCATGATGGGCTGTTATTACACATTATATCACAGTATTTATGCCTTTTCTCTCTTATTTTATAAGGTTTACATGAAGAGGGAGAATGCCGGCTGTTGGAATTCTGGACTGGAAAAGGAGCAAACATTAGAGACCTATTCTGCACAACTCCAAAAGTCCTGAAACTTCACGAAGATCAGTTTTGGAATAAATAAAAAAATATTGGGCGAAGAAAGCACCAGAGGGGGGCCACCAGCCAGCCACAAGGGTGGAGGGTGCGCCCTACCCCCTGGGCGCTCCTCACTATCTTGTGCGGACCCCTGGCAGACCCTTGACGGCCATCTTCTGCTATATGGTGTCTTTTGCCCTGGAAAAAATAGGAGAGAAGCTTTCGGGACGAAGCCTCGCCGTCTCGAGGTGGAACCTGGGCAGGACCAATCTAGGGCTCTGGCAGAGCTGTTCTGCCAGAGAAACATCCCTCCAAGAGGGGGAAATCACCGCCATCATCATCACCATCAATCCTCTCATCGAGAGGAGGTCAATCTCCATCAACATCTTCACCAGCACCATCTCCTCTCAAACCCTAGTTCATCTCTTGTATCCGATCTTTGTCTCAAAACCTTAGATTGGCACCTGTGGGTTGCTAGTAGTGTTGATTACTCCTTGTAGTTGACGCTAGTTGGTTTATTCGGTGGAAGATCATATGTTCAGATCCTTAATGCTTATTAATACTCCTCTAATTATGAACATGAATATGCTTTGTGAGTAGTTATGTTTGTTCCTGAGGACATGGGAGAAGTCTTGTTATAAGTAATCACTAGCAAAAGGCCCGTGCGTTGCAACGGAAAAAAAGTCACACATGGTTTAAGATTTTAGCAATCCAATACTTGACCTGGGGCATATATGTCTTAATGTCTAGTTCATTCAATTTAAGCATTGGCTCTGTTGGCACGACCTCTAAGCTTATCCTCACGCCGTCCACTAAGTAAGCTCACGGATTATAGCCACACCTCGCCATTTGTTTTGATTATTTCGGTCATTGCCAAATTATAGCTAACCTCGCCCTCACTTTTTTCTAAAAAAAATCAAAGATATTTGTTGATTTTTTTTAAATTTGAGACATATATAAATTTGGTGGGATCCCGTGTAAATTAACAAGCTGGTACTATTGATATTTTTAAGGATAGATGATACTATTAATTAATAAAAAATGATTGTACCGAAAGCTAGCCCACCAGCCAAATAGAAAGAATATTATGTGATATGACATGTCTCTGTCATAGGACATGGCAGCCCATGCCCGTGAAATAAAGAAGATATCTTCCTAAAAAGAAGAAACACTTGAGAGAAATAAAGAAAACGTCATTCATCTAAAAAAGGGAGCCCGTGCCCGTAGCAGCCAGCAGCCGTCGTTCGTAACGCATGCCCGGCCGAGCGAGGAGAGCCCATCTCCGCCTTCTTCTTCTCGCCTCAGGCCGGCGAGCCCAACTGCAGGCGACACGTCGATCCGCCGTCCTCTTCCATGCCTTCTCCCTTCCCTTCCTCCTTCCTCTCCCTAGTCATTTTCTTCTCCCGTCTCTCTCTCCCTTCTTTCCACACAGGAACCCAGCCGAGCCGCCATGGCTGAGAAGTTTCGCCGCCACCGCCCTCTTCCCTGCATTCTCCCTTCCTTTCCTCCTTCTTCTCCCGTATCTCTCCTCCCTCATCTCTCTTTCCCATTCCAGTGAGGAACCCAGCCGAGCCGCCATGGCAGAGAAGCTTCGCCGCCGTCGCATTTTGCTCCGGAGCCACGCCATGAAGCCGCCCCTGCCCTGGATCCGTTGGGAAATGATGCGCCCACAGCCGTATGACTTTGTTTGCTCGCGTCTCGCATCCTCGCCACCCTGGAAGCCCTGCCGGAGCCGTGCACTACCGCCGCCTGATGCTCGATCATTTTTTTGCCCCGATGCTCAATCTGGTACGGCGTTGACCGATCGAGCCCTTGTAACCCCGCACATGGGCCGCCACAGCTGCTTCTGGCCCATACGCGGAAGATGCATGCCAGATGGGTTGAAGCCCAGACACGTAAGACACGTGAATTAATTGTTTAGACAAAAATTTAGTACCACCTTGAATATCTTAAAAAATCAAAAATAATAGTAAGGTGAACGGATGAAAAAATCGGTGAAATGCACCTTGCTTTATTAGTAGGTAAAGATGTGAATTTGGTATTTGTTCGATATTTTGATGAGATGTATGTTGTCTCTCCTTTAGTGGTGTTTTGTGAACGTTGACTACATGACACTTCACCATTGTTTGGGCCTAGGGGAAGGCATTGGAAAGTAATAAGTAGATGATGGGTTGCTAGAATGACAAAAGCTTAAACCCTAGTTTATGTGTTGCTTCGTAAGGGGCTGATTTGGATCCATATGTTTCATGCTATGGTTAGGACTACCTTAATTCTTCTTTCATAGTTGCGGATGCTTGCGAGAGGGGTTAATCATAAGTGGGAGGCTTGTCCAAGGAAGGACAACACCCAAGCACCGGTCCACCCACATATCAAATTATCAAAGTAACGAACGTGAATCATATGAGCATGATGAAAACTAGCTTTACACTAGTTCCCATGTGTCCTCGGGAGCGCTTTGGTTTATGTAAGAGTTCGTCCAGGCTTGTCCTTTGCTACAAAAGGGATTGGGCCACCTTGATGCACCTTGTTTACTTTTTTTACTTGTTACCCGTTACGAATTATCTTATCACACAACTATCTGTTACCGATAATTTCAGTGCTTGCAGAAAATACCTTGCTGAAAACTGCTTGTCATTTCCTTCTGCTCCTCATTGGGTTCGACACTCTTACTTATTGAAAGGACTACGATAGATCCCCTATACTTGTGGGTCATCACTCATCATCAGCAAATAGGGTGGCTATATCATTCAACTTAGTAAGGTGTGCCACTACTGTTTTAGTTTCATAACCATGTAAAGGATCAGATTCAACCAAAGTAATCAACTCTGGGTCAACAGAAAATTCATAATCCTTATCATCAACAAAGATAGGTGAAGTAGCAAACTGAGGATCATATTGCATTCTAGCATTCAAAGATTTCTCTTTCAGTTTGCATAATAATTTCTTAAGATCATCTCTATCATTGCGAGCAAAAAGTCTCTAGCTGTCTCCTCATCCATAACATAGCCCCCCAGGTACCTTAGGCAATTCATATCTAGGAGAGCTAGGCTGAATAGGTGTTTCAAGATTTTTAGTTTCAATAATTTCATCAGTTTCAACATTCTCAAAAACTTTAGCTCTAGCAAGTTGTTCATCAAGAATATCACCTAGTGGCACACCATCATCAAGCAAGGTACTAGAATCATCATAAGCATTATCCATAGCAGAAGTAGCATCATCAATAACTTGCGACATATCAGAATTAATAGCATGTGGTGGTGTTGCAAGTCTACTCAAATATAAGGTGAATCAAGTGCAGAGCTAGATGACAGTTCCATACCTCCCCTCGTCTTCGAGGGAAAATCTTAGTCTTGGTATCCTTCAGATTCTTCATAATGATAAATTGATAATAATCCCAAGTGACTCAAAAAATATAGCTACGCTCCCCGACAACGCCGCCAGAAAAAGGTCTTGATAACCCACAAGTATAGGGGATCACAACAGTTTTCAAGGGTAGAGTATTCAACCCAAATTTATAGATTCAACACAATGGGATCCAACGAATATTTGCAAGTATTAGCATCTGAGTTTTCAATTCAACCACACCTGGAGATCAATTATCTGCAGCAAGATAATCAATAGCACAGTAGTATGATAATTTTGATAGCAGTGGTAACAATAACGGTAATAGTAACAATGATAGCAATGATTCTTGTAGCAGTTGTGACAGTAGCAATAGCAATAGTAAATTAGCAAGAACAAGATGTGGAAAACTCGTAGGCATTGGATCGGTGAATTTGTTGGATGATATTCATCATATAACAGTCCTAACCTAGGGCGATATGGCACTAGCTCCAGTTCATAAATATAATGTAGGCATGTATTCCGTAAATAGTCATACGTGCTAATGGAAATAACTTGCATGGCATCTTTTGTCCTACCTTCCCATGGCAGTGGGGTCCATAAGGAAACTAAGGGATATTAAGGCCTCCTTTTAATAGAGAACTGGAACAAAGCATTAGCACATAGTGAATACATGAAATCCTCAAACTACGATCATCACCGGAAAGTATCCCGAATACTGTCACTCCGAGGTTTGCGGATCATAACACGTAATAGGTGACTGTAACTTGCAAGATCGGATCTAGAATATAGATATAATGGTGATAACATAAATGGTTCAGATCTGAAATCATGGCACTCGGGCCCAAAGTGACAAGCATTAAGCATGACAAAGTCATAGCAACATCAATCCTAGAACATAATGGATACTAGGGATCAAGCCCTAACAAAACTAACTCGATTAAATGATGAATCTCATCCAACTCCCTCACCGACCAGCGAGCCTACGAAGGAATTACCCACTCCCGATGGGGAGCATCATGGAATTGGCGATGGAGAAGGGTTGGTGATGACGAAGATCGAAGATCCCCCTCTCCGGAGCCCCAAACAGACTCCAGATCTGGCCTCCCGATGAAGAACAGGAGGTGGCGGCGGTCTCTATCTCGTGAAACGCAATAATTCTTTCTCCTTGATTTTTTCTCCGAAAATAGGATTTTATAGAGTCGGAGATAGGGCCAGTGGGGCCACCAGGTGGGTGCAACCCACCTGGGCGCGCCAGGAGGGGGGCACCCTGGTGGGTTGCGCTCCCCCAGGGACCCCCCCCCCTCCGGTAGTTCTTGGGTCCAGTATTTTTCTTTTATCCCACAAAATTTCTCCAAAAAGTTTTGTTTCATTCCGAAAACTTTTATCTCTCCACAAAAATAACACCATGGTAGTTCTGATGAAAAGAGCATCAGTCCGGGTTAGTTTCATTTAAATCATGCAAATTAGAGTCCAAAACAAGAGCAAAAGCCTTAGGATAAGTAGATACAACGGAGACGTATCAAGTACCCATGCCCCTATCATGGAAAAACTACGGCAACACAAAGGGCCAGGATGCAGGACTATATCAATGACCAACAGGTCCTTCTAGAACCACATCGGTAAGATCACAGGTCTTTGGGACTGAGCGCTCATGCTAGCCATAACACCGGTTCCCAGGGCCGTCACAACTACATTGGGCCGCAGCGCGCCCTAGGCGCCAAATGACGAGCATCATCGGAGCTTTTGGAAGAGACGAACATGTGAGGAAAACGCAGAGTTGCAAGCATTCCCTTATCGGTTACAACATTGCGCCATCCTCATGGCCACTAAGATCGTTGCCGCCATCAGAGCTTACCGGGCCACTGCCCAAATTCTCGATCTTCATGACTTGTGAGGGAAACGGGCGAAGATGCCCCTTTGCTGCCTGTACGGTGTCCTTGCAGGCCTTGCAAGCCTATTATGTTCATTATTTAATGCTTGTTCGTGCGATGGTGGTCGGTCACTTAAGTGGCATTAGTCATTAGATGCGATCATAGTTAGTCTAGTGGATTTATGGGCATACTACTTATATAACATAATTCCCATATATGCTAGGATTTCTCATAAGTGTTTGATTTGTCAGTACACATGCATATACTTATGTTTTACGTCTCATCATTGCTTTGAGACACGCTGCTGATACGTCTTCAATGTACCTATAATTTTTTATTGCTCATTCCATATTTTTCATAATTTATGCAAAGTTATTGAAGTTTATTAAAACTAACTTATTAATTTAGATCTTGATACTAGTCCATATTTTTCAATGTTTTTGATTTCAAGATAAAATATTTGGACTCCCCCCACCCCCCATGCGTCCATCCCTTTTCCAAAACCCTTGTCGTATTTTTATGGACATTTTTCGACACCGACACTTTGTGTTTCGAGGTAATCTTATTTGGCCATGTCTGACACTCTTTCGGAGGGGGAATCTTCGTATTTGACCTCTTCATTGACCCTTACTGTCACCATGATGATGTGGGAGAGTATTCCTCCCACGAGGTTAGTTTTTTTAAGAAGTAGCCATCTGTATCTCTTTCTTGACCATATGAGTTGCATCCATGATTGTGATATTGATGATGAGTTGAATTATAGGATATATCTTTGCTTCTATGGTGATGAGTTACTTTATGGATTCCGTCTTGATCATGTTACATTGAACTTTGGGAATTTGCGAGATCATATGATGTACGTATAATATTTTTTTAGAGACACCTAAGATGATAATGGGGTGCTCAATAGATTAATATTAAAAGGACAACCTTGAGGTGTAATTACTGTACCTACGAGCTGGGTATGCCTTTACCGTACCTAGTGAGGTTATATCATGCATTTCAATGAAGTTATTAATGTTGAGAGTTGACGGTAGTGAACCTATGAACCCCAGTCCCCGGGCATTTTTCCAACCTCGTGTCAGACACTTCTACATATTTTTACCTTGATATTTTTATTTATTTACAAACAACAATATTCCCGTCATCCAAATTATCAATCTCTTCTCAAACTATTACATCCATACAATTGACAATTGTATTCTATGTCGAGGACAAAAGGGACTAATTCTATCTTATTGTAGGGTTGCTTGAGAGGGGAATACATTCATCCTACACCTCCTGCAGATTAATCAATCTTAGGTTAACCAATTGAGGAAAAACTGTCCATGTCCTACATATTGAATTTATGCTCCAGTCAGTTGCTCCAAAAGTCCGAACTGATGGAGGAAGGTGGGCAATATATTTCAGCACTCGCCCTCAGGTCTAGACTTATTTAGTCCTTAGACGTGGGATCGATGTAGGCCACAAAATCTTTTTTTAATAGTCTGTTAGCAGGGTCTTGAGATCAAGACCTCTTGGCTCAGATACCATGTTAAACTTCATGCACTAGGCAACGCAACCAAATGTTCGAACTGATGGAAAGGCTATGCAATTCACATAAACACTTCAACACTACAATCGTCTACACTTGAAGGCCCAACAAGTGTTTACAATAATAGAAATGCATAGTATACACCAAGCTTTTTCTGGTGTCATTGTCGGGTGGGTGAGCGATTGAAGGTATCTTCTTTAGATTTTGCAATTTTATCTTTTAGTTTCTTGTTCACCAGTTGTGCTTATAAAAGAAAAGAAAAGAAAATTGTAGTTTAATTTTCTTGTAAAATATTGGAAATTACAAAAAGATGTTCTCATATAAGTATATTGATTACTGTGAAGAGGATAGAACTTGTGACGAAAGGCATTTATTAATGAAAGGTTTTGTAAAAGGAACAAGTTTGAGCACAGAAAATTTGATTAATGAACTCTATTATTATGCTCAAAAGTTTTGTTGTCTTTATCACATTACGATGTCAACATTGCAATATATGATGATTATTGTGATGAAACAGATGTCTTGCTATCAAGAGAGAGAAAAGCTAGAAAGGCTGAAACTACTGTTGTATGATGTTGTTTGGATTTATCTTTGGTTTTTGCTCTAGGACTTCGTTTCATTTCTGTTTGCCCCTTCTAGGTTAGGCCCCTATACCTTTTACCCCGAGTGTTATAAACTTGGTATTGTTGATTGTTGGGCTTCATATTAATACAATGTGGAGCCGGGGCAAGGCCTTGTTTTTTATTTAAAAAAAGTGGGTTGGAAGAGTACTTCGGATACCATTGATCCAACTACTTAGGTGGGTGTTATGGTTACAAACTTTCGGATGATTATTATGATGATACCTATGCTATAAAGAATAATGATAATCATGTTTGTGAATTTGTCATGCAATGAGCATGAATTTACTTAGGTGTAGATTAATAATAATTTTATGAATATGGATCATGATAATAGTGTTTTGTGTGTTAGGTATATTATATAGTTTGATTATGATGCTACTAAAAATTATTATGAGAGAGGGATTCATGGTTATAGCTAGATATCTCGACAATACCAATGCCTAGCTAATTAAAAGGCATTAAAGAAAATGCTTGTGGGAGGTACCCCATATGTATCCTTTGTTTATATATGGTTCGGTCATTTGTTATGCCTTTGTGGAAAATTTGTTTCCTTGCTTTCTTTTTAATGAAGTGCCAAGTTTTGCATTTATCTTCAATATTATGATTATGTGGTTGTGTTGTTGCGAAATGGCGGTTTTGTTCTTATTGAAAAATCTTCCAGAATTACTGGAGGGTGATGAAATCCTAACAACATATGTCTAGTATTCAAGCAATTTTCATCGGAAAAGTTTGCAAGTTACATAATTTTTTTAATATGTTTTACATGTTGGTCTGTTTCGACGGATTCTTGTGCAACTAGTATGTTAGTTATATGTTTGCATAGTTTTTGGTTTTACCTTGACCAAGATAGCCCACAATTGTGTTCATCACTATAGCTACTGTTATACTCCCTTTGGTTTTACCTATGCCCGTTGGCCAGTAATTGACGCGTTTCTCCTTCAGTTCTTAGAAGTGTTGGTATGAAAATGAAATGCAAGAATTTTTATCCGTATCCTTGTAGTTGGGCATCTATTGCAACATACCTCTATGAAGAGCCTAACAAACTGTGTGCGTATTTGAAATTTCATTATTGTAGCGTGCTTCAAATTACAAGTACTAGCACATATGCCCGTGCGTTGCAACGGGAGAGATAATCGATGTGTCCACAAAAAAACGGTCTCCACAACGGTAGGCGACAGAGCAACGAGTTGCAGTCTTCTCATTGGACATGTTTGGCCCATGAAATCTTGATAGTGGTAAGGTTGGTAGGCGTGGTGGCGAGCACCCAACTCATGTCTTTTTCTTTCGCGTCCGCCTCCATCTCGGGGTTGTGCATGCCTCCTCATTTGGTGGATGTGTGACGACCTTCGGGACACGGTTGTTTGGACCACTCTTCTACGATGGCATAACTTGATGGATTACTAATTGCATCGCATAAATCATGTTTCATAAGAATAATCATGCATGAATGTCCCTTCATTATCACGGTTTATTCTCTTTGATTATTTTAGCGCTCGCGTATCCACATTTTTTAAATTAGAGCCAAACAATATTTTCTCTTTTATCGGCACATGCCCATAATCTTTTTAACTTATATCCAACCAGGATAAACAAACGCGCGCTGGTAACCAATGCCCATTGCGAATATTTACGAAAATACGATAGCTTCAGATTGATTTTTTTTGAACATTCAAAGAAATATGAATTGCCAAATATTCTTCGAAAGGTTAACTTTTTTCGAAAGCCCGGACAGTTTAAAAAATGCGAACATTTTTTTTTGAAAATTCCATATAATTTTTGAAAAAAAGCAAACAAAATTAGAAACGGGAATAGTAATTGAAATCGTATATTTTCTTTTGAAATAATGAACCATTTATAAAACACAACATTATTGATTTGTTTTGAAAACGGGGACATTCAAAATAATTTTAAAAAATGTTTTCTTGGAAGCAAACATTATTTTGTTTTTGTTAAATTTTCACTAAAATAGGAATATTTTTTGAATATGGAACATTTTTAAAAATATTAATTTTATACAAAAACTCCAACAGTTCTGATTTTTTTAAATGGCAACATTTTTTAAATGTTGACGAAATTCCGAAATCAGATATTTTTGACGGTGAACGGGTGAAAATATTGGAGAAACGCACCTTGCTTTATTAGTAGGTAGGTATAGATAGCTATAGATATAAATATAGATATATAGAGAGAGAGATAGATATAGATATAGATATAGATAATGATGGATCACACGAGAAGCATGACTTTACCTAGTTTGAGGTTGCTTAGCAGTTTAAGATTGCTCAATGCACAGAAGCAAAGAGGAACAAAATTGCATCCAAGCCAAGCCATGCAAACCTTACGTGCAATGATGATCCGAGATCAGCCGTCTCCTCGGTCAAGCGACCCATTCAACCGCATGGCCCACGTGACAACCCCTCTTCTCCTGCCACAAGCCAAAAATCCTATCTCCCCCCTTTCCAATGGTTTTCAACCCGCACCCCACCAACTCACACGGGATATTACCATCCCACTGACACGGGGCCCCCGATGAGCAGCAAAACAGAATTGGTGGAGCCCGTAAGTCCTCCTGCACATAAACACGTACCCTCCTCCTTTTGCTGAAAGCTGTGGGACATATACGTCAGTCTAACTTTGACTATCAGGTAAGGTGCTTGGAAGGTGATAAAGGGCAGTTTTGGGGTCCAACGGGCAACGGCCCGCCACCGCGCTCGGCCCACCGCGCACAGAGAGAAACCCGTCCCGGGGAGGCCGGGACAGAGGGAGCTTCAGCATTTCCGCCGCCTCCACCCCTCCGATCGCGCCAGCGTGTCCCCCCTCGCCCTAGGGAAGGGAGGCTGGGCCGTCGGATCCGGGTATAAGTAGCGACGCGCACGCGGGCCGTGCCTATTCCTGTACTTGCCTCCCCGGCCACCTCCCCCGTTTGGTTCCACCATTCCATTCCAGCGCAGGACGGCGGGACGCGCGAGGCGGAGGCGGAAGGAAGCGGAGCGCGCTCGCGCTAGGGTTCGTCCGCTCCCTCTCCCCCTCCCTGTTCCGGCCGAATCGGTCGACCCTAGCTAGCTGGCGCTGACCCGCTGCGCCGAATGCAGGCGGAAGCCCCCGAGATCGCGAGGTGGTGGAGGCGGAGATGACGGCGCCGCGCGGTGGCGGGGATATGCCATCGTCGACGGCGTCGGCCGCCGCCGCCGCTTCGACGTCCGAGCCCAACACGCCGTCGTCGGCGCACGCGTCGGGGCTCAACCGGCGGGGGTCGAGGGGCGCCGCCATGGCCTCCTTCTCCATGGAGGTCTTCGACAACGAGGTGGTGCCGTCCTCGCTCAGCAGCATCGCCCCCATCCTGCGCGTCGCCGCCGAGATCGAGCACGAGCGCCCCCGCGTCGCCTACCTCTGTAAGTTCGTTGCACCTCGAAGCCGTCCGCGCGCGCGTGCCTGTTTTGGGAGATTTTCGACGCCTTTTCCTGGCACAGCTTGGCGCATTTGGTGTCTCGGTCGGACGAAACAGGCAATTCGTGATGATATGTTTGGCGACTCATAAATGTCGCACAGCCGTTGTAGTGTTTATTTGGGAAGGTTTTGTGCTCACGACTCTCGAAAAATCTATGCCGCGTGCGTCGGTTGTTGTTTTTTTGTTTCTGTGCTACTGGAAAGGGGCATGTCTGAGATTTCTCCGCGTATGTTGGTTTTACTGCGTTAGCTGGATCTTCGGCTTTGATATGTTTCTCCTTACTCGCGAAGCTGATCTTAGAAGTAGCCAGCTTCTCTCCTGTATGCTGCATCATGAGGTGTTCGTATATGATCGAATCGACGAGATGGCTTGTGTTTGAGAGCGCAGATTAGATTTAGTTGATGCAATTTCCAGATTCCAACCTTCTCCCTCGATTGTGTTGCTTTTGCTTGAATTTGGTATCTATTTAATACTTGCTGCTTATGTTTGAATCATTAATTTAGGCTAGGATAGTGCTGCGCGATCAGTTTGCTTGGAAAGTTGGAATACCATATATCAGGTAGCTCGTGTTGGTTCCTTGGGCGGTGTCTCTATGTGAGATTTCTCCGCCTATGTCGATCTAGTTGTACACGCTGCGCTAGATTTTGGATGTTGTATGTTTTCTCCTTTTTTCAGTAGCTAATTTTGTGGCAGGTTTGCTTCTGTATGTTTTTCGGAGTGCAGAGCCGCAGATTTGATTCATTTGATGGCTTTTCAGACAGTTCTCCCTCATTTTGATTGAATATGAGCACGCTCTCTGTGTTGTTTGAATCATGTCAGATATGACAGTTTTGCTCTACCAGCTTTTCTTCGAAGAGTGCATAACTGCATGTCACGTAGCACGAATGGGTGCTTCTGGTTCGCCCTTTTTCGGGATCTCACGTTGATCTGTTATTCTGTGAACTAGGTCGGTTCTATGCCTTCGAGAAGGCGCACAGGCTGGACCAGAACTCTGTTGGCCGTGGCGTCCGGCAGTTCAAAACGTCCCTGCTTCAACGATTAGAGAAGGTGTGAGACATCTTTCTCTGTCTCTTCCCCTCCATAATTTCTGCATGATCTAGCTGACTTAGCGTACATGAGGGTTTGTTTTGTTAGTTGATACATGTCGATCTGATCATGTTCCCTCGCTGGTTTTGACTGGGTGACTGTATCTGGCCTTCATAGATATATTATGCAAGTTGTTGAATTATTATTACTACTATCTTAGCTTTTTAACTGCTTGCAGGATATATAGGTAATATATGAGTTTGTTTGGCTAATAAGCCTCATGGAGTTAAAAAAAAGCTGGAAGCCAATATGGACGACACTACCTTAATTTAGTTAGTAGTGGTCCGAGTTATGTTGTCCAAATGCTCAGATAAACCTAAGGGAAATAGGCAACATGCATGCAGTTTAAGCCATGAAAGTATTTCCTACTTTTCATTTTTATGTTGTAATATATATCTTGCAGATACACGATCTTTAACTTGAAGAGTATGGTCACTGGACTTTAATTCAGTACACATTTGTTTCATGATAAGCTTACCAACTCCATGTCCAAATACATGACGTAGAAAGCATGTAGTCAAACTTCTCTACCTTTGACCATTAGTCAAATGAAATTATTTAGTTTTTTTATGGAAATTATACCATTAGATTTTTAATTCAGAACAGTTTCACTATATATACTTTTTACTTATATATGTTGTTCATTGAAGACTCAAAATGTAAAACATTATCTATCTTAGAATGGTGGGAGTATATTTGATTATTAGTGATAAGTTGATAACTGCGATACTCAATCTGGAAATTTTTATTGTCATTATCTTAATTTGATGACCATATTGGGAGTTGTTATCAACCAAGCAAACCTGCAAGCTCACTTAATCCTACCTAACAGATAAAGAACACTGTACTATTAATAGAATGGTGTGCTTCGTTTTATTGTGATTATCTTAATTTTTAACCATATTGGGAGTTGTGATCAGCCAAGCAAAACTACAAGCTCACTTGATCCTACCTGATAGATAAAGAACATGGTTCCAGTAATAGAATGTTGTGCTTTTCTTTCAAAGTCACAACTAAACCTTCAGTTCAGATTCAACATTAATTTTGTGTTTCTGCTGGGGAGGGGGATGAGGTAAACTGACGTCAGATTACACCATCTTCCTCATGATTCGTCTCAACTCTCAATTGATCAGTTTGCAATGGCAGATTCTTGTTTGTTAGAGATATAATGAGGTAGCCACATTCTCACCTGAGCTTATTTTTTCAGATGATCCAGTTCAAATTTACCACTTTGTTGTTTCCTACTTGAAATGGCCAGCGAATGTAGTAGAATGGGGAAAAGGAGCAGGACTTAGGGTTCCCTTGTTTTCTTAAATCGGATTTTGCCTAACCTACTCTTGAATCCAAAGATCCTGCCTTAAAATTTCCCATTTCGCTCCTACGCAATCCAACAGGATAATAGCCCGAGTCTCGCAAAGCGATTGAAGAAAACTGATGCCCGCGAAATTGAGAGTTTCTATCAAGAATACTATGAGAACTATGTCCGCACCCTCGACAAAGGGGAACAAGCCGACAGGTAATTCCCAATCCCTAACCTATAGTGCGATCTCCTCTATAAGTCCAATCCCTCGCTATCACGAATCCGGTCCCATGACATTGTTGCCTCCAGGACTCAACTTGGGAAGGCCTACCAAACGGCTGGAGTCCTCTTCGAGGTGCTCTGTGCCGTCAACAAGAATGAGAAGGTTGAGCAAGTTAACCCCGAGGTTTGTGCTCACTCCAGCCAACTGTCGTCGTTCTTTCTCATTAGAAATCTTGGTTCCCTCTAATGCATCGAGTTTCTCCAAATTTCCTCTGCACAGATTATGCGCTGGCACACTGAGGTGCAAGAAAAGAAAGACATCTACGCACCGTTCAATATTCTGCCTCTCGATGCGGCCAGTGCATCCCAGTCCATCATGCAACTAGAGGAGGTATACGACTCGCAACAATGCAGCCTATTTTCTCAAAACAGGAACAATTGCATCATGTACTGGTTCAATTAAAGAAACTGACGTGGTCATCGAATGCATCATTAACAGATAAAAGCAGCAGTCGCAGCTCTGCGGTACACACGGGGTTTGACCTGGCCTTCTGCATTTGAGCCGGAAAGGCAGAAGGGGGGTGAGCTCGATTTGCTCGATTGGTTGAGAGCTATGTTTGGCTTTCAGGTCTGCTCCTCACTCCAGGCAAACCAATTTCTATTGGTCCATTGTATTACTAAGCTAACACTAATCTTCTTGTGTGCAGCGGGACAGTGTCAGGAATCAACGGGAGCATTTGATTCTTCTCCTCGCTAATGTGCACATTAGACTTGAGCCAAAGCCTGAACCACTTAGCAAGGCACACTCTTCTATCGATATTTACCTTGACAGCTTGACTTTATGAATATCAATGTGATAAGCATAAGATCAATGGGTTTTGCATGCATAAAAATGTGGTGGTAGCTTCTGACGGAACAGGATATTTGTCTGAGTTTCTAATATTTTAGAAAAAATAATGTTATTTTTCATTAGATTAGTAACCAATTATTTACCTTCAATGTTATGATGTGATTGTTGGTGTAACTTGCCATATAACATACACATGCAGTTTAATTTCTTTCTTGATACTACTACTTTTGATTTCCATATTCTTGACATTAGAATTTGCTGGACTGGTGCCACTACTTGCAAAAATAGCTGACTTGTTGGCATTCCGCCACGAATTCGATTGATTGAACTTTCTGTATGCATTATTCTGAAGCAAGTGCGTAGCTAAATAATGTTAATTACACCCTCCATTTACCATGCTTTCCTTCTCTCCTTTTTGTTCATTGTTGCGTGATGATTGATCTCATCCATTCTTTCACCCCTGAAACAGCTAGATGACCGAGCTGTTGATGTAGTGATGAACAAGTTGTTCAACAACTACAAGAAGTGGTGCAAATTTTTGTCACGGAAACATAGTTTGAGGTATATAATTCCTTAATCAGTTTCCTCTTTATGTACATTATTGTGCTGATAATCTTGCAACTGCAGAAATCCTCCAGGTGCTCAATTACAGGAAGTTCAGCAACGCAGAATTTTGTACCTAGGTCTTTATCTTCTTATCTGGGGCGAATCAGCAAATATCCGGTTTATGCCAGAGTGTCTTTGCTACATTTTTCACAATGTAATTTGCACATTCTTATTATCATATCAAGTACCAAATCTCATTGCAAAAATATATCTTTGAATGATTCTTCTCAATGTGTTCAGATGGCATATGAGTTGCATGGGTTGCTTGCTGGAAATGTTAGTATTGTGACTGGTGAAAATATCAGGCCATCTTATGGTGGGGATGAGGAGGCTTTCTTAAAGAAAGTGGTCACACCTATCTATCGTGTCATCAGAAAGGTACTTTGAGAAATTACCATTACCTGAAATTCCAAGTTAGTTTGTTCTAAATATAATTGTTGTGGTTTTTTCAGGAGGCAGGAAAAAGCCAACATGGAAAAACTGCACATTCAGCATGGTGTAATTATGATGATCTAAATGAGTACTTCTGGTCTGTTTACAGCCCTATTTTCTGGTCACATGCTGGCAGCTTTTTTACACTTTCTCTGATAGATCCTACTCTGTTTCAGGACACCTGATTGTTTCTCACTGGGATGGCCAATGCGAGATGATGGTGACTTCTTCAAATCCGTGCATGATTCAAGGCCTGTAGCAGTGGTACAGTTCGATATCAGTCTGTCAGTATCTCTTCCAAAGACTTCGATTAGGAGGAGAATACTGACAAATAACTATTTGTAGGCTGGAAGCTCCTCACCAAAGGGTTCTAGTAAAGGCACGGGCAAGACAAATTTTGTAGAGACAAGATCGTTTTGGCACATCTTTCGTAGTTTTGACCGAATGTGGACCTTCTATCTGTTGGCTCTACAGGTACGGTGCCGAATTTTTCGATGGGCTTTTTTCTCTGTACTATGGTTTTTGATGGTTTGACACTCTGTGAATCTTATATTTTTAAACCGAACAGGCAATGTTGATTTTTGCTTGGAGTGAATACTCAGTGACTCAAATCCTTCAGAAAGACCTCTTATATTCTCTATCAAGCATATTTGTCACAGCAGCATTTTTACAGTTCCTCCAAAGTATGTTTCCCATTTCAAATACTTGTTTTATATACAAGGCATTTTTCTGATGCATGTAATATTTCCTTTTATTTTTTGAGAATCTGAAATTTTTAGTATGACAAGTGATGAATATTGGCATAATTTAGTTCTCTTTATGTATGTACTACCTTCTGCTTTTGTCAATGGCATTACGGTAACACTATGTTAAGCTAGGTTCCCGTGATACAGAGCACTTTCACAGCAGAAAGCAACTGGCAAGAACATTCATGTAGATATCTGCAGCTTTAGGATCTCTTCTCATATGCATTAAACTAGTGTTACTATACCAAGCAGTCATGTTCTTGAGATGCTCTACGATCTGGAATTCTTGTGGTCTTAAGAGGGTTCTGGTGCAATAACAAATTCGTCATCCAAACTGAAACTGATATTTTCTTTAATTTTGATGGCAGGTATTTTAGACTTTATTCTGAACTTTCCTGGCCACATTAGATGCAAGTTCATTGACGTCGTGAGAAATATTCTTAAGATAGTAGTTAGTGCCGCGTGGGCTGTGATTCTTCCCATTTTCTACATCAGCAGCCAAACAAAAGTCAATTTACCACTGAAAAATCTGGACAGATGGTTTGGTTATGTGAAAGGAGTGCCACAACTATATATCCTGGCTGTGGCGGTGTACCTGATACCTAATATGATTAGTGCAACGCTCTTCCTGTTTCCGATGTTTCGAAGGTGGATAGAGAGCTCGGATTGGCATATTGTTAGACTGCTACTGTGGTGGTCTCAGGTATTCAATTCAATCTATTTTATTTGTTTATGTTCTATTATGTGGAAAATTACTTATGCAGCTTATCCTCATTGTAAATATTCATTTCAAAATTTCTGCTATGAGGCATTTTTAATAAGGTAATATTTGATAAAATGGAACTGCATTTTGTAGAATGAATTTGTCTTGATATCCTTGCCAGCTTATTGTTTGTCATAGTATCCTAGAGGGTTGAGAAACTACTGATAAATTGTAAACTGTAACTAGCAAGAAGAGAAAATAATCCAATGACTTCTGATGCCAGGGCAGAGATTATCCTGCTATTTTGTCATTAGTTTGAAAAAAAACATTTTATGGTTAGTTAAAAAGTTATCCCATGCTTGTAAAAATTGATAGTTTTCACTTCTCTATCAATATGTGTTCAACTGAACACATTTGCTATCCCAGTAATGAAAATGATATTGCAAGGGTATACAGATGGACAAAACAGGGTGGAAAACGTGAAGGCAATAGATTATTTTGTACGCAATGCGTGGAAGTAAAATAACTGGATGAATTTCCCTGGATCATAAGGCGCTGTACATTTATTCGTTTTTCATATTTATTTCTTGTGCGACTTGCTACACTACACTAATGGCAATGCCCATTTTCCTTGTTCTTGCTGTACACGCTAATTGTATAAATAACTGCAGAAACGAATTTATGTTGGCCGTGGAATGCATGAAAGTCAAGCTGCTCTTCTGAAGTAAGTTACTCTGTTCTATTTTTCTTCTGTTAGAGCTTTATTTTGCAGAAAAAACTCAATTCTCTTCTATTCAACTGAGAAGGTACACATTATTTTGGATTTTGCTGCTATGCGCGAAGCTTTCCTTCAGTTACTTTGTCCAGGTAAGTTCTATGCTTAGTTATTTGCAAACATGCTTTGACGAGATTGATCTGAAACAGTTTAATTTGCAGATACAACCTCTTATAAGGCCTACCAAGGATATAATGAGTGTTCATAACATTCGTTATGAGTGGCATGAGTTTTTTCCAAACGGTAATTCCAATGCTTTTTTTGGTGCCGCCTTCATTCTGGAACCCTTTATTACTGATAATTCGTTGCCTTTTCAGCATCATATAATATCGCTGCTATCCTATCCCTCTGGGCCCCTGTTCTGTTGGTATGCACTGATCCAGCCTGCTAGTGTAGTGCCTATCCAGCTATGTATTAGCTGAGAAGTAGCTTCATTTATTCCCATTTGTTTAGAAACTGCATTCTAAATCTTGGTTTATCAACTACAATGCTTTTATTCTTGTAGGTCTATTTGATGGATACACAGATATGGTACGCCATTTTCTCTACAATATCCGGCGGTATGTCTGGGGCACTTGGACGACTTGGGGAGGTAATGATAGATCTGAACTATTCTCTGTAATCTGTTGTTTTGATTTATAGTTTAGAACTTATAATGGCCATAAGTGTAGGGCACCCCAAGATTGATGGATAGTTAACGGGCTTTTTCTTTATATTCAGGAGTAAACTGAACGTGTCGAGGTCTCGGTCAATTGCATGAACCAAATAGCTCGTACTCCCTCCGTAAACTAATATAAGACGCTCTTATATTAGTTGACAGAGGGAGTACTTTATAAACGTAACGGCGGGCTATGTAGATGGTAATACAGTTTTATGCAGAATATTTTGTTTGAGGAAGCTTAGTGAGGTATTTTAAAAAGTGGAAATCACCTTTTTTGTTTTTGCAGCCTGAGAATTCAGAATAAACTACATTAGATTATAATGGTAATTTTAAGTAGATGAATATGGAAGTGTATTCACAAGGCAAATGGGATATTCATTTTTAGTAGGAGCCTCTCGGAGTCGCACTTCAGTCTTGTTTCTGTTATGCTGCCGTATTTACAAGAAAACCTTTTTCATATTCATGAAATGAAGCAAAAATTGTATTGCTGGTGGCTTGGTGCATTTATAGTCGGATATTCTCCTTTTTAACCGTCGACATTTTTGTATTAGCACTGCCTTTTTTACTTTGTTATTGCCCTACAGCGTTGTGTAACTTTTTCTTTTTGCGAGAGTTAAGAAGCTGAACTTCATACTGTTCTGGTTTCTGATGGAGTTTCTACACTCTTGTACCAGATTCGAACACTAGGAATGCTGAGATCACGATTTCACTCTTTGCCTGGAGCCTTCAATACATATTTGGTGCCATCAGACAAAGGCAGAAACAGACGTTTTTCACTCTCAAAGCGCTTCGCAGAGGTACCAAATGACAATAACGAAAATTATTGTCAAGATTTCACTTATAACCCCCCTTAAAAGTTATGATATAATGAAGAATTTAAAGTACAGGTTTCCCCCAACAAGAGAACTGAAGCTGCTAAGTTTGCTCAACTGTGGAATGAAGTGATTTGCAGTTTCCGCGACGAAGATTTTATAAGTGATAAGTGAGGCCCTTAGATCATGTTCACCTAGAAAACATTATCATTGCAACGCAGATAATAGACCTTCTGTTATGCAGGGAGATGGACCTATTGGTGGTTCCATACTCGTCAGACCCGAGCCTAAAATTGATGCAGTGGCCGTTGTTCTTGCTTGCTAGCAAGGTTTGACAGAACAAATTTAATATGTCCAGTCTACCTTGTTACATGTTTGTGTTCGGCTCTTACTGGAAATCATTTTCATTGAAATTTGCAGATACCTATAGCTTTAGACATGGCAGCACAATTTAGACCGAGAGACAGTGATTTGTGGAGGCGTATATGTGCAGACGAGTATATGAAGTGCGCTGTAATTGAATGCTACGAGTCATTCAAACTTGTTCTTAATTTAGTGGTGGTTGGAGAAAATGAAAAAAGGTATCTTCTTATACTTCCATTTTTCACTGTTTCACGTATCTCTATGTGAGAAAGACATTGATGTTGTTTGTCATAGCTTTTAGGTATTCAGTTAATGATAACACTAAGAAATAAATACTTACATCCGGGATAGACATTGTGCACTATTTTTCTTCAAAAAAATTGTTACTAGTACCTACTCCCTCCATTTCAAAATATTTGTCTTTCTATAGATTTCAACATGTGACTACATACGAAGAAAAATGAGTGAATCTACACTCTAAAATATGTCTACATACATCCGTAGGTTGTAGTCCATTTGAAATGTCTAGAAAGACAAATATTTAGGAACGGAGGGAGTAGTAGGTTTCTTTTGCCCGCACAGTACCTATAGGTTATAATTTCTATGATTGTCTAAGGCTCCTCTGTTGACAAATCCTTGCCACTTTTGAGCAAGACAGGGCCACCCAGGAAATCATTTGTTTCGTTCCAATATGATAAAAGCATTCTTACCATAAACTGGGAAACACGCAGGTCAGGACAAGTATTTTTGAACATATAAAGTGGTCAGACATTTTTTTAGAAAAGGAAAGTGGTCAGACATGGCTGAATATTTGTAGTTTGAACATGCACGTTTCCATTCGTAGTAGTGATGCCAAAAATCAATACAAATATATTACTAAAAATCTACAGCCCTATATGATAATGGGGTTTGAGAGTTCAAGATTACAAATCCATTACTTTTACCAATAAATATATATATCTGGCTAGTTGCGTATGGCTGCACATCATCACTTTCAAACTTAAGAATCAAGATATTCCAAACTGAACTAGGGAGAAGGACTGCCAAACACCTCCATTGTGCAATATGCATGGAAGGGAAACCATGATTAGTTGTAACTGCTAAATGTGCAACGTGTGTTAGATAGGCAGCCTTAGTACTATTGGAGGCATCTGTGTCCATCTTTCATATTTTTTTTACTGCATTGTTCTTTATCATTGCATGCTCACTGTTATCTTGATCTTCTACTGACATGTTTGTTCACTAACTTCAACAGGATTATTGGCATTATAATCAAAGAGATTGAAGCTAACATCGCAAAGAATACATTCCTCGCCAATTTTAGGATGAGCGCATTGCCAGTCCTTTGCAAGAAGTTTGTGGAGCTTGTATCCACCTTGGTAAGCAATGTTGTTACCTCTACTGAACACCAACCCTATTGAAGATTGCATTGCTTGATATTTTTTTAGACAAGTAACACGTTCGATTATTGCTACCATTATGTGATCACATCTGCAGAAAGAAAGAGACGCCTCAAAATTTGATAATGTAGTGCTATTGCTTCAAGACATGCTGGAAGTAATCACGAGGGATATGATGGTCAATGAGATCAAGTAATACCTTCTGCACCAATTATAATCATACATGTGCCTTGTCATAGAAACTTGTGACTATATTTTTTTAACATGTGTTGTTTACAGAGAACTAGCTGAATTTGGTCATGGGAACAAGGATTTAGTTCCAAGAAGACAACTTTTTGCGGGCACAGGCACAAAACCTGCAATTGTTTTCCCACCACCAATTTCTGCGCAGTGGGAAGAACAAGTAATAACATCACATTCTTATTTGGCTTTTGTAACAAAGAAGGTTCACTAACTTCACCTATCTACAGATTAAGCGCTTGCACCTTCTTTTGACTGTTAAAGAATCAGCAATGGATGTGCCTACAAATCTTGAAGCCCGCCGGAGAATATCATTTTTCACTAATTCGCTGTTCATGGAGATGCCACGTGCGCCTAGAGTGCGCAAAATGCTCTCTTTCAGGTTTGTCTTGCATGTAAACTTTCAACATATCACAGTGTCGTCCACTTTTCTAAATATACCGCAGTATCGAAAATCATAATGTCTAGCTAAATTAGCTGGATTCATTGGAGCCTGGCAGCTACTGGCTAATGGTCCTTTTACTGTGCTTCTTAAAAAGAATTATATCTGCTTGTCAAGAAATATTTTGGGCTGAATTATGGTATGTTCTTAACTCTGATCAGTTTGAAAGAACAGAAAACATGAATATTTTTGGGCGTGGAATGTGAATTTGTGCTAGTCAGGAAAGAGGAAAGCACCATTAATACCAAGGAGAAGCTTATCAATGTTGGGATTTTAACTGAAATTTTTGCTGTTTGATGAACTCATATTCTGAACTAAATGGCGGGGGTGGTTTCTAATTTTTACGGTCAGTTGTTTAGGATTTTTTTTATTACAGGTTGTTATTTTGAGCACTGCCATCCTCATCGTAGTCTCAAAAAACTTCTTGCTGTCATTTGATGTGTCGTTTAAGCTAAAAATGGAGTGATGCCATTATGGTATTGAGTTGCTTTTGAAACTGTCTTTGAGTCTGTCACTCTCATTGTCTCAGCAGATTTGCATGCCCCTTTTCGGTATTAACTACAGACTCGGAGTTTTGTGTCTTGACCAGTTAACCCAATGGCGCCATGATCATACTAGAACCGAAGTTCATCTACAGTTTTGATCAGAATTCATTTAAAGTTGCATTATATTACAACTGATTATGTACTCATCAGCTCATGTTCGCTTGATGGTAAACAAAATTTATAAACAGAGGCTCATGTTCGCTTGAACATCCACAATGTCTGGCAGTGGCACTCTGTAATCTTGTTACTTGTACAAGTACATCTGTTTCCACCTTACAGGAAAAATGCACCTAGATATTCTAAAAAAAAGAACAAGTGGTGAACTTCCAGGTGGAGACCTGTACAATAGAATGTGTGCCACCCATCTTTAAGTGCATTCATAATCAAATCAACAACGTCAACACCAGAAATATATTATCAGTTCACAACGACAAATATCTGATAAACCGTATGTTTAAATTTTCTGTGATCATAAGAGTTTCAGCGAAAAAGATTGGGCTCTAGATGATTCATATGACACTTGTTCTTCACAGTGTAATGACACCATACTACAGTGAGGAAACTGTATATTCAAGAAACGACCTTGATCTGGAGAATGAGGATGGTGTATCAATTATATTCTACCTGCAGAAGATCTTTCCAGGTTCCTTTCCTATTTGATGTGTTTTAATGCCTACAGTTCTTTATGAATTTGATTGCCAGCTTTTTGTCTTCTATTCTTGATAATTCTTGTTATATAGATGAATGGGATAATTTCATGGAAAGGATTGATTGCAAAAGAGAAACTGAAGTTTGGGGAAATGAAGAAAATGTTCTTCAACTTCGTCATTGGGCCTCTCTTAGAGGGCAGACACTATGTCGAACAGGTACTTTGGCCATACCCTTCAACCTTGTCAAATATGGATCATTTAGCTGATTCCGTGTTTACATGTTTTTCGTATTGTGAATAGTGAGAGGCATGATGTATTACAGGAAAGCTTTAAAGCTTCAAGCATTCCTAGACATGGCTTCTGAATCTGGTGAGCTTCTTCAACTTCCAATTCAAGCATTCCTAGACATGATGTATTTAGCTTTCCTAGACATGTTCACAAATATAAGATGTTTTGGATATTTCAATATGGACTACATGTGGACTGAAATGAGTGAACAAACACACTAAGCTTCTATCAATAAAGTTAGAACATCTTATATTTGTGAACGGAGAGGGTACCTTTTACAAATACTTCCTGATTTTATGTTGTAGAACTAGGGGCCCTAGTCTAGGGGAGCATCCGCAATAGGTGCAAAAAGGGGGATCTTAGGAATATTTTGAGAGAGATGAATAGTTTTTTTTTCATGTAGGTACCATCAAGAGAAGAGAACTAGGTCTACATATTGTAGCATCTTTTTAGAAGTTAGACCCAGTGTTATTGGACACTTGGAAGGGGTCTATACACTGAGGATGTTCTTAGGAACAAACTCAAACTGGGCTTACAGGGGACTTATACAAAGTGTCCAACATCACCCTCTTTTGTTTGCAGAGATACTAGAAGGCTATAAAGCCATTGCAGATCCTGCAGAGGAAGAGAAGAAAAGCCAAAGATCTCTGTCTTCTCAGCTTGAAGCTATAGCAGATATGAAATTCACATATGTTGCTACGTGCCAGATCTATGGAAATCAGAAACAGTCGGGTGATCGACATGCAACAGATATTTTGAACTTGATGGTGAAGTAAGTGATCTCGATGATCTATTCTAGAAACTAATATACAACATTTGGCCAAGCGCAAGATACATCATGTCTACCCCAATGAGCAAAATGTTTTCTTGTATAACTCTTTGGAGACTGTGTGTCTCGGTTATGTTTATATTTAGTTCACATTTAATTGATAATGAGATGTTCCTTGAGGGAAAATTACTGAATTGCTTCTTTTATTCAAATTGTTATTTCCGTCTGTGCAAAGTAATTCAGTTAGAATTTGAAACTACAGTTATCCTGGTCTCCGCGTGGCATACATTGATGAAGTTGAGGAGAGGGATGGTGAGAAGGTGCAAAAGGTCTTCTATTCGGTGCTAGTAAAAGCTCTTGACAATCACGATCAGGTAATCATTTTACGTGAAGCGAGTTCAAACTTTCATTTTGGTTCTGATTTAAACCTCAGTACTCAGTAGTGCGTTATGTACTTTTTTGTCCTGTGAAGGAAATATACCGCATAAAATTGCCAGGGCCAGCGAAATTAGGTGAAGGGAAACCTGAAAACCAAAATCACGCGATCATTTTTACCCGCGGAGAAGCTTTGCAAACCATTGATATGAACCAGGTGAACTTCATGGTTATAGTACCTTTCGGGTAAGTAGGTTGCATTCTGTCTTTTGTACTTATCAATGCTGTTTAGGACAATTATTTGGAGGAAGCTTTGAAAATGCGGAATTTGCTGGAAGAATTCAATGAGAACCATGGTATTCGTCCTCCAACAATTCTTGGAGTACGTGAACACATATTCACCGGAAGGTGTGTTTTAAGCTTTTGCAGTAGGTTTTACTTAGTTTTCTTTGTCAAAATTGCAAATCAATGCCTAACATCTGACATTGCTGGATTGTAGTGTGTCATCTCTTGCCTGGTTTATGTCAAACCAGGAAACCAGCTTTGTGAC
The DNA here is from genome assembly GCA_021437245.1 of Aegilops speltoides. Taxonomy (NCBI): domain Eukaryota; kingdom Viridiplantae; phylum Streptophyta; class Magnoliopsida; order Poales; family Poaceae; genus Aegilops; species Aegilops speltoides. Next base: position 92,880,027 of record CM038147.1, on the reverse strand, counting down.
AATAGGACAGAGGGTTCTTGCCAATCCATTGAAGTAAGCCTGAATATACTTTGATATGTCCTATTTGAATTAAGCGCAATCCATAGTTATCATATGGAGCATTTTCTGTCATTTATATGCTGCAATATGAGTAGGGAGTGCTGAGCATCTATGGTGACTATCTCCTGGATGAGCCCTTATGTTTTTTTGTATCAGCTCTTGAAATGCACACACATGTTTGTTGGAGATTTTAGAGGCAATAAGGCCATAAATATTAAAACAACCAAGTGCTATTTCCTGGCATCAAATCTTTTGAAGCTAAACAATGTCATCAATTTAAAGTGTATATTGTGGTCTAAGTGCTGTATATCTGACATGCTGTTTCCTGAAACTTTCCTGGCATCAAAGCTTTTCAAGCTAAACAACGTCGCCAATTTAAAGGGTGTATTATTGTGTATATGCTGTATATCTGACATGCTGTTTCCTGTCAGTAAAGCTTTTTGAGCTAAAAAATGTCGTCAATTTAAAATGTGTATTATATCTAAGTGATTTATATCTGACATGCTGTTTCCTGAAACTTTCCTGGCATCAGAGCTTTTCAAGCTAAACAATGTTGTTAATTTAAAGTGTGTGGTATGGTCATTGGTCATTGCTATGTATCTGACATTCTCTTTTCTGGGCAGGGTACGTTTTCACTATGGACATCCTGATGTGTTTGATAGGATTTTTCACATTACAAGAGGTGGAATTAGCAAGGCTTCCTGTGGTATAAACTTAAGTGAAGATATTTTTGCTGGTATGTACTTTTCCACCTATTCTAACTCCTGTGGATTTTTGAGGGAAATTTAAGAACAGATAGGTCCCTGGGACATCCACATCCTCATATACTCCCTCCGTTCCCAAATAATTGTCTTTCTAGCCATCTCAAATGGACTACAACATACGGATGTATGTAGACATGTTTTAGAGTATAGGTTCACTCATTTTGCTCCGTATGTAGTCACTTGTTGAAATCTCTAGAAAGACAATTATTTAGGAACGGAGGGAGTATGTGACTCAAACTGGGTTTGACAACTGATTCACACATGGGCCTATATGGGCCTCAGACAGACTACTCTAAACTCGATTAAGACACTGATGCTACTCTTATCTAACACATTAACTAATATTCCAACATTCCCATTTCTGCTCTTGAACAACACAAACTTAAATTTTCTTTTTCAGGTTTCAACTCAACTCTGAGGCGAGGAAATGTCACCCATCACGAGTACATTCAAGTCGGAAAAGGACGTGATGTTGGGTTGAATCAAATTTCACTCTTTGAGGCCAAAGTAGCGTGTGGCAATGGAGAACAAGTGCTTAGCAGAGATATCTACCGTTTGGGCCACCGCTTTGACTTCTTCCGAATGCTCTCATGTTACTTCACAACTGTGGGATTTTATGTCAGCTCAATGGTACAAAACATCTACTTGCATCACATTTGTCTTGATTTGCCATCGTCCATGTTTTTTGATGTTATTATTACTGTGCAGATGGTTGTCATAATAGTATATGTTTTCTTGTATGGGAGGCTTTATTTAGCCTTAAGTGGACTTGAGTTTGCAATTATGAAGCAAGCACGAATGAGAGGCAACCGTGCTCTTGAGGCAGCCATGGGGTCCCAATCTATTGTGCAGCTAGGTCTTTTGATGGCCTTACCCATGTTTATGGAGATCGGACTGGAAAGGGGTTTTAGAAGCGCCCTGGGGGATTTCATCATCATGCAGCTACAGCTATGTGCAGTATTCTTTACCTTTTCCCTCGGGACAAAATCACATTATTTTGGCCGCACAATCCTCCACGGTGGTGCAAAATATAGAGCAACTGGCAGAGGCTTTGTTGTTCGCCATGTAAAGTTCGCTGAAAATTACAGAATGTATAGCAGGAGTCACTTTGTGAAAGGACTTGAGCTCATGTTACTACTTGTAGTGTATGAGCTCTATGGTGATGTGGCTACCGATTCCACTGCCTATGTTCTGCTGACATCATCTATGTGGTTCTTGGTAATCACATGGTTGTTTGCTCCATTCCTCTTCAACCCATCCGGATTTGAATGGCAAAAGGTGGTGGATGATTGGGATGATTGGAACAAATGGATAAGCAGCCGTGGCGGGATTGGTGTGCCGGCCAATAAGGCCTGGGAGTCGTGGTGGGAAGAGGAGCAGGAACATCTTCTGTCAACAGGCATCATCGGCCGCATATGGGAAATCATATTATCTCTCCGATTCTTCATGTTTCAGTATGGTATCATGTACCACCTGAATATCTCTAATGGCAACAAAAGCATATCAGTAAGTCATCCTTTATTTTTGCTAGTATTTTACAACTCTCCTCGAACTAAATGGATTTCATGAGACTGATTACATGAACTTTTTGATTGTTTATAATCACTGTTTACGGATACAATTTAGTGACTGTCCCTTCCAAATTTGATTTTGTGGCTTCAGATTTATGGTCTGTCTTGGCTGGTCATTGTAGCAGTAGTGTTGATCCTCAAGGTAAATTTCATTTGCTTGCTATCGATGAAATCAATAAGTATATATTGGTTGGCGTATGCCTCTAGTTTATGTCCTTGTTATGCTGCTGATATGGTGCCATTTCCTTAGGTGGTATCTATGGGAAGAAAGAAATTTAGTGCTGACTTCCAGCTTATGTTCCGGCTCCTCAAGTTGTTCTTGTTCATTGGATCTGTTGGAACTTTGGCGATTCTTTTCACCCTTCTGCACCTTACAGTTGGTGACATATTCGCCAGCTTCCTTGCCTTTGTACCCACAGGATGGGCCATTCTGCAGGTACGTCATCAGCACCAAAGCTTCCCTTTTGTTTTATTTTAAGGTTTTACTCCCAGCTTATCACGAGCAAGGAGCGAGGATGAGGAGCAGTATCAATTCATAGGGAGAGAGAAACGAGAGAATTTTGATCGAGTTAAAGGTGCTATTATCGAAATTGACATCTCTCACTGGCTCTAATCCGTTGGGCATCATTGCAACAGATATCACAGGCAAGCAAGCCAGTGGTGAAGGCTTTAGGGCTGTGGGGATCTGTGAAGGCCTTGTCCAGGGGGTACGAGTACCTTATGGGGATCGTGATCTTCGTGCCAGTGGCGGTTCTGGCATGGTTCCCTTTTGTCTCGGAGTTCCAGACGAGGCTGCTATTCAACCAGGCATTCTCCCGAGGCCTCCAAATCTCTCGCATTTTGGCTGGCGGAAAGAAGCAAAACTGAGGCGAGTCTAGGAGATGGAGTTCCATCACAGTAACCACACAGGGTAGACGGAGGCAGAAATTAGCTCCAGGTTTGTTGTTGGAGGGAGGCATCATATGGCTGCTAACATACTGACACTTTCAGAAGTTTCTTAGTCTTGTACACACAGGGCAGTTTTTCTTAGGCATTTCCCATGTATATCTCATGCTAATACACTCTTACCTCTGTTACTAGATTGGAGTACGTTGCTTGTATAGATAGATACATGCCCCCACAACAGTTGCGACAAAACATTACGGTGCTTTTAGAGGCAAAGATGATACAGATTTTTGTGCATGAAGCAACAAAACAGTTCGGTCTTTCAATATTGAGAGATCAAATCCATTTTTGTGCATGAAGATGTTTGTGTTGTGCTGTACGGTGTACCAGTCAGTTTCCTGCTTTGTGCTTGTGTTGTCTGAAACTCTGAATTTAGGCTGATGTTTAAACGCGCTGGCATTTCCCAGCTGGAACCCCTGCTTTATATAAAAAGCAGGGCTGTATGGCCTTTCTAAAAACAGTCTGAATTGATATTGCGTGAGATCTGTTTTTCTAGAATACAAGAGTACTACCTTGCACTGGTTCGGACTGTTGCAGCATATGAGCATAACATAAGTTGGACGGCTTTTTGCGTTATGTTTCATGCGTAGACAAGGATAGTGGGACAGAGGGTGTGAATTATGACGGTAGGTACAACTTAACATTAGGTGAAGGCTGACATGAGTTAAGATGGAGGACCTGAGTCTGTTATCCTTCCAGCTTTAAGCAGGCCACCTCACTGAATCTGAATTCACAAATGAGCTGAAGCAACATCGATTGCAATCATAGGAGACCGATACAGCTTTCAGCTTGTCCCTGCCCGATGTCTAATGATTCTCCGAGCGCAGACTGCCAATTAAGTACACACGAGGTGACTGAAATCTCACAACAACGGTCATGATATCACAGGCAAATTTATATTTTCTTCTGCTTTTCTAAAGTTTATTTTTCTGCTTTTTTGTTTCCCAGCTATTGCTGCATTTTAGTTCGAGCCACCATTTTCTACGGTCGGGCTGAGCATGTTTTCAGGGACGAATTCTCATTGTGCCTATCCCGTTCCCCTTCGCCCACCAGGCAAGAACCCTCAGTGTCGTGACTAGGTTTTGACGTGCAGAGAGTACACGACGCTTACCCCGCCAAAAAAAAGAGAGTACACGACGCTTGATCGTGAGGCCAACACCCAACAGTACTCATCAGGGGCGCACATCTGACAGTATCCTAGGCCCTAATGGAGGTCCAGAATCTTTGGTGGAAAGAGACGACGTGGTTGTCATGTACTCATGCTGATTACAGAATTGCCAAGTCTGGTCAAAACCATCATTTGGTCGGCACTGAGAGTTTTCCTTCTTTTTGAATGGACAGGAATTGAGAGTTGATGGGAGCTATATCAAAAACAATGAAATACATAAGTGCCATTTAGTAAGCGATGTTCAAATGGGAGCTGTAAATCATCCCGCATTCGGAAATTATTAAACAAATGGCAGTGACCAAAATAAGTTTTTTTTTACTTTTTTTTGAGGTGTAATAAGATTTTTTACTAGTAAAAAAAAGTCGCTCATGGGCAAAGCCCAGCACGAATCTTGGCGGCTCGCATCCTCTATTTTTTTTTTTTTTTTGCGAGAGAATTTCCGATCTATTCATCTTCAATCATGGCAGTACAACGAATACCAGAAATAATAGAAATCACATCCAGATCCGTAGACCACCTAGCGACAACTACCAAAGATTGAAGCGAGCGGCGCGCGCACACGTCATCGCCCTCCATCACCGAGTCGGGCACAACTTGTTGTAGTAGACGGTCGGGAAGTCGTCGTGCTAAGGCCCGTGGGACCAGCGCACCGAGCAAAGCAACCGCCGCAGATGAAGAATAACGTGATCGAAAAATCCAATTCAAGACACACGAACGTGAGCGAACAACGACGAGATCCGAGCAAATCCACCAAAGATAGATCCGCCGGAGACACACCTCCACCGCCCACCAACGATGCTAGACGCGCGCGGAACGGGGCTAGGCGGAGACCTTTATTCCATCTTCGAGGCCGCCGCCGCCTCGTCTTCCCGAAAGGGACACAAACCCTAGCAAACCGAAAAACGATTAAAACGGAGCCTCCCGCCGACCCTTGCCGAGATCCACTGCGCCCCCATGGCCCTAAGGCCATCGGAGAGGAGGTGGACCTGCGGCGGCGGCGGCGGGAGGCAAAAACCCTAGCTTTTTGTGGAGGAGAAGGAGGAGGCGGCGGCTAAAAGGACTCAGAATTGGCTCGCATCCTCTATTGCGGCGCTGCATCATGGACACGCCAGCCTGCCAAAGCCAAAGCCAAAGCGCCCCAATGCGATGCCACGAAAAAGCGATCAGCATCAGACACAGCCGCGCGACAAGCTGCTAAATAAACCCACATAAAAACACGCAGCGCCCGGAACGCCGTGCGGCGACCACGGTGCCGTGCGGGGGTGTCTGCGTCTCCTTCTCTCTCCTTCCTCTCGGCCGACGCGGCGCGAGGGAACGCCCGCACCGACCGCGGCACACGGGCCGAGGGAATGGCCGCCGCCGCCGCCGCCTCCTCGTCCACGTCCTCCACCTCCTCCTCGGCCGGCTCCTCCGCGTCCACCTCCACGCCCCGGCCCGCCCCGCGCCAGGCGCCGCACGCCGCCGCCGCGCCGTCGTCGTCCCCGGTCTTCCTCAACGTGTACGACGTGACCCCGGCCAACGGGTACGCGCGGTGGCTGGGCCTCGGCGTGTACCACTCGGGCGTGCAGGTCCACGGGGTGGAGTACGCGTACGGGGCGCACGAGGGCGCCGGGAGCGGCATCTTCGAGGTGCCCCCGCGGCGGTGCCCCGGCTACGCGTTCCGGGAGGCGGTGCTGGTGGGCACCACGGCGCTGACCCGCGCCGAGGTGCGCGCGCTCATGGCCGACCTCGCCGCCGACTTCCCGGGCGACGCCTACAACCTCGTCTCCCGCAACTGCAACCACTTCTGCGACGCCGCGTGCCGCCGCCTCGTCGCCCGCGCCCGCATCCCGCGCTGGGTCAACCGCCTCGCCAAGATCGGGGTCGTCTTCACCTGCGTCATCCCCAGCAACGGCAGCGGCAGGCACCAGGTGCGCCGCAAGGGGGAGCAGCTGCCTGCGGCCGCCCCCGTCAAGAGCCGCTCCGCGCGCCAGGCCGCCGCCCCGCCGCGGCCCAGGACCTTCTTCCGCTCCCTCTCCGTCGGTGGCGGCAAGAACGTCACGCCCCGCCCGCTCCAGACCCCGCCACCGACTCCGCCGGTGGCTCCCGCTCTGACGTTGACGACGCCGACACCGACGCCGTTGGCCTCCATGTAACGGCGCCATTACTCCTTTTCGTTTACAGCTCACACCTTCCTTTTTTGGAAAACTCTCCTTTTCAACCGACTGATTTCTTGCTCTTTTAAGTCGCCTTCATCTTGTGCCACGTGTTCCAGCAGGACCAACACACCGCTCCCATGGATCCCATCCGCGAGCTCTCCCTTTCTCTCTCTCTCTCTCTCTCTCTCTCTCTATCCCCAAACGTTTCTCCTTCCATGAGCTGGTGCTCCCTTGGCCCGTCCAACCACCGCTCGTCGCCGGCGCTTCACTACATGGAATCCACGAGTTGTGTAAAGGAGGTTCACCCACCGGTGAGTTTTACGAGAGCAGCTGTGATTTTGCAAGTCGGGGCATGAGCATGACCTCGCTGCTGTTTGGGGGTAGCTGACCGGCAGCAAGCCGGATGGTGTTTTGTGGCGAGCCGACCGTCAGCTCCGCATGCTGCAAAGAAGCGAGCCACTGGTGCTTCATGCCGGAGCCGTCGTGGTGCCGCGAAGGACCAGCCGCTTCGATGCTGCCGGGGCGCGGCTGGCCGCTGCTGCAGAGCGTCGCAGGCGCCGCGGAGGGTGAGCGTCTGGTGTGCTGCGTTGCAACTTCCGCCGCGCTACAAGACTGGAACCCACTCGCCGGTGCTGCATGCCGGATGGGGCGTGACGGCGTCGGGCCGCCGCTTCTGCGATGAAGCCCTCGTCACCAGCCGCCCGTGCTGCATTGAAGCCCTCATCGCCGGCCACCGGGGCTGCAATGAAGCCCTCGTTGCCGGCAACCGGTGCTGCAATGAAGCCCTCGTCGACGTGGTGCTGCCATGGAGCTTCACAAGACGTCGGGTACCCATTAGTGTTGCATTGTAGCTTTGCCGTGCCGCGCGGTGCCTCCATGGAGCTTCTCGGTGTCGTCGGTGTTGCTTCGGAGCTCTGCCCACTCCCGCGCTCAGTGCTGCCATGGAGCAGCGGCGGCGGCTCTTGGTGCTGCCATGCAGCGGTCACCACCGACTCTCCGAGCTGCGATGCAGCACCCGGTGTTGTATTGGAGCGCTCGCCGGTGCTGCGAGGTCGCATGAGTAGGTGCCACGGTTCGTTATGCATCATCGTTGTTGGCTGCAGAGAGAAGCGTTGGGCGTGGAGGATGCAAGACAAAGAGGAGAAAGATGATGTGGGCGTTGCGTTGCTGAAGAAAGGGTGCACGTGCTCCAGCTGTCACATCGGACGAACGCGCTAACTTCAATCCAACGGTGGCCAAGGCGGTTTAAAAATCCTGTCGATCATCCGACTTATGCGTAGTAGCGGCCCTCCTTTTTTTCCTTCGACAGTTACCTGAATTTTGTGCATAGTACTCCCCGAGATTAAGATTTGTGCTCTGCTAGTACTGCACTGTCACCATGATTACCAGTAGTAACTGCAGTTCATTAGGCTATTAATTTCCGAATTTGTCTGGCTTTACTACCTAGATACACCTGGCTGGCTAGCTGTGTGCCTGTGTCACTGTCCGCTGCCAAATCGCCATTAATGATTACTAATTTGGGTCGCTGTTACGCAGTACATTTACGTTACGTTGCGGTTAACGACGTCTATGATGCAATTGTTTGTTGTGTGGCATGGATCCAATTCTATCTGGCGACTGGCGAGCCATCCAATAGGAATATATTCGTTCTTCCTTTCGCCCATTCTTTGGAGTAAACAACCATATGGCCGAAGTCTTGTTTGGATTTTCAACTAGATAAAAGCTGCACAGGCTAAGCCCCCGACCGATCGATATGCTTTTGCTGATGCAGAGAATTCCCCGTGTCTGGACACTGCACCTGTCATCACACTGGCGTTGTCATGGGACACGATTAGATTAGTCCTCGTGTTGTTGTTGTTTCTTGCATGATTGCGTCCGGCCTTTGTGCCTATCTGGAAATGCGGAGGGAGGGATAATTTTAACGTGACTTGTCGCATGAAAGGCGAGCTTGCTTCGACAGAAATCTTGGGGAGCTCGCCGGTTGCGTGTCCAGCTCGCCTCGCCGTTGACCGGCGACCGGCCGGCGACGGCGTCCATGCCGGTGGTGGACACGGCGGCGCAGGGTCAGAACTGGGCACCGACGGGAGGAGGAGGGTTCGCATTTGTGGAGGACGCCATCACGCAGCACAGTGCGCCACATTGACCTTGACCCATCCGATCAGGATGGACGGGCCATTATCGATCCTTCGGCGATCACCTCGCTGGACCCCGGCGGCCGGGCTGGGTTCGGTGCACGGGATGTGATGCCGCAGCGGCGCCTCTCGATCGGCTACAGGAGAGAAGTACGATCGCTGTGCTGCGCTGTGCTCGCCCTCTCGCCCTCTAGTAGGTCGTCGTCGAGGGACGAGAGCTACCTACGGCCATAGGGTATGGGCGTCGTACGCGGTGCCTTTTCCCCGGCTTGTCCCCTTGCCGGCCGCTGGAATCAATCGCATCGATGAATTCATTGGGGGGCTGCAAGGTTGGGTGCGGCCGGAATCATTCGTCCACGCGACGTGCCCCCCCATGGCACAGGGCTTTTTTTTCGGCGGGTGGGGTTGTTGCACTTGCACTGCGCCCACGAACCGGCTGCGCTGGTGCAGTGCTGTGGTGTGCGCTGGTGCACACGCCGCCTGCGCAAATAATTCGCCGCTGCCTGGCGCGGCCGGCCGCGACCTCGTCCTCTCCGGTCCCCGGATGTTGCCTGGCGCCACCGACGTGTGCCCGACTATACTGTACTTTTTTTTTTGGGGAAGACTATACTGTAGTTGACTTCGTGTCTGTTTTATATGGCACGGACCTAGCCTGCATGAAAGAGAAAATGATGTCATTTTCAAGTAAGCCCAAGGATGGCCATGGCCATCTCGACAACTGTATGCAGACAGTTTATACGGGTCATCGATCTTCCTTTCATGTGCCTCTACTCGCTCTGCTTTTATTAACTCTGCATATTGATTTTGTCCTAAGTCAAACTGCATATAGTTTGATCAAATTTGTGGAAAACAACAAGTATGTATCCAAGGATGAATCTAATGGTATGGGTCTTGTATTGTAGATGTTAATATAATTTTTCTATTAAACTTGACGAAGATTTATAAAGTCCGACTTAAGACAAAGTTAGTATGTAGATAAACTAAAAACCGCCGGAGTATATTCATAATAGCACCAATTCCAAACTTTGAAAATGATTTATGCACAATAACTACTACAAGTATTATTCTAGCGCAAGGCCCTTGCCAACTCAGTGCTTTAACTAAAATACATCAGTCCACAAATCATTGTTGTACTTCTCGTATTTTGATGTCCGAAAATCTCGCTCTTAGAGTTTTCAATATAATATTTTTTTATTAGAAAAGAGGTTGGCGCCTGGCTTTAAATTAATGAAGCCCTTACAACCAACGGTATAGTACAACATAGGAAAACAAAACAAAGAAAGAGCCTCGGCAAGATACATGGGCGCCCAGAGGCTATAACAAAGCTCAAAAGAAATGAGACGCTGGAGCCCTCATACATGATCGAACGACCATTGCTGCGAATGGAGACGACTCGAGAAGAAGATCAGCTGACACAGGGGGTTATGACAATGCCATCGCCTGGGTGCCCAGTAGACTAGCGTCATCATGTTCCAACGCCAGAAGGAACCCCCAGCTCCTCGCCCCGGCTCGAGAGGCGCCGCACCGTCGGACGAAGTGATACGGGATGCCTCGGAAATTATCTTTCATGGTGCCAAAGAATTCACAAGGAGCAGCAACTATCTTTCTCAAGTGGCAAGGAACAAGAGGAAACACTCTCAAATATATTGCAGCAGATAACTAGCTTGGTTTACAAGGATGCAACCCAAATCATGAAACTTGTGAACCTAAGAATCATAAGAGGGAACCACAAGGATCCTATATGAATTGAGGACATGCCCTCCAATCCACACACATGAGCTAACACTCAAAGATACTAGTGCCACAGCACAACACAACATCATCAACTATCTACAAACATAAACTTAGAAATCTCATCCCCCCTTCACATGGAACAACTAGGGAGTACTTATACTAGAAGCACCTACTAGATAGGTGTGAAAACAACTCAAAATGAATGGTAAATTCGTGAGCCCCAAGCTGTAGCAGGAGCAAACTTGTTGAGCCTCGCGCTGTAATTAATTGCTGGACAACTTGCATGGAAATTTGCACAACTTTTGACTCAAGACCTCAAATGATGGACATTTTTTTAATGAAAGCTGACTTCAAAGACCATCTTTTCCAGCCTCTAAAACGTGCTAGACCCTTCTATAATTAATTAGGTTTAGGTGGGAAGTTGCAGCTGGAAATCTGACGTGTTATTTCTCCCAAAAATAGGCACCGGAAGCTTCCCCACTAAGATAATGGTTTTGCACATGTCCTCCTTTGGCTGCTCTACTGGTTTAACATTTGTGCTAGCATGAACCTCAATCTTTGATGCCTTGGTCATGATCTGGTCCACATCATTCTCCCTTCCTTCAAACAAAACCATCCTCGGTTTTGAGGTATTCTTTTTGTACTTCTTCATGTGTGGGAATTGCTCAACCTTGAGTGCTTGATCCACCATAGGTTCCAAGACATGGTTCGCTCCTTGATGCATGAAGAAATACTTATTAGACCTCCCATGGTGAGTAGCATTGTGATCAAACTGCCATGTCCTTCCCAAAAAAAAGATGACAAGCTTGCATTGGCACCACATCACATACCACATTGTCCACATAACTTCCTACTGAAAATTGCATCCTAGCACGATGGGTAATCTTCAACTTACCAACACCATTCAACCACTTAACATAATATGGTTGGGGCTGCCTCCATGTTGATATCCCAAGAGCATGCACAAGATCACTACTAATGATGTTGTTGTAGCTGCCTCCATTGATGACCACCTTGCAGTTTTTGTCCTTGATCTTGCAAATGGATTGGAACACGTTCTGTCGCCGGCCCTTCTCAACAATAGGAGCATCATCATGAGCCACTTTGCGAACCATGAGATTAACACCATCTCCTCCATCTGAACTCAGAGGTGCTCCGGTCTCAAAAGTACAATATTTTGCATCTTTCTTCTCAGATTCAGATTTTCCACTTGAGTCATCGGTGACATATCCATCATTTGTGAGCAGCACCTTCTTCAAATTAGGACAATCCTTCTTGAAGGGACCTCTACCCTTGCATGTATGGCACTGAATATTACTAATGCGAGTGGCAGGAGTATTGGAAGATTCAGCCTTTGATGCAATAGCTTCTTTTGCAGTCATCTTGTTGTGTGACCGTAAATCTGTGGCAACGCTTCTGAAAGGATCGAGAAGAGGTGTCTAGAGGGGGGGGGGTGAATAGACTCTAAGTAAGAAAAGTTGCAATTTTTAATCTCTTTAAGTTGAAGTGGAGTTTCGGCACAAGTTTTAACATTCACAATACATATCAAGCAAGCATGACAAGAGTATATGAGCAGCATAAAGTAAAGCATGCAAATTGCAAGAATGTAAAGGGATGGGATTGGAGTGTGCAAATGCAATTTGGAGACACGGAGATTTTTTATCCGTGGTTCCGATAGGTGGTGCTATCGTACATCCACGTTGATGGAGACTTCAACCCACGAAGGGTAACGGTTGCGCGAGTCCACGGAGGGCTCCACCCATGAAGGTTCCACGAAGTAGCAACCTTGTCCATCCCACCATGGTCGTCGCCCACGAAGGACTTGCCTCACTCGGGTAGATCTTCACGAAGTAGGTGATCTCCTTGCCCTTACAAACTCCTTGGTTCAACTCCACAATCTTGACGGAGGCTCCCAAGTGACACCTAACCAATCTAGGAGACACCACTCTCCAAGAGGTAACAAATGGTGTGTTGATGACGAACTCCTTGCTCTTGTGCTTCAAATGATAGTCTCCCCAACCCTCAACACTCTCTCACGGGATTTGAATTTGGTGGAAATAAGATTTGAGTGGAAAGCAACTTGGGGAAGGCTAGAGATCAATATTTATGTGGTAGGAATGGAAAATCTTGACCTCAACACAAGTGTAGGTGGTTCTCTCTCAGAAAATGTATGTTGTAAGTGTAGGCATGTTCTGATGGCTCTCTTTACGAATGAAGAGTGGGTGGAGGGGTATATATAGCCTCCACACAAAAACTAACCGTTACACACAATTTACCAAACTCGGTGGGACCGAATCGTGAAACTCGGTCAGACCAATTTAGTTCATAATGTGATCGTTAGGAATTTCGGTGGGTCCGATATGATCAATTTGGTAGGACCGATGTGCTAGGGTTAGGGTAAAGCCTCAACTCGGTTTGACCGATTACACAAACTCGATGGGACCGATTTTGGTAATAAGCAAAACAGAGAGTTGGCCAGGCAAACTCGGTGGGACCGATTGCATATCTCGGTGGGACCGAAATCCCATCGGTGAGACTGACTTGATTAGGGTTTCTGGCAGTGGCTATGTCAAGAGAACTCGGTGGCGCCAGATAGAAAGATTCGGTAGGGCCGAGTTTGACTTTTGGTTTGGGACAAATGTGGATGTGAGAAAGTGGTTGAGGGCTTTGGAGCATATCACTAAGCACTTTGAGCAAGCAAGTCATTAAGCAACACCTCATCCCCTCTTAATAGTATTGGCTTTCCTATGGACTCAATGTGATCTTGGATCACTAAAAGTAAATGTAGAGTCTTGTGCTTTGAGCTTGAGCCAATCCTTTGTCCTTAGCATCTTGAAGGGGTTCCACATCCTCTAGTCCATGCCACTCCATTGTTGAACTTATCTGAAACATACTAGGTAAGAGTATTAGTCCAACAAGAGATATGTTGACATTAATTACCAAAATCACCCAGGGAGCGCTTGTGCTTTCAGCTTCCCTCTATTTCTCGCTGAACTGAACCTCTCCAAGTGCTTGATGTATAGGTTTGTTGGCTGCAATTTTGACGACGCTTCAGCTGCTTGATGTCTACTACACAACCTTCTTCTTGTAGACATTGTTGGGCCTCCAAGTGCAGAGGTTTGTAGGACAGTAGCAACTTTCCCTCAAGTGGATGACCTAAGGTTTATCAACCCGTGGGAGGCGTAGTATGAAGATGGTCTCTCTCAAACAACCCTGCAACCAAATAGCAAAGAGTCTCTTGTGTCCCCAACACACTCAACACAATGCTAAAATGTATAGGTGCACTAGTTCGGCGAAGAGATGGTGATACAAGTGCAATATAGATTGTAGATATAGGTTTTTATAATATGAAAATATAAAAACAGCAAGGTAACTAGTAACAAAAGTGAGCACAAACGGTATTGCAATGCTTCGAAACAAGGCCTAGGGTTCATAATTTCACTAGTGCAAGTTCTCTCAACAATGATAACATAATTAGATCATATAAAAACCCCTCAATGTGCAACAAGGAGTCACTCCAAAGTCACTAATAGAGGAGAAGAAACGAAGAGATTATTGTAGGGTACGAAACCACCTCAAAGTTGTTCTTTCCGATCAATCCATTGGGCTATTCCTATAAGTGTCACAAATAGCCCTAGAGTTCGTAGTAAACCACCTTAAGACACACATCAACCAAAACCCTAATGTCACCTACATACTCCAATGTCACCTCAAGTATCCGTGGGTATGATTATACGATATGCATCACACAATCTCAGATTCATCTATTCAAACCAACACAAAGAACTTCAAAGAGTGCCCCAAAGTTTCTACCAGAGAGTCAAGACGAAAACGTGTGCCAACCCCTATGCATAAGTTCACAAGGTTATAGAACCCGTGATAACCCACAAGTGTAGGGGATCGCACCAGCTTTCGAGGGTAAAGTATTCAACCCAAATTTATTGATTCAACACAAGGGGAGCCAAAGAATATTCTTGAGTATTAGTAGTTGAGTTGTCAATTCAACCACACCTGGATAACTTAGTATCTGCAGCAGAGTATTTAGTAGCAAAGTAGTATGATAATAAAGGTAACGGTGGCAAAAGTAAAGATAATAGTTTTTGGGTTTTTGTAGTAGTTGCAACAGTAGTAACGGAAAAGTAAATAAGCGAAGAACAATATGTGAAAAGCTCGTAGGCAATGGATCAGTGATGGATAATTATGCCGGATGCGATTCCTCATGTAATAGCTATAACATAGGGTGACACAGAACTAGCTCCAATTCATCAATATAATGTAGGCATGTATTTCATAAATAGTCATACGTGCTTATGGAAAAGAACTTGCATGACATCTTTTGTCCTACCCTCCCGTGGCAGCGGGGTCCTAGCGGAAACTAAGGGATATTAAGGCCTCCTTTTAATAGAGAACCGGAACAAAGCATTAAAACATAGTGAATACATGAACTCCTCAAACTACGGTCATCACCGAGAAGTATCCCGATTATTGTCACTTCGGGGTTGTCGGATCATAACACATAATAGGTGACTATAGACTTGCAAGATAGGATCAAGAACACACATATATTCATGAAAACATAATAGGTTCAGATCTGAAATCATGGCACTCGGGCCCTAGTGACAAGCACTAAGCATAGCAAAGTCATAGCAACATCAATCTCAGAACATAGTGGATACTAGGGATCAAACCCTAACAAAACTAACTTGATTACATGGTAAATCTCATCCAACCCATCACCGTCCAGCAAGCCTACGATGGAATTACTCACACACGGCGGTGAGCATCATGAAATTGGTGATGGAGGATGGTTGATGATGACGACGGCGACGAGTCCCCCTCTCCGGAGCCCTGAACGGACTCCAGATCAGCCCTGAGAGATTAGGGCTTGGCGGCGGCTCCATGTCGTAAAATGCAATGAAACTTTCTCTTTGATTTTTCTCTCCTCGAACGTGAATATATGGAGTTGGAGTTGAGTCGGTGGAGGTCCAGGGGGCCCACGAGATAGGGGGCGCGTCCAGGGGGAGGGGCGCGCCCCCTGTCTCGTGGATAGGGTGTGGGCCCCCTAGTCTTGATTCTTTCGCCAATATTTTTTATATTTTCCAAAAAGTCGCTCCGTGGATTTTCAGGACATTCCGAGAACTTTTCTTTTTTACACGTAAAACAACATCATGGCAGTTCTGCTGAAAACAGCGTCAGTCCGGGTTAGTTTCATTCAAATCATGCAAGTTAGAGTCCAAAACAAGGGCAAAAGTGTTTGGAAAAGTAGATACATTGGAGACGTATCAACTCCCCAAGCTTAAACCTTTGCTTGTCCTCAAGCAATTCAGTTGATAAACTAAAAGTGATAAAGAAAAACTTTTACAAACTCTATTTTCTCTTGTTGTTGTAAATATGTAAAGCCAGCATTCAAGTTTTCAGCAAGTATTATGAACTAACCATACTCACAATAACACTTAAGTCTCACAACTACTCATATCAATAGCATAATCAGCTAGCGAGCCATAATAATAAAACTCGGATGACAACACTTTCTCAAAACAATCATAACATGATATAACAAAATGGTATCTCTCTAGCCCTTTCTGAGACCGCAAAACATAAATGCAGAGCACCTTTAAAGATCAAGGACTGACTAAACATTGTAATTCATGGTAAAAGAGATCCAGTCAAGTCATACCCAATATAAACCAATAGTAATGAATGCAAATGACAGTGTGCTCTCCAGCGGGTGCTTTTTAATAAGATAGGCCCTTCGCAGAGGGAAGCAGGGATTTGTAGAGGTGCCAGAGCTCGATTTAAAAAAAAAGAGATTGAATAACATTTTGAGCGGCATACTTTTCCTGTCAACGCAACAACTATGAGATGGCTGTATCTTCCATACTACATGCATTATAGGCAGTTCCCAAAAAGAATGGTAAAGGTTTATACTCCCCCAACCACCAACAAGCATCAATCCATGGCTTGCTCGAAACAACGAGTGCCTCCAACAAACAACAGCCCTGGGGGAGTTTTGTTTAATTATTTTGATTTGCTTTGATATTTTTGGATCATGGGACTGGGCATCCCGGTTACCGGCCCTTTCTCGTGAATGAGGAGCGGAGTCCACTCCTCTTGAGAATAACCCACCTAGCATGGAAGATATAGGCAGCCCTAGTTGAAACATGAGCTGCTCGAGCATACAAAACAGAATGTCATTTGAAGGTTTGGAGTTTGGCACATACAAATTTACTTGGAACGGTAGGTAAATACCGCATATAGGAAGGTATAGTGGACTCATATGGAACAACTTTGGGGTTTAAGGAGTTTGGATGCACAAGCAGTATTCTCGCTTAGTACAGGTGAAGGATAGCAAAAGACTGGGAAGCGACCAACTGAGAGAGCGACAACAGTCATAAACATGCATTAAAATTAATTTACACCGAGTACAAGCATGAGTAGGATATAATCTACCATGAACATAAATATCATGAAGGCTATGTTGATTTGTTTCAACTACATGCGTGAACATGTGCCAAGTCGAGTCACTCTATACATTCAAAGGAGGATACCATCCCATCATACCACATCATAATCATTCTAATAGCATGTTGGCACGCAAGGTAAACCATTATAACTCATAGCTAATCAAGCATGGCACAAGCAACTATAATCTCTAAATGTCATTGCAAATATGTTTACTTCATAATAAGCTGACTCAGAAACGATGAACTCATCATATTTACAAAAACAAGAGAGGTCGAGTTCATACCAGCTTTTCTCATCCCAATAAGTCCATCATATATCGTCATTATTGCCTTTCACTTGCACGACCGAACGATGTGTATAATAATAAGAGTGCACATGCATTGGACTAAGCTGGAATCTGCAAGCATTCAACTCAAGAGAGAAGACAAGTAATATGGGCTCTAAGTTAAATAAACAATCATGCATATGAGAGCCACTAAACATTTTCAATGTGGTCTTCTCGACCCCCAAAGGAAAGAAAAGAAAATAAAACTATTTACACGGGAAAGCTCCCAACAAGTAAGAAGAAGAACTAGAAATCTTTTTGGGTTTTCATTTTAATTTCTACTACAAGCATGGAAATTAAACTAACTAATTTTTTTTGTTTTTTCTTAAGGTTTATCAAACACGCAAGAAGAAAACTAGAAAAACAAATTTAAACTAACATGGATAATAAAATGAAAGAGTATGAGCACCGACGACTAGTGTGTGAACATCAATGTAAGGTCGGTGAGAAATACGTACTCCCCCAAGCTTAGGCTTTTGGCCTAAGTTGGTCTAGTACCAAGGACCGCCTGGCTGATATCCATAAGTGAAACTAGGGTCGTACTGAGATGCAGCGGCAACCGCCTCTTGAGCCGCGACGTGTTGGCGAGCTGCCTCCGCTCTCCCCTCATGTTCAGCTGCTTCCTACCTGGTGACAACATATATTCCTTTTGTCTAATAATCAAAAAGGTGGGGAGCAGGAAGAGTAACATGGACGACGTTGCGTCTGTCATAGATTAGTCGATATTGGAGGAATTGTTCATTCCTCCATAGAAATTGATGATATATCATAGCTTCATAATCCAAATAAACATGAGGTATCAACATATCTCCCTCTCGTGGGGATATACCAAGATAATTAGCCACACGAGTTGCATAACTTCCTCCAAATAAATCTCCCTTTCTACTATTATTCTGCAACCTACGTGCAACTATCGCCCCCAAGTTATAACCTTTATAACCTGACACAACACTCTTGAGGACACAAAGATCAGGGACACACATGTGACATGCTTTGTCTTTACCGTTAATGCATCTACCAATAAAGAGAGCAAAATAATGTATAGCAGGAAAATGAATGCTCCCTATGGTAGCTTGTACAATATCCCTAGATTCTCCCATAGTAATACTAGCAAGAAAAATCTCTAAATTCAGATTTGTGAGGATCATTAATATTACCCCACTGCGGGAGCTTGCAAGCAGTTGTGAAATCCTCTAAGTCCATGGTATAATATGTATCATAAATATCAAATATGACACTAGGAGAATTACGCGCACAGTTATATTTAAACCTCCGCACAAAAGAATCAGTCAATTGATAGTACTGAGGACACTTATCTTGTAAGAAGTCCTCCAGCTCGGCATTACGTACAAACGCGTCAAATTCCTCCTTAAAGCCTGCTTCGACCATAAAATTATCGGATGGCCACTCACAAGCTCGTACATCCGTGTCCCTCGGCAATTCAACATCTTGCTCACGTATGGCAATCCTGGGCCCTTTCTTCACCGCGGAACCACCCTGGTACATTCTTCTAAGCATAATTCTTTTTCTGAAATAATTCTGAAATTTTAGTAACGTCAAAATAAAGTGAATAAAACTAAACAAGATTGATAGCAACTACTCCTACAAGTGCCTAGAGCCTATATCATGCATTGGAATTGCTTGGGACCTCATAAATTCAACATGCAAGCTCAAGAACATGGTCACCTATGCAACAAAATTTGCAATGAATAAAGCACTAGAACAAAAACTAATTGGACTAATGGAGGAATCACATACCAAGCAACAATCTCCCAAAGCAGTTTTCTGAATGGAGCTTTGAGCAAGGAGGTCGAAAATCGCAGCAAAATGAGCTAGAACTCGTGCTTGAGCTGGATGAGGATTTTTTGGGTAGAAGATGAAGTGTGTGGGTGCTGGCATAAGTGGAGAGGGGCCACTAGGGGCCCACGAGACAGGGGGGCGCGCCCAGGTGGGGTGGGCGCGCCCTCCACTCTCGTGGCCTGGTGCTTGCCCCTCCTGCAGTGTTTTCAGTGCCTAAAATCCTCAAATATTCCATAAAAAATAATACTAAATTTGCAAGGCATTTGGAGCACTTTTATTTTCGGGATCTTTTTTTAATGCACGGATAATTCAGAAAACAGATAGATAATAATATTTTTGCATTATTTATTCTAAATAACAGAAAGTAAAAAGTGGGTACAGAAGGTTGTGCCTTCTAGTTTCATCCATCTCATGATCATTAAAATGAATCCACTAACAAGGTTGATCAAGTCTTGTTAACAAACACATTCCAAATATCATGGAACTGGAGAAATTTCGAAGAACACTAAGTTACCTCAACGGGGATATGAAAATCCCCAACAATTAGAATATCATACTTTTTCTTGACAGTAGGGAGAGGAAATTCAAAACCTCCAATAATGATAGTTGGAACTTTTCCAATAGAATTGATGCTATGAACTTGAGATTGTTTCCTCAGAAAGTGTACCGTATGCTCATTACCATTAACATGAAAAGTGACATTGCCTTTGTTGCAATCAATAACAGCCCCTGCAGTATTCAGGAAAGGTCTACCAAGGATAATCGACATACTATCGTCCTCGGGAATATCAAGAATGACAAAGTCCGTTAAGATAGTGAAATTTGCAACCACAACAGGCGCATCCTCGCAAATACTGACAGGTATAGCAGTTGATTTATCAACCATTTGCAAAGATATTTCAGTAGGTGTCAACTTATTCAATTCAAGTCTACGATATAAAGAGAGAGAGAGAGGCATAACACTAACACCGACTCCAAGATCACATAAAGCAGTTCTAACATAATTTCTTTTAATGGAGCATGGTATAGTTGGTACACCCGGATCTCCAAGTTTCTTTGGTATTCCACCCTTAAAAGTGTAATTAGCAAGCATGGTGGAAAATTTCAGCTTCTGCTATCTTTCTTTTATTTGTAATAATATCCTTCATATACTTAGCATAAGGATTTACTTTCAGCATATCAGTTAAGCGCATACGTAAGAAAATAGGTCTAATCATTTCAGCAAAGCGCTCAAAATCTTCATCATCCTTTGTCTTGGATGGTTTAGGAGAAAAGGGCATGGGTTTATGAACCCATGGTTCTCTTTCTCTATCGTGCTTCCTAGCAAAAAAATCTCTCTTATCATAACGTTGATTCTTTGATTGTGGGTTATCAAGATCAACAGCAGGTTCAATCTCTACTTCATTGTTTTTGCTAGGTTGAGCATCAACATGAACATTATCATTAACATTATCACTAGGTTCATGTTCATCACCGATTGTGTTTCAAAGATCGAAATAGAAATATTATTGGGATTCGAGGTGTGTCTACAGTAGGTTCACTAGAAGCATGCAAAGTTCTATCTTTTTCTTTTTCTTCTTTTTTAGAAGAACTAGGTGCCTCTAGATTATTTCTCTGAGAACCTTGCTCGATTATCTTAGGGTGGACTTTAGGATACAAAGGTTCCTGAGTCATTCTACCAGTTCTAGTAGCCACTCTAACAGCAAAGTCATTTTTATTATTTAATTCATCAAGCAAATCATTTTGAGCTTTGAGTACTTGCTCAGCTTGAGTAGCAACCATAGAAGTATATTTGCTAATGAGTTTAAGTTCACCTTTAACTCTAGCCATATTATCGCTCACGCGTCCTACCTCGAAAGCATTATTCTTTAACTCTCTACCAACATAAGCATTAAAACTTTCTTGTCTAGCCATAAAGTCATCAAATTCATCTAAGCATGGGCTATGAAATTTAGTAGAGGGGATTTCAAATTTATCATATCTATAGAGAGAATTTACCTTTACTACCCGTGTCGGGTTATCAAGACAATGTGATTCTTCAATAGGCGGTATATTAAGACCATGTATTTCTTCAATATGAGGTAAATTCTTAACATCTTCAGCTTTAATACCTTTTTCTTTCATTGTTTTCTTTGCCTCTTGCATATCTTCAGGACTGAGAAATAAAACACCTCTCTTCTTCGGAGTGGGTTTAGGAATAGGCTCAGGAGTTGGCTCAATTGGTTCAGGAATTGCCTCGAGAATTGGCTCAGGAAGAGTCCAATTATTTTCATTAGTCAACATATTATTCAATAGTAATTCAGCTTCAATCATTGTTCTTTCCTGAAAACACAACCAGCACAACTATCCAAGTAGTCCTTGGAAGCATCGATTAGTCCATTATAAAAGATATCAAGTATTTCATTTTTCTTGAGAGGATGATCGAGCAAAGCATTAAGTAACAGAGAAGCCTCCCCAAGCTTGTGGGAGACTCTCTTCTTTGATTTGCACAAAATTATATATTTCCATAAGGCAGCTTGTTTCTTATGAGCAGGGAAATATTGAGCAGAGAAGTAATAAATCATATCCTGGGGACTACGCACACAACCAGGAGCAAGAGAATTATAACAAGTCTTAGCATCACCCTTTAATGAGAACGGAAATATCTTAAGGATATAAAAATAGCGAGACTTCTCATCATTAGTAAACAGGGTGGCTATATCATTTAACTTGGTAAGATGTGCCACAACAGTTTCAGATTCAAGGCCATAAAAAGGATCAGATTCAACTAAAGTAATAATCTCAAGATCAACAGAGAATTCATAATCCTTATCAGTAACACAGATAGGTGAAGTAGCAAAAGCAGGGTCAGGTTTCATTCTAGCATTAAGAGACTGCTGCTTCCATTTAGCTAATAATTTCTTAAGATCATATCTATCAAAGCAAGCAAAGATAGCTCTAGCAGCTTCTTCATTCATAACATAACCCTTAGGAACAACATGCAATTCATAATCATTGGGATAATTTCATCATCACTATCATCAATAATAGCATCTTAAATAATTTCATTCCCCCTAACTCTAGCAAGTTGTTCATCAAGAAATTCACCTAGTGGCAAAGTAGTATCACGCACAGAAGTAGTTTCATCATGCATAGCAGAAGTGGCATCATCAATAACATGCGACATATCAGAATTCATAGCAATAGCAGGTTTAGGTGTCGCAAGCTTACTAATAACGGAAGGAGAATCTAGTGCAGAGATAGATGGCAGTTCCTTACCTCCCCTCGTAGTTGAGGGCAAAATCATAGTTATGTCATCTTTCAAGTTCTTCATAGTGATCAACAGATATAAATCCCAAGTGACTCAGAAAATAGAGCTATGCTCCCCTGCAACGGCACCAGAAATTAGTCTTGATAACCCAAAAGTGTAGGGGATCGCAACAGCTTTCGAGGGTAAAGTATTCAACCCAAATTTATTGATTCGACACAAGGGGAGCCAAAGAATATTCTTGAGTATTAGTAGTTGAGTTGTCAATTCAACCACACCTTGATAACTTAGTATCTGCAGCAAAGTATTTAGTAGCAAAGTAGTATGATAATAAAGGTAACGGTGGCAAAAGTAAAGATAATAGTTTTTGGGTTTTTGTAGTAGTTGTAACAGTAGCAACGGAAAAGTAAATAGGCGAAGAACAATATGTGAAAAGCTCGTAGGCAATGGATCAGTGATGGATAATTATGCCGGATGAGATTCCTCATGTAATAGCTATAACATAGGGTGACACAGAACTAGCTCCAATGCATCAATGTAATGTAGGCATGTATTCCGTAAATAGTCATACATGCTTATGGAAAAGAACTTGCATGACATCTTTTGTCCTACCCTCCCGTGGCAGCGGGGTCCTAGCGGAAACTAAGGGATATTAAGGCCTCCTTTTAATAGAGAACCGGAACAAAGCATTAGCACATAGTGAATACATGAACTCCTCAAACTACGGTCATCACCGAGAAGTATCCCGATTATTGTCACTTCGGGGTTGTCGGATCATAACACATAATAGGTGATTATAGACTTGCAAGATAGGATGAAGAACACACATATATTCATGAAAACATAATAGGTTTAGATCTGAAATCATGGCACTCGGTCCCTAGTGACCAGGATTAAGCATAGCAAAGTCATAGCAACATCAATCTCAGAACATAGTGGATACTAGGGATGAAACCCTTACAAAACTAACTTGATTACATGGTAAATCTCATCCAACCCATCATCGTCCAGCAAGCCTACGATGGAATTACTTACACAGGGCGGTGAGCATCATGAAATTGGTGATGGAGGATGGTTGATGATGATGACGGAGACGAATCCCCCTCTCCGGAGCCCTGAACGGACTCTAGATCAGCCCTCCCGAGAGAGATTAGGGCTTGGCGGCGGCTCCGTGTCGTAAAACGCGATGAAACTTTCTCTCTGATTTTTTTCTCCTTGAACGTGAATATATGGAGTTGGAGTTGAGGTCGGTGGAGGTCCAGGGGGCCCACGAGATAGGGGCGCGCCGAGGAGGGGCGCCCCTGTCTCGTGGATGTGTGTGGCCCCGATCTTGATTCTTTGCCAATGTTTTTTATATTTTCCAAAAATTCGCTTCGTGGATTTTCAGGACATTCTGAGAACTTTTCTTTTCTACACATAAAACAACATCATGGCAGTTCTGCTGAAAACAGCGCCAGTCCGGGTTAGTTTCATTCAAATCATGCAAGTTAGAGTCCAAAACAAGGGCAAAAGTGTTTGGAAAAGTAGATACATTGGAGACGTATCAACCCGCAAGTTGATCACCAAAACATACATCAAGTAGATCACGTGGATATCCCATTGTCACCACAGATGAGCATATGCAAGACATACATCAAGTGTTCTCAAATGCTTAAAGACTCAATCCGATAAGATAACTTTAAGGGAAAACTCAATCCATTACAAGAGGTAGAGGGGGAGAAACATCATAAGATCCAACTATAATAGCAAAGCTCGTGATACATCAAGATCATGCCATATCAAGAACACGAGAGAGAGAGAGAGAGAGAGAGAGAGATCAAACGCATAGCTACTGGTACATACCCTCAGCCCCGAGGGTGAACTACTCCCTCGTCGTCATGGAGAGCGCCGGGATGATGAAGATGGCCACCGGTGATGATTCCCCCCTCCGGCAGGGTGCTAGAACAGGGTCCCGATTGGTTTTTGGTGGCTACAAAGGCTTGCGGCGCGGAACTCCTGATCTAGGTTTCTTTTGTTGGGGAACGCGGTAATTTCAAAAATTTCCTACACACACGCAAGATCATGGTGATTGATAACCCACAAGTGTAGGGGATCGCAACAGCTTTCGAGGGTAGAGTATTCAACCCAAATTTATTGATTCGACACAAGGGGAGCCAATGAATATTCTTAAGTATTAGCAGTTGAGTTGTCAATTCAACCACACCTGGATAACTTAGTATCTGCAGCAAAGTATTTAGTGGCAAAGTAGTATGATAGTAATGGTAATAGTGGCAAAAGTAAAGATAATAGTTTTGTAGTAATTGTAACAGTGGCAACGGAAAAGTAAATAAGCGAAGCACAATATGTAAAAAGCTCGTAGGCATTGGATTAGTGATGGATAATTATGTCGGATGCGATTACTCATGTAATAGCTATAACATAGGGTGACACAGAACTAGCTCCAGTACATCAATGTAATGTAGGCATGTATTCTGAATATAGTCATACGTGCTTATGAAAAAGAACTTGCATGACATCTTTTGTCCTATCCTCCCGTGGCAGCGGGGTCCTAGTAGAAACTAAGGGATATTAAGGCCTCCTTTTAATAGAGAACCGGAACAAAGCATTAGCACATAGTGAATATATGAACTCCTCAAACTATGGTCATCACCGAGAAGTATCCCGATTATTGTCACTTCGGGGTTGTCGGATCATAACACATAATAGGTGACCATAGACTTGCAAGATAGGATCAAGAACACACATATATTCATGAAAACATAATAGGTTCAGATATGAAATCATGGCGCTTAGGCCCTAGTGACAAGCATTAAGCATAGCAAAGTCATAGCAACATCAATCTCAAAACATAGTGGATACTAGGGATCAAACCCTAAAAAAACTAACTTGATTACAGGTAAATCTGATCCAACCCATCACCGTCTAGCAAGCCTACGATGGAATTACTCACGCACGGCGGTGAGCATCATGAAATTGGTGATGGAGGATGGTTGATGATGACAATAGCGACGAATCCCCCTCTCCGGAGCCCCGAACGGACTCCAGATCAGCCCTCCCGCGAGAGATTAGGGCTTGGCGGCGGCTTCGTATCGTAAAACGCAATGAAACTTTCTCTCTGATTTTTCTCTCCGCGAAACAGAATATATGGAGTTGGAGTTGAGGTCGGTGGAGCGTTAGGTGGCCCACGAGAAAGAGGGGCGCGCCCAGAGGGGAGGGCGCGCCACCCACCCTCGTGGACTGGGTGTGGGCCCCCTGCCAGTATTTTTTATATTTTCCAAAAGTTATCTCTGTGGGTTTTCAGGTCATTCCGACAACTTTTGTTTTCTGCACAATAAACAACATCATGGCAGTTCTGCTGAAAACAGCGTTAGTCCGGGTTAGTTTCATTCAAATCATGCAAGTTAGAGTACGAAACAAGGGCAAAAGTGTTTGGAAAAGTAGATACGTTGGAGACGTATCAACTCCCCCAAGCTTAAACCTTTGCTTGTCCTCAAGCAATTCAGTTGATAAACTGAAAGTGATAAAGAAAAACTTTTACAAACTCTATTTGCTCTTGTTGTTGTAAATATGTAAAGCCAGCATTCATGTTTTCTGCAAGTATTATGAACTAACCATACTCACAATAACACTTAGGTCTCACATTTACACATATCAATGGCATAATCAGCTAGCGAGCAATAATAATAAAACTCGGATGACAACACTTTCTCAAAATAATCATAATATGATATAACAAGATGGTATCTCGCTAGCCCTTTCTGAGACCGCAAAACATAAATGCAGAGCACCTTAAAGATCAAGGGCTGACTAAACATTGTAATTCATGGTAAAAGAGATCAAGTCAAGTCATACCCAATATAAACCAATAGTAATGAATGCAAATGACAGTGTGCTCTCCAGCGGGTGCTTTTTTATAAGAAGGTGATGACTCAACATAAAAGTAAATAGATAGGCCCTTCGCAGAGGGAGGCAGGGATTTGTAGAGGTGCCAGAGCTTGATTTTAAAATAGAGATGAATAACATTTTGAGTGGCATACTTTCACTGTCAATGCAACAACTATGAGATGGCGATATCTTCCATACTACATGCATTATAGGCAGTTCCCAAACAGAATGTAAAAGTTTATACTCCCCCACCACCACCAAGCATCAATCCATGGCTTGCTCGAAACAACGAGTGCCTCCAACTAACAACAGCCCTGAGGGATTTTTGTTTAATTATTTTGATTTGCTTTGATCTTTTTGGATCATGGGACTGGGCATCCCGGATACCGGCCCTTTCTCGTGAATGAGGAGCAGAGTCCACTCCTCTTGAGAATAACCCACCTAGCATGGAAGATATAGATAGCCCCAGTTGAAACATGAGCTGCTCGAGCATACAAAACAGAATTTCATTTGAAGGTTTGGAGTTTGGCACATACAAATTTACTTGGAACGACAGGTAGATACCGCTTATAGGAAGGTATGGACTCATATGGAACAACTTTGGGGTTTATGGAGTTTGGATGCACAAGCAGTATTCTCGCTTAGTACAGGTGAAGGCTAGCAAAAGACTGGGAAGCGACCAACTGAGAGAGCGACAACAGTCATGAACATGCATTAAAATTAATTCACACCGAGTACAAGCTTGAGTAGGATATAATCTACCATGAACATAAATATTGTGAAGGCTATGTTGATTTGTTTCAACTACATGCGTGAACATGTGCCAAGTCGAGTCACTCAATTCATTCAAAGGAGGATACCATCCCATCATACCACATCACAATCATTTTAATAGCATGTTGGCATGCAAGGTAAACCATTATAACTCATAGCTAATTAAGCATGGCACAAGCAACTATAATCTCTAAATGTCATTGCAAATATGTTTACTTCATAATAAGCTGAATCAGGAATGATGAACTCATCATATTTACAAAAACAAGAGAGGTCGAGTTCATACCAGCTTTTCTCATCTCAATCAGCCCATCATATATCGTCATTATTGCCTTTCACTTGCACGACCGAACGATGTGTATAATAATAATAGTGCACTTGCATTGGACTAAGCTGGAACTGCAAGCATTCAACTCAAGATAGAAGACAAAGTAATATGGGCTCTAAGTTAAATAAACAATCATGCATATGAGAGCCACTAAACAGTTTCAATATGGTCTTCTACTCTCGACCCCCAAAGGAAAGAAAAGAAAAGAAAACTATTTACACGGGAAAGCTCCCAACAAGCAAGAAGAAGAACGGGAAATCTTTTTGGGTTTTCATTTTAATTTCTACTACAAGCATGGAAATTAAACTAACTATTTTTTGGTTTTTCTTAAGGTTTATCAAACACGCAAGAAGAAAGCTAGAAAAAGGAATTTAAACTAGCATGGATAATACAATGAAATAGTATGAGCACCGACAGCTAGAATAGTGTGTGAACATGAATGTAATGTCGGTGACAAATACGTACTCCCCCAAGCTTAGGCTTTTGGCCTAAAGTGGTCTATTGCCAAGGATAGCTTTGGCGATATCCGTAGTTATGGCTTCGGGTCGATCTTGAGATGCAACAGCAAATGCCTCCTGAGCTGCGGCATGTTGGCGAGCCGCCTCCGCTCTCCCCTCGTGTTCAGCTGCCTCCTCCCTAGTAACAACATATCTTCATTTTGCCTGGTAATCAAAAAGGGACAATTGCATTTTTACCCCTAGTTGGTTCCTACCCACGGGTTTTGCCCTTACTTTTCGAGCTTGCTCAGTTTTGCCCTTACTTTTTCCACCGAGGTCCCTCGAATGCCCTTTGACCGTTTGACCAAAACTTTGAAAATTCATAACTAATTCATACGAACTCAGAAAAATGCAAATAAGATATCAAAATGTTCACATAAACATTACCTTTATGGGCATATCAGTTGCATTGAGGACAAAAGCATCGTTGAAACTACCTGAGGTAATTAATGTTATTAACATTATTAAAATTAAATAGGTATAAACAATATTTTTTCATGAATAAAAATTATATGCAAATGTAGGTGATGTTTTCTGAACATCCTGATACCTTATTTGCATTTTCCTGAGCTCATATCAACTTATTATGAAGTTTCCAAATAATGGTCAAAGTCAATATAACATTCATAGCAAGTTGATGCAAACTCAGAAAAATGCAAATGAGTTATAAGGATGTTCAGAAAACATCACCTGCATTTGCATGTAATTTTTATTCATGAAAAAAATATTGTTTATACCTATTTATTTTTAATAATGTTAATAACATTAATTACCTCAAGTAGTTTAAATGATTCTTTTGTCCTTAATGAAAATGATATGCCCATAAAGGTAATGTTTATCTGAACATTTTGATATCTTATTTGCATTTTTCTGATTTCATATGAATTAGTTATGAATTTTCAAAGTTTTGGTCAAACGGTCAAAGGGCATTCGAGGGACCTCGATGGAAAAAGTAAGGGCAAAACTGAGCAAGCTCGAAAAGTAAGGGCAAAACCCGTGGGTAGGAACCAACTAGGGGTAAAAATGCAATTGTCCCTATCAAAAAGGAAAGGAGCAGGGAGAGTAACATGGACAGAGCTATGTCTGTCGAAGATTAGTCGATACTGGAGGAATTGTTCATTCCTCAAAAGAAAATGATGTTTGACCATTGCATCATAATCTAAATAAGGAGGAGGCAACACCATATCCCCCTCTCGTGGGGTTAATGTCGTGGTTCTAAGTCTGACAGTAGAAAGGGGGGTAGGTATGGAGAGGCAAGATCTTAGCTATGGCGAAGATGTACACACGAGGTTTACGAGTTCAGGCCCTTCTCGGAGGAAGTAATAGCCCTACGTCTCGGTGCCCGGAGGTGGTCGATTGGTTTATGTGTGTTGTGTTACAGGGGGTGCGAACCCTTGTCCCAGAGGAGGGGGTGGCTTATATAGAGTGCGCCAGGACCCCAGCTCACCTCCATTACAAGGAGCTTAATGTACATAAAGTAAGGGAGTTACTGGTAACAGCAGTCTTAAATACTCTTAATGCTCATGAAGACTAAGGAGTGAATGCCCTGCCGTTGTGCACTCTTCCGACTCCTGGTCTTCAATATGGTCGAGTCATTCCCCATACGGTCGAGTGAAAGTGGAGAATGACGGTCGAGTGATTATACCATCGAGTGGATTCTTGGTCTTCTTATCTTTTGGGGTAGTGACCTTGGGTAGGACGTATAGGTCAGGCCTATGACCCTACCCCAGGTCCGTATCCTCATCAGCAGCCCCCGAATGGATTAAGGTGCGAGTGTAAAATAGGCTGAAATTGAACTTGTCCTGAGCCTTGGGATCTCGCGAGCGCTTTCTGCAAGTCTGAGCGCCCGGTTCGATGTTTGGTGTCGACTCAGTCGCCTTGATCCATTCAGTGGACAGTCGAGTGAACTGTTGATCTTATGTGCCGAGTGTTGCGTTGGAGTGCGGGATCCTAGGCGCGATTGCCTGCAGTGTATCCCGGATTCCGTGGGATACAAAATTTCGGGGAAGCGCGCCAGATGGGGAGTGCCGAAGCGGGCGGAGCGGATAAACAGTGATTCCTCGATTTCCATGCTGCCTTTTTCGCCACGTACGCTACGCGCGCCTGTTGAGGGATTTGACGGGATCGCCTGGTCCCACGCGCCAGTCACTCGGAAACAATCCCTTATAAGGTGGCCGGACCGAGGCGCCGGTACTGTACACATCTTCTCTTCCTTCTTCTTTCTCCGTTTCTCCACCACACCTTACTCTCCTGCTCCGACGCCGCTGCCCCATCGCCATGGTGAAGGACAAGACGGCAGCGCTAGAGCGCGCAAAGAAGACGAAGGAGGTGGCGAAGGGCGCGAAGCAAAGCGGCACAGTCGTCGTCATGCGAGGCTGCCGCTGGGCTGGATCCAGGGCGATTGGATCCGGTCTTCGATTCAGCAGGCGGACCTGGACGAACTGGCGGAGTCGGGGCTAATCGCTAAGGGAGCGGCAAGGCTGCCGGAGGGGGAGATGAGCCCTCAGCCTCAGCCAGGTGAGTGTGTTCTGCTCGCCACCCACGTCGACCGCGACTTTTCGCTTCCCCCGCACCCTTTCTTCCAGGGGTTTCTAAAATTTTTTGGTGCTCAACTCCACCACTTCTCCCCCAACACCATCACGTATTTAGCTGCTTTCGTGTCGATTTGCGAGAATTTCTTGGGGTGTCGACCGCACTGGGGCCTTTTCAAGCACATCTTCACCATTCGTTACCAATCGGTTAAAAAGGCGAAGTCGAGTGACTCGAAAACCAATGTCATCCAGATGTGCGGGGGTTTAGGTATCCAAAAGAGGAAAGGGAGTGCTTTTCCTGCTATGACTCTTCCTGATTCCGTTAGAGGCTGGCAATCGACTTGGTTCTTTTGCCAGGATGTCGCGGCCCCAGGTCAGTCGACCGGCCTTCCCCACTTCTCGTTTGACCGAGTCCAGACTCCTGCCCCGCTGAAAGTTACGACTGGCGAGACCATGGAGACAAGGATGTTGGTAGATAGGGTGGTCCAGCTTATCAATGATGGTGTCACGGGTCTGGATCTATTGGAGGTGTTCCTCAGTTGACGCATCCAGCCTCTCTAGGCCCGCGATCATCCGATGTGGCTGTACTCCGGACCGGACGACACCGCACGGGTTCATCTAGAAGAAGTACCGTCTACAATAGTAGCTTCGTGGCTGAGGAGCATCACAGGCAATCAGGACAATCCCAGAGGATCTAGGCGAGTTGTTCCCTGTAGCAGCAAAACCCACCCGACAAGGTACGCTTTTCGCTCCGACTGTTTCTCATTCATGCTCCGACTGTACTTGAGGTTGACCGACTCATGTTCGACCAATTTATTTTGTAGGTGTTCACTGAGATGCACTCGATGCCCAATGGCGAGCAGGATTTGGAGCAGACCCAGGAGGGGGAGGACAGCGCGGAAGATAGTGACGAGTGGGATTCTCTGTTGGAAATATGCCCTAGAGGCAATAATAAAAGTATTATTATATTTCAATGTTCATGATAATTGTCTTTTGTTCATGCTATAACTGTATTATCCGGAAATCGTAATACACGTGTGAACACATAGACCACAATATGTCCCTAGTGAGCCTCTAGTTGACTAGCTCGTTGTGATCAACAGATGGTCATGGTTT
Source organism: Aegilops speltoides (assembly GCA_021437245.1). Classification (NCBI taxonomy): domain Eukaryota; kingdom Viridiplantae; phylum Streptophyta; class Magnoliopsida; order Poales; family Poaceae; genus Aegilops; species Aegilops speltoides. Next base: position 92,848,568 of record CM038147.1, on the reverse strand, counting down.
CCTGACTATGGACATTGGATGTCGTTGATAACGGGATCACATCATTAGGAGAATGATGTGATGGACAAGACAATCCTAAGCATAGCATAAAAGATCGTGTAGTTCGTTTGCTAGAGCTTTGCCAATGTCAAGTATCTCTTCCTTCGACCATGAGATCGTGTAACTCCGGATACCGTAGGAGTGCCTTGGGTGTATCAAACGTCACAACGAATCGGGTGACTATAAAGGTGCATTACGGTATCTCCGAAAGTATCTGTTGGGTTGACACGGATCGAGACTGGATTTGTCACTCCGTATGACGGAGAGGTATCTCTGGGCCCACTCGTAATGCATCATCATAATGAGCTCAAGGTGACCAAGGTGTTGGCCACGGATCATGCATTACGATGCGAGTAAAGTGACTTGCGATAACGAGACCGAACAAGGTATTGGGATACCGACGATCGAGTCTCGGGCAAGTAACGCACCGATCGACAAAGGAATTGCATACAGGGTTTTGATCGAATCCTCGACATCGTGGTTCAACCGATGAGATCATCGAGGAGCATGTGGAGCCAACATGGGTATCCGCACCCGCTGTTGGTTATTGCCCGAGAGTCGTCTCGGTCATGTCTGCGTGTCTCCGAACCCGTAGGGTCTACACACTTAAGGTTCGGTGACGCTAGGGTTATTAGGAAGACTAGTATGTGATTACCTAATGTTGTTAGGAGTCCCGGATGAGATCCCGGATGTCACGAGGAGTTCCGGAAGGGTCCGGAGGTAAAGATTTATATATGGGAAGTTGTTAAAGGACACCGCAAAGTTTGAGGGCATACGGTATTGTCTGGGGGCCACCTGGAAGGGTTCCGGGTCCACGGGAGGGGCCACCCCTCCGGGGGCCACTGGGCTGCGTGGGGAGTTGGCCAACCCCGTGGGCTTGGCGCACCTCCCTAGGCCCTTGCGCCTAGGGTTGAGGGGGAACCCTAGAGGGGCGCCTGCTTGGGGGGCAAGTCCCCCTCCCTTGGCCGCCGCCCCTCTTGATGGATCTAGAGGGCCGCCCCTTCTCCTTCCCCTATAAATAGAGGGGTGAGGGGAGGGCAGCCGCACCATAAGCTAAGGCGCAGCCCTCCCCTCCCCAACACCTCTCCTCCTCCATTGTGTGCTCGGCGAAGCCCTGTCGGAGTACTGCTTCTCCACCATCACCATGCCGTCGTGCTGCCGGTGGATCTGTCTTCCTCAACCTCTCCTTCCTCCTTGCTGGATCAAGAAGGAGGAGACGTCACCCGTACCGTACGTGTGTTGAATGCGGAGGTGCTGTCCGTTCAGCACTTGGTCATCGGTGATTCGAATCACGTCGAGTACGACTACATCATCACCTTGCGAGCTTCCGCACGCGATCTACAAGTGGTATCTAGATGCAAAGTCTCTCCCATGACTCGTTGCTTAGATGAACTCATAGATGGATCTTGGTGAAACCATAGGAAAATTTTTAATTTTCTGCAACGTTCCCCAACAGTGGTATCAGAGCCAGGTCTATGCGTAGTTCTCTAATGCACGAGTAGAACACAATTTGTTGTGGGCGTGGATCTTGTCAACTTACTTGCCCCTACTAGTCTTTTCTTGCTCAACGGTATTGTGGGATGAAGCGGCCCGGACCAACCTTACACGTATGCTTACGTGAGACCGGTTCCACCGATTGACATGCACTAGTTGCATAAGGTGGCTGGCGGGTGTCTGTCTCTCCCACTTTAGTTGGAGCGGATTCGATGAAGAGGGCCCTTATGAAGGGTAAATAGAAGTTGACAAAATCACGTTGTGGTGATTCGTAGGTAAGAAAACGTTCTTGCTAGAACCCAATCGCAGCCACGTAAAAGATGCAACAACAATTAGAGGACGTCTAACTTGTTTTTGCAGCGATTGATCATGTGATGTGATATGGCCAGAAGTTGTGATGAATGATGAATTGTGATGTATGAGATCATGTTCTTGTAATAGGATTCACGACTTGCATGTCGATGAGCATGACAACGGCAGGAGCCATAGGAGTTGTCTTTATTTTTGTATGACCTGCGTGTCATTGAAGAACGCCATGTAAACTACTTTACTTTATTGCTAAACGTTAGTCATAGAAGTAGAAGTAGTCGTTGGCGTGACAACTTCATGAAGACACGATGATGGAGATCATGATGATGGAGATCATGGTGTCAAGCCGGTGACAAGATGATCATGGAGCCCGAAGATGGAGATCAATGGAGCTTTATGATATTGGCCATATCATGTCACAACTATATAATTGCATGTGATGTTTATTATGTTTATGCATCTTGTTTACTTAGGACGACGGTAGTAAATAAGATGATCCTTACAAAATTTCAAGAAGTGTTCTCCCTAAGCGTGCACCGTTGCTACAGTTAAGTCGCTTCTAAGCATCACGTGATGATTGGGTGTGATGGATTCTTACGTTCACATACAACGGTGTAAGACAATTTTACACAAATAAAACACTTAGGGTTAACTTGACGAGCCTAGCATGTGCGGACATGGCCTCGAACACGGAGACCGAAGGTCGAACACGAGTCGTATGGAAGATACGATCAACATGAAGATGTTCACCGACGATGACTAGTCCGTCTCACGTGATGATCGGACACGGGCTAGTCGACTCGGATCGTGTAACACTTAGATGACTAGAGGATGTCTAATCTAAGTGGGAGTTCATAATTTGATTAGAACATTATTATCATGAACTTAGTCTAAAACCTTTGCAAATATGTCTTGTAGATCAATGGTCAACGCTAATGTCAACATGAACTTCAACGCGTTCCTAGAGAAACCAAGCTGAAAGATGATGGCAGAACTATACGGATTGGGTCCTAACCCGAGGATCATCCTCATAGCTGCCAGAAACAATATGTCCTAGAAGGACCGCTAGGTGTCGCTCCGTCCCAGAGAACCAAGGCGTTATGAACGCTTGGCAAGCTCGTCTTGATGATTACTCCCTCGTTCGGTGCGGCATGCTTTACAGCTTAGAACCGGGCTCCAAAAGCGTTCGAGCATCATGGAGCATATGAGATGTTCAAGAGCTGAAACTAGTTTTCCAAGCTCATGCCCGGGTCGAGAGATATGATGTCTCCGACAAGTTCTACAGTTGTAAGATGGAGGAAAACAGTTTTGTCAGTGAGCACATTCTAAAGATGTCTGGGTTGCACAACCGTATGACCCAGCTGAACATTAACCTCCCAGATGAGGCGGTCATTGACAGAATCCTCCAGTCGCTCCCACCAAGCTACAAGAGCTTTGTGATGAACTACAACATGCAAGGGATGGTAAAGACCATTCTGAAGTGTTCTCGATCTTTGAAGTCAGCAGAGGCTGAAATCAAGAAAGAACATCAAGTGTTGATGGTCAATAAGACCACTAAGTTCAAGAAGGGCAAGGGTAAGAAGAACTTCAAGAAGGACGGCAAAGATGTTGCCGCCCGTAAGCTTTATCTGTGGGAAGAAGTCAAAGAATGGACCCAAACACGAGACTGAGTGCTTTTATTGCAAGGGAAGGGTCATTTGAAGCGGAACTGCCCCAAATACTTAGCGGATAAGAAGGCCGGCAACACCAAAGGTATATTTGATATACATGTAATTGATGTGTACCTTACCGATTACTCGTAGTAACTCCCGGGTATTTGATACCGGTGCCGTTGCTCATATTTGTAACTCACAGCAGGAGCTGCGGAATAAACGGAGACTGGCGAAGGACGAGGTGATGATGCGCGTCGGGAATGGTTCCAGAGTCGATGTGAGCGCCGTCGGCACGCTACCTCTACATTTACCTACGGGATTAGTTTTGAACCTTAATAATTGTTATTTAGTGCCATGTTTGAGCATGAACATTGTATCTGGATCTCGTTTAATACGAGATGGCTACTCATTTAAGTCTGAGAATAATGGTTGTTCGATTTATATGAGAGATATGTTTTATGGTCATGCTCCGATGGTCAATGGTTTATTCTTAATGAATCTCGAGCATAATATTACACATGTTCATAGTGTGGATGCCAAAAGATGTAAAGTTGATAACGATAGTCCCACATACTTGTGGCATCGCCGCCTTTGGTCACATTGGTGTCAAGCGCATGAAGAAGCTCCATGCTGATGGACTTTTAGAGTCTCTTGATTATGAATCGTTTGACACATGCGAACCATGCCTCATGGGCAAAATGACCAAGACTCCGTTCTCGGAACAATGGAGCGAGCAACCAACTTGTTGGAAATCATACATCTTGATGTAAAGCGGTCCAATGAGCGTTGAGGCTCATGGAGGATATCGTTATGTTCTCACTCTCACCGATGACTTGAGTAGATATGGGTATGTTTACTTAATGAAACACAAGTCTGAAACCTTTGAAAAGTTCAAGGAATTTCAGAGTGAGGTGGAGAATCAACGTGACCGAAAGATAAAGTTCCTACGATCAGATCGTGGAGGAGAATACTTAAGTCACGAATTTGGTACATACTTAAGGAAATGTGGAATCGTTTCACAACTCACGCCGCTGGAACACCTCAAATAAATGGTGTGTCCGAACGTCGAATCGCACTCTATTGGATATGGTGCGGTCTATGATGTCTCTTACCGATTTACGCTATCATTTTGGGGATACGCTCTAGAGACAGCTACATTCACTTTAAATAGGGCACCGTCTAAATCCGTTGAGATGACACCGTATGAATTATGGTTTGGGAAGAAACCTAAGCTGTCGTTTCTAAAAGTTTGGGGATGCGATGCTTATGTCAAGAAACTTCAACCTGAAAAGCTCGAACCCAAGTCGGAAAAATGCGTATTCATAGGATACCCTAAGGAAACTGTCGGGTATACCTTCTACTTAAGATCCGAAGGCAAGTCTTTGTTGCCAAGAACGGATGCTTTCTGGAAAAAGAGATTCTCTCGAAAGAAGTAAGTGGGAGGAAAGTAGAACTCGATGAAGTACTACCTCTCGAACGGGAAAGTGGTGCAGCACAGGAAACCGTTCCTGTGATGCCCACACCAACTGAAGAGGAAAACAATGATGATGATCAAGGTACTTGGATCAAGTTACTCTTGAACTTGAAGGTCCACGAGGACACGTTCCGCACTGCAGTGGTGCAGCAACCTGTCATGGAAATCATGTTGTTAGACAACAATGAACCTTCGAACTATGAAGAAGCAATGGCGGCCCAGATTCCAACAAATGGCTTGAAGCCATGAAATCCGAGATAGAATCCATGTATGAAAACAAAGTATGGACTTTGACAGACTTGCCCGATGATCGGCGAGCGATAGAAAACAAATGGATTTTTAAGAAGAAGACGGACGCTGATGGTAATGTTACCATCTATAAAGCTCGACTTGTCGCTAAGGGTTATCGACAAGTTCAAGGGATTGACTACGATGAGACATTCTCTCCCATAGCGAAGCTGAAGTCCGTCCGAATCATGTTAGCAATTGCCGCATACTATGATTATGAGATATGGCAGATGGACGTCAAAACGGCATTCCTTAACGGACATCTTAAGGAAGAGCTGTATATGATGCAGCCGAAAGTTTTTGTCGATCCTCAGAACGCTAACAAAGTATGCAAGCTCCAGCGATCCATTTATGGACTGGTGCAAGCATCTCGGAGTTGGAACATTCGCTTTGATGAGATGATCAAACCGTTTGGGTTTATGCAGACTTATGGAGAAGCCTGCGTTTACAAGAAAGTGAGTGGGAGCTCTGTAGCATTTCTCATATTATATGTAGATGACATACTCTTGATGGGAAATGATACGAAACTTCTGGACAGCATTAAGGCCTACTTGAATAAGTGTTTTTCAATGAAGGACCTTGGAGAAGCTGCTTATATATTAGGCATCAAAATCTATAGAGATAGATCGAGACGCCTCATAGGTCTTTCACAAAGCACATACCTTGATAAGATTTTGAAGAGGTTCAAAATGGATCAGTCCAAGAAGGGGTTCTTGCCTATGTTACAAGGTGTGAGATTGAGCTCAGCTCAGTCACCGACCACGGCAAAAGATAAAGAAGAGATGAGTGTCATCCCCTATGCTTCAGCCATAGGATCTATTATGTATGCCATGCTGTGTACTGCACCGATGTAAACCTTGCCGTAAGTTTGGTTGCAAGATACCAAAGTAATCCCGCAAGGAACACTAGACAGCGGTCAAGAATGTCTGAAGTACCGAAAAGGACAAAGGACATGTTTCTCGTTTATGGAGGAGACGAAGAGCTCGTCAGAAAGGGTTACGCCGATGCTAGCTTCGACTCGAGATCTAGATGACTCTAAGTCACAAACCGGATACGTATATGTTGAATGGTGGAGCGATGGTAGTGCTGTGCAGCTGCAAGCGAGAGCGTCGTGGCGGGATCTACATGTGAAGCGGAGTACATGGCAGCCTCGGAGGCAGCGATGAAGCGATTTGGGTGAAGGTGTTCATCACCGACCTAGGAGTCATACCCAATGCGTCGGGGCCGATCAAACTCTTCTGTGACAACACCGGAGCTATTGCCCTTGCCAAGGAGCCCAGGTTTCACAAGAAGACCGAGCACATCAAGCGTCGTTTCAACTCCATCCGTGAAAATGTTCAAGATGGAGACATAGAGATTTGCAAAGTGCACACGGATCTGAATGTCGCAGATCCGTTGACTAAACCTCTCTCGCGTGCAAAACATGATCAACACCAGAACTCTATGGGTGTTCGATTCATCACAATGTAACTAGATTGGTGACTAGTGCAAGTGGGAGACTGTTGGAAATATGCCCTAGAGGCAATAATAAAAGTATTATTATATTTCAATGTTCATGATAATTGTCTTCATGCTATAACTGTATTATCCGGAAATCGTAATACACGTGTGAACACATAGACCACAATATGTCCCTAGTGAGCCTCTAGTTGACTAGCTCGTTGTGATCAACAGATGGTCATGGTTTCCTGACTATGGACATTGGATGTCGTTGATAACGGGATCACATCATTAGGAGAATGATGTGATGGACAAGACCCAATCCTAAGCATAGCATAAAAGATCGTGTAGTTTGTTTGCTAGAGCTTTGCCAATGTCAAGTATCTCTTCCTTCGACCATGAGATCGTGTAACTCCGGATACCGTAGGAGTGCCTTGGGTGTACCAAACGTCACAACGAATCGGGTGACTATAAAGGTGCATTACGGTATTTCCGAAAGTATCATTGGGTTGACACGGATCGAGATCGATTTGTCACTCCGTATGACGGAGAGGTATCTCTGGGCCCACTCGGTAATGCATCATCATAATGAGCTCAAGGTGACCAAGGTGTTGGCCACGGATCATGCATTACTGATGCGAGTAAAGTGACTTGCGTAACGAGGTGAACAAGGTATTGGGATACCGACGATCGAGTCTCGGGCAAGTAACGCATCGATCGACAAAGGGAATTGCATACAGGGTTTTGATCGAATCCTCGACATCGTGGTTCAACCGATGAGATCATCGAGGAGCATGTAGGAGCCAACATGGGTATCCGCACCCGCTGTTGGTTATTGCCCGAGAGTCGTCTCGGTCATGTCTGCGTGTCTCCGAACCCGTAGGGTCTACACACTTAAGGTTCGGTGGCGCTTAGGGTTATTAGGAAGACTAGTATGTGACTACCGAATGTTGTTAGGAGTCCGGATGAGATCTCGGACGTCACGAGGAGTTCGGAAGGGTCCGGAGGTAAAGATTTATATATGGGAAGTTGTTAAAAGGACACCGGAAAGTTTGAGGGCATACGGTATTGTACCGGGCCACCTAAGGGTTCCAGGGTCCACTGGAGGGGCCACCCCCGGGGCCACTGGGCTGCGTGGGGAGTTGGCCAGCCCCGTGGGCTTGGCGCACCCTCCCCAGGCCCTTGCGCCTAGGGTTGAGGGGGAACCCTAGAGGGCCCCCTTCCTTGGGGGGCAAGTCCCCCCTCCCCTTGGCCGCCGCCCCCTCTAGATGGATCTAGAGGGGCCGGCCCCCTTCTCCCTTCCCCCTATAAATAGAGGGGTGAGGGGAGGGCAGCCGCACCATAAGCTAAGGCGCAGCCCTCCCCTCCCCAACACCTCTCCTCCTCCATTGTGTGCTCGGCGAAGCCTCAGCCGAGATCTTGCTTCTCCACCATCACCACGCTGTCGTGCTGCCGGTGGATCTGTCTTCCTCAACCTCTCCTTCCTCCTTGCTGGATCAAGAAGGAGGAGACGTCACCCGTACCGTACGTGTGTTGAATGCGGAGGCGCTGTCCGTTCAGCACTTGGTCATCGGTGATTCGAATCACGTCGAGTACGACTACATCATCACCTTGCAAGCTTCCGCACGCGATCTACAAGTGGTATGTAGATGCAAACTCTCTCCCATGACTCGTTGCTTAGATGAACTCATAGATGGATCTTGGTGAAACCGTAGGAAAATTTTTATTTTTCTGCAACGTTCCCCAACATTCTCAGGAAGACGACGAGGAGGAGGAGGAGAGCGAGGAGTCGGACGAGGAGGAGGAAGTCGACTCACCGCCGCGCTCCGAACGTCGATCCATACAGCAGCATGACCCGGCCGGCGGGCGCGGGAAAGGTGTGGGTCTGAGTGCCAATACCCAGAAGCGCACTCGGACGTCGACTCCAGAGCCGACGGAGAAGGTGGCCAAGCAGCCTAAAGTTGCTCCCTCCAAGGCTCGAAAGACACTGCCGCGCATCAAGATGGACGTCCCCGTTGCCTTAGGGTGGGAATCTTGTTCGTGTTTCTGTAAGTCGACTGAAAAATTTCTTGATCTGACCGACCAATCGTTGTGTCTTTTCAGCTCTACCTCTGCTGCCACTGACATGGATGTCGACAAGGCACCAGGAGATGAAGAGGCCACCTCCCGAGCTGGTAAGTTCGTTCGACCAAGTTCTGTTTAGTCGAGTGGATGGCCAATTGACTGGAAACTTGACATTTCCCTTCTTATGTAGCTCCACAAGATATCGTTGTGCTTCCTGATGACGACAAAGAAGAAGTGCCTCTACAGGAGAGGAAGAAGAAGAGTGGAAGCTTAAGCAGGAAGAAGCTTGAAGTCCAGGTCCCACAGTCGACACCGGCGCCTGATGCGATAGTCCGGACCAACGTCACATTCGCTAACCCATTGACGACTGATCGTCCGTCAGGGTCGACTGCGCAGACACCTGCTGCACCGGTGCAACTCCACTCATCTGACCCGGCAGCTACTTCGGCCCCTCTGGAGCCATCTCTTTGTGCTATATGTCAAACTCCAGACGACTCGCCGAGTGTTGATAGGGAAGCTCTTCGCCAGGCAAACCTTGTCATGGAGCAGGTGAAAGTGATGCATGAAGCCAGTCAGATAGCTTATAACGCCAGCACTGCTCTTCAGACCAATGTTCAGGTCAGCAAAACTCTGACTGAAATTTCTGGATGTCACTTTTATATCTGATCACCCACTGGGTGTCCCTTCGTTCAAAACTCAGGAAATCTTCAATTCTGCACTTTTCGAATCAGTGGGGGCACGTCGAGTGCACCCACTGGGTGTAGTCCCCGAGACCACGATCGGCTGCTGGCAGTCCACCGAGGTCTAATGATGTGTCTCTCTTTTCTTTTTCTTTTTTTGAACTCATGCTGAGTATTGATCTGATCCAGTGGGGGCATGCTAAGTGCACCCACCGGGTGTAGTCCCCGACACTACTGTTGAAAATTTGATTCGGCAATAGTCTTAGAGTAACTCTTTGCTTTCACTCGGCACTTCGATCTGTCGACTGATATGTTCTGTCTTTCTGGTTGCAGAGGTCTTGTCATCTTGGAGCTCGGCTCACCGAGTTGAATAAGAAACATATCAGCGTTGAACTTGACCTCGAACTTGCGAAGAAGAATCTGAAGACTACCCAACAAGAAATGGCCATCATGGGAGGTAATCACTCAAACATCCTGTCTGTTTTGTAGCTTCATGCTTCGCGCTAGTTTTTCCTTCAGTCTCTTTGAACCGAGTGATTTCACACGAGCAGATGTGCGTAGTGAAAATCGTCAACTTCAGTCTCGTCTGAAGAGTGTTGTTTCTTTAGAGGGTATGAAGGAGGCTTTGGAGCAGAAGGATCTGGATTTGGCAGCCGCTCAGAAGGAAGCACGCGAGAAGACGAAGCTTGCGGACCAGAAGCTAGGTTCGGTCAGCAAACTGGAGGAGGAGAACGCCAAGCTGAAGGCTGCCATCACAGACGCCAACTAGGAAGTTGAGCAACTGAAGAAGGACAAGGAAAATTTGACCACTGAAGTTGGCGGCCTTAAGACCAAGACCGACAAGCTAGAGTCCTATCTGGAGCAACTTGCCGCCAAACTTGTTCTGAATCTTGAAGGTATGATCAGTCGACTCATCACCTTGTTGCCGATTGAACTTTGTTATCTCATCGTCGACTCATCACTTTTTGCAATGGGACAGAACTGTGTCAGGACTTTGAGGCTGAAACTGGGCGGGTCAAGACAGGTCTTGACCCCATCAACTGTCCCATGAAAGATGAAGTTGCGATGAACTTGCTTCGACTGGAATCGCGCTTGGACGGTGCAGTCGACTATCTGGCTCGGCTGAAGGCGGCGATGGCCCAAGTGGACGCTGAGCTCTGGCCTCGGGAGGAACTGTCTCAAGACCTCGAGTCCTTGATGGCTCGGCTAAACCAGATTCCAGGTCGAGTGCAAGAGTGGAAGAAATCTTCTGCCCGCTGTGGTGCTGATGTCGCTTTGTCTCTGGTCCGAGTGCATTGCAAGGAAGCTAAGGAAGACAAGTTGGCAGCTCTCAAAGTGGAAAACACTAAGAAGCACTCCTTCCAGAACTTCATGGACACTTTCCTCGAGGCAGCCACTCGCATCGCCGAAAGCATCGACCTCGACAACTTCTGCGGCCCGGCCAGTCCTTCTCCCGCCGAGTGACAAAAGAAAAACATTATGCTATCACTTTTATTTTCCTCGGAATGCCGAGTGAATTTGTAACTATTAAAACTTCTTTGGGCCAGATGCCCGAGCACTTTATTCTGCAGTTAAGAAACTTTGGATTTGTCACCTCATAAACTGCGTCTGTCTTCGAACAAAAATCGTTTTCCCTCGAATTGTTGTCTGTTTGCTTGATGCAACTGCTGGAGAAGGATGGCCAGTCGACTGATCGGGCGGTCCTTGAGCGACCTTGATCAGCTCATCAGCGAGGCATTCAGCAATAATCTTGGCGTTCCAGTCGACTGATCGGATGATCCTGGAGCAGCATTGATCAGCTCATCAGCAAGGCACTCAGCAATGGTCTCGACGTTCCTATCAACCGATTGGATGATCCTTGAGGAGCATTGATCAGCTCATCAGCAAGGCATTCAGCAATGGTCTTGACGTTCTTATCAACAGATTGGGTGATCCTTGAGGAGCATTGATCAGCTCATTAGCAAGGCTCTCAGCAATGGTCTTGATGTTCCTGTCAACCGATTAGGTGATCCTTGAGGAGCATTGATTAGCTCATCAGCAAGGCACTCAGCAATGGTCTTGACATTCCTGTCAACCACCCGGTAAGGTTTTTCAAACTTGGGCGAGCACTGGGCTGCAGCTAAGCCTCCGAGTGGGAGGTTCGCTCTCCACTCGATAGGATTTTTCAAACTTAGGCGAGTGCGGGACTGCAGCTAAGCCCCTGAGTGGGAGGTTTGCTCTCTACTCGGTAGGATTTTTCAAACTTAGGCGAGTACGGGACTGCAGCTAAGCCTCCGAGTGGGAGGTTTGCTCTCCACTCGGTAGGATTTTTCAAACTTAGGCGAGTGCGGGACTGCAGCTAAGCCCCCGAGTGGGAGGTTTGCTCTCCACTTGGTAGGATTTTTATCACTTAGGCGAGCACTGGGCTGCAGCTAAACCACCGAGTGAGAGGTAGACTCATCACTCGGTAGGATTTTTATCACTTAGGCGAGAACTGGGCTACAGCTAAGCCCCCGAGTGAGAGGCAAACTCATTACTCGGTAGGATTTTTATCACTTAGGCGAGCACTGGGCTGCAGCTAAGCCCCCGAGTGAGAGGCAGACTCATCACTCGGTAGGATTTTTATCACTTAGGCGAGCACTGGGCTGCAACTAAGCCCCCGAGTGAGAGGCAGACTCATCACTCGGTAGGATTTTTATCACTTAGGCGAGCACTGGACTGCAGCTAAGCCCCCGAGTGAGAGGCAGACTCATCACTCGGTTGGATTTTTATCACTCCATCTTAGGCGAAATAGATTCGCAGCTAAGGTAACTCGTACAAAAGAAATAAACAACAATCAGTCGGGAGAACTAAATTATGTCTTTGACAGTCAAACAAAAAGTGATTTCTTATTACATCTCATCATTCTAAATTTTTAAGAATAGACAGGGCAGAGCAGATCCGCATTCCAGGCGCGTGGCTCATCTTTATTATGCTCGACGTTGAAGAGACGGTATGCTCCGTTGTGGAGCACCTTGGTGATAACGAAAGGGCCTTCCCAAGAGGGAGCAAGCTTGTGAGGTCTTTGCTGGTCCACTCGAAGAACCAGGTCTCCATCTTGAAATGCTCGACCTCTCATGTTTCTTGCATGAAATCTACGCAAGTCTTGCTGATAGTTGGTCGACCGGATCAAGGCCATCTCTCTTTCTTCTTCTAAGAGGTCGACTACATCTTGCCGAGCTTGTTCTGCTTCTTCTTCCGAGAAGAGTTCGACTCGAGGTGCATTGTGAAGCAAATCACAGGGGAGCACGGCTTCAGCTCCATAGTCTAAGAAGAATGGAGTCCTTCCAGTCGACCGGTTAGGGGTTGTCCTCAACCCCCACAGCACGGATGGAAGCTCGTCGACCCAGGCTCCCGCTGCATGTTTGAGGTCACACATCAACCGAGGCTTCAAATCCTTTGAGAATCAATCCATTCGCCCGCTCGGCCTGTCCATTCGACTGAGGATGAGCGACCGAAGCGTAGTCGACTCTCATGCCTTGGGAGGCGCAAAAGGCTTTGAATTCTTCAGAATCAAAGTTCGAGCCATTATCCGTGATGATGCTGTGTGGAAAACCATATCTGAATATAAGTTCCCTGATGAAACTCATAGCTCTGCTTGCTTCAAGGCTTTTGATGGGCTTGGCTTCGATCCACTTGGTGAACTTGTCGACTGCTACCAGCACATGAGTAAACCCACTCCTGCCTGTCCTCAAAGGTCCAACCATGTCCAGTCCCCAGACGGCGAAGGGCCAGACGAGTGGAATTGTATTTAGAGCCGATGCAGGTTTATGAGATATGTTGGAGTAAAACTGGCAACCTTCACACTTGTCCATTATTTCCTTAACCATCTCGTTGGCCCGCGACCAGTAGAATCCAGCTCGGTATGCTTTGCCACGATGGTCCGAGAGGATGCGTGGTGACCACAGGTCCCCGAGTGAATATCATTGAGGATCACTCAACCTTCCTCTGGCATGATACACTTTTGGCAAACTCCAGTTGCACTTTCTCTGAATAACTGCCCCTTTATCACAGTAAAGGCCTTGGATCATCGGACGACCTATCAAGCCTCCTCTTCTTCTTCCGGAAGTTCTTTCCTAAGAATGTATGCGATGTACGGCACCGTCTAGTCGGGAGTGATGACCAGAACCTCCATGACTAAGTCGACCACAGCTGGGATGTCAACTTCAGTCGGATCTGTAGCACTCTTGGGCTGTGGCGACTCTTCCGTGAAAGGATCCTCCTGAACCAAAGGCGAATGAATATGTTCCAGAAACACATCGCGGGGGATGGCATCTCTCTTGGAACCTATCTTCGCCAACTCATCTGCAGCTTGATTTTTCAATCGGGGCACATGGTGAAGCTCCAACCCTTCAAACTTCTTTTCCAGCTTCCTGAGAGTGTTGCAGTAACCATTCATGGCTGGACTTCTGACATCCCATTCTTTCATCACCTGGTTAACCACCAAATCTGAATCGCCATACACCATGAGGCGACGGACGCCGAGTGAAATGGCCATACGCAACCCATATAGAAGTGCTTCGTATTCTGCTTCATTATTGGAGGAATCAAAGTGAATCTGGAGAACGTAATTGAGCTTGTCTCCACGGGGGGACACCAATACTACTCCAACACCTGACCCGTTTAGCATCTTGGAACAATCGAAGAACATGGTCTAATGTTTCGAGTGAACTTGAGTTGGTAGTTGCTATTCAATCCACTCGGCAAGGAAATCCGTGATTGCTTGGGACTTGATAGCTTTCTTTGCCTCAAACGTGATGTCCAGTGGAAGGAGTTCAATCGCCCATTTTGCTACTTGACCAGTTGCATCTCTATTATTCAGGATCTCAGAAAACGGTGCGTTGCTGACGACTGTAATGGAGTGATCGGAGAAGTAATGTGCAACCTTCTTCATGGTCATGTAAATTCCATAGACAAGCTTCTAATAATGAGGGTAGCGCTGCTTGGACAGAGTGAAAACTTCAGATAGATAATAAACTGGGTGTTGAACCTTGTACGCTTTTCCCTCCTCTTCTCGCTCGACCATGAGTACTGTAATGACAACTTGTCCAGTGGCTGCAACGTAAAGCAGTAAAGGCTCTTTGCTGATTGGCGCAGCGAGCACCGGCTGGTTGGAAAGCAGGGCTTTGAGCTCTGCAAACACTGCATCAGTTTCTTCAGACCACTCGAACTTATCAGATTTCTTCATCAATCGGTAGAGAGGCAAGGCCTTTTCACCGAGGCTAGAGATGAATCGACTCAAGGCGGCCAAACAAGCAGTCAGCTTCTGAATGTTATGCACTCGCACGGGGCGTTTCATACGGAGGATGGTATCAATTTTTTCTGGATTGGCGTCGATCCTCGCTCGAAACGAAAACCGGCGCTTTTCCTCCTGGAACTCCGAATGTGCACTTTGACGGGTTAAGCTTGATATCATACCTCCTTAGGTTGGCAAAGGTTTCTGCGAGATCAGTCGATAGGTCGGAACCTTTGCGAGACTCGATCACGATGTCATCCATGTATGCATCCACATTCTGACTGATTTGGGTGAGCAGGCACTTCTGGATCATTCTCATGAACGTGGCTCCGGCGTTTTTAAGACCGAATGGCATGGTGACATAGCAAAAGCAACCGAATGGGGTGATGAAGGCTGTTTTTATTTCATCGGGACCATACAGTCGGATCTGATGATACCCAGAATAGGCATCTAAAAAAGACAAGCGCTCACACCCCGCAGTCGAGTCAACAATTTGATCGATACGGGGGAGAGGGAAGTGATCTTTCAGGCAGGCCCAATTGATATGCTTGAAATCAATGCACATGCAAAGTGAATCGTCTTTCTTGGGGACCATGATGACATTGGCAAGCCACTCGGAGTGGTAGATTTCACGGATTAACTCTGCTGCCAACAGTCGAGCCACTTCCTCGCTGATTGCTTTTCTCTTCTGAATGGCGGACCGTCGAAGGTGCTCTTTGACGGGTTTTACCTTGGGGTCGACACGCAAACGGTGCTCAGCTAGTCCTCTGGGTACACCTGGCATGTCAAAGGGTTTCCATGCGAAGATGTCCCAGTTCTCATGGAGGAACTGGATGAGCGCTTCTTCCTATTTGCTGTCGAGCATCGTTGACATATGAGTCGGTGCAGCATTGGTATCAGTCGAGTGAATATGAATCGGCTTTGTTTCACCACTCGACTGAAATGCAGAGTCCATCGCAGGTTTCTTGGCTCGAAGTAAATCACTCAGCTCCGCACTCTTCCGATACTCTTGGAATTCAACTGCCGCCATCTGTGCATCGGCGATTTTGAAACCTTTCTGGAAACATTCTTCTGCTTTCTGCCGATTGCCAGTGACCGTGATCACACCTTTGGGACCAAGCATCTTCAGCTTGAGGTACACATAACACGGTCGAGCCATGAAACGCGCGTACGCCGGTCTCCCTAGGATGGCGTGATAAGCACTATGGAAATCCATGACTTCAAACGTCAACTTTTCTTTCCTGTAATGCTTGGAGTCACCGAAAACCACGTCGAGAGTGATTTGGCCGAGTGACTCGGCCTTCTTTCCGGGAATAACGCCGTGAAGGCTCATGTTTTAGCATACATGATATTCAGGCCGCTACCCCCATCCATCAGCACTTTAGTCAGTCGAGTGCCACCAACCACTGGGTCGACCACCAGTGCTTGCCTCCCGGGGGTGGCTACGCGAGCAGGATGGTCTGACTGGTCGAATGTGATGGCTATCTAAGACCATTTCAGGTACATGGTCGTCGTTGCTGGAGCAACCATGTTCACTTCTCTGTTGATGACCTTCAACCGACACTTGTCTCAACATCGGCAAAAATCATGAGGGTGGAATTGACCTTGGGGTAACCGTCATCTTCTTCTTCCTCATCTCTGTCCGACTCCTTATCCTTCTCATTGGGTTGTTTCTCTCGGAACTGTTGGATCAGGAGTCGACATTGCCGAGTGGTATGCTTTGAGTAAATCATATTACCTTCCTCATCTTTCTTCGTGTGGATGTGACATGGCAAGTCCATCACATCATTTCCCGCTTGATCTTTTACCTACTTAGGAGGCCAGGGCCCCTTAGGTTTTCCCTTAAACTTTCCTTGAGCTACTGCTGCAATCTCACCAGGTGCTGCTAGTTCGGCTTTACGCTTCTGTTTCCGATTGGAAACACCTCCACCGGCCTCTTGACCGACCGGTTTACTCTTCCCGCTACGGAGTCGATCCTCTTCTTCTCCGTTAGCATACCGGGTGGCTATCTCCATCATTCGGGTCAGAGTCATATCCCTAGTCCGACCGAACTTCAGAACCAACTCTCGATACTTGACACCTTCCTTGAAAGCACATACTGCCTGGTGCTCTGATACATTCTCCACGATGTGATGCAAAGTGGTCCACCTCTGAATGAATTCCCTCAAAGTTTCATTCGGCTTCTGCACACAATGCTGCAGCTCGGGAAGTCCTGCCGGCCGCTTGCATGTGCCCTCAAAGGTCCTTACAAACACTCGAGATAGCTCCTCCAAACTATGTATACTGTCCGGGGCCAACTGAGTTAACCACGCTCGGGCTGACCCTTGCAACATAAGAGGGAGATGCTTCATTGCTATCTCATCGTTTCCGCCTCCAATCTGCACAGCCACTCGGTAATCTTCAAGCCAAGTTTCAGGCTTGGATTCTCCAATGAACTTGTTGACTCCTGTTGCTAATCTGAAGTTGGGAGGAATCACTGCAGCCCTGATGGCTCTGCTGAAACACTCTGGGCCCGAAACATGTAACCTGCTGCCACTCAGACGGTCTCTGCCCAGATCTTCTCTATGTGCTCTATTCCGGTCGACCAGGCCTTGGACGAGAATGGATCTTGCATCGAAGCCTAGCTCCCTTGGGTCGACTGGAGCTCTGCGCTCGTCCCCGTGACAGCGCCTATCATCGTGCGACCGAGGCACATATGACGCACTCCTCGGAGGAGCCGTTGGCTCTCGATGATGATTGTCGCGGTCGAACTGATGACCGTACTGCCCATGACCCTCATGCCGCGGGGGCGATCTTGGGCTATGGGCCGACTGAACTCTATCCGCTGCCACGGATCTGTTGTGTATCCTATTCCGCAACTGAGACACCGTAGAATTTTTCTCTCCTGCTGCTCTGAGCAGGGCCCAGATCTGTTCCAACCCTCGGCCAGGCTCTGACTAGGACGGTTGAATCGACTCTGCAATTTGGGCCGCCGCAGTGAGGTTCTGAATCAGAGTACGGTATACCTTAGGTGGAGGCGGGAAAAGCTGCCGCCGACTGGACTCATGAACTCGTTCCTGGGCTCGCTCGTCGAGAGCGCGCTGCAAGTTCTCTAGTCGGGTGCGCTCAGCCAAATTAGCCAAGCGCGCCTCCTCCAAGGCCCGGGCCTTGAGGGTTTCTCCAACAATGGGCATGTGAAGTGCGTCCATGTTGCGACGACGAAGATCTTCTCTCTGCTGCGAAGAGAGAGGTTCGGGATGATACTCCTCGTGGACCCGTGATGGATCGCCACCAGCCTCTTCGCTGTCCTTGCGGCGAAAGCTAGCTGGGCCACGCGGACCATCGACCATCAAGACTTCAGCCACAGGATCGCTGCTATCGCACTCGGACGCCGTCTCCGTGGAGCCAGTCGACAGATCGAACAAGCCGTGGAGAGTTTCGTCGGGCTCGATTGCCGCGACTTGATGAGTGGCCGAACGTCGAGCCACCGCATGTCTCACCCACCCCTGAAGCCGCGACCAACCGGATCGCTTGCGGCGACGAACATCGAGGAGGGGAGATGTCACTGGAGCCGACTGATACTGGGTCGACGGCTGCCGAAGAAGGACGCCACGAACGCACGCGCGAAAGTGCGTCGCCCCTCGGACGGGGAGCGCCTCGACATCGAGCGGAGCTTCCTAGAGCCACGCTGAGTCATCGGCGACGAAAATGAGCGCGCCGAGACGGATCTCACGGCCCTCAACCATCTCGCCACCGGAAACCATGATGATGATCGGAAAACTAACTTGCAACTTCACCAATAAGTCGCTAAGACACCGGCCCCACGGTGGGTGCCAACTGTCGTTGTTCTAAGTCTGACAGTAGAAAGGGGGGTAGGTATGGAGAGGCAAGATCTTAGCTATGGCGAAGATATACACACGAGGTTTACGAGTTCAGGCCCTTCTTGGAGGAAGTAATAGCCCTACGTCTCGGTGCCTGAAGGCGGTCGATTGGTTTATGTGTGTTGTGTTACAGGGGGTGCGAACCCTTTTCCCAGAGGAGGGGTGGCTTATATAGAGTGCGCCAGGACCCCAGCTCACCTCCATTACAAGGAGCTTAATGTACATAAAGTAAGGGAGTTACTGGTAACGACAGTCTTAAATACTCTTAATGCTCATGAAGACTAAGGAGTGAATGCCCGGCCGTTGTGCTCTCCTCCGACTCCTGGTCTTCAATATGGTCGAGTCATTCCCCATACGGCCGAGTGAAAGTGGAGAATGACGGTCGAGTGATTATACCGTCGAGTGGATTCTTGGTCTTCTTATCTTCTGGGGTAGTGACCTTGGGTAGGACGTATAGGTCAGGCCTATGACCCTACCCTAGGTCCGTATCCTCATCAGCTAAACCAAGATAATTAGCACCACGGGTCGCATAAATACCTCCAAATAAATCTCCAGACATACCATTATTATGCAACCTGCGTGCAACTATTGCCCCCAAGTTGTAATCTTTATTACCTAACACAGCACTCTTGAGGACACAAAGATCAGGCACACACATGCACTACAAAAAAAAGACACATCCGTGACATTTTGGGCCGAACGAATTTTTTTCTGTCATACATATGACACTTCTATGACGATAATTGTGACAAAACCCGGTATCATCATAGATGTGGTGGGCTCCTACTTCTATGACCAAAAATCATGACAGAAAATGGGGTTTTCGTCCTGGGCGGGCCGGAGATGCAGCTGCATGACATTCTTTGGGCCGTCCATGACGGAAAAAATCGTGGTAGAAGCGAGGGGGAGGAAAATTTCGGGGAGTTGCCGGTTACGGTGGGAGGTCGGGGGCGGAGCGATGTGCGTTTCTCTCGTACACGTACGCGCGTGTGTGCGAGGCGTTGTCTCTAACTGAACCCGAGCGAGGCGTCGGGCTCTAACTTAACTCGAAAGACAGACCGCAGTTACGCTTCTTGAACCCGAGCGATCGATCGATGGTCGTTAATCGAACCGATGGAGCGAGTCCTTCGCTATCGCTGCTAATCAAGCCGATCAATGTTGCCTCTTTGATGAGCAAAGTGGCGTTGCGGGGGTGGATGAGCAGTGAGGGTGGTTGAATAGGACCCGTGGTGTGGAGGGCTAGATGAACGATGAGACGGTGGAGGGCTGGATGAGCGAGAGACGGTGGAGGGTGGTTGAGCGATGGCGGTGGAGTAGCGCGTGGAGGCTGGATGAACAGGAGCCCGTGGAGGCCGGAGGAGGTCGACGATGGAGATGAACAGATCCGTGGAGTCCGTTTTGCGGCACGCCACACCCTCCCCGCCACCT
Organism: Aegilops speltoides; assembly: GCA_021437245.1. Taxonomy (NCBI): domain Eukaryota; kingdom Viridiplantae; phylum Streptophyta; class Magnoliopsida; order Poales; family Poaceae; genus Aegilops; species Aegilops speltoides. The sequence goes on along the minus strand of CM038147.1, from coordinate 92,828,586 downwards.
TAGCGCTCCAACACAAGTCCGTTTCATCCGTTTTGCGATGCGCCACACCCTCCCGATCAACAGGACCCCGTTTGATCGTGGGAGGTCCGTTTCTCCGTTTTGCGACGCCACACCCTCCCGATCAACAGACCCGTTCGAACGTAGGAGGTCCGTTTCCTCCGTTGTGCAGTACGCCAGGCCTCGTTCCCATCACCTGTTCTGTCCAAGCCCTCCCGATGAACACGAACACATATTCCGTTCCGACCCAGCCGGTTGGCTCCCACGCGTTCTGTTGCCTCCCGATGAACACGACGCATTCCGTTGCCTCCCCATAAACACGACGCATTCCGTTGCCTCCCCATGAACACGACGACGACGCTATTTCTCCATTCCGACCCAGCCATGTACGTATGCGCGAGTAGGCGTTCGAGACCCCGCCCGTATGTACACATACTTGGCCGTATTTTCTTTCTTGCACCCAAGCCGTTGTACGTACGTGTACATGCTATGTGCGCGCCTCTACTACGACACGTGCGTGCCTCTACAAGGAACAGTATGTACGTACACGTTTGCGACTAGAATGACAACGCTACGTACGCTTCCACCAGGTGGGTCTCGACTGTCAGGCACTTCCTTGCCTACGAAGATGTAGCTGGTGGGTCCCAGCAGTCAAGGCGGCGAATCGTTTTTTTGCCCGGACGCACTTCCTTGCGTGCGAAGATGTAGCTGGTCGGTCCCAGCAGTCAGGGGGCGAATCATTTTTTTGCCCGGATGCACTTCCTTGCGTGCGAAGGTGTCGCTGGTGGGTCCCAGCGGCCAGGGGGCGAATCATTTTGTTTTTTTGCCCGGACGCACTTCCTTGCGTGTGAAGATGTAGCTGGTGGGTCCCAGCAGTCAGGGGGAAATGTTTTTTTCGTGAAATACAGTGGCCCGTCCGGTGGGTCCCAGCTGTCAGGTGGTGGAATCATTATTTTCCACGTAATAAGGAGGCACTTCCTTGCTGCGGCCGTGGACCCAGCTGTCAGCCTCTCCACGTAGAGTCCACGTCCGATGGAAGTCGTTCCTTGACCACGTTGACTATGCCGCGCCGAGAGCACCAAGGCGGTGGACGACGGCGAGGCCTAGGAAGGGGACGGCAGGGAGCCGGGGAAGACGCGGCAGTGGAAGCCCGCGCGGAGAGGAGTACGAGGGTTCATTGGTTCGGCTACGGTGTGAGGCTGCCGTCGCCGCAGGGCCTGGCCAGCAGTGGGAATAGTAGGGGCCGGTGAGGCCTCCGCAGCAGCACAGCCGGCCACGAGAGGCAGGAGCATGCGGCACGACCGGCGCTGCTTTGGGCGGCTGGAGCAAGAAGACCAGAGGTTGAAGATGCACTACGGCCGTTGGATGGACATCGTACGGTCACTGGAGCTAGAATCGTTCATATTGACTAAAGTTGACAAAGGCCCCCGTCCCAGTCAACTTAGTAGGCCCACAAGTCAGCTTCCCACAATGGTGGGTCCCAGCTAGCAAGGGGAGTATTCATTTTTTTGTGCGTAATAAGGAGGCACTTCCGGTGGGTCCGACCTGACTGCGCGGGGAACGTTTTTTTTGTGAAATACGCTGGCCCGTCCGGTGGGTCCCAGCAGTCAGGGGGGAAACGTTTTTTTCACGAAATAAGGTGGCCCGTCCGGTGGAGGAATAACTATTTTGCGCATAATAAGGAGGCACTTCCTTGCGGCCGCTGCTACCTCTTGAGCTCTGCGTTGGATTTCCCTGAAGAGGAGAGGATGATGCAGCAAAGTAGCGTAAGTATTTCCCTCGGTTTTTGAGAACCAAGGTATCAATCCAGTAGGAGACCACGCAAAAGTCCCTCGTACCTACACAAAACGATAGCTCCTCGCAACCAACGCGATTAGGGGTTGTCAATCCCTTCAGGGTCACTTACGAGAGTGAGATCTGATAGAGATGATAAATAATTTTTTTGGTATTTTTGATATAGATATGCAAAGTGAAAAGTAAAAGGCAAAATAAAAACAAAGCAAGTAATAAAGTAAAGGAGATTGATATGATGAGAATAGACCCGGGGGCCATAGGTTTCACTAGTGGCTTCTCTCAAGAGCATAGATATTTTACGGTGGGTGAACAAATTATTGTTGAGCAATTGACAGAATTGAGCATAGTTATGAGCATAACTAGGTAATGATCATGTATATAGGCATCACATCCGAGACAAGTAGATCGAAACGATTCTGCATCTACTACTATTACTCCACTCATCGACCGCTATCCAGCATGCATCTAGAGTATTAAGTTAAAAACAGAGTAACGCCTTAAGCAAGATGACATGATGTAGAGGGATAAATTCATGCAATATGATAAAACCCCCATCTTGTTATCCTCGATGGCAACAATACAATACATGCCCTGCTGCCCCTTCTGTCACTGGGAAAGGACACCGCAAGATTGAACCCAAAGCTAAACAGTTCTCCCATTGCAAGAACTACCAATCTAGTTGGCCAAACCAAAAGGATAATTCTAAGAGGGCTTGCAAAGATAACTCAATCATACATAAAAGAATTCAGCGAAGATTCAAATATTGTTCATAGATAAGCTGGATCATAAACCCACAATTCATCGGTCTCAACAAACACACCAAAAAAAGAAGATTACATCGAATAGATCTCCACGAGAGAGGGGGAGAACATTGTATTGAGATCCAAAAAGAGAAAAGAAGCCATCTAGCTACTAGCTATGGACCCGAAGGTCTGAACTAAACTACTCACACTTCATCGGAGGGGCTATGGTGTTGATGTAGAAGCTCTCCATGGTGGATACCCCCTCCGGCGGAGCTCCGGAACAGGCCCCAACATGGGATCTCGTGGATACAGAAGGTTGCGGCGGTGGAATTACGTTTTTGGCTCCTGTTCTGATCGTTTGGGGATACGTAGGTATATATAGGAGGAAGGAGTACGTCGGTGGAGCAACAGGGGAGCCACGAGGCAGGGGGGCGCGCCCTAGGGGGGCCGCCCCCCACCCTTGTGACCGCCTCTTTTGTTCCTTGGAGCAGGGTCCAAGTCTCCTGGATCACGTTCGGTGAGAAAATCACGTTCCCGAAGGTTTCATTTCGTTTGGACTCCGTTTGATATTCCGTTTCTTCGAAACACTGAAATAGGCAAAAAACATCAATTCTGGGCTAGGCCTCCGGTTAATAGGTTAGTCCCAAAAATAATATAAAAGTGTAAAATAAAGCCCAATATAGTCCAAAACAGTAGATAAAGTAGCATGGAGCAATCAAAAATTAGAGATACGTTGGAGACGTATCAGGCATCCCCAAGCTTAATTCCTGCTCGTCCTCGAGTAGGTAAATGATAAAAAGAGAATTTTTGATGCGGATTGATACTTTGGCATAATTTCAATGTAAATCTTCTTAATTGTGATATGAATATTCAGATCCGAAAGATTCAAGACAAAAGTTCACATTGACTTAAAGATAATAATACTTCAAGCATATAATCAAAGCAATCATGTCTTCTCAAAATAGCATGGCAAAAGAAAGTTCATCCCTACAAAATCATATAGTTAGGCTATGCTTCATTTTCGTCACACAAAGATGTTCCCAACTTCTATACCCCCGATGACAAGCCAAGCAATTGTTTCATACTTAAATAATCTCAAACTTTTTCAACCTTCATGCAATACATGAGCGTGAGCCATGGATATAGCACTATGGGTGGAATAGAATATGATGATGGGGATTGTGTGGAGAAGACAAAAAAGGAGGAAGTCTCACATTGACGAGGATAATCAACGGGCTATGGAGATGCCCATCAATTGATGTCAACATGAGGAGTAGGGATTGCCATGCAACGGATGCACTAGAGCTATGAATGCTCAACAAAAGAAAACTAGTGTGTGTGCATCCAACTCGCTTGCTCATGAAGACCTAGGGCATTTGAGGAAGCCCATCGTAGGAATATACAAGCCAAGTTCTATAATGAAAAATTCCCACTAGTATAAAAAGACAACTTATGAGACTCACTACATGTAGAACAAGGTGCTACTTTGAAGCACAATATATGAGACTCACTACATGAAGAACAAGGTGCTACTTTGAAGCACAAGTGTGGAAAAAGAGATAGTAGCATTGCCCTTTTTATTTTTTTATTGTTTTTTGGGCCTTTCTTTTTTTTTCTTTTGGCCTTTCTTCTTTTTTTTTCCTTTTTTTTCTTTTTTTGGGCAATGCTCTAGTAATGATGATCATCACACTTCTATTGATTACAACATAAGGATTACAACTCGAAACTTAGAACAAGATATGACTCTATATGAATGCCTCCGGCGGTGTACCGGGATGGTGCAATGAATCAAGAGTGACATGTATGAAAAATTATGCATGGTGGCTTTGCCACAAATACGATGTCAACTACATGATCATGCAATGGAAATATGACAAAAGTAATGTATGTCATGATGATGATGATGGAAGTTGCATGGCAATATATCTCGGAATGGCTATGGAAATGCCATGATAGGTAGGTATGGTGGCTGTTTTGAGGAAGATATAAGGAGGTTTATGTGTGATAGAGCATATCGTATCACGGGGTTTGGATGCACCGGCAAAGTTTGCACCAACTCTCAAGGCGATAAAGGGCAATGCACGGTACCCAAGAAGCTAGCAAAGGCGGAAAGGTGAGAGTGCGTCTAATGCATGGACTCAACATTAGTCAAAAGAACTCATATACTTATTGCAAAAATTTAGAAGTCATCAAAAATCAAGTACTATGCGCATGCTCCTAGGGGGATAGATTGGTAGGAAAAGACCATCGCTCGTCCCCGACCGCCACTCATAAGGATGCACAAGCCAGGTAGACTTCATGTTTCAAATTTTTTACACAACTTTAACCATACGTGCATGCTACGGGACTTTCAAACTTCAACACAAGCATTCTTTGAATTCATAATCACCCAACTAGCACAACTTTGATATTATCACCTCCATATCTCAAAACAACTATCAGGCATCAAACTTATCTTAGTATTCAATTCACTCAAAAGAAAGTTTCACATATCTTAAATACCAAGTATATTAATATTAAGCAAATTACCATGCTATTAACGACTCTCAAAATAATCTAAGTGAAGCATGATAGATCAATAGTTTCTTTAAAAGAAATCCACCGCCGTGCTCTAAAAGATCTAAGTGAAGTACTAGAGCAAAAATTATCACGCTCAAAAGATATAAGTGAAGCACTACGAGCAAAAACTATCAAGCTCAAAAGATATAAGTGAAGCACATAGAGTATTATAACAAATTCCAATTCATGTATGGCTCTCTCAAAAGGTGTGTACAGCAAGGATGATTGTGGCAAACTAACAAGCAAAGAAGCAAATAATACAAGACGCTCAAAGCAAAACACATATCATGTGGTGAATAAAAATATAGCTCCAAGTAAATTACCGATGGAAGTGGACTAAAGAGGGGATGCCTTCCGGGGCATCCCCAAGCTTTGACTTTTTGGTGTCCTTGGATTATCTTGGGGGTGCCATGGGCATCCCCAAGCTTAGGCTCTTGCCACTCCTTGTTCCATAATCCATCAAAAGAATACACCCAAAACTTGAAAACTTCACAACACAAAACTCAATAGAAATCTCGTGAGCTCCGTTAGAGAAAGAAAACAAAAGACTACTTCAAGGTACTGTAATGAACTCATTGTTTATTTATATTGGTGTTAAACCTACTATATACCAACTTCTCTATGGATTATAAACTATTTTATTAGCCATAGATTCATCAAAATAAGAAAACAACACACGTAAAAGAGAATCTGTCAAAAACAGAACAGTCTGTAGCAATCTGTAACTAAGGCAAACTTATGGAACTCTAAAAATTCTAAAAAAAAGGAATTCCTGGACAATTTGTTTATTGAATAGAATAAAAAATAATCAACACAAAAGCACGTTCTTGTGATTTAAAAAAATATTATATTTGTGCGCACAAAGTTTCTGTTTTTCAGCAGAATCAAATCAACTATCATCGTAGGTTATCCTATAGGTTCTACTTGGCACAAACACTAATTAAAAGATAAAACCACATCCAAACAGAGACTAGATGGATTATTTATTCCTAAGCAGAAGCAAAAACAAAAAACACAAATAAAATTGGGTTGCCTCCCAACAAGCGCTATTGTTTAACGCCCCTATCTAGGCATAAAAGCAAGGATAGATCTAGGTATTGCCATCTTTGGTAGGCAATTCTTCAATGAGGCATCTACCTCCTTTAAAATTTTCTTTCTTTCTAGTAATTGTCAAATTTTTAGGCAAGAGATCGAAAAATTCATTCATAGCAAAAGGTTCCTTAATGATGGTAAAAAGATTGGGATGAACACTTATAGATTTAAGATCCGCAGTTTCCTTACTAGATGATTCACCCTTACTCTTAGGAACATAAATGAGCTTAATATTTTTAGTAGACGAACTTGGAGTGTTTTGTACGGAAGAAAAAGCGGTTCCCAAGTTGGTAATGATACCCTCAAGTTTATCGATTCTTGTGGAATCTAGATTTATTTTCTCATTAACTATGGGATCTTTTTCTTTAATATTTTTCAAAGTCATTCCTACCTTGGATCCATATTGGGTAATTTTATTGTGGATCTTTTTGTCAAGATTTTCAATTGATTCAATGGTATCAACTTTATTCTCAATAATTTCAAGTCTTTGCATAACATGCTCCAAAGTTAACGTAGTTCCATTAATCAAAAGAGGTGATGAGCCAAATAAATCTATTAAAGCATTATAAGAACCAAAAGTATGGCTACCCAAGAAATTCCCTCCGGTAATGGTATCAAGGATATATCTATACCAAGGATTAGCACCTACGTAAAAATTACGAGGAAGAACTGAAGTAGATTGCTTCCTGGTAGATCTATTTTGAGCATTGCAAATTCTATACCAAGCGTCTTTCAGATTTTCTCCCTCCCTTTGCTTAAAATTTAGAACTTCATTCTCGGGAGATAACGGAGAAGATATGAGACTAGTCATGATGACAAGCAAGCAAACTAACACACGAGCAAACAAAAAGGCAATGGGAAAAAGAGGAGGAGATTGGGAAAGAGAGGCTGAATAAAACGACAAGGGTGAAGTGGGGAAGAGGAAAATGAGAGGCAAATGGCAAATAATGTAATGCGAGAGATAGGGATTATGATGGGTACTTGGTATGGTTGACTTGTTTACATGAGCCTCCCCGGCAAAGGCGCCAGAAATTCTTCTTGCTACCTCTTGAGCACTGCATTGGGTTTCCCCGAAGAGGAGAGGATGATGCAGCAAAGTAGCGTAAGTATTTCCCTCAGTTTTTGAGAACCAAGGTATCAATCCAGTAGGAGCACACGCACAAGTCCCTCGTACCTACACAAAACGATAGCTCCTCGCAACCAACGCGATTAGGGGTTGTCAATCCCTTCACCGTCACTTACGAGAGTGAGATCTGATAGAGATGATAAATAATATTTTTGGTATTTTTGATATAGAGATGCAAAGTGAAAAGTAAGAGGCAAAATAAAAACAAAGCAAGTAATAAAGTAAAGGAGATTGATATGATGAGAATAGACCCGGGGGCCATAGGTTTCACTAGTGGCTTCTCTCAAGAGCATAGATATTTTACGGTGGGTGAACAAATTACTGTTGAGCAATTGACAGAATTGAGCATAGTTATGAACATATCTAGGTAATGATCATGTATATAGGCATCACGTCCGAGACAAGTAGATCAAAACGATTCTGCATCTACTACTATTACTCCACTCATCGACCGCTATCCAAAGATGCATCTAGAGTATTAAGTTAAAAAGAGTAACGCCTTAAGCAAGATGACATGATGTAGAGGATAAATTCATGCAATATGATAAAAACCCCATCTTGTTATCCTCGATGGCAACAATACAATACGTGCCTTGCTGCCCCTTCTGTCACTGGGAAAGGACACCGCAAGATTTAACCCAAAGCTAAACACTTCTCCCATTGCAAGAACTACCAATCTAGTTGGCCAAACCAAAAGGATAATTCAAAGAGACTTGCAAAGATAACTCAATCATACATAAAAGAATTCAGAGAAGATTCAAATATTGTTCATAGATAAGCTGGATCATAAACCCACAATTCATCGTTCTCAACAAACACACCGAAAAAAGAAGATTACATCAAATAGATCTCCACGAGAGAGGGGGAGAACATTGTATTGAGATCCAAAAAGAGAGAAGAAGCCATCTAGCTACTAGCTATGGACCCGAAGGTCTGAAGTAAACTACTCACACTTCATCGGAGGGGCTATGGTGTTGATGTAGAAGCCCTCCATGGTGGATGCCCCCTCCGGCGGAGCTCCGGAACAGGCCCCAAGATGTGATCTCGTGGATACAGAAGGTTGCGGCGGTGGAATTAGGTTTTTGGCTCCTGTTCTGACCGTTTGGGGATACGTAGGTATATATAGGAGGAAGGAGTACGTCGGTGGAGCAATAGGAGGGCCACGAGGCAGGGGGGCGCGCCCCCCACCCCCGTGACCGCCTCTTTTGTTCCTTGGAGTAGGGTGCAAGTCTCCCGGATCACGTTCGGTGAGAAAATCACGTTCCCGAAGGTTTCATTTCGTTTGGGCTCCGTTTGATATTCCATTTCTTCGAAACACTAAAATAGGCAAAAAAACATCAATTCTGGGCTGGGCCTCCGGTTAATAGGTTAGTCCCAAAAATAATATAAAAGTGGAAAATAAAGCCCAATATTGTCCAAAACAGTAGATAAAGTAGCATGGAGCAATCAAAATTATAGATACGTTGGAGACGATCGGCCGCTGACCCACCGTCGGCCTCTCCACGTCTGATACTCTTCCGATGGAAGTCAGTCGTTGATCATGTTGACCACGCCGCGCCGAGAGCACCGGGGCGGTGGTCTGGACGACGGCGAGGCCTAGGAAGGGGACGACGCGGAGCCTGGGAAGACGCAGCAGTGGTAGCCCGCGCGTAGAGGAGTACAAGGGTTCACTGGTTCGGCTGCGGCGTGAGGCTGCCGTCGCCGCAGAATAACAGGGGTTGTGGGTGAGTAGAGGGATACCCTGGACCACCGGTGGGAGTTGTAGGGGGCGGTAAGGCCTCCGCGGCATCACAGCTAGCCACGAGAGGCAGGAGCACGCGGCACGACCGGCGCTGCTTTGGGCGGCTGGAGCAAGAAGACCAGAGGTTGAAGAAGCACTATGGCTGTTGGATGGACATCGTACGGTCACTGGAGCTAGAATCGTTCATATTGACTAAGTTGACAAAGCCCTCCATCCCCGTCAACTTAGTTGGCCCACAAGTCATCCTCCCACTATGGTGGGTCCCATCTAGCAGGGTGGGTATTCATTTTTTTGTGCGTAATAAGGAGGCACTTCCTTGCGTGCGAAGATATAGCTGGTGGGTCCGACATGTCAGCGGGGGGAACATTTTTTTTCACGAAATACAGAGGCCCTTCCGGTGGGTCCCAGCTGTCAGGTGGAGGAATCATTATTTTGCGCGTACAGTCCACGGCCGATGGATGTCGTTCGTTGACCACGTTGACCAGGCCACGCTGAGAGCACCATGGCGGTGGACGACGGCGAGGCCTAGGAAGGGAACGACACGGAGTCGGGGAAGACTTGGCAATGGTTGCCCACGCGGTGGGGAGTACGAGGGTTTACTGGTCCGGCTGCCGTCGTCGGAAAATAACAGGAGGTGTGGGTCAGTAGAGGAATGGCCTGGCCAGCAATGAAGTAGGATGGGCGGTGCGGCACATGCGGCAAAGACAGCCACCACAGAGGCGGAGCAGCAGTCCCACCGGAGCTGGTTTGGGCGGCTGGAGCAAGAAGATCAGATATTGAAGAAGCAATCCAACGGTCACTGCTACTAGAATCGTTTGTGGACTAAATTGACAAAGTCAAAGTACACGTCAACCTAGTAAACGCACAAGTCAGCCTCCAAATCTGTCCCAAACAGCATACAACCCGAAATTTCTAGCCGGATTCAAATTAATTTGAAATATAAATATACCTTAATTTAAATTCAATGAAATTTTACGCGCACAAAAACAATGAAATTTAAAATATCAAAATCCGAAAGAAAACAGTATTTGGGAACTAATTGCCTGTTTGTTGTATTTTTTCATTTTACAGCCCATTTATTATTACTTATAGCCCATTTCTTATTAATTATAGCTCATTTCTTATTACTTATAGCCCATTTTCTGGGCAAAATGCATCCCTCCTCGTCTTGAAAGATTTCCGGCCCAGCAGGGTGTAGAAAAGCAAGTAGGCCAATGTTGGTTATTCTGCAAAAAACAAAATAGTTGGCTAGCCATTTTTCAGAAAGGAAAAAAACAAACTGGGCTGGTCATGTGCTAAACAAATGAAGTAAAAGCCTGGGCTAGACGGGCCACAGGTCCCGCACAACCCAATTGATACCCTTCTCCGTCCCAAAAAAACAAAATTACTCACATGCTTTGGTCCCTCCGTCATCCTCACCATGATCTGATATCTCCTTATTCCTCTCGGTTGTTGACCATGTTGACAACACCGGAGGGCGGTGCCGCGGCGAGCGCGGAGGACGATGGTGAGGCCTCGGACGGGAATGAACAGGAGCCGGGGAAGATCACAGCCAGCCGTGGGAGGTGGGAGCAGGCGGTCCCGCCGGCGCTGGTTTGGCTTTGGCGGCTCGAGGAAGAAGAGCCTGAAGAAACGCGACAGACGTTGAATGTCAATCGAACGGTCAAGGTTGGCAGAATCGTTTTTTGACTAAGCGGACACCAAGTAGCATACTTTTTTATATATAGGAAGAAAACTGCGAGGAAAATGCGTTCGTCTGCCGTCCTCCTCACAGGGAACGTTCGTGACATAAGTGACTAGCACCCTTGGTTTTCAACCGAGAGGTCTTGGGTTCGAGTCCGAGGAACTCTCAATTTTGTCCTCCTTCCTTCCTCGCAAAAAAGGGAAAGAAAATCAAAGACTTGGAAAGGCGTACAGAACAAGCTAGTGTACCAGTAAAGAGACGTTGCCGAGTTTTAGAAAAAAGAAAGACGTGCTCCTGTAGCTAGTTCGAATCCAAACCTAGACTATGACTACATATGGTGCTATGCTACTCTGCAAGTAATGAAACTGACATATCCAACGTTCGCTTCTCCTCTTCTCTACTTACTCGCTTAGCATCGAAGCTCGACGCAGCAACCATGTCCGCCGGTTGCTCGTCCACCGCTCTTCAAAGAGCAACAACCGAATATGCGCCAACTCGCCACCCGTACCATCGCCTGTGGGTCTCATCACACCCCCGCCGGCAAGCGCGACAGGCAATCTTTTCGCCGGCGTCATTGACGTGATGGTTCTCAAAGATATTAGGAACATCTGTGTTATCTTGTACATCAGGAGCAGTGTAAGCACCATCTTGTTGTGCAACTTCATTAAACGAATTCCTCTGCTCAAACCTTTGCAATACTCTCCAGTCATCGCTACGTGCAAATGTGTCTTCCAAGAAAAATATCTGTGTTGCTTGATTTGCCAAAATAAAAGGCTCGTTGGTCTGGTACGCCGCCTTGACATTGATGGATTTGGAATAATCATCAGCTCTGGGTTTTGCGATCCTGGAAAACGGATTATACCAATGACAGCACAACAGAACCACACATCGATGATCCTCAAAACTAGAGATATACTGCAACTGAACAATGTGTGTTATGTTAGCATACATTTCAGTTGTCTCTTTGTCATACGTATCCGTGCTCATGATGGCACAGTTTTGTGTCTTCCTGCCTTTGTCTCGTGCAAGGGTGTTGTAGCGCACATCTCCAACAACGCAAGATCCATAATGTCTTACCCGAGTATCAGGACCCATTGCTAGTGAGTAAAGGGCATCATCAACTGCCTGTCCATCCTCCCGCATCTTCTTAACCTATGGTTAGAAAATAGACAAGTTGATCATCTTATGTACTCAATATATTAAAAAAACTGATAGTGCACTTCAAAAGCTTACATGGTTCTTGAACCATTTCGCAAATCCTGCCATAACCAGTTTGTCAGTGTTTCTTGGATTTTGCAGCAGTAACTCCACTTTGTAGATGCTGCACAACATAGTGATCGCGTCAAACATCTAAATATATAAGAATGTGCTGCAAGTTTAGTAGATTATGATGTATAAGCTACAGTACTGCACTTACTTGATATAAGGTAGTATCTCGGGATGCTTATTCAACACATACCAAACCATTTTGTCCAAATCTTTAGGTTTGTCCTCTTGTGGACTCTTCCCGTAACTCGAATGTAATAATCGAAAACATTGAGCCCGGATTGTCTTCACCCACCTCTTTGCTAAGTGATCACCGTTTCAATGTATTTTGAGCGGAATGTCAATGCTTCTGTAGCAATGTAGGCCTCTGCAATGGAACCCTCAGGTCTAGCTCTGTTCCTAACATAGCCCTTGAAGTGCCTAGCCGCCTTTCAATAGGGTACATCCAGCTATACTGTACTGGACCTCTAAGTAGTGCCTCATCAGGTAAATGAACAACCAAATGCACCATCACATCAAAGAAGGCTGGAGGATATATCTTCTCAAGGTCGCATAGGATAGTTGGTATCTTGTCTCTAAGACGCCCAAAGCATCTGTTCGATATTTCTATGCAGAGTTCCTCAAGAATTGTCCCAACTCTTGCAATCGCTCAGATAAAGTCGAGCGCCCAATCCTCTAAGGATAACAGTAAAACCCTTTGAAGTAGGACGTGGCGGTCATGAGTTTTTAACCCTTGTACCTTGTTTCCATCTGCACTGACTCTCCTTTCAGGGTTGGAAGCAAATCCATGTGGGAATCTCACACGTGACAGGACCTCGCAGAATTATTTTCTTTTTACCTTGTCCAAGACATACACAACTGGTGCCATATCCCGTGGTTTACCTTCATCTTGCACCTTCAAATCCTTTCTGATACCTAGGTGTGTCAAATCAATCCTAGATTTTAAGGTATCTTTCGTCTTGCCTTCAATGTTAAGAAGTGTGCCGATAATGTTGTCAAATATATTTTTCTCGATGTGCATCACATCAAGATTATGCCACACATCCAAATCTTTCCAATACTCCAAGTCCACAAAGTGGACCTGCGGGTAAACAATAATCACTCTTCTACCGTGCCATGCTTCCTTTTCCCGCTACCATTACCAGGATGGTTTCCTGGTGTAATATGCCCGACCTTCTCTAATTCCACTTGCAACTCATCGGCGGTGAGCCTCTTTGGCGCATCACGGTTTTCATGCTTTGCATTGAACACATGTCTTCGGTATTTTCTAGGATGCTGCTTGTCCCTGGCAAGGAAACGGTGGTGTGCAATGTAACAGATCTTGCTAAGTATTGCGTATGACAGCGGATTCCTGTCACAGTGAACACATGTATTGTAACCATGTGTCGTTCGCCCTGACATAGTGCCCAAAGCTGGATAATCATGGATGCACCAAATTACAACAGCACGCAGAAAGAAATCAGCTGGTGGGCTGCTATATAGGTCTCGAGTGAGAACAACCTTCCATAGCTGTTGAAGTTCCTCCACAAGAGGCTCCATGAACAAATCAAAATCCTTTCCAGGACTTTTTGGACTTGGGATGAGAAAGGCCATCATGTAGTTTGATTCTTTGGTGCAGACATTTGGAGGCATGTTGTAAGGGATAACAAGCACCGCCACATGCTATATGTGGCGCTCGTCGCCAAATGGGTTAAATCCATCCGAAGCTAAGCCAAGTCTAATGTTTCTCGGTCAAGAACAAACTCTTTGTGTTTATCATTGAAGCTTTTCCACTCACTACCATGAGATGGATGGCTCATTACATTCGATCTCTGTATTCTGGTTCCTAGAATGCCACAAGACATCCTCTCTTGTTTCAAAGATCATGAAATAACCTCTGCAATCTTGGTGTAATTGGAAAATGTCTCGGAACATTATGAGGGACCTCTTCATAGCATCACCATCTTTCCATCTTGATGATTTGCATTTCGGCATTCACTTAAGTTGGCATAATACTTCCTAATGTAACACAATTATTCTTACAAACATGGATCATATCATATCCAATTCCAACTACACGAAGGAAATTCTTCATTTTATCAGAGGTGTGTGGCAGCTCGACGATCCGGGAAAGATTTGCGTAAAGCAGCCAACATCGCATCGAATGATTTGTTGGTCATCCGCCCAGATGTCTTCACCTGAAGAAAGGTGACCATAGCTGAGAATACTGACAGCTTATTTCCTGGGGTGATAGCAACGTTGCATTGTTCCAACATGCAGGCCCACCGTTTTTTTCTGCAAGTGAAAGTTCACGGAATGCACGAGCATTTCGTAGCATTGTTTCAATGTTGGTCAAACTCACTAGCTCCGCCACCACCACCTCCTCCTCGTCTTCCACCTAAGCATCAGGCAGATCAAGATGGTGATCTGCTGCTTTCATGTAGTCAATAACATTGACGTTCACAGCTTCACCATGATGAACCCACCTAGTATATGTGACCGACATCCCATACAAGTGTAGATCATTTTGCACAGTTGACTGGGGTCTTGTAACTGAATTCATACAACTGCTACACGGGCAGAGCACATCTAATTTCGGACCACCGTACTCAGCTCTGATAAAGTTCATGAAGTTTTCAACCCCCTCGACATATGCAGTGGAGAATCTTCGAGCAGAATTTATCCAAGTCTTGTCCATCTGTTAGACATAAAAATTAGTTCTTCTACTAGATATTACAGGAAAAACATATATGCTTTTTTATGAAGTCCAGAAAAAAATACCTAGGTCGATGTCTCAAGCTATGGCAAGATATTTTGGACGAGCAGATCGAAGTAACGAAATATATGTAAAGCTAATTCAGCAAACAGATTTGAGTGCTAAATTATGGCAGGCTGTTTCAGCAGTCAATGAGGCCGAGCACACAGCCATCGAACTATCGAAGGCCATCGCAACAACAAAGATCGAGTATAAAATGGTGTAGAGCTATTTCACCTAACAGATTGGCTACTAGACCATGGCAATTTACGTCACAATAAATATATGGCAGGATATTTTAGCAACTAATCGGCCTTGGCATGCCATCTCAGCTAAGCAGATTGAGTGCAGAACAGGGCAAGGAAGCTTCTTAAGCAGAGCATATTGACAGTAAACTACTTCGGCAAACAGTGAGATTAGCAGCATCTATCAGCTAACATTCAGCGCTACGCCGACATGAACGGGGCCTCAGTCTAGAATGCGCGTACCGTGGGAGAAGCTGACCGCCGTGCATCTCCACACGAACGTTGCTAGCGGTGGCGGTGCTGACCGCCGTGCGCCTCCACAAGAACGTAGCCAGAGGTGGTGGCTCGGCTAGAGGAAGGCAGTCTACGAGAGCATACTATGGGAGCGAGAGGATCGCCGTGCGTCCCCTCAACGAACCGCGGCACCGACGTATCGACGCGGCGGGGAGGGTGGCTTTGGCGGAGCGAATGGAGTGGAGAGGGGACGGGGGGGGAGGTGGGTTTGGGGAATATTTGGCCGAAGGGTGGTTGAATCGAATGGGGGGGATTTTTGTGTGGGGGGGGGGGGAGGATTTTCGCGTGGCAGGCGGGGGGAGTTTGGCGCATGGTCGGTTTCTCCAAGTGCAGTCCCACATGTCAGTGAAGAGGCAAGCCGAAGCGCGTTCCGTTTGTGTGAGCCGTGTGTAGGATCGAACATGTGTGGGGTGCAATGCGACCACGACAGGAGTGCTGTGAGTGTACCACCTTTTTTCCTTTTAAACTAGGTGCTTCGCCCCCTCAAAAAAAATGTTGCTTCGCGCGATCCATCGATACTACTACTAGTAATCCAGTAATCCCGACTAAAACGGCGTGGCCGGGTCTTTTCCCGCGCGATATGCTGGGAGGTTGGCTTAGTTGGGTTTTTTTATATTTGTCTCGGTTCAATAAAAAGCAGAGTTGGTGATGATGGTGTGCCTGTCATCCTGCAATATAGGTCGTCTGATCTATATCTAATGGATAGGAAGGAAACTATGACAATTTACCCGCACTCCTCTCCACATTTGCAGATAAGGCTTTCCCTCGTTCATCCTTTTCTCCCACAAGATCTTGATCTTTCGTGCAACGCACGGGCATCTTGCTAGTACTCCTACAATATGTATATTATTGTGAAAGTTCATATACACCGGCCGAGATTAATGCAAACATGGCAGATTTTCATTACATTTCGAACTTTTATAGGACAGAAAAATAAAAGAAACCCGACCCTAAACCTTTTCTACAGCGGCGACCGACGTCCTCCATCTGCGATCTCTATGTACGGGGGCAGGGTTCAAGACCCGTGAAGTTAAGGTGCGGTCTCCGGCGAGGAAGAGTGGAATACGGGAAACGGACCGGCCAGTTGGCACACCATGCCGTGCCGCCTCCCATAACCTACTCATCCTCGGAGGAGTCCCCGACCTCAGCGGTGCCGGACGTTGGACGGCGGCAAGTAGGACGCGTGGCTGACGGTGCTCCCGTCGTTGGCCGCCAGCGTGGCCACCGCTTGTGAGGTCATGTCCGCGTCCGGCTACGCTGCTATTGCGTCACGAGAGGCGACTTGAGCGAGGGCGGCGACCTCGAGCTTCATCCCCGAAGACAAGCTCTCCCACAGAGCTTTCGCACTTGCGGTCATGGCGGATGTTGTGCCAGGTAGGAATGCGCTATGGTGTGGAGGTTAGCTGGGCGTTGCCGCTTTAAGTAGCGCATTCCGGTGAGGCCAAGCGTCCGGGTGCATCATTAAGTCACCGGAGTTGGTTCCTCAGGCACCGAGCCTCTTAACGACGACATACGAACGAACGACATGAACGCGGGCAGCTGGCGCCGGCTGGGAATGCACCGCGCGACGACGCGAGGGTTGAGGGCTTTGGTGTGCCAGGGTAGCCAGCTGCGGTCGTGGCAACGTGGGAGATGCCTTTTGCTCAAATGCGATCCCCGCATGTCATTGAAAAAGCAAGACGACCCGGCATGGTCTCAGGTCCAGAGGATGCAGTTGGCCACGCTACACAACTCCGCGGACGCGTCACGACGCCCCATGCATCCTCGACGAGCCGGGTGTTGGGGTGTGTTTGGATTGTGGCCAAAGTGCACCTTACCAAAATTTTGATCATGACCCAAAGATTGGTCTTTGTTTGGATGGTTGCCATTTCTTTGGCATGCCAATGAACTCTAGCCAACTCTAGTTCATTTTTCTTGCCAATGTCAGCCAAATCATGGGCAACCAATACCTCAACCAAAATTTTGGCTACCCAATGCTTTGATGGGGCAACCTTGGGCACAAACCAAGCATACCGTTGGTCATGCCACAGCACAAACGCCACCCTTGGCACACTGAAATCGATCGTGTCTATCGACGATATGAGCGTGTCGCTCAGCGCGGTCGCCGTGTCCAGAGGCGGTGCTGGAGCTGCGCCCGTTGTTGGCCCCAACGACCCACATGAACGGTTGTCGGTAGCGAGGAGGTCGTGGGCCAGCTCCTCCATTGGACTAGTCTGCGCTACGTTGTCCCGATGGGTGTGCCCCACATGTCGGTTTCCCTGTTTTCCCGGCCATATTCGAGTGTTAGTGCTCCGCGTTGCGCATTAGGCCTTTCACTATGTAGGCCAAGCAAGACAACTTATTGTTTATTTGAGTCGTTCAAGTGTAATCATGTGGCGTTTGCTTATTTCTCATTCCTCCAACCCTCTTGTCCATCGATCATGTCGCCCTCCAGTCGAGTCCATCCTCCCGCATGCCTCATTTGAACATTCCGCCGAGTATCATTCGCATGTACCCACCCTAGTCCTCTTTCAATAGATCTCCGAACCCCGAGATGAAATCGAGAGGGAACGAGTGGGGGCACGTGATACCTAAGGCGGATTCAAAATTTTGAACCGGTGGTCATAGCATCCGCAAATCATATAAAGGGTATTCAATGTTCGTTTCGTTTTTGAACGTACAATATACTCCCTCCTATCCTTTCTACTTCACATATAAGTTTTATGTGTAGTCAAAGTATCTCTACTATGATAAAAAGGTATCAACATTCAACAACGCCCAATCAATATTGTTAGATTCAATGCGCATTCCTAGATTTGTACTCGAGATGGTTTCCAATTTGACTATTGACAAGATTAATAGTACTCCTTTCACATAGGTGAGTAAGTCATCTTAGGCTGTGCACCGTGACCAAGGAGGAGGGAAAACAAGAGACATTAATGTTTATTTGCTAATTAATAGTATTGCATGCAATGAACTAACCATTGCATGTCATGTTTGATAGTCTCGTCATTAAAGCATGCACACCCTCATCTCTTATTGGTTCATATGTCAAGAAACAAGAAATGAGGTAGAAGTTAATGCACCGCGCCTACGTGTTTTGGGATTTTTGGTTTTCGTAAGATGACTTACACACCTAGACGGAGGGAGTATATGAGATGTATAATGTGAAAATTATATCATTGGAAACTCCTTTCACATACGAAATTGACCATATGCTTTGTGTAAGTTGCATGTCATATATTATTACTCTAACATTTGGTCAAAGTTAGCCTCAAAAAACGCATTAGACCCTGCATGTTTTGTGTAAGTTGCATGTCATATATTATTACTCTAACATTTGTGTAAGTTGCGTGTCATACATTATTACTCTAACATTTGGTCAAAGTAGTATAGTGGAAGTGGATCCTCTGACGTAGGTATCCCTGCCTTACCCACCCTTTCGGTCACTTACTGGCGGACCCCATGCTTGCTAGGCCCTGCATGTCAGTTACTCAATGGGTTCGGCCACGTCAGGGGATCCTCATCCGTAGTATACTCCCTCTGTTTTTATTTACTTCGCATAAAACAGAGGGAGTGGTGGTATAATAAATGACGCGGGCAGGGGAGGGGGAGGGACGTCAGTTTGCTCTCAACTGCGGTCCCACAAGCGAGCGAAAACGCAAGACGAAGCATGTTCCATTTAGTGAGCAACGTGGAAGGTCCAGCGTGCCGGGCTGCAACGTGAACACGACAAGAGCGATGTACAGTCAAAACCGATTGACCGGTCGTCACAGGAACCACTATTCACACCAGAACCTTCGCTGCTCGGCCTACGCCAGCCACTTCCCTAAAACCACACCAAATCTCCAGCCCATTCCCCCACCTTTCGATCCCCTAGCCCGCATCAAGCGTCCCCTAGTTCGCCGGAAAGCCATGGTGCGCTGCAAGATCACTTACTACAAGATGCTGACGCCAGAGCGCCGCGCAGAAATTGCAGCGGCGGTTGGCGCCACAGACCACCGTTCCGAAGCTCGCTTTGCGGCGGGCCAATCCCCGAGTTCTCTGGAGCCAAGCTACGAGGAGGAGGAAGCCGATCCAATGTTCACTGCGGAGGTCGCGGCGCAGAAGGCCCCCGATGGGTATGAGACGATGGACGTCGACTTCGTGTCGGCGTTCGAGTCCCCCATGGTGCAGGCAGACCAGCGGTTCAACATGGCGATACTAAAGGAGGACCGGAAGGTAGAGGCTCAACTCGACGCGGAGCGCGCATGCCGCTGCCATCGAGGCTCTCCTGCAGGCGGAACTGAATGTCGTGGATGTGAACCGAGCGGCGGAGGCTCAACTTGCGGTGGAGCTGTGGATGCCGTTGCCATCGAGGCCCTCCTGCTGGCGGAACCGGATGTCCTGGACATGAACTGGGCGGCAGAGGCTCGACTCGACACAGAGCGCGTGGATGCCGCTCTCATCGACGCCCTCCTGCAGGCGGAACCGGAAGTCCTGGACTTGAACCGGGCGGCAGAGGCTTGACTCGACGCGGAGCGCGCGGATGCCGTTGCCATCGAGGCCCTCCTGCAGGCGGAACTGGACGTCCTCGACTTGAACCGGGCTGTGCTCTCATCCATGCAGAGCGCCCGCACGCTCCGCTTGAACGAGTAGCTGGAGGTCGAGGACAACCACGGTGCGGAGACACATGTCGGCAGCGACGACTGGTTTGCCGGCAGCCAAAGACGACGAGGCCGTCTCTTTCCACGAGCAGTGATAGTTTTTCTTTATGTTGTTGTATTTATTATTATGGATCTTTTGCTATGTAAAAACAAACTATTTGTTATGCAAGTCGCTTGACTTGGGTCAGTCTACCATTTCAGGCGGTTGGCTGAATATCCTACGTCGCCTAACCCTTCTTTCCTTCTTCCTCACCTCTTCTTCTTCCCCAACAGACCACCGCACGGGCTGTACGGATGCTCCGGTTGGATAAACATACTCTATGAACGAAAATCATGTGTCAGCGATAGGATGGCTGAGTTTGGTTTGTTCACATGCGACAGCACGTGTCAGTGAGGGTGCGTTCCCTTGGTTGGGTTTGCGGCGTGCAGGAGCGACTGTGTGAGGGTGCGGTGCGACCGCAGCGTGCAGGAGCGACCGTGCGAGGGTGCGATGCGACCGCGACAGCCGTGCACAACTGTACCTCCTTCTCATTTTGAAAACTTTAGGCAAGCTTGGCAAAAATGTGTGGCGAAGTTTGGCAATGCAAGGCCTAGACCCAAACAGGATAAGTACGTACGTACTAGGAGTACTAGTGTTAAAAAAGAAAGGTGGGGTTTTCCTTCGATACAAATCCTCGTTTCACGTCTCAATTAATGCGTATTTTTTTCTCGAAAGACCAAAGAGCTAACCATCTCACTCCTCATCGCTTTATTAATGCAGCGCCATGCAAACGAACCTTCTCACTTCCGCATGCATGCAGGGGATATTAATGTCCTTGGTTGCTAACCCCATCAATTTTGCCTCGATTAGTGTTAGTGGCCCTTTGCAAATTGTAATTTTGATATACTGGCCTTGTGTACAAAAAAATGGAGGTAGTAACTATATTTGAATTCCTTGCCCATTGCGGTGACGTCGACGACTTTTTTTGTGGTTTGGCGAAGTGCGTTCGACGGAGAACACCATTGAGGGAGACCACGGTAACTCATTCGCAAGTGCCGCCTGCAAGCCGAGACAACCGCCTTATTTGCATCCAGGAAGTCCTTTACTAGTACTACTACTAGGAGTACTAGTGCGGTGAGATGGTTTCTCGAAGAAGACGATGGAGAAGCAAAGTCGGCGAAGAGTGAAATGATAGTTGCTTTGTCCGTGCTTTGTGATTTGACGCCTCACTGCTTTGTGATTTGTGATAGAAGGGACAGGGGAGTAGACTCATGTTCTATATCAGATTACTCCTACATGCGTCCAAGCATGGGAGAAAGAGGAGAGACGTTGCATTTTTCTATTCAGGGAGCTTCGGTTCCTTCTTTTTGGCTTTGCCAAAAGCTATTTTCACATTTGGCTACACATTGTGGATGCCCTTAACCGTACCACTTGGTTTTGCTCCTGTGTGCTATCTATACAAATCTCAATTATATTGATCTAAAAAATTATAGAATCAAAGATTAGTAAAAAGGACGTGATTTTGCCACGCGGATGGCGGGGGAGGTTTCTTATTTTCGGAGGATGTTATCCTGGTGGTTTGCTAACATGCGTTCCCACGTGTCAGTGCTTTACCAAGCTGATCCGCGTTCCACATGAGGCAGAACAACGGCAGAAGCAACACGTGGTTAAGTTGAAGAAGATGAGGGAGAAGTGGATTCAGCAACGAGTGAAATGATGGTTGCTTCGTCCCTCCAACTTCTTTTTTTAGCATTATTACTTTGTCCCTCCAACTTAACTGAGGGAAAGGTGCAGCTTTGTGATTTGACGCCTCATTGCTCATTACTACGTCGGCGCCATGACTGGGGTGCTTCACCCCGGCTGCTCGCATCAGATTCGGTATGGCACGTGGACCCGGTAGCTTGATGTCCCACATGTTGGCGAAAGGACTAGAAGATTTATGAAAGTGAGCGCCCACTCTTCGACGGAGGAGTAGACGACACGACGCCCAAAGAAATGTCACTTGTACCAGATAGTACTATAGTTTTGCTGTTTCGCACGATCCATCGATACAAACCCGATTAAGCAGAAAGGGCGGATTTTTCCCGCTGTAGATGATATTGGCCATACATTTGAAAGGCAATTTTAATGTATGCAAACTAAATAATTATAAGTAACAATATGATATCTAGTAAAACTAAAAACACATATGATTTATTGTGTTAGAGTGTAGTAGTAGTGATGTATTGCATAGTTGTTAGATGTAACATGCGACAACGTGTACAGATGTAGTTTTGGAGGGCCTACAGAGAGAAAAGCGTAATACGGTCACCGAACTTCAGAATAAGCTGATTACGGTCACTATATACGTTTTGCGGTGATTATTCAGTCACTTGCTCACAGTTCAGCATCGGATTGCACTCTGTTGACCGGCCAAATAGTCAGTGTGGCGCCATGTTGACTAGTTAAATTGACCATTTCCTTGTGGGTCCTACCTGTCAGTTCGCATAGGGAAAAGGTTAGATAAACACAAATTTACGCAGGCGCGACAAGGCTCCAACCCGTGCACGGGAATCACCTGGTTGTGTATGTGTCTGTCAGGGCCTGATGTGTGTGCATGCACGTGTAGGTTGAGCACTGGAGCGTGAGAGTGTGTGTTGGTCGTGTGGTGTACTGGTGTGTGCATGCATGCGTGCGTGTGTGCGTGTGAGTGTTGCGTGCGTGCGTGGCTGCGTGTGTACGTGTGACTGTTGTTGCGTGCGTGGGTGCATGTGTTTGTGTCAGTGTTGCGTGGATGGAGTTCATGTGCATGCGTGCGTGTGTGTATAATCAGCACACCAGCTCCTGTGTGTTAAAACAGACGGCTCAGCATACCAATACAAGGCCACCTTGTCCGTTGTGCCCGCGGTCATGACTTCGCACCACTGTCAAAATATTTTTTTGTCGGTTGTTTTCATTCTTACTAGCAAGATGCCCGTGCGTTGCACGTAACATCAAGATGCATTTGTATGACTTGTTTATCTTGTGAGAGAAAAGGATGAATGAGGGAAGGCCTTATTTGCAAATGTGGAGAGGTGTGTGGGTACCTTTTTGCAAAATTGCCATAGTTTCTTTCCTATCCGTCAGATATAAATCGGACGGCCTATATTGCAGGATGGCAGGCACACCATCATCACCAACTCTGTTTTTTATAAGAGTGTATTTTATGTATTTTATAATAGTGTAGATGTAGAGTAGATACAAGTCGACAGGTGGGCACGATGTTAGTGAGATAATGTGATGCAAGACTAGAGGTGCCACGTGGAGCGTTCAACTGGTCAACTAGTCATGTCATGAGCAAATACAAAGTTGTACGGTGAGCCCGTGACTGTATAATAACCACTAAACGTAAACGGTGACCGTAATGAGTGGATTATGAAGTCCAATGTATGTATCATGCTTTCTTTTCAAATACAATGATCGTCATTGCATATATCGCGAGAGAAAGATGAAACACGCGTGAATTTTCTAGGGGCTTACTTTTAGAGGACCTGGAGATAGTTTTGTGTGCATACGTGAAAGGGGCGTCATGGGGGGTATGCGATGGAGAGAGATGTGATACGTCCATTTTGCATCATGCTTTTATATCAATATTTATTGCATTATGGGCTCTTATTTCACGTTATGTTACAATACTTATGGCTATTCTCTCTTATTTTACAAGGTTTACATGAAGAGGGAGAATGCCGGCAGCTGGAATTCTGGGCTGGAAAAGGAGCAAATATTGAAGGACTATTCTGTGCAACTCCAAAAGTCCTGAAACTCCACGGAATACCTTAAAATAAATAAAGAGAAATCGTCGCCAAAGATGAAGGCCAGGGGGCCCACCTTGCTCACGAGGGTGGGGGCGCCCCCCTGGGCGCGCCCCCTACCTCATGGGCCCCCTGGTGGCTCTCCGACGTCCATCTTCTCCTATATGAAGTCTTTCGATGATAAAAAAATAAGAGCGAACCTTTCGGGACGAGACTCCGCCGCCACGAGGCGGAACCTTGGCGGAACCAATCTAGGGCTCTAGTAGAGCTGTTCTGCCGGGGACACTTCCCTCCGGGAGGGGGAAATCATCACCATCGTCATCACCAACGCTCCTCTCATCGGGAGAGGGCAATCTCCATCAACATATTCACCAGCACCATCTCATCTCCAAACCCTAGCTCATCTCTTGTATCCAATTCTTGTCTCCAAGTCCGGGATTGGTGCTAGTAGGTTGCTAGTAGTGTTGATTACTCCTTGTAGTTGATGCTAGTTGGTTTATTTGGTGGAAGATCATATGTTCAGATCCTTTATGCACATTATTACCCCTTTGATTATGAAAATGAATATGCTTTGTGAGTAATTACGTTTGTTCCTGAGGCAAGGGAGAAGTCTTGCTATTAGTAGTCATGTGAATTTGGTATTCGCTCGATATTTTGATAAGATGTATGTTGTCTAACCTCTAGTGGTGTTATGTGAACGTCGACTACATAACACTTCACCATTATTTGGGCCTGGAGAAGGCATTGGGATGTAATAAGAAGATGATGGGTTGCTAGAGTGACAGAAGCTTAAACCCTAGTTTATGTGTTACTTCGTAAGGGGCTGATTTGGATCCATATGTTTCATGCTATGTGTTGGGGATATAGCTACTGAGTGTAAACCGGCCAGGATGGACCGGTTCACCCTCGACTATGCCAAAGCCCATGAAGAATCCAGAAGATGGTGAAGTTATTAAACAAGCTTAGAGGCCTAAAGCCCAAAGGTGGATTAGGGCCCATAGTGATAAACCGCCATGACTATGTAACTTGTAATGTAAGTTAGGGAAGGAGAGACCGAACCGAACACTTTGTATGAGTCAGATTCGGGACTCTGTAGACCGGCCAGGTGTCAACGTGTGTATATAAAGGGATGACCCGGCGGCGGTTCAAGGACAACAAACAGCAACTCGAGACTCAGGCAAGCGTATTTGCTCCCTGGTCATCGAAACCCAATTAGTCCCATCACAACTAGACATAGGCTTTTACCTTCATCGAAGGGGCCGAACTAGTATAAAATCTCGTGTCCCTTGTCCGGTTTAACCCCTTCAAGCTAACCCATTGCGATGGCTCCACGACTAAGTCCTTTCATGAGGACATTTGACGTGTTAATTCCACGACAGTTGGCGCCCACCATGGGGCTATCGCCCGATGGTTTCGAGTTCTTGAAGGGCAACTTTGAAGGACTGAAGGGGTACGTGGTCGGCCGGATGACCAAGAGTCGTCGCGGCAAGCTCTACATCGACGACGAAGGATGGGGCCCCGAGGCCGGCTCAATCGAGTATGGGTACCGGGTCCCCTTTGGCGGAATTCATGTCTTCATCGGCAAGATCGGCGAACCGGGCCCTGAGCCGGACATCTGCACCGACCTCGTCGAGACGGCTCAGCGTGCAAGTCCAGCCCGGGTTAAGCCCGCCGTGAAGCATGCGTTCGTAGGATGTGTCCATGGGATCGGATCTGAACCGGTGTCTAAAGGCGAGACGGCCGTATATTCCGACGGCGAGTCATCCACTGGAGAAACTGAGTCCTTGTACCAAATTCATAATGGTGTGTTCGAAGGATATTTCGATGGCAACAGTATTCCAGACCTCCTTGAACCGCCAAGTCGGGTTGCTATTTACATGGCTGGAACGCAGCCCACATTGCAGTCTTCGTCTACAACAGCAATGAATACCGGATCAGCAGCCGCGGCAGGAGTCCCAGCGCGCCGACCGGCTCAAGTCCTCTCCGGTTTGATGGATGCCTGGGCGACCTTGTTAACCACGGCAGTCACCCCGGAGATGAGGGATCAGCACAATGCGGACATTGCGAAGCTGAAGGACCAAATAACACAGGCTAAGGAGGACCTGGCAACCGAGGATGCTAGTATGGCTAAAGAACGGGCCGCTTTGGATGCCCAGTCACAGCGGATATAGGCGCAGAATTACCAGCTCATGCTGGATCGGACCACATCAGAGGATGTAATGCGAAGGAAGTACCAGTCTCGTCTGCCGCCGGTTTACGAAGGGTTAAATCTCTTTCAGACGCGAGGCGCTGGACCGAGCAATCCAACAGCTACAAACCGGACTGATGCGCCTAGGACAGCTCCGGATCAACTACGGATAACAGAGCCACCCCGACAAACAGATAACCCGTCGCAATATGTGTCTACACCAACGGGTCACTTCTTGAGCCCTCTGGATAACATGATTGCCGCAGCATCACACCTGGCAGCCATTCCAATGGAGGGTGATTCAATAGCAGCAATTGAAACGCGGCGGGCGAGAGACCTTCTTCAAACCGCCGTGGTACAGTAGTAGGCTTATTCGTATAGCCGGGATAGAATTCATTCAACCCCTTGTCCGAGCCCAAGCTATAGCAGGCATATGGATGAACCGGAAGTGTCTAGCAGCGTGCGACATCGTAATGCTCAAGATGTGGTGGATCATGGCAGGGCACGAAGGGATGCCGCTTTGGGTCGTTATCAACCCGCCCCGGTTCAGCCAGCAGCGTTAGTTGACCGAGGCACCGGGCTTGCCTTTAGTTCCTGGGGAGTGCCGTGCCTTATTCCGGCTCTCCGTAATGTGCGTCTGCCCAAAGATTTCAAGGGTCCATGCAAAGTGCCTAATTACACGGCAGATCAGCCACCTGAGGCGTGGGTTGAGAGTTATGAGATGGCAATGGAGATGCTGGATGTAGATGAAGCGGCCTGTGCAAAGTACTTCACGATGATGTTGGAAGGAACGACCCGCACTTGGTTGAAAAATCTACCAGCTAATTCCATCGAGTCATGGGATCAGCTGAAGGCCCGGTTTATAGCCAATTTCAAAGACACGTGCAAATAGCCCATGTCCATTGTGGATCTGGATGCTTGTGTTCAAGGGGAGAACGAGTCAACAACTCATTGGGTACACCGGATTTTAGAAGTTTTGCACTCGTCCGACCAGATTAACGCTGGTCAAGCGATTATAAGACTGGAGCGCAATTGCCGGTTTAAGTCACTGAAGATGAAGTTGGGACGGCTCAAGCACCACTACAACGACATGGGAACCCTCATGGCAGCCTTGGTCAAGCATGCCGATTCTGATAATACCAATGATCCCGATTCTGATAATGAGAAACCAGAGAAGGGAAAGAAGAACGACGGTGCAAAGGGACAGCAACACAACCAAGGAGGCCATGGGGGTAATGGTAAGCGTAAAGCGGATTCAGATTTTGTGGCTAACGCTAATGTGCAGCGTCGTAAAGGTAAACCGCCCCAGCGCCGGCGGGGTGATGAATCTGGAGCGTTTGTTGAATCAGCCCTGTCCAAAGCATGGGACCAAGGAGGCTCGTGCAACGCATCTCTAGAAGGATTGTAACATTATGAAGGAGTTCAAAAACTCTTATCTTTTCCGGTATGATCAGGGTCCGTCGGGCGGTTCAGGTCCAGGTTTTCATGGTGGCGGCGGTTCAAACTCTGGATTTCTGAATAATCAGGGCAACCAGAACAACCAAGGTGGTAATAACCAGCAGAATAATCAAGGAAATCAGGAGCAGTCGGGTTACCAGAGTCACCCAAAGCAGTTGAATGGTGGGCAGTATCATGTGTTCACCACTAGTTTGTGCAAGCGTGATCAGAAACTTCACAAGAGGGTAGTGAATGCTGTTGAACCAGCAGTTCCACATTATCTACGGTGGTCCGAACAGCCTATTGTGTGGAGTAGGGAGGATCATCTGCCCCAGGTTGACAATCCGGGTCAACTGGCTTTTGTGGTGGCGCCTCAGGTGGGAGGCTATAAGTTCACCAAGGTACTCATGGATGGAGGAAGCAGTATCAACATTCTGTATTATGAGACCTTCCGTCGCATGGGGTTGACAGACAAGAGTCTTAAACCGTCCAACACTGTTTTTCATGGTGTAGTACCAGGTAAATCGGCATATCCTGTAGGTAAGATCGCTTTGGAAGTTGTGTTCGGTGATGAACACGACTCCCGGTCTGAGACATTGACCTTTGAGGTGGTGAGAATTCAGAGCCCGTATCATGCACTATTTGGGCAACCAGCTTATGCAAAATTCATGGCGAGGCCTTGTTATATTTACTTGCAGCTCAAGATGCCGGGTCATAAAGGGACTATCACGGTTCATGGAAGTCAAAAAATCGCTTTGGATTGCGAGGAAGGTGATGCGGATTATGCTGAGTCGGTTTGTGCTACAGAGAAGCTAAAGTTTTATAAGGAAAATGTTGACCCGGCAGATATGACCCCTCTGAAGAAGCCCACCACTGAGCATGACCCAACCCTGCATTTCAAACCGGCTGACGAGACAAAGCTTGTTGACTTCGTGTCTGGCGATTCGTCCAAACAGTTCAGCATCAGCACAAATCTGGATCCGAAATAGGAAAGCGTGCTCATCGAGTTCATCCATGAGAACCGGGACATTTTTGCATGGAAGCCTTCTGACATGCCAGGTGTACCGAGGGAACTCGCTGAGCACACTCTTAACATTGACCCCAAGTTTAAACCGGTCAAGCAATTTCTTCGTCGCTTCAATGAAGAAAGACGCAAGGCAATTGGTGAAGAGGTAGCCCGGCTGTTGGCTACGGGGTTTATCGTCGAAGTGTTTCATCCTGAATGGTTGGCTAATCTGGTGCTTGTTCTTAAAAAAACGGCACTTGGCGTATGTGTGTGGACTACATGGACTTGAATAAGGCTTGCCCGGCCGATCCCTTTGCTCTCTCGCGTATTGATTAGATCATTGATGCGACGGCGGGTTGTGAGCGCCTGAGTTTTTTGGATGCTTATTCAGATATCATCGATCAAGATGGCGATTATGACCAGGAGAAGACAGCCTTCATCACTCCCTTTGGAGCCTTCTGCTATGTTTCTATGCCCTTTGGGCTCAAGAGTGCCCAGGCAACTTATCAGCATTGTGTGCAAAATTGTCTTCACACGCAGATTGGGCGTAATGTTCATGCCTATGTGGATGACATTGTGGTAAAATCCAGGAAGAAGGAAACACTAATAGATGATCTTAAGGAGACGTTGACAATCTTCGGGTTTACAAGATGATGCTTAATCCGGATAAATGTGTTTTTGGTGTTCCAGCAGGCAAGCTTCTCGGTTTTCTTGTATCCAACAGGGGCATTCAGGCTAATCCGGAAAAGATTAAGGCAATCACATCCCTGGCTAAACCGAAGTGTATCAATGTTGTTCAGCGTCTGGCGGGTCGGATTGCAGCCCTTAGCCGGTTTATCAGCCGATTGGGGGAGAAGGCAATTCCTTTGTATCAGATGTTGAAAAAGACAGACGATTTCATCTGGAGTGATGCAGCTAATGCGGCTTTCGAGGATTTAAAGCGGCAGTTGGCTGAACCGCCGGTTCTTGTAGCTCCAGTTGATAATGAGCCTTTGCTGTTATATGTGGCTGCCAATGCCCGAGCGGTCAGTGTGGCAATTGTGGTTGAGCGTAAGGAAGCTGGGAAGGAATATCTGGTTCAACGACCTGTATACTATATCAGTGAAGTCCTGATCGAGTCAAAACAACGCTATCCACATTGGCAGAAGTTGGTGTATGGGGTTTTTATGGCAAGTCGCAAACTCAAGCAATACTTTCAGCGCCATCCCATCACAGTGGTTAGTTCTGCTCCTTTGGGCGATATAATTCAAAACAGGGAAGCAACTGGCCGGGTTGCAAAGTGGGCAATTGAGCTTGGTCCACACGGTTTGAAGTATGTGAACAACTATCAAATCTCAGGCCCTTGTGGAGTTTATCAATGATTGGACTGAGTTGCAAGCTTCTGATGACAAATCGGATAATACATACTGGACTATTCATTTTGATGGATCCAGGCAGTTGGAAAGCCCGGGGGCTGGAGTTGTCCTTACTTCCCCTCGAGGTGATAAAATGTGCTATGTCCTCCGCTTGATGTTTCCCTGTACTAACAATGCAGCTGATTATGAAGCTTTACTCCATGGTCTCCGTGTGGCCAAAGAGATGAACTTAAGTCGAGTTCGTTGTTTCGGAGATTCTGATCTGGTGGCTCAGCAAGTTTCTGGTACTTGGGATTCTAAGAATCCACTCATGGCGGCTTACAGGCGTGAGGTGGATATTGTGGGGGGTCACTTCAAAGGGTATCAAGTTGAGCATATCGATCGGCGCAAAAATGAAGCAACAGATGCTTTGAGCCGGCTTGGATCTCAGTGTAAACCGGTACCTCCTAATACCATTTTGGATATCTTGCATAACCCGTCTGTTAAGTTGCCTACAGAAGAGGATTTGGCTGTTCCTGATCCGGAGGCTCAATTGTTGGCTGCTTTGCATATTGTGCTGGATTGGACAGTTCCGTATCTGGCGTATTTGAACCGGGGCGTACTACCAGATGATAAGGTCCTGGCTCGACAGATAGTACAGCGATCCAAGTCCATGGTTTATTCACAATGGCGAGTTACACCGCTGTAGCGTTTCAGGCGTATTTCAACGTTGTGTTTCTCCAGAAGAAGGTCAAGAGATTCTACGAGAAATTCATGAAGGGGATTGTGGTCATCATGCCGGTTCGAAGTCACTGGTTGCCAAAGCATTCCATCATGGATTTTACTGGTTGACAGCTTATGTTGATGTGGAGGATTTGGTAAAGCGATGTGATGCTTGTCAAAAAATTTCACACAGGGCTCATGTTCCGGCTCAAGAACTACGGATGATTCCTATCACTTGGCCTTTTGCTACTTGGGGGCTTGATATGGTGGGGCCCTTTAAGCGTTCCCAGGACTAGAAGACCCACCTGTTGGTGGCAGTTGATAAATTCACCAAGTGGGTTGAAGCGGAGCCTGTCAGCAAGTGTGATGCAGCTACGGCGGTTCAATTTCTCAAAAAGATTATCTTCCGCTTTGGCTTTCCACACAGTATTATCACGGATAATGGTACAAACCTTTCCAAAGGTGAGATGGAGGATTTCTGTCAGAGAGAGCACATCCGACTTGACTTAGCATCTGTGGCGCACCCTCAATCCAACGGTTAAGCGGAGCGAGCCAATCAAGAAATTTTGAAGGGTCTTAAACCCTGGCTCATGATTCCCTTGAAGCGGACACCAGGTTGTTGGGTGGAAGAATTACCTTCTGTATTATGGAGTATCAACACCACCCCCAATCGATCAACAGGTTACACACCTTTCTTTATGGTATACGGGGCAGAGGCAGTTCTACCAAGTGATATACGTCATGACTCGCCCCGGGTTGCTAATTATGTTGAAGCGGACAACGAGCAAGCCCGCCAAGAGGCGCTGGACCTGTTAGATGAGAAACGGGATATGGCTCTGGCTCGATCGGCGGTTTATCAACAAGACCTACGGCGTTATCACAGCTGCCGGGTTAGGACAAGACCTTTCAAGAAGGTGACTTGGTGCTCCGGCTCATCCAGGATCAGACCGACATGCACAAGTTATCCCCGCCCTGGGAAGGACCCTTTGTGGTCAGCAAAAATCTGCACAACGGATCATACTACCTCATTGACGTTCGAGACAACTCACGCAACTCTGAGGAGGAGACCCGGCGGCCGTGGAACATAGCTCTCCTTCGGCATTACTACACTTGAGCCATAGGCTCTTCTTATGTACATATTTCGACAATGTATATATTATGATCAATAAATAAACCAGCATCCTTGCTCTAAGCAGGGCCTCTGCTGTTTTTTCTCCAATATCCTTTGAGTTACATGGGGGCTTCAGCTGACAAAGCGGAGTACTACATGTCAAACCGGCTATAACTCCACAACATAGCTTGGGAGCTTCACACCCAAGGGGCCAAAGAGAGTTTGGATGCTATGCACAACTCAAACATAGGCACCCAATGAGCACAGCTCATCACGTTACTTGGGGGCTCCTTGTGTCAAATACCAAGGAGTTTGAATGGACCCTTGTAGCTGGGTATCGACCCACGGCTTGGAAGCCTGGTATATTTACCTAAAACCCCGGGTTAACCTGCCTTCATCAAGTAAGACACTCCTATCCAGGTCATCCTGGCACGGTCCTCCGAACGTTTGACAATTACTCTCATTGAGACCATGCACTTGTCAAAGTTAAAACGGTGATTGGTTAGTTGGAGGTCCA
The DNA here is from genome assembly GCA_021437245.1 of Aegilops speltoides. NCBI lineage: Eukaryota > Viridiplantae > Streptophyta > Magnoliopsida > Poales > Poaceae > Aegilops > Aegilops speltoides. The sequence continues at coordinate 92,796,620 of CM038147.1, read as the reverse complement.
TCTTAAAAGGCTTTGTTAAATGGTTCAACTTAGCGGCCTGGCAGCCCACAAAAAGCCTCGAATTTGGGCCTGGCAGCCCTCAAAAAGCCTCGACTACACGGTTTTATTTGCGTTCATCACTTTTTTATTGATAAATTTTATGTTAAACCGATTTTCTTGACCCGGTCAGTCATCTTATTAGCCCGGTATTCCTTAAACCGGCTCGGTTTTAAACTACACGTTGACAGACCTTATTATTAAACCGGAGTTCGTTAACCCGGCCTGGCTTTGACTACCTGTCGTTAGCTTTGATGTAACATCCCAAATTTTCAATTTGGAATGTTATACATTAGATCGTCATGCATATCATATTTTCTTGCATTTTGTTGATCCTAGAAATTTCACGCAACTTAAGGACCCACGGAGAGAGTTGGAGATTTCGAAATTTTCATATTTGGGTTCTCTCAAATTTTGAAAAGAGGATCATTTGGATTTATTTATTTTATCTTCAAATATTTTTCCAATATCAAAAATAAGAGAGGGAATAATATGACTTTCCCAAAATTTAGGAAAAATGAAGATTTAATAAATAAATCAAATTTTGGATTTTTCTCGGAGTTTATTTGCCTTAGGGAAAAATGCGTATTTTCAAAAATTGCATTTTAGGCCCCGAGTAAAAGTTCATTTTGTTCGCTCATTTTAGGAGTCGGGAAAATTTACTTTATTAATTTTGGAGTTCGTTTAGATTTTCTTTTCTGTATTTTTCAGCGCGCGAAACCGTTTTTTTTTTAAAAAAAACTGTAGCGCCTTGGGCCAAAGGCCCAAGCCACCAGCCGCCGACCAGGAGGCCAAGGCCATCGCCCGCGCGCTCCAGGAGCCAGCGAAGGGAGCCAACGCCGCCGCCCCTTGCTCCTGTACCGAATCCTAAAAGGATTCTAGGGTGCCCCCTTGCCCCTTTTCCCTTATTTCGTTATTCCGTTTTTGTTCCTAGGATCCCTAATCCTAGTCTAATTCCTTGATCCCTCCTCCAAGCAAAACCCACCCCTCCCCAATATAAATACCCAAGCACCCCCCCGCTCTAACACATCAAACCAAAGCCCTCTCCTCTCCTCTCCGCAGCAGCAGCAGCGCAGCACCACCGCCGCCCCACGCCGCCCCTCACCCGCGCCGCCACCGCCGCTTGCCACCGCCGCCGCCAAGTGCCGCCGTCCAACGCCGCCGCCGAGCCTCCCTCGCCTCTTGAGTACTAGCCCCGCGCCGCGTCACTTCTTTCCCCTCGGTTCGGTTTTTCTCGCAAACCGTCCCGGTTTTCTAGATCGGTTTTTCGTTTCGGTTTTCTTTCTGAAACCCTAGATCGGTTTTTCTCGCCAGTTTTTCTTTCCGGTTTTGTTTAGAGAGCGTTCGCCGGACCGTTCGTCTTAATGAACGTGATCACCGGTTAGCCTCGGTAAACGAACCTCCGTTCATCCAACCGTTCGTCGTTTTTTGGATTTATTCCGCTATTTTTTTGATAGCGATTTCAGATCCGATTTTCTTTCTAGTTTATCTTCTCGCTCGTTTATCGGAATCAGGTGATTCAAGCGCCTGGAGTTTCGTTTCGAAACCGCCGTTCCGAGTAATCAACTTAAACAAAGTTTTGCTACTGTAAAATTTGACCTAGTTTCAAATTGCTAGAACCGAGTTGTTTTCTCTCGCCGTTTGATTTTCGTTGCTTTAACTGGATTTGATTCTTTTGCAACCAGGGTTCTTAAGTTGGACTTTCTGGTTTGATCTTTTATTCGAGATTTACCTGTGCATTAGATGAGTACTTATTGTATGCTTGTTGTTTGTCTGCGATAGACCACCCGGAGTGCGCCGCTTGTTACTTCGAATCTCTAGGTTTCGCGGATCATCAGCAAGGCAAGTAACACTTGATCATACTTGTTTCTACTACCCAGTTTTTATGCATTAGATCAACCCTCATACATTGCATGTTTAGGATCAAACTAAACTGTGGGGATGGGAAGTAGATGAGGTAGTACCTATTACCTGTTTTACTTATGAAACCTTTGGGAGTTACTTCTACGTTTGCTTATGCCATGCTATGCTAGTAGACGTGGATTGGGTGAGTGAATATCCATGACAGATGTGATATTGTTAATTAATGGTTTATCTAAGGTGGCAACTTAAATATACATCTGGGTGGATTGAGGCACATGGGGTTACCAGGACTTGCCTGTTTTTTGGAAATCCCGGGGGTACCGTGTGATTTTCCTATGGACCGCCACCCAGGCTCAAAGGGATCATAAGATAATTCATACTAGTAACTTACGTGTGCAGCCACAAGCCATTATGGGCTCTAGCATAGTTGACTAAGTTGTGCGAACTCTTATAGTGGTGGACTAGCAGATGTAGGGGATGTAGGTGTACGGGTCCGCCCATCGTAAGGTGCTAGCGCTTCTGAAAGACTGTGTCTCGGTCATCCATTTCTCAAACACCTTGTAGTGCAAGAAACCAAACGGAGGCGATCGAGTCTTGTGGGGAAAAGTGCGCAAACCTATGCAGAGTGTACAAACTAATCATGATTAGCCGTGTCCCCGGTTATGGACATCTTGAGTATCTAGTACTTGAATATTCTGTGAATCTCAACATGTTACTCTAATTTAATGTTGATGGGTTTGTTAATGAGTACTTTTTAATTGGGATTGAGGATGCTGTCAACCATTCTCAATGTTTAACAACCACCATGATAGTTAAATAAATTTATTCCTTTGCAGTAGGGAAAAACTGGCTTTATGCAAAAAAACTGTAACCATAGAGCTTTCCACCAGCCAAATATGCATGTAGTATAGGCTTATTGTTCATCATTCTCTGTGTGTTACATTGCCAGCATATTCCATGTGCTGACCCGTTTTCGGGCTGCAACTTTCATGTTGCAGACTTTTCGACGAGTAAGATGCTTTTAGGTCGTGGTTCTATACTCAGTGATGCCGTTGGAGTTGATGGACTCACTTATCTTCCAAGTCTTCCGCTGTTATCGTTATTAGATGGCCTTAAGCCATGTTTATTGTAATAAGTCCTCTTTTGGACAAACAATGTAATAAGTGTGTGATTGCTACTCTGTTATAAATCCTTCGAAGTACTGTGTGGTGTCAGCATTACTGATCCAGGGATGACACCGGAGCACAGAGACTTGACCATCTGAGGTTGGGTCGCTACATTTGATCATCTGATGTTTATCATCACCCGGTATGACTTATTATACGTCATCAGTACATGATGGAGTTATACAAGATTTTCATATTTGGGTTTTCACCCTTATTACAATCAAAGTTGGTCAACCAACTAAAGGGATATTACATCACAGGTATGAGTCATTTCATATTTTTACGGTTTGATAATCAATCAGGCCTTTCTTGGGTGTTATGACCCGTCTGGCAGTAAACCGCCAGGACCCTTTCTTTTTTATGCAGACAAAGGAATTGCATATTATGATATGGGAACCAACATTGAAATTGTCATAGCGGATCACATAAATTATCTCCTACTACACGATGGTGGTAGATCAAAATATTCTTGCTACCCTATTACACGCACTTAGCAGCCTGAAATATGGAATTGTTTTAAACCAGACAGTTTCTGACGTATCAATCAGATTGCCGGATCAAGCTTCATCGCCATGTTGATGTGAATTAGATGGGTCATCTGGCGTCGGTTCAGCCTCCTCCTCCCATCCAATGGCTGGAAGTCATTGGTGGTCCAGTCAATCCGGGTTAAGGCCTGAAAGACAACCTCTTCACTTATAAGCTCAGTCGGATCAACGTCAGGGGCGTAAGTGTGCTTACGGATTGGCGGAACAAGGTTTTGCACTTCTGGAATAACAGCCTCAACCCATTTGTTGTTAGCATCATAGTAGGATCGGTGAACCGTCAAGTTAGCTTCTTCTGCCAACTGACTCGCCAGAGGACGCATCTCCCTTGTCACACATTTGAGGGCGTCGTTATCAAACACTTCACCATTTTCTTGCTGACTGGGGAAGCCTTTGGCTATATCAGCCGGATCAAGATCAGCTATCCATGCCTTGGCTCGAGTAAGGGCTAACAAAGTGCCAACCCTGGCAGCGGATCGCTTCAACTCTTCTATCTATGCTGGCATCATAGATAACATGTCCAGCGTGTTCTTGATCAGTGTTGGAGCTACATTGTCATAAGAAGTTGCGCAGATAACCCGTTGGACGTTGGTATACAACTGTTCAATCAGTGTATAGGTGGCCTTTAGTTTCTTCCGCATGTCAGAGCCCAAATGAGCAATGCGGCTACCTGCATCGGTTTAAGGATTTCACGTTAAACCGGCAAAATTTCAAAGGCGGACTATTCATAACGTCTTGGTCAGCAGTGCTTACCAAATATTGCAGAAGTCATGGCATTGACCTGGTGCTTTAATCCGGTAAGCTCTTCCATCACCGGTTTAAGAGCTGATTCAGCGTCTTCCGCCCACTTCAGCAATCCAGCCTTTTCGGTATCCCAGTTGGTCTGCTCAGACTTGAACCATTCTTTGAGTTGTTCCATAGTGGTTAAGGCGGTCTTCAAATCGTCCCTGGCCTTGGTGGTTTCTGTTTGCTGGGTTTTCAGGTTTTCTTGAAGATCAGCAATTTGAGAGACTTGTTGGTTTATCTCACTCTCTAACAGTAAGAAGAGCATGTTAATATCTTTGTCAAAGTCCCAAGCATATAACCAGTTATACACTTGGCATTTGGGGGCTAATGCGGATCAGTTTTTCTACTAATTATTGAAGTCCCACGGATTAATAAAGTTTTCATCATGGCACTTGGGGGCTAATGTGTGTTTGATCAGAAGTACACAAGGTAATTAAGAAAGCACAATATGGAATTTACAAAGTCCCGGTTTGACTTTCTAAAGACAAACCGGCCCTTGGGGGCTACAATGCAATGAAGGTACAGAGCAAAGATCAAACTGTTTACCTCATAGCGCTCCTTCATCAGATTTACTAAACCGGCTTCATAATCACGGCTGGTGTAAAGCCAGTTCAAGAAACCAGAGTGAAGGTCTTGAGCAGAGAGATCAACATAAGCTGACAAATCAGTCTTCCCCTTCCCCTTGCTCATAGCAGCAAATTCATCCTTTGCAGTGTGCTTTGATAGAGCAACCGGATTACCAGGGGCAGTATATGTAGTGCCAGTAACAAGAACATCATCATGTTTGGCCGGGCTGGATGAATTGACATTCTTAACAGGGCTTGGCACTTTGGCAGCAGGGCTCGGCAGTCTGTTAACAGGGCTTGGCAGATCAGCAGTTGAATCCCGCTGCTCAACGGTTGGACTTGGAGGGGCATGGAGATGTGAGGTATCAACATGTACATCTGGTTCAACCTCTGGATTGTTTGCATCAGCATCTTGGTTTTGCACAATATAGCTGTCTATGGCAATCTCAGGATTTTCTCCATCATGCTCTGGGGTCTTCTCCGGATCAACATCATTAGTAGGGTCGCTGGTCTTGGCTTTCTTACTTAATCGAGCCTTGGCACTACAACATCAAAGGTTAGAATATGGTAAACCGACACATAAAGAAACAAGTTGAGGAGTAATATACTTACCTAGCGACGACTTTGAGAGGAGGCAGCTGAGTGGTTGATGAACCGCCAGACGAATTGGAAGAGGCCTGATAATTCGGGTCAGACGGATTGAGTGGGCATCGGAAGAAACCTTTCAAAGGATAACATTTTTCAGGAGAATAAGTCACCTCTGGACGATGTTTCCAGGTTGTCGTATTTGCTAAACCGGACGAGGTGATTTGCTGACCGCTATGCCGGGTTGTGCGACGCTCTTCAACTTGCTGAGTCTTCAAAGAAAATTTTGGATCCAAATGAGCAAGGGGTGAGATTGTTTTACTTTCCGGACTGTGCGGCGAACTCTTTGAACCGGTACAAGATCTGAGTCGGAAGAAAGAAGGATTACCTCAACATGGTCTGCGTGGCTGGCTTCAGCATCATCCTGGGAATAGTCATTGTCAATAAGATGTATGAAAAAGGAACCAAGTGAGTCAAGTTCTACCTCTGCGTATGATTCCTCATCTTCTGGCGGATCAGAAGACTCGGTGGTTTTCTTCTTGGTGGCTTTTTTGGTGACTTTGCTCTTTGCACGAGGAGCCCTCGCCGGTTTAGTCCTTTTCCAAAAGGAGTTGTTAGCCTGAAATTAAGGCAAGAAAAGGTTAGTACACAGTTAATGCGGAGGCGAATGAGTAAAGTATTCTCATGAACTTTACCGCTGGCGGTTTATTGGAGACATAAAAAGGTGGCAACCCGGTTTGGCTGCATGCGGAGACCGGCTCATCAAGCATTTTCTTCACAGATTCAGTAACTTTAAGATCGATCATTACTACTTCGTGATATCGTTGAGGATCTTTGACATCGCCAGTATATTCATGCATCAAACCGGGGCGGCGGCTTAAAGGCAGGATGCCCCAAGAAACCCAGCAGCGGACAAGATCGATGCCAGTCAAACCGTTGGCCATGAGAGCCCGGAGTTTGGCGAGTTGAGGTGCAAAGTTCTTCTGTTCTGCCGCGGTTAAGCGTGAAGGTAATGGGTGGCCGTTGCTGAGCCGGTGAGGGCGATAACCCGGCAAAGGATTTTCTCCGTCAGGGGCAGTGTTCCGGCAATAAAACCAACTCTGGTTCCAATCTTTAGGATGGCTATGATGTTTTGCATGAGGGAAGTCAACTTCTTTCCTTTTCTGGATTGACACGCCACCAAGCTCTGTGTTGGGACCATCTGAGAATTTTGTACGTCGGTTCAGATGAAAGAAATCCCGGAACAGCTCCACGGTTGGCTCTTCTTGAAGATAGACTTTGCAGAATACTTGAAAGTTGCATATATTGGACATAGAGTTCGGACCAATATCTTGCGGATGGAGTTGGAAGCTTGCGAGAACATCCCGGAAAATTTTTGATCCGGGCGGGCTGAATCCCCGATCTAAGTGTTGCATAAAAACAATCACTTCTCTGTCTTGAGGTTCAGGTGGACATTCAGATTCCGGAACTCGCCAATGAAGGACCCTTTTTGAGGCTAAAGCACCAGTGGTGACGTATCCGTTGATTTGTGTTTCTGTAATCCGGGACGGAACCCAATTGCAAGCTGAGAATTGTTTCGTCATCTTGGAAGGGGAACTGAAAGGAAAATAAATGCCGGTTTATAATTTAATGATTTAAAGTATACAATTCAGTGTTAAACCGGGAAATTGCTATGCAAGGTTCAGTTGGCGGTTTAAGAGAGGGCTAATGACATATGGCGGATTGGCTATCAAAAGTTAAACTGCCCATAGGCCGAAGGGCCAGGATTCTAAATTTCTGCTAAGTGTTGACAGAAACAGGTTTCACACAATGATTAAATTTATTTGGATCTACCACGCCCCCGTAAAGAAATTTTTTTGTGATATATATAGGCGGTAAACAGAACAGAGAAGTTTGTGCATTCTGTCAAGGGATTCTGTACAAGAAGGAAGACTTACTAAGTATTAAACTGGATACGGAGTGATTACCGCACGAGATTTATACTATAGTTGGATCAAACAAGCTATGGCAAAAGCGAATACGAAGAAACTAGGGATTAATGCCTATGAACGCAGGTGAAAACAGGAGCCCTAAAATACAGATCTAGGGTTATGAGGGAGAAGCTTACCGGATGCGCAGGATAGCAGAGGAACACTGAAGATCTCTGGTACAACCAGGTTGATGCAGCGGCCTTTGTTGACGCAGCGTTCGAAGGTCGAGGACGGCGGCGGAGCTTCAGGGCTGGGGCGTCGCAAGGAAGAAGAAAAAGAATGGAAGGGGATGAAAAGAAAGGGCCCTCGGGTTTATTTATAAGGAAAATGGATAAAGACTGATGTGAAAATCGAGGAGTCCAAAGCGGCGAGTGGCGCAGCTGTCGCCTCGATTTCCGGGATGATATTAATGAAGGGAATATTTTTATTTTGTTTTTTACAGAGATGGCGTCATGATGGTCCGTTGATGTATCCAGAGGATGACCTCATTGCGGATTAACAAAGTCCATAAAACAAGATGTCATGGCGATTTACGAAAATACAAGAAGACGTTTACAATATATCTTTCAAGTTGTTGAAGATTGACATGAACAGGTTCAAATCAAACTGGGGCCTAATGTTGGGGATATAGCTACTGAGTGTAAACCGGCCAGGAGGGACCGGTTCACCCTCGAATATGCCAAAGCCCATGAAGAATCCAGAAGATGGTGAAGTTATTAAACAAGCTTAGAGGCCTAAAGCCCAAAGGTGGATTAGGGCCCATAGTGATAAACCGCCATGACTATGTAACTTGTAATGTAAGTTAGGGAAGGAGACACCAAACCGAACACTTTGTATGAGTCGGCTTCGGACTCTGTAGACCGGCCGGGCGTCAACCTATGTATATAAAGGGACGACTAGGCGGTGGTTCAAGGACAACAAACAACAACTCAAGACTCAGGCAAGCGTATTTGCTCCCTGGTCATCGAAACCCAATTAATCCCATCACAACTAGACGTAGGCTTTTACCTTCATCAAAGGGGCCGAACTAGTATAAACTCTCGTGTCCCTTGTCCGGTTTAACCCCTTCAAGCTAACCCGTTGCAATGGCTCCACGACTAAGTCCTTTCATGAGGACATCTGACGTGTTAATTCCACGACACTAGGGTTAGGTTTACCTTAATGCTTTTGTTGTAGTTGCGGATGCTTGCAATAGAGGTTAATCATAAGTGGGATGCTTGTTCTAGTAAGAACACCACCCAAGCACCGGTCCATCCACATATCAAATTATCAAAGTACCGAACGCGAATCATATGAGCGTGATGAAAACTAGCTTGACGATATTCCCATGTGTCCTCGGGAGCGCTTTTCCTATTATAAGAGTTTGTCCAGGCTTGTCCTTTGATACAAAAAGGATTGGGCCACCTTTCTGCACCTTATTTACTTTTGTTACTTGTTTCTCGTTACCATTTATCTTATCACAAAACTATCTGTTATCACTTATTTCAGTACTTGCAGAGAATACCTTGCTGAAAACCGCTTGTCATTTCCTTCTGCTCCTCGTTGGGTTCGACACTCTTACTTATAGAAAGGACTATGATAGATCCCCTATACTTGTGGGTCATCAAGACTCTTTTCTAGCGCCATGGCCGGGGAGTGAAGCGCCTTTGGTAGGTGGAATTTGGTAAGCAAAAATTTATTTAGTGTGCTGAAATTTTCTGTCACTTGTTACTATGGAAAGTAATTGTCTGAGGGGCTTGTTCGGGGTATCTTCACCCCGTCCAGTTGAGCCAAGAGTTTCTCCTCAACCTACTGAACCTACTGAACCTATTGAACCTACTGAAAATGAAACTCCTTTTCAGATTCCTTCGGGTATGATGGAAATACTGCGAGCTAACACTTCTGTAGCAGATGGAACAAAGCATCCTGACGAACATCTACGCTTTGTGGATGATATTTGTGGACTATTTAAGCTTGCAGGTATACCCGATGATGTTGTTAAGAGGAAGGCTTTCCCTTTATCTTTGGAGGGAGACGCATTGACATGGTATAGGCTATGTGATGATACGAGATCATGGAACTATAAAAGATTGAAATTGGAATTTCATTAGAAGTATTACCCTATGCATCTTGTTCACCGTGATCGCAATTATATATATATATATATATATATATATATATATATAATTTTTGGCCTCACGAAGGAGAAAGCATTGCTCAAGATTGGGGGAGGCTTAAATCAATGTTATATTCATGCCCCAATCATGAGCTCTCAAAAGTGACAATTCTCCAGAATTTTTATGCTCGGCTTTCTGATAACAATCACACCATGCTCGATACTTCTTGTGCTGGCTCTTTTATGATGAGGCCTATTGAATTTAGATGGAATTTATTGGATAGAATTAAACGCAACTCTGAAGATTGGGACCTCGACGAAGGTAAGGGTCAGGTATGACACCTAAGTTTGATTGTGTTAAATCATTTATGGATACCGATATTTTCCGTAAGTTTAGCACTAAATATGGACTTGACTCTGAGATAGTAGCTTCTTTCTGTGAATCTTTTGCTACTTATGTTGATCTCCCCAAGGAGAAGTGGTTTAAATATCATCCTCCCATAGAAGTAAAAGTAGCTGCACCTATTAAAGTTGAAGAAAAGATTGTCACTTATAATGATCCTATCGTTCCTAGTTCTTATGTTGAGAAACTACCTTTCCCTGTTAGAATGAAGGATCATGCTAAAGCTTCAACTGTTGTTCGTAAAAGCAATACTAGGACTTATACACCTCCTGAGCAAGTCAAAGTAGAACCCAATATTGCTATTGCTAAAGATCTCTTGTCTGATAATATTGATGGGCATGTTATTCAATTCACTGGTGAAACTGCTAGAATTGCTAAACCCTGTGATAGAGATAAACATAGAGCTGTGGTAGGCGTGCTCGTTATTTCATTAAAATAGGAGATCATTGTTATCATGGCTTATGTGATATGGGTGCTAGTGCTAGTGTTATACCCATTGGCTTATACAAAGAAATTATGCATGATATTGCACCGGCTGAGTTAGACGAAATTGATGTCACAATTAAACTTGCCAATAGAGATACTATTTCACCTATGGGAATTGTTAGAGATGTCGAAGTCTTGTGTGGGAAAACCAAATATCCCGTTGATTTTCTTGTTCTTGGTTCTCCACAAAATAGCTTTTGTCCCATTATATTTGGTAGACCCTTCTTGAGTACTGTTAATGCTACGATAGATTGCGAAAAGAATGTTGTTACTGTTGGCTTGGATGATATGGTTCATGAGTTTAACTTCTCTAAATTTAGTAAACAACATCGTGAGGAAGAATTGCCTAGTAAGGATGAAATCATTGGTCTTGCTTCTATTGTTGTACCTCCTAGTGATCCTTTAGAACACTATTTGCTAGACCATGAAAATGATATGTTCATGAATGAAAGAAGGGAAATAGATGAAGTATTCTTTAAACAGGAACCTATTCAGCAACACAATTTGTCTGTTGAAATCCTAGGGGATCCTCCTCCACCAAAGGGTGATCCCGTGTTTGAGCTTAAACCGTTGCCTGATAATCTTAAATATGCTTATCTTGATGAAAAGAAAATATATCCTGTCATTATTAGTGCTAACCTTTCAGAGCATGAAGAAGAAAGATTATTGAAAACTCAAAAAAGCACAAGGTCTGCTCTTGATATACTCGATGATCTTAAGGGCATCAGTCCCACTCTATGTCAACATAAAATAAATTTGGAAGCTGATGCCAAACCAGTTCGTGATCCTCAACGACGTTTGAATCCTAAAATGGAGGAAGTGGTAAGAAAGGAAATACTCAAGCTTCTAGAGGCAGGTATAATTTATCCCGTTGCTGATAGTTAGTGGGTAAGTCCTGTCCATTATGTCCCTAAGAAGGGAGATATTACTGTTGTCCCTAATGATAAAGATGAATTGATTCCGCAAAGAATTATCATAGGTTATAGGATGGTAATTGATGTCCGCAAATTAAATAAGGCTACTAAGAAAGATCATTACCCCTTACCTTTTATAGATCAAATGCTAGAAAGATTATGCAAACATACACATTATTGCTTTCTAGATGGTTATTCTGGTTTTTCTCAAATACCTGTGTCATCTAAAGATCAATCAAAGACTACTTTTACATGCCCTTTTGGTACTTTTGCTTATAGACGTAAGCCTTTTGGTTTATGTAATGCACCTGCTACCTTTCAAAGATGCATGATGGCTATATTCTCTGACTTTTGCGAGAATTTTTTTGAGGTTTTCATGGATGACTTTTCCGTCTATGGTTCCTCTTTTGATGATTGCTTGAGCAATCTTGCTCGAGTTTTGCAGAGATGTGAAGAAACTAATCTTGTCTTGAATTGGGAAAAGTGCCACTTTATGGTAAATGAAGGTATTGTCTTGGGGCACAAAGTTTCTGAAAGAGGTATTGAAGTTGATAAAGCCAAGGTTGATGCTATTGAAAAGATGTCATGTCCCAAGGACATCAAAGGTATAAGAAGTTTACTTGGTCAAGCCGGATTTTATAGGAGGTTCATTAAGGACTTCTCAAAAATCTCTCGGCCTCTAACTAATTTATTACAAAAAGATGTACCATTTGTCTTTGATGATGATTGTGTAGAAGCATTTGAAATACTTATGAAAGCATTAGTCTCTGCACCTGTTGTTCAGCCACCTGATTGGAATTTACCCTTGGAAATTATGTGTGATGCTAGTGATTATGTTGTAGGTGTTGTTCTTGGGCAAAGAGTTGATAAGAAATTGAATGTTATCCATTATGCTAGTAAGACTAAAGACAATGCTCAAAGAAATTATGCTACTACCGAAAAGGAACTTTTAGCAATTGTATTTGCTTGTGATAAATTCAGACCCTATATTGTTGATTCTAAAGTAAATATTCACACAGATCATGTTGCTATTAAATATCTTATGGAAAAGAAAGATGCAAAACCTAGACTCATTAGATGGGTTCTCTTGCTCCAAGAATTTGATTTGCATATTGTTGATAGAAAAGGAGCTGAGAACCCCGTTGCAGATAACTTGTCTAGGCTAGAGAATGTTCTTGATGACCCACTACCTATCGATGATAGCTTTCCTGATGAACAACTAAATGTCATAAGTACTTCTCATAGCACTCCGTGGTATGCTGATTATGCTAATTATATTGTTGCCAAATTTATACCACCTAGCTTCACATACCAACAAAAGAGAAAGTTTTTCTATGACTTGCGACATTTCTTTTGGGATGACCCACATCTTTACAAAGAAGGAGTAGATGGTGTTATTAGACGTTGTGTACCTGAGCATGAACAAGAACATATCCTACGCAAGTGTCACTCCGAGGCTTATGGACGACACCACGCTGGAGATAGAACTACACATAAGGTATTGCAATCCGGTTTTTATTGGCCTACTCTCTTCAAGGATGCCCGTAAGTTTGTTTTGTCTTGCGACGAATGTCAAAGAATTGGTAATATTGGTAGACGTCAAGAAATGCCTATGAATTATTCACTTGTTATTGAACTATTTGATGTTTGGGGCTTTGATTATATGGGACCTTTTCCTGCCTCTAATGGATATACACATATTTTAGTTGCTGTTGATTACGTTACTAAGTGGGTAGAAGCTATTCCAACTAGTAGTGCTGATCATAACACTTCTATTAAAATGCTTAAGGAAGTTATTTTTCCGAGGTTTGGAGCCCCTAGATACTTAATGACTGATGGTGGTTCACACTTTATTCATGGTGCTTTCCTTAAGATGCTTGCTAAATACGACGTTAATCATAGAACTGCATCTCCATATCACCCGCAGTCTAGCGATCAAGTAGAATTGAGCAATAGAGAGCTCAAATTAATCTTGCAAAAGACTGTCAATAGGTCTAGAAACAATTGGTCCAAGAAATTGAATGATGCATTATGGGCCTATAGAACTGCATACAAAATTCCTATGGGTATGTCTCCGTATAAAATGGTTTATGGAAAAGCTTGTCACTTACCTCTCGAACTAGAACATAAGGCATATTGGGCTATTAAAGAGCTCAACTATGATTTCAAACTTGCTGGTGAGAAGAGGTTATTTGATATTAGCTCACTTGATTAATGGAGAACCCAAGCTTATGAAAATGCCAAGTTGTTTAAAGAAAAGGTTAAAAGATGGCATGCCAAAAGGATAGAAAAGTGTGAGTTTAATGTAGGTGATTATGTATTGCTATACAACTCTTGTTTAAGATTTTTTGCAGGAAAACTTCTCTTCAAATGGGAAGGTCCTTACATTATCGAGGAGGTCTATCGTTCCGGTCCCATAAAAATTAACAACTTTGCAGGCACAAATCCGAAGGTGGTAAACGGTCAAAGGATCAAACACTATATCTCAGGTAATCCTATAAATGTTGAAACTAATATTATTGAAACCGTAACCCCGGAGGAATACATAATGGACACTTTCTAGAACGTTCCAGACTCCGAAAAGGAATAGGTATGTGGTACGGTAAGTAAACCGACTCCAAAACAATTTCTAAGGAAATATTTCTCTATTTTGGAATATTAAGAAAATAGAAAAATAAGTAGCAGTCCGGGGAGGACACGAGGCCTCCACAAGGGTGTAGGGCGCGTCCTACCCCCCTGGGAACGCCCCCTACCTCATGAGCACCTTGTGTGCCCTCCGAACTCCGTTTCCTTGCACGATACGTATTTTGGTCGGTAAAAATTCATTATATATACTCCCGAAGGTTTTGACACTCGTATCACGCAAATATCCTCTGTTTCCGTTTTGAGCTGTTGCTGCTGCAGATTAGAGCAAGATGTCTTCCCAAGACTCAGAGGGAGAGAGATACATGGCTGATTATACTGCAAATCCAAAAGTATATGGGGACGTAGAGCATTATGGCTAGACCACGGAGGAAGAGGAAGACTATGATCCAAAGAGGAAAGAGGAAACGAGTTCCGACGAAGAGGACTATCCCCTACCTCAACCTTGTGATATGCATGTGGAGTTCAAGAAGTCAAGCCTCCATAAGGTTCAATCTATCCCACCTTGTTTTTTGCAGGACAGCAAGGTAGCGCTATGCAAAAAGATAATGAAACTTGAGCTTGAGAATGAGGATCTGAGGGATGAAAATTTTAGCCTGAGACGCAAGCTAGAGAAGAAAAATGCAACAACTCCATCATCAACAACACCTACACCGCCAACAACAAGGAAGGAGACATAATCACATGGGTATGGGCACTCCCCTTGGCAACTGCCAAGATTGGGGGAGGTGCCCTAGTATCGTATCACCATCACAACTCCTATCTTTACCGTTTTTCTTAGTTCGATCCTATCAGTAGTATCTTGATTTAGTAGAATAAAGTCATGGTATGCTCTAGTTTTGATTTTTGCTTTATTATCTCTCTTTGTAATCGAGTCCAAGAGCTATATAATAAAGATTAGTATTGAGTCAAGGGCTTGAGTATTTTGCCATGATCTTGGGTGATTAGAAGAAAAAGAATAGAAAGAATCAAAGAGTTCATATTGACCTTAGTGGAAGTAATGACTCCACATAGAAAGAGTATGATGATTAAAAGTTGCTGGGAGTTGGCAAATATACCTTTGGTCATCGTTGCAATTAATAGGAAGTAATAAGGAAAGAGAGGTTTCACATATAGATATATTATCATTGAAATCTTTTATGATTGGATGCACTCATTAAAATATGACATGCTAAAGAGTTGAGGTTGGACAAGGAAGACAACATAATGAGTTATGTTTTCTTACATCTGAGATAAAGTATGTTGTCATGGTTCCTCTACTGTGTTGAGTTTGCCTTTTCCCCTCATGCTAGCCAAATTCTCAGCACTAAGTAGAAATACTACTTGTGCTTCCAAATACCCTTAAACCAGTTTTGCCATGAGAGTCCACCATATCTACCTATGGATTGAGTAAGATCCTTCAAGTAAGTTGTCATCGGTGCAAGCAATAAAAATTGCTCCCTAAATATGCATGACTTATTAGTGCGGAGAAAATAAACTTTGTACGAACTTGTTGTGGACGCAATAAAAGCGACGGACTACATAATAAAGGTCCACATGCAAGGGTAATATAAAGTGACGTTCTTTTGCATTAAGATTTTGTGCATCAACCCTAAACGCGCATGACAACCTCTGCTTCCCTCTGCGAAGGGCCTATCTTTTATTATTATTCTCTACCCTATGCAAGAGTCACAGTGATCTTCACCTTTCCCTTTTTTATTTTATCCTTTGGCAAGCTCAGCATGTTGGAAAGAACATGATATATATATCTAATTGGATGTGGGGGAGCATGAATTATTACCGTTGACATTACCCTTGAGGTAAAAAGTTGTGGGGCAAAACTATAATCCCCTATCTTTCTCTGCGTCTGATTAAAACTCCGTAACCACAAGTATCGCGTGAGTGTTAGCAATTATGACGGACTAAGTGATAGTTGAGTATGTGGACTTGCTTTCAAGCTCTGACATAGACTCTTTCCAATGTTATGATAATTTGCAATTGTTTCAATGACTGAGGGTATAATTTGTTGGTGCTCAATAAGGTTTCTGATTCATACTTTGGCTTTGTGAAAAGATCATCAATTGAGTATGAGTAACCATATGACAAAATCTATTTATGTTGCTGTTATGAAATAATCATGATGCCTTCATGTCCGTATTTTATTTTTATCGACGCCTCTACCTCTAAACATAAGGACATATTTATTGTTATCGGCTTTTCTCTTAAGGACAAGCGATGTCTAAGCTTGGGGGAGTTGATACGTCCATTTTGCATCATGCTTTTATATCAATATTTATTGCATTATGGGCTGTTATTTCACGTTATGTTACAATACTTATGGCTATTCTCTCTTATTTTACAAGGTTTACATGAAGAGGGAGAATGTCGGCAGCTGGAATTCTGGGCTGGAAAAGGAGCAAATATTGAAGGACTATTCTGTGCAACTCCAAAAGTCCTGAAACTCCACGGAATACCTTAAAATAAATAAAGAAATATTGTCGCCAAAGATGAAGGCCAGGGGGGCCACACCCTGCTCACGAGGGTGGGGGGGCGCCCCCTGGGCGCGCCCCCTACCTCGTGGTCCCCTTGGTGGCTCTCCGACGTCCATATTCTCCTATATGAAGTCTTTCGATGAGAAAAAAATAAGAGAGAACCTTTCGGGACGAGACTCCGCCGCCACGAGGCGGAACCTTGGCGGAACCAATCTAGGGCTCCGGTAGAGCTGTTCTGCCGGGGACACTTCCCTCCGGGAGGGGGAAATCATCACCATCATCATCACCAACGCTCCTCTCATCGGGAGAGGGCAATCTCCATCAACATCTTCAGCAGCACCATCTCATCTCCAAACCCTAGCTCATCTCTTGTATCCAATTCTTGTCTCCAAGTCTGGGATTGGTGCTAGTAGGTTGCTAGTAGTGTTGATTACTCCTTGTAGTTGATGCTAGTTGGTTTATTTGGTGGAAGATCATATGTTCAGATCCTTTATGCACATTATTACCCCTCTAATTATGAACATGAATATGCTTTGTGAGTAATTACATTTGTTCCTGAGGACAAGGGAGAAGTCTTGCTATTAGTAGTCATGTGAATTTGGTATTCGTTTGATATTTTGATAAGATGTATGTTGTCTAACCTCTAGTGGTGTTATGTGCACGTCGACTACATAACACTTCACCATTATTTGGGCCTAGAGGAAGGCATTGGGAAGTAATAAGTAGATGATGGGTTGCTAGAGTGACAGAAGCTTAAACCCTAGTTTATGCGTTGCTTCGTAAGGGGCTGATTTGGATCCATATGTTTCATGCTATGGTTAGGTTTACCTTAATACTTTTGTTGTAGCTGCGGATGCTTGCAATACAGGTTAATCATAAGTGGGATGCTTATTCAAGTAAGAACAGCACCCATGCACCGGTCCACCCACATATCAAATTATCAAAGTACCGAACGCGAATCATATGAGCGTGATGAAAACTAGCTTGACGATATTCCCATGTGTCCTCGGGAGCGCTTTTCCTATTATAAGAGTTTGTCCAGGCTTGTCCTTTGCTACAAAAAGGATTGGGCTGCCTTGCTCCACCTTATTTACTTTTGTTACTTGTTGCTCGTTACCATTTATCTTATCACAAAACTATCTGTTACCACTTATTTCAGTACTTGCAGAGAATACCTTGCTGAAAACCGCATATCATTTCTTTCTGCTCCTCGTTGGATTCGACACTCTTACTTATCGAAAGGACTACGATAGATCCCCTATACTTGCGGGTCATCAAGATGCTCTTTGTTTCTCTTTCTTATGACTAACTTTGTATATAGTATAAAAATATACAAATTCACAGTGCGGAATAAATATCATTGTGGGCACAATGCAATGCAAATTAGCGTTCGTACTCCTCCATATAACTTTGTAATGTTGTATATATGTAGAAACTCTAAAATAATTTTTTGGCCACACTTTATTCAAAAGGAATGTTATATGCGAAATAAACATGAAGAGAGGGCTTTTTAGATCAATGGGGTACGTGATGTAACATGTGTGAATGTGTAGTTGATGCATTTGGCGGGGCCTAGAGAGGTATGTGTGTGTATTATGTATTCGAGAGAGGCATGGATAGAGGGGCTGACAAGGGGGCGTGGGAGAGATAGCACGAGAAATGAGGGTGGTCTGGAGAGAGAGAGAGAGAGTGGCGAATATGACGTCACGACAAGAGATTCTATTCCCTTAAGTGTGTATATGCAAGGGGGGATGGAATAGAGACACCAGGAGAAATTTTCTATGTGTGTGGTGTTTGTGTTGGTATGTGTGGGTGTGAGAAGATAATGAGACGTGGGGGCAGAGGGTGTGTCACCACGTGAGGTCCGGTGGGTCGAGGTGAGGCCCTTCGTTCGGTTCCGTCCTGCGCCACATTGGTCGGCCCATGACACAATTAGGAAGACCCATGGATGACTAGTCGTACAAGACAGATAGCAGAATTGTGAAGGACTCTGTGTCCACTGACAAAGCCGGCTAGGATTTGTAACCCTAGGTTTCGGACAAAGGTAACCCCTTTATCTCTGATATTACTATTCATCCAACCTAACTTTAAGGGGCATCCTACAGAATGCTCTGCTAGAATCATACTCGTCGATTAGGAAGAGAGGTGTGAGATAATGCGTGAGAGACAGGCGTAAAGATAATGTGCGTACATGAGACATGTAGGCAGGTCCATGTATATAGAAAGGGTCGATGAGGATTGTGCATGTAAATGTTTGCGAGAGGAAGAGTGCTTGTGATAAAGGTTAGTGAAAATAGTTGTAAATGGTTACGAGAGGGAGGGAGGGTTATATCTAGAGAATGTGTGCAAGAAAGACACCTCGGGAGAGAGTGTGTGAGCATGTGTGAGAGACCACCGATGGAGAGTGAAACTACACGTGAAAGACCGCTCTACACATTGATTAAAGATATAAATTGTATCCAAATATTAGGATGGGATCATGATATTTGCAATTCGCGTCAGGAGCGGTCATTGATCCATCAGACATCTTGATTCTATCGAATTTGAGCATGTCTATGTTATTATTCAACACAATTGATCCACATAGTTAGTATTTTGAACTCCAAAGAATGCATCGCTTTAGCAATCGAATATAAACATGAGTATAGTTCATGTTGTGTGTGTAAAGCACATTATACATACGAAAGTTACACAATGGACATTTATAAATAGCTACCTATGAACTAGCATACATTTGAATTCAACCTAAGGTGGTTTAAAAAATCGAAATCGAATTCAACATGAAGTCCATTCAATTATTTGAATTTGATATCGTGGCATTTGTAAACCATACCTAAACTATGGGGGTACCAATCTTTGCTCTGATTTTGTACATAATAGCATATGTAGTCGTGTACTTCAAATTTAGCTCCTCCATTCCAAAATAATCGTAGTTATAGGATTTTCAAGTGTCAAAATTTCAAAAGGAAGCGGATAATTTAATGAGGTTTTCAAACATACAAGGTCAAATATAACATTGTCTATTTAGGTCAATCCTCATAGTTCAAGAGTACTCTAAACGTGAATGCTTGTGTTTCAAAATTTCGAACGAAGCGCCAAAAGAGCCTCTACTCGCCCGAAACCGCGTGAGACCAATGTTTGGTAGTACAAGGAAGTTACTTTTCTAATAACTAGCAAAGTGGCCCGCTCGATGCGCGGGCTAGGATTTACAAATATAATTTACATAGTCAATATCTTAGCCTTTTATTATGAGACCATATTATTTGATTTGTCTAAAGAAGAAATGGGACCAAATTGGGTATCATTTACAAAATGATTCTTTCGCAACATAATTTCATCTCGGATATATTTCTTTTATTTTTGACATTGGAATATATATGTTTCCAATTAAGCATGTACCAGTAGCAGTAATTGGTGCTCATAATAAAAGGGTGAGTATCTAGTATACACTCAGCGTGTGTAAGAAAATACCAATTCATGAAGTATTATGGTCGAGTACCTTGGTAATCTGTTAGAAACTTATCAGCAAACTATTCCTGGAAGTCATCCATCTCATCCATGTGATATAATACCATTGACTGTAAAATTTCAAGAGACATAATCATGTGTACAAAAAAAATTAAAACTATAGCTTGAGTTTACAAACCAAAGATAAGAGAGCTGAACTGAAATGTTCAATAGATTTTCTATGAAACAACACAATGGAGAACAATAAAGTTTCGAACAGTCTCTCTCGTCGCATAATGTGGAGGATATTAGAATTTTATACTGCTCAGTATTTGTGCTAGTGGTATTTTTCACATCACATAGGAAATGACATCTCTTTTGTTGTAAGTATCTGAAATTGTATGCGTTGCAAGACTGTAATTAATCAAGAACCTCTAACAATAGCCAAGAGACGTAGAACATTTGAATTTATGACAGTGATAACATGCTCACGGTAGCGGCAAGTTGTGAAGGTATCCGGAAAAAAATAGTTTACACTTGCGTACACTTTCCTGGATTATGGACGTGAGATCTATACATGTGTTGTATGTGCAAGGGTATGTGTATTATTTTTCTTCTATAGATTGATACGTGAAGGGTGGTTTCTTTTCCCTAGATAAGTATGTGACAGATGCTACATAAAAAATAAAAAGGATACATGAGAGATGTGTAAGCCCCTGATGGATACGTGAGGGAGATAGGTTTTTTTCACTTGGAAGATTGATACGTGAGGGATACTACCTTCTTTTTTTATCTTTCATGGGTGGATACGTGAGAGGCAGATTTTCTTTCCCGGGACACGCGAAAGTTAAGTCCAATAGATTATAATGGCAGTGGTGGGTAATTTGTTGACATACAATCTAATCTAATGGCTGTAAAAACTTAATCTATTAAATTAACGGATGGATGTTTCTAATTTTTGTGGTAATTTATAAACTATTTCTCTTTTTTCTGGTTAACCCGTCAAGTACTTTTTATATATAAATAGACTCCGACCTATGAAACCTACCAGCCCGACGTCCAAAGGTCTAAACCGGGGTAGGTTTGTAGCTTCATCCTAGACGCCATGCAACCGCCTCCGAAAAACATTCATACACAATGGCCGCCTAAGCACACATGCGCGCGGCCGAAATCGCTCCCGCCACTATTTGGGACACCTGGGATTACCATCCTACCCCGACCTGCAGTAGGTCCGAAATTTAAGAGGGGGGCAAAGTTTGTACTTTCCCCAAATTTCAAACAAGCGTGTCCCATCTTCTGTTCAAAAAAGCCAAAAACAAGCGCGTCCCTGCATCAAACATGGTTCCCCCACCGTCGATTCCCCATTCGTACTCCGTGGGCGCCAAAACTACCTCTCCACCAGCCGGAAACCCGGCGTCCTCCGGCCGCCACCCCATCCCACCCATCAACCGCCGCCCTCCTCCATCACGCCGGAGCCGATACCCCAACGTTGTCGTCGACCGCAACCTCAACTGCAACGCCCTCCACGGCTAATAGTTGAAGCCAAGGCCGAGCCGTCCATACCCGAGCCAGTTCAACCACGCCGTCCTGTGCCTCACCGTTGCTGCTCCAACTTCGCCACCCTCCACCGCACTGGAGTTGTTCCTGCTACACCGTCCTTCGCCGCCTCGGATCTGCTTCCCCTCCACCGACATACATCCACGGCAACACAGTCAACAATTTGGCCATGGGTTCGTCCAAGCCTGCACCCTCCAGAACATCGGTTTCCCCAGTAAAAACAAGAAGATCGGCGCGACATGTGGAGGTGACCACACTGGCAACCGAAGAAGGTACTCCTCTTCCCTTATTCGTGCAAATCTTACGTCTCCGCTTGCACGGTATTCATCCCACAGAAGACACTAGTTGACCGCTTCTCCTTGATACTAGATGTTCCTAGTAACTCGCGATGCACAAGGTTTCTCCTCATATACTATTTCACCTTAGCTAGAGGTCCGTCGCCCCTGAATTTCAATTTCGGCCGTTGATTCCCAATTATCTAAGCATTCCCAGCAGAACAGCGCTAGTACAACTATTACGTCGGGGAAGCAGTGCCTTGGTGTTTATCTTAGGGGCGTCTGCGGCCTAGAGCTACTGGCGCCCGATCTGGAGGTCGGCCGTGATTAAAGGGATGGCTTGGGGGCGCTGCCAAGCACGGCGGTGGTGTGAGGTCAATGGGAGGGTGGGGCAGTGGAGGCACGGGTCTGGGCCGGTGGTCGCTGGCGGTTCGAGAAAGATCGTCAACAGTGACTGGAGGGAGGTAGACGAAGGCCATCTGCCCGTTCCTTATAGATTGGATGGTTCATTAAAAAATCGACTGACCTATTTATTTTCAGTCGACTGTTATCTTAGATATGACCACATGTGGTGGTGTCTTTGGAGGAGTACCGCATTTCTGTGCTCATATATTACAAAATCATACGGAGTAGAATCTAATTTTGTTTGCCATGCAATGTTGTAGAGCTATCATATGTCTCCTGTCATTTATTTTTCAGCCACCTGCTATTTGCTACTTTTACAGTGCACTAGTTCTGCACACACTTCACCCATACTCTCACTATTGTGTTTTTATGCAAGGGTATTTCAGACTCTCCTGCCGAAAGAGAAGCAGCAAAGAAAAGAGAGAAGTCGCTCCAGCTTCGTATGCTGGTAGGCAAGACACGTTACCGCGCTATAAAGGGTGCAGTGTCAGCAGATGGAGACGATAGCGTTGCTCGAGTTGATGACCTCGCTCGCAATGAACCACCATCCTAGGTGCTTGCTTTAACTTCGCGGTGTCATATGTGGTTGCATGTTCCATATGGTGTCTTGCTTGTATTCGAAAGGCCGAAGTCGGTATTTATTAAGATAAGGAAAGATATTTTTTACATGAACCACCATCCCGTGAGCACCAGAAGACAAATAGCTAGTCAGGGCACTAGCCAAGCCAGTGACAAGCCCAGCATAGACAGGCATCACCTGGAAGCCAACTAAAAAGTTGCGATGGTGGCGAAGCAGCCCGCCTCCCACCAGGCTATCAGGTCCTAGATGATCATGTTCACCATTCCAGCCGGATGTCTAGCTTGTATTTCTTCCAATTTGGTTAAATTGCATCTGCTTAGCTTACACATTATACCTTTGAATATGACATGTCTTTCTGTTTTTGGTACATACTAGTACATCTGTGTATTAACCATGTTCTTACATCAAACTAATGTTCTTGTGTATCCCTCATCAATCACTTATGACGAGGCAGGCAGGCAAGGGGACTACTCCTCATTTAAAGAATGCAGCGTCAGCCTCCCGACATGATTCTAAAGAAACAGAAATGCTAGATGAAGATAGTGAACGTAGCTCTATAGTTGATTACAGCATTTCCCCTACACTAGCATTGCAGGTGCTTGCTCTAACTTGGTAGCGTGATATGTGGTTGCATGTTGCATATGGTGTCTAGATTGTAATTCTTCCAATCTGTTAAACTGCATGTGCTAGTCTCCTTAGCTTATACTCTGTAAATGTGACATTATACTGTAATGTGGCATGCCTTCTGTATTTAGTACATAGTACATCTGTCTATTAAGCATGTCCTTACATAAAACTATTGTTTTTCAGATTCGCATCAATTAATATGACGAGACACCTTTAGTATATGCAAAGTGCGATATTAGTTGCATCTTTCATATGATTTATAGCATCGCTGCTTCTAATTTGTTGAAATTCCATTTATGATGGGACGCTTTTAACTTGGCAGTCATATTGGTTGCATCTTTCATGTGGTGTCTAGCTTGCATTGCTTCTTATTTGCTGGAATGGTTTCTGCTTAGTTTACACAAACAGTTGTGAACATGCCATGCCGTCTGTTTTTCGTACATATTCCATCCTGGTATCATGTGTTTGCCTTACATCAAAGTAGTGATTGTCGAGATCATGCATGAATGAGTTACGAAGAGAGAATTTTATTGCTTTTTCTTGTCGGTTTTACTTGACAATTCAAAATCAATAAAGCGAAGGAAGTTAGCAAGGCAGCGGATAAAGGTGCTCCTTCAAGCGGAGGGCCTCTCAGCTTCTACTCCTCCACACCCCCAAGATGATTTCCAAGACAACACATGCATAGACACTCAACAAAGCTGTGTTTATGATGAGCACGTCTCCCTAGTGCAAAGATCACCGGTGCTCCCTCTAACTTGGCACTGTTATATGTGGTTGCATGTTATGTGATGTCTAGCTTGTATTGCTTCTAATTTTGTTGAATTCCATCTGCTTACTTTACACATTATACTTGAATAAGGCACGTGTTCCTGTTTCTAGAACATACAATATCTGTCTATAACACCATGTTCTTACACCCAATTACTACTGTTGTGTAACCTGCAACAATCGCTTATCATAAGACACGTTTGACTTCGGAGTGTGATATAGGTTACATCTCACATTCTTTTCTAGCTTGTACTACTAATTTGTTGAAATGGCACTTATGACGAGACAGTTTTAACTTGGTAGAGTGATATTATTTGCATCTTTCATATGGTGTCTAGCTTTCATTGCTTCTAGTTTGTTGAAATGCCTTCTCCTTAGTTTACACATCATAAGCTGTGAATATGCAATGCTGTGAATATGCAATGGCACTAATGACGAGAGACCTCTAACATGGTAGTGTGATGTTGTTTGCATCTTGCATATGATTTATTTCTTGTACTGCTTCACATTTGTTTAAACGCCATTTATGCTAAGACACTGTTAACTTGGCAGAGCGATATTTGTGGCATCTTTCATATGGTGTCTACCTTCCATTGCATTGCTTCTAATTTGGTGAAATGTCTTCTTCTTAGTTTACACATCATAGTTCTGGTTATCTCTTCCGTCCTGTTTTTCATACATATTACATCCTCCTATCATGTGGTTGTCTAACATTAAAGTTTTATTCGTCTGCATCACGCATCAATTTGTTCTGAAGAACTAAATTGTTATTCATTTTTCTTGTCGGCTTGACTTAACATGGCACAGAGAAAGAGGAAGAAACAGAGAATGGCAAGGAATGAGAAGCGGATGAATCCTGCGGATTCTGCTGGTACTGATGGTGCAATAGAAGGTGAAAGTCCAGCGGAAAATTCTACAAACACGGCATCCCATGCTACACGAGCTGCAAAAAAAGCCAAACAGAAACAAATAGCTGCCACCAAACTAGCAGAGACAGCCCTAGTTCTTGCAACACCTACCACAGTACTACCAGCTGCACGACATACTCGTGCATCAACTGAGCTAGCAGCACGTTCCCAAGCTCCCTTGCCACCTGACACTACTTCCCAAGCACTCTTGACACAAGACGAGTTGGCAATATCAGATGAAACTTGTGAGCTTCAACAGCAAGAAGGTAGTTCTTTGAGTCAAGTTCTGATTGCATGCTTCTTTATATGTAGTCTCACAGTTTGATGTACACTAACAGTTCCTATGTTTGTTGTTGGACTAGCACCTAGGCCCAAGAGGAAACAAACATCAGGGATAATGCTCGATAGGTTAACTAAATCTAGAGGAGGAAGAATGGAGATCCGTTTTGAGGCAGGTTTAAAAAGGCCGCGTGATGCTACAGAGTCAGCCAAGTTAGTATTAGAGGCAGCGGTTGCCATTAGGTGTCATGTACGTATCCTCCCAACATGGATTCAATACAGGAATGACAAAGACAAAACCCAGTTCAACACCTTCCTCGACCATTTATCTGTAAGTATGGTTATGTATGGAAACTAGTAATATCGTCTTGCTTTGTCCCATACTTTCTAGGTTGCTGATAATGAGACTCCCATAATTTTCAACAGATGAGGTTCAAGTTGGATAGCCAAGATGATGCAACTAGACAAGCTTGCACCCATGTTTTCAAGTCTCGCTTTCTGCGACGATGTCGGTATAACTTGAGGAAAACTCACTTTGAAGGCAAGGCTAACAGTGAACTTTCCCAAACATCTCCAGTGGAAAATATATCGGATGAAGACTAGAGGGGCCTTGTTAAACACTGGTCTGATCCGAAGCATCAGGTACATTATATATATATATGTGATCAGATCACATGTTGAAGTCCTATTGATGCATGTGCCACACAAATCTATCTTCTTGTAGGTGAACTGTTCAAAGAACAAGGCCAACCGTACGAAAGTGAAATTCCAACAGACGATAGGATCTCGTAGCTATATTGCACACTGCGAGGCTCTTGTAATTAGCTGCTGTTTCACTCTTTTCGTTGTACCATATTATCAGATCTATTGACTTGTTCGAAATGCAGAGGAAAGCCCGCAAGGACCAAAAAGTACCTGAACCAAATGTTGTGGAAATGTTCAAGGACTGTCACACCAGCAAGAAGAAGGGCATGATTACACCAGTCAAAGCCGCTGTTGTAAGTCCTTAATCCTCATGCCTTTTAACTACTACTTACTCTGACTTGTGCCTTGAACTGCATGGTTTGCAGCCAATGTCTATTACTCTTTTCAATTTTATACACAATTGTCTTAGCGTATCATTGCACCTTACAAGGTTTAAAAGGGAGGAGTGATGTTCCTTTGATCTTGACCCGTAATCTAGTTCCGTGCTGGACTTGCCCACACAATGTTACAATTGCCTGTTTGTCTGTTCTCAGTTGTTTTGTGATATGAATGATGTCATACTATGCTTGCTGTATTATAAACTTTGTCTCTTTATCCTTAACCCTCAATACAATGTGAAGAAATAGACAATACATTAGCGATGGTACATGGTCATATGTTTGGAACCTGGTTTTATTATGTACTTTGCAAGAAAATACAACTAATATTTTACATGGGTTCACCAGAATAAGTTTTGTATATAGACCAAAGCTATTTTGTTTCGTTTTGCTGCCTCCTTAATATCTTCTGTTCTGGTACTACTAATGTAAAACCTCAACTTTTCAGCGAGCTATGGAAAAAATGGTGGAACCGCCACCTTATGAAGGTGGCGAGGCAACTATAACCGCAATGTCAGCTCTTGCTGCAGTGGGTCAGTACCTGTCCACTAATAGTGCCAAAAGCACGTTCCTGCGTAATACTGGGTTGGTTGTTCAGGCAGTATCGTCCAAACTGCCTCATGCTCAAGATATGAAAGCTCAAAGCAATGTTGTATCTGCGCTCCAGACACAAGTCCATTCCCTAAAAGAGGCCCTTTGTGAAACAAGGAGAAACATTGCTCAATGTCGTCAAGATATGCATGGTTTTGAAACCAGACTATCAGACATTTGCTATGTTGTTTAGGAGCCTAGGGGAAATGAAGGCGAGGGTTATGGTGTTCCATTGGACAATACAGCATGAAAACGTAACAGCCAGGTCAAATGAACCGAGCTTCTGAACTTCTGGTGGTGCATTTATCTGCTAGACTGTTAAGTTTTATGCCAACCTTCCTTTTGTTATATAATTGTAATTTGTTTTGGTGCGATACAAAATTTATTCTTAATGTGCAGTATATCTGGCCATGGGCCGGGCCGAGCCGGGCATGGGCCGGGCCTGAAAAAGCCCACGGCAGAAAACAGAGGCCCAGGCCCTCCCAGGCCCTACCCTCGGGCCTACTTTTCAAGCCCAAGCCCGGCCCCTCTCGTCAAAAGCCCTCAAAAGCCCTTAGGGCTTAGGGCCGTGGGCCGGGCCTCTTCCTTAAAATGCCAATATGCCAAGCCCAAGCCCGTCCAGGCCCTGCTGGTGGGCTCAAAACTTAGGCCCAAGCCCGGCCCACGAGCAAGCCCATCGGGCCTAGGCCCTGGATTATAGGGCCGGGCCTGGGTGGGCCGACAGGGCCGGGCCTGAGATGGCCAGGACTAACGTGCCGCCACCGGCTAAAGAAAATAGCAAGCCATTTTTGTATAGTGTAGGGTGTTCCCTATATTTGCACTGGTGGCGATCTTTGATGCCGAGTGGATGTAATCTGTGCAATCGCCTTAATAGCCTAGCGTTAGTTTGGGCCTTATTTATTTCCTACTCTTCTTTTTCCCTGGTTTGCTAGTGGCCGCAACTACCCACGGGCCATATACGGGCCGTAGGATCCATGGGTCTCCTACAGGCCGTCGACAAATGGGCCTGTAATCGGTGGGCCTCGGGCCATCGATAAATGGGACTATAATCGGTGGGCCTTGGGCCGTCGGATAAATGGGTCTACATGGGTTGTAATCGGGCGTAATTGGTATCGGCCAAAGACGGTAACGGTCGTTAACGGTAGTAGGATCGCAAAAGCTTAATTACATCACGGGCATAACGGGTCGTTAATGGGCGAGAATATAGGGCCGGCTGGCGAAAACGGGCCGACTCTTGCCATGGGCGAATTTGGCCCATTAGGGTAACAGCCAATGTGGGTCGACTCTTGCCATGGGCGAATTTGGCCCATTTGGGGAACATGCCAATGTGGGCGACTCTTGCCATGGGCCAAATTTGGCCCATTAGGGGAACGAGCCAAGAACGGGCCGGAAATGTCGAGGGCGAAAAGGAGCCCAAGAACGTATGGGTCGTCAATAGGCCGAAAGCTAACACGGGCTGGAAACAGCCCATGTAAATCACGGGCCGTTAACGGGTACAAAGAAAATTACTGTTCATTATGGGCTAGAGTCATCGTGGGCCTGTAAAGGGCCGAAAGATATGAAGGCCTCATATGGGCTGAAAGACGTCGTGGGCCATACATGGGCCGAAAGTGAAATGGGCTGGTGTTATATTCGACGGGCCACATGACGTTGTTGAGCCGATTTCCTTTAGTGCCTAGCGGTCCGTAAAATGGGCTATTTGCGAAGAGACCGTTAACAGGCTTTTCATGGGCCAACCCGTTAACTTTTGACCAAGTCAAACAGGCCGGCTTTGTAAACTAAATGGGCCAGTGGTGGGCCGTGCACGTGTCGACATATCATAGGCGCCTATCTGACCCACTGACGAACTGACACGTGTTTCGTCCGGCCAATAAGAATTTTACACGTGGAAATTTCCCATTGGTCGAGGCTATTAACGGGTTATCGGATCCAAAACCCGACCCGATAGCTTAACGGCGTTCCGTTACGGTGGATGCCACATGTCGGTCACCCTTGACGAAAGCACTTCTGTGACGCGCGATTTATCGTCATGGAAGTGGACACTTCGTGATGATAATTTTGGTAATGTCATGGAACACTTCTCTGACAAAGACAGTATGACTATATTGATTCTGTCATAAATTTGTCATGGATGTACATGCATGACAAAAAACGTGACCTACTGTGACAAACATGTATCATCACGGAAGTGTATTTTTTTTGTAGTCATGTGACATGCTTCTTCTTTACCATTAATGCATCTACTAATGAAGAGAGCAAAATAATGTATAGCAGGAAAATGAATGCTCCCTATGGTAGCTTGTGCTATGTCCCTAGATTCTCCCACAGTAATACTAGCAAGAAAGTCTTTATATTCAGATTTGTGGGGATCATTAACATTGCCCCATTGCGGGAGTTTGCAAGCAGTTGTAAAATCTTCTAAGTCCATGGTATAAGATTTATCATAAATATCAAACAGGACACTCTGAGAATTACATGAACATTTAAATTTAAACCTTCTCACAAATGAATCAGTCAATTGATAGTACTGAGGACACTTATCTTGTAAGAAGTCCTCAAGATCGGCATTATGCACATATGCGTCAAATTCATCCTTAATGCCTGCATTGACCATAAAATCGTCTGATGGCCACTCACAAGCTCGCACTTCTGCGTCCCTCGGTGGTTCATCGTCTTGCTCACGCATAGCACGCCTGGGTCCTTTCTTTATTGAGGAACCACCTTGATACATTCTCCTAGACATCTTTCTTTTTCTGAAAAATTTCTGAAATTTTAGTAACTTCAAAATAAAAGTGAATAAAACTAAACAAGATTGGTAGCAACTAGTCCTACAAGTGCCTAGAGCCTATATCATGCATTAGAATTACTTGGGACCTCATAAATTTGACATGCAAGCTCAAGAACAGGGCCACCTATGCAGCAAAATTTGCAATGAATAAAGCACTAGAACAAAAACTAATTGGACCAATGGAGGAGTCACATACCAAACAACAATCTCCCAAAGCAGTTTTGTGAATGGAGCTTTGAGCAAGGAGATCGAGAATTGCAGCAAAATGAGCTAGAACTCGTGCTTGAGCTGGATGGGGATTTTTTGGGAAGAAGATGGAGTGTGTGGGTGCAGGAATAAGTGGAGGGGGGCACCATGGGCCCACGAGACAGGGGGCGCGCCCCGGGGGTGTGGGCGTGCCCTCCACCCTCGTGGCCTGGTGCTTGCCCCTCCTGCAGTGTTTTCAGTGCCTAAAATCCTCAAATATTCCATAAAAAATCATACTAAATTTGCAGCACATTTGGAGCACTTTTATTTTCGGGATATTTTTATTGCACGGATAAATCAGAAAACAGACGGATAATACTATTTTTGCTTTATTTAATCTAAATAACAGAAAGTAAAAAAAGGGTATAGAAGGTTGTGCCTTCTAGTTTCATCCATCTCATGATCATCAAAATGAATCCACTAACAAGGTTGATCAAGTCTTGTTAACAAACTCATTCCGAATAACACGGAACTGGAGAAATTTCAAATAACACTAGGTTACCTCAATGGGGATATGAACATCCCCAATAATAAGAATATCGTACTTTTTCTTGACAGTAGGAAGAGGAAATTCAAAACCTCCAATAATGATAGTTGGAATTTTTCCAATAGAATTGATGCTATGAACTTGAGGTTGTTTCCTCGGAAAGTGTATCATATGCTCATTACCATTAACATGAAAAGTGACATTGCCTTTGTTGCAATCAATAACAGCCCCAGCAGTATTCAAAAAGGGTCTACCAAGGATAATCGACATACTATCGTCCTCGGGAATATCAAGAATAACAAAGTCCGTTAAGATAGTGACATTTACAACCACAACAGGCACATCCTCACAAATACCGACAGGTATAGCAATTGATTTATCAGCCATTTGCAAAGATATTTCAGTAGGTGTCAACTTACTCAATTCAAGTCTACGATATAAAGAAAGAGGCATAATACTAACACCGGCTCCAAGATCACATAAAGCAGTTTTAACATAATTTCGTTTGATGGAGCATGGTATGGTTGGTACCCCTGGATCTCCAAGTTTCTTTGGTATTCCACCCTTAAAAGTATAATTAGCAAGCATGGTGGAAATTTTAGCTTCCGGTATCTTTCTCTTATTTGTAATGATATCCTTCATATACTTAGCATAAGGATTTACTTTAAGCATATCAGTTAAGCGCATATGTAAGAAGATAGGTCTAATCATTTCAGCAAAGCGCTCAAAATCCTCATCATCCTTTGTCTTGGATGGTTTAGGAGGAAAGGGCATGGGTTTCTGAACCCATGGTTCTCTTTCCCTACCGTGCTTCCTAGCAACAAAATCTCTCTTATCATAACGTTGATTCTTTGATTGTGGGTTATCAAGATCAACAGCAGGTTCAATCTCTACATCAGTAATATTTTTGCTAGGTTGAGCATCAACATGAACATTATCATTAACATTATCACTAGGTTCATGCATGTTCATCACCTGATTGTGTTTCAGCATCGGAAATAGAAATATCATTGGGATTCTCAGGTGTGTCTACAAATGGTTCACTAGAAGCATGCAAAGTCCTATCATTTTTCTTTTTCTTCTTTTTAGAAGAACTAGGTGCCTCTAAATTATTTCTCTGAGAATCTTGCTCGATTCTCTTAGGGTGGCCTTCATGATACAAAGGTTCCTGAGGCATTCTACCAGTTCTAGTAGCCACTCTAATAGCAAATTCATGTTTATTATTTAATTCATCGAGCAAATCACTTTGAGCTTTAAGTACTTGCTTAGCTTGAGTGGTAACCATAGAAGCATATTTGCTAATGAGTTTAAGTTCATCTTTAACTCTAGCCATATAATCACTCAAGCATCCTATTTCAAAAGCATTATTCTTTAATTCTCTACCAACATAAGCATTAAAACTTTCTTTTCTAGCCATAAAGTCATCAAATTCATCTAATCATGGGCTATGAAATTTAGTAGACGGAATTTCAACTTTATCATATCTATAGAGAGAATTTACATTTACTACCTGTGTCGGGTTATCAAGACAATGTGTTTCTTCGACAGGCGGTATATTAATACCATGTATTTCTTCAATAGGTGGTAAATTCTTAACATCTTCAGCTTTAATACCTTTTTCTTTCATTGATTTCTTTGCCTCTTGCATATCTTCGGGACTGAGAAATAGAACACCCCTCTTCTTCGGAGTAGGTTTAGGAATCGGCTCAGGAGTTGGCTCAATTGGTTTAGGAATTGCCTCAGGAATTGGCTCAGGGAGAGTCCAATTACTTTCATTAGTCAATATATTATTCAATAGCAATTCAGCTTGGTCGACTGTTCTTTCCCTGAAAACACAACCAACACAACTATCCAAGTAGTCCTTGGAAGCATCGGTTAGTCCATTATAAAAGATATCAAGTATTTCATTTTTCTTAAGAGGATGATCAGGCAAAGCATTAAGTAATCGGAGAAGCCTCCCCCAAGCTTGTGGGAGACTCTCTTCTTTGATTTGCACAAAATTATATATTTCCCGCAAGTTAGCTTGTTTCTTATGAGCAGGAAAATATTTAGTAGAGAAGTAATAAATCATATCCTGGGGACTACGCACACAACCAGGATTAAGAGAATTAAACCAAGTCTGAGCATCACCCTTTAATGAGAACGGAAATATCTTAAGGATATAATAATAATGAGACTTCTCATCATTAGTAAACAGGGTGGCTATATCATTTAACTTGGTAAGATGAGCCACAACAGTTTGAGATTCAAGGCCATAAGAAGGATCAGATTCAACCAAAGTAATTATTTCAGGATCAACAGAGAACTCATAATCCTTATCAGTAACACAGATAGGTGAAGTAGCAAAAGCGGGGTCAGGTTTCATTCTAGCATTAAGAGATTGCTGCTTCCATTTAGCGAATAACTTCTTAAGATCATATCTATCTTTGCAAGCAAAAATAGCTCTAGCAGCTTCCTTATTCATAACATAACCCTTAGGAACAACAGGTAATTCATAATCAGGGGGAGAACTTTCATCATCACTATCATCAATAATAGCATCTTCAATAATTTCATTCTCTCTAACCCTAGCAAGTTGTTCATCAAGAAATTCACCTAATGGCACAGTAGTATCACGCACAGAAGTAGTTTCATCATAAGTATCATGCATAGCAGAACTGGCATCATCAATAACATGCGACATATCAGAATTCATAGCAGTAGCAGGTTTAGGTGTCACAAGCTTACTAATAATGGAAGGAGAATCTAGTGCAGAGCTAGATGGCAGTTCCTTACCTCCCCTCGTAGTTGAGGGCAAAATCTTAGTTCTTTCGTCTTTCAAGTTCCTCACAGTGATCAACAGATATAAATCCCAAGTGACTCAAAGAATAGAGCTATGCTCCCTGGCAATGGAGCCAAAAATTAGTCTTGATAACCCACAAGTGTAGGGGATCGCAACAGCTTTTGAGGGTAGAGTACTCAACCCAAATTTATTGATTCGACACAAGGGGAGCCAAAGAATATTCTTAAGTATTAGCAGTTGAGTTCTCAATTCAACCACACCTGGATAACTTAGTATCTGCAGCAAAGTATTTAATAACAAAGTAGTATGATAGTAATGGTAGCAGTGGCAAAAGTAAAGATAATAGTTTTGTAGTAATTGTAACAGTAGCAATGGAAAAGTAAATAAGCGAAGTACAATATGTGAAAAGCTCGTAGGCATTAGATCAGTGATGGATAATTATGTCGGATGCGATTCCTCATGTAATAGCTATAACATAGGGTGACACAAGAACTACCTCCATTCCATAAATTTAATGTAGGAATGTATTCGAATATAGTCATACGTGCTTATGGAAAAGAACTTGCATGGCATCTTTTGTCCTACCCTCCCGTGGCAGCGGGGTCCTAGTGGAAACTAAGGGATATTAAGGCCTCCTTTTAATAGAGAACCGGAACAAAGCATTAAAACATAGTGAATACATGAACTCCTCAAACTACGGTCATCACCGAGAAGTATCCCGATTATTGTCACTTCGGGGTTGTCGGATCATAACACATAATAGGTGACTATAGACTTGCAAGATAGGATCAAGAACACACATATATTCATGAAAACATAATAGGTTCAGATCTGAAATCATGGCACTCGGGCCCTAGTGACAAGCACTAAGCATAGCAAAGTCATAGCAACATCAATCTCAGAACATAGTGGATACTAGGGATCAAACCCAAACAAAACTAACTTGATTACATGGTAAATCTCATCCAACCCATCACTGTCCAGCAAGCCTACGATGGAATTACTCACGCACGACGGTGAGCATCATGAAATTGGTGATGGAGGATGGTTGATGATGATTACGGCGACCAATCCCCCTCTTTGGAGCCCCGAACAGACTCCAGATCAGCCCTCCCGAGAGAGATTAGGGCTTGGCGGCGGCTCCGTATCGTAAAACGCGATGAAACTTTCTCTCTGATTTTTTTCTCCGTGAAACGGAATATATGGAGTTGAGTTGAGGTCGGTGGAGCGTCAGGGGGCCCACGAGACAGGGGGGCGCGTCCAGGGGAAGGGCGCGCCCCCACCCTCATGGACAAGGTGTGGGCCCCCTGGCCTTGATTCTTTCGCCAGTATTTTTTACATTTTTCAAAACTTATCTCCGTTGATTTTCCGGTCATTCCGAGAACTTTTGTTTTCTGCACAATAAAAAACATCATGGCAGTTCTGCTGAAAACAACGTCAGTCCGGGTTAGTTTCATTCAAATCATGCAAGTTAGAGTCCAAAACAAGGGCAAAAGTGTTTGGAAAAGTAGATACGTTGGAGATGTATCAGTGATGCATAGCAACGAGCGCGGGAGTGTTGTCCACGTACCCTTGTAGACCGTAAGTGGAAGGGTTATGACAACGCGGTTGATGTAGTCGTACATCTTCACGATCCGACCGATCCTAGTACCGAAAGTACGGCACCTCCGTGATCTGCACACGTTTGGCTCGGTGGCGTCCCACGAACTCACGACCCAGCACAGTTTTGAGGGAGAGTGAGGGAGTCCTGGACTAGGGGGTGTCCGGATAGCCGAACTATCATCATTGGCTGGACTCAAAGATTATGAAGATACAAGATTGAAGACTTCGTCCCGTGTCTGGAGGGGACTTTCCTTGGCGTGGAAGGCAAGCTTGGCAATACGGATATGTAGATCTCCTACCATTGTAACCGACTCTGTGTAACCCTAGCCCTCTTCGGTGTCTATATAAACCGGAGGGTTTTAGTCCACACGACAAACAACAATCATACCATAGGCTAGCTTCTAGGGTTTAGCCGCCTTGATCTCGTGGTAGATCTACTCTTGTACTACCCATATCATCAATATAAATCAAGCAGGAGTAGGGTTTTACCTCCATCGACAGGGCCCGAACCTGGGTAAAAACATCGTGTCCCTTGTCTCCTGTTACCATCCGCCTAGACGCACAGTTAGGGACCCCCTACCCGAGATCCGCCGGTTTTGACACCGACATTGGTGCTTTCATTGAGAGTTCCTCTGTGTCGTCGCATATAGGCCCGATGGCTCCTTCGATCATCAACAATGATGCGGTCCAGGGTGAGACTTTTCTCCCCGGACAGATCTTTGTATTCAGCGGCTTTGCACTACGGGCCAATTCGTTTGGCCATCTGGAGCAGATTGAAAGCTACGCCCCTGGCCATCAGGTCAGATTTGGAAGTTTGAACTTCACGGCCGACATCCGCGGAGACTTGATCTTCGACGGATTCGAGCCACAGCCGTGTCGCGCCCGCCTTTATCACGATGGGCATGATCTAGCTCTGCTGCGGGACGGTGCCACAGAGGCCATAAAGAGTCCGCTCCGACCCTTAACTTCGGAGCCGATCGGCGCGATCGAGGATGGGTGGCTAGACACGCCTCGGGGCTACTACCTCTGGCGATGGGCGAATACCGACCTTGTCCCTTGTGAAGCTCGTGACTCCAAGGTGCGGACTCGAACCTCCGCGCCCTACCAATCGAATCAATTGGGCGCCGATCATGGAGTTCACCGCTGCGGACATCTTTCAAAGCACTCGCCCTTTGGCGACATCCTGAATCGCTAAAGTATCTCTCGTTATCGAGAGCCCTGGCGGACTACGGTCGGGGCGGTTGGGATCTTGACGGCGAATAAATTCAAAGCCCACCCACCACCCACTTTGTAGCCACGTCGGCGACCTAACCGACATGCTAGACTTGACTCGAAGACATCGGCGGTATGGGCGGCGATGCGGAGACGACCAAGAACCAGCGCCCACGGGCGCTGGAAAGCCACATCAACTCACGATGTATACATGGTGGATACACCAAAAGGAAGCGATAACGAGGAACAACGGGGCGCGCGAAGGATAATTCCCGAAAAACAGCCAAAAGCGGCGCATAGCGCCGCCAAAGTCCCCTCGATAACAACAGCACCCATACAGGCACAGCCATAGAGCAGGGCAAACCAGTGGACGACGAACAGGATGAATTGGACGAACAACCCATCCCCGGCGAAAACAACAGTCCAGACGATCTCATGCCGGACACATCACCAGAGCATAAGAACCTCCACAAAAGGCTCGTCGCCACTGCAAGAAGTTTGAAGAAGCTGAAGCTCAAAATAGCGGAAGACGTACTCAGAATGAGATGGAGCAAAGTACTCAAGACCGTAGACAAAGACGGCGATAGTCACCAAGCAAAGAGCTACCCAAAGCGCAAGCTGTTGCCCGAATTTGACGAGGAGGCCGTAGAGCCCCCACAGTCAAAAAACAAAGAGGCCGCCTGGTCGGATAGACGACCAGATGACAAGCTAAGAGCGGCAAGCGGCACCGCACACAAGCCGGCACACGATCCACATAAGGATCCTCGCAAAAAGGATGGCCCGGTCAGGTCCATCTATGGGCCAAGAAAGAAGGCTCCAGGAAGCAACACAACATGTCGAGTGTTTGAAAATAACGGCACACCTAAATACAGGGGCGCCGCACACCCCCTATGTTTCACCGATGAGGTACTGGATCATGAATTTCCAGCGGGATTCAAGCCCGTAAACATAGAAGCATACGACGGAACAACAGACCCCGGAGTTTGGATTGAGGATTATATCCTACACATACATATGGCTAGAGGAGACGATCTCCATGCCATAAAATACCTTCCCCTCAAGCTCAAAGGGCTAGCTCGGCATTGGCTCAAAAGCCTCCCAGAAAATACTATTGGAAGTTGGGAAGAGCTCGAGGATACGTTTCGAGCAAATTTTCAGGGGACTTATGTCCGCCCTCCGGATGCAGACGATTTAAGTCACATAACTCAACAGCCCGGAGAGTCAGCTCGAAAATTCTGGAACAGGTTCCTCACCAAAAAGAACCAAATAGTCGACTGTCCGGACGCCGAAGCCTTAGCAGCCTTCAAACATAACGTCCGAGACGAATGGCTCGCCAGACACCTCGGCCAGGAAAAGCCAAGGACAATGGCCGCACTAACGAGCCTCATGACCCGCTTCTGCGCGGGAGAAGATAGCTGGCTGGCAAGATGCAGCATCAGCGACCCGAGTACATCCGAGGTCAGGGATGGAAATGGGAAGCCACGACGCAGAAAAGACCAGCGCCGAACTAAGGAAAACGGCCCAAAGAACACGACGGTCAACGCCGGGTTCAAAATCTCTCGGCCGAACAACAAAACACTGCCTCTTAAGGACAACAGTGACGAGCTATCCAACCTAAACAAAATCTTGGACAGGATATGTCAAATCCACAGTACCCAGGAAGCACGCAAACCATACCCATAGAGATTGTTGGGTCTTCAAGCAGTCCGGCCGACTTAACACGAACACAAGGGCTCGACACACCAAGCGAGGGCGATGGCGAACCCCACAAGCGAGAGCGCGGAAAACAAAGAACTTCCACAAGAAGTCGAAACAGTGAATTCACTTCAAGTGATAACAAGGAAAAATAAGGCGGCACCTACTAAAGTACCGCCCGCGGTCCACCAATGAGTCCCAAACCGATGTCAAAACCAATTATTTTCGACCATCAGGATTACTCCAGAAGTATCCAAAACGCAGGATGGACCGCTTTGATATTGGATCCTATAATCGGCGGACTACAATTTACACAAGTCCTAATGGATGGCGGCAGCGATATAAACCTGCTATACAAAGACACAATCCGCAGAATGGGGATAGACCCTACCAAAATTCACCATAGCAGCACTTCCTTTAAAGGAGTGATGCCAGGCCCTTATGCCAATTGTACGGGCTCCTTACTACTAGAAGTTGTGTTCGGTTCATCCGACAACTTCCGTCGTGAAAAGCTAACCTTCCATGTCGCCCCATTTAAAAGTAGCCATCAAGCACTATTGGGACGCAAAGCTTTTGCTCGCTTTAACGCAATACCGCATTACGCGTCTCTTACACTTAAAATGCCCGGTCCACGCGGCATCATCTCATTAAAAGGTAACTTCGAGTGTTCCTCGACCACGGAAGAATGTGAGACTGCCTTGACAGCCACACACTAATCCGGCCTTGCTGATCAAAGCCCCTAAAAACGGGTCACTCAGACCCCGGACACGGTTAGGCGAGTCTGGCATAAATAAACAAGGGGCTTCCTAGCAGCATACCCCTTTACAAGGGGCTGCACGCATGAACAAGGAGAGCCAATAAAGCTCAATTTTATTCATCTTTTAAATCATACTCTGTTTTAAATACATTTTTCGCACGATATTTTTCCAAACTAAGTTCTTCTCTTTTACAGATGAACAATGTGCTACACCGTCGAGATCTGACTGCGGAGACACAAGCGCAGACGTGCAGCAGGGACCCGTTGCAAGGATTCTTTTTAGATTAAGACCCTGCGTAAACCTTCTTTACTGTCTCTTGTTGATACACATCCCTCGGTTTCTTACCATAACCGAGGAGGAGGCTGGCGTTTTGGCATCGGCCGCGTCAGAAGAGTTCGCGCGTACCTGGACACTAGGGGCTTAGGGCATCGTTCTGCCCGTCTACATAAAGACCGAATACCTTAGGGTGTGTTCGGCGTCTCGAGTTAGGCCTTATATGCATCAGCTCCGAATCATGTCTTTGGTCAAATGTTGGGTTTGCCTGGCTCCTGTGTTTTGCTGCCTTATGTTCCGTTCTATCGGCTAACGCGGCACCAGGAGAACTACTCCGATTGTGCCCCGGTTCGGCCTGGCGAGCACCTCAGTAGAGAAAGCCGAAAACTGATTGTCATGATACAGCAAGAGACTGGTCAACCACTCGATCGACTACCGGAATGTCTAGAATTCCTCCGCTTTGACGAAGGACCGTTGCCCGGTCAGGCACACTCGCGCCCCGAATTCGGAGAGCGCGGTGCCCCAAGGGGCTATATCATAGCCCCACCTTCGAACTCCTATGGCTAAGTGAAAGTGAAAAAGCATTATAGTTCGGTTGCCTAGTTCGCTACGCTATCACCTCCTTCAAAGGACCAAGACGTTGGATTAAGTGTGAAAATGCGCTTTTTTGCAAACACCCCCGCACCATGTGCGTGGGGCCTGAAGCCGAAGACTGCCATCTTTCAGGTTATATACACATATACATTAACGGCCGCACAGGAGATATTTCAATACTTGAACGCACAAGTATAAAAAGCCCTTATATTATAAATATGGTTTTACAAATCATACATGTCATTTGAACATAACATTTTACGAGCACTGCGACTCTATTAAATGAGCGCCCTGCAGGACTTCCTCAAAATAGTGCTCGGCGGGTAATCGGCTTCTGTCCGAGTCCCGGGATGCAACGTCGGTGGCATCCATCTCTGCCCAGTATGTTTTGACACGGGCGAGAGCCATCCGTGCACCCTCTATGCATGTCGACCGCTTCATCGCCTTGATATGCGGCACCGCATCAAGGAATTGCTGCACTAAGCCAAAATAACTCTTTGGCTTGGGCCTTTCCGGCCACAGATGAGCCACGACATTCTTCATGGCAAGTCCGGACAACCTATTCAGCTCAGCCCACTCATCCAACCGATCGGTTAACGGAAGTGGACGCTCCGGACTATGGAATTGAGACCAAAAAAGCTCTTCCATTTCGTGATTCTTTTGGCTTCGGAAATGCACGACTGCGTCCGCCGCACTCGCCGCCAAATTCAGATAAGCATCCTCCGCACCCCACAACTGGCCCAACTGAGCATACTTCGGATCCATGAACTTCCTACGCAGCAGAAAGGGCTTTCCAGCCGCAATGTCTCCGGCCTGACACAGCTCCTCCTTTATAGCCCTCATCGCAGAGCGGGCATCCTTGGCTTCGCCGGTGGCTTTCTTCAGGTCCTCTTGCCCTGCTCGGCATTCTCTTTCAAGAACCTCATAGTGGTCGGTAGCATCCTTCAGCTTCACGGCCATTCCGGCCATCTCCTCCCTGCTTCGGTAGTGAGCAGCCTTTTCGGCTTTTAGCTCTTTGGCGGCCTTCCAGGCAGCCGCATCACTCTTTATGGCTTGCTCCTTGGCTCGAGCAAGCTCTGCCCGAAGGTCCTCCATAGCAGCGGTGCCATCTGCATCAAATCATACATGTTGTAAGGCATGGGCATCAGCTCCCTTACCAGGTGACCGCGGAGAAACCACCCACCTTGTGACTCGTCAAGTCGTTTATTGACCAGCGCGATGTCCGCATCCGCAACGTCGAGTTGCCGCTTCAGTTTGGCAACTCTATCAGTCCGGCTGGCCACCGAACATTCCGCCACCTGAATAGGAAGGGCGACATCTTATAACTGAGATTACGATCCTCGGCATGCTGTCGCTTTCGACAACATACCGAGTCTCAGGGGCTACTATCTATACAGGACGCACTCTATGTGCAAAACTGTCAAAAGGTATGTCATTTTACGTACCTCAAACCCCGTCGATAAACCTCGGCGGCCTCATACAACCCGCTCTCGCGGATGAAATCCTTTCAATCACCATACTCATTAATGTACGGTGATCTTACGAGATAAACGCCCTCTCGGCAGATCCTTGGCTCCCGGCCGTACACCGTTGGTGCGAACTCTCCGGCCCGCCGACTCAGGAGACCCTCGTGGCGACACCTCGTGGTCGTCCGCCCGCTGATGGTGCGGCGGATGGAGGCATTTCGCTCTCCATCATCTCCGGACGAAGGTCCCCCGAAGATGAGCTCTGCTGAGAAGGGCTGAGATCCGAATTACAAGGTAAGAACTCCGGTTATCCTCAGAAATCAAAACAGGGATGTCCCTTATTACAAAACTCCCCCTTTTCTACTTACGGCTCGCTGGAGGGCTGATTCCCTTGGGGAAATAGTGCAGCCGGGGCTTCTCCTGGCGCAGGACCCTCCAGTGAAGATTTCTTCCCCCGCTTTGAGGCCTTGGCCTCCGGATCTTCGGAAGCAGTCCTCTTCTCCTCCTGGAGGGAGGGATTCTTGATCCCCCCTTTTTTGAGAGCATCCTTAGCAGAGGCGCTAGTTTTCCTGTTTTCCCCTTCGCCTTCGTCTGAAGGCGCAACCTCCAGCATCTTGACTAACACAGGATCCGGCGTGATCTCCGGGAGGGGGGCCGGACACCGTATCAGTTTTGTCTGCGCCATCCACTCCTGTTCAAGGGATAGCTGGTTAAAAGGCAAATCCATGATAAATAAATGGACGGTATGTCCAGACACAGGACTACTTACTTGAGTATCCGGGCGATTGCAGCTTAGGGCGGCATCCTCGGTCAAGTCTGGACACATCTCTTGTGATCCGAAGAACAGTTTATACATCTCCACGGGTGTCATACCCATGAAGTGTTGAAGAGCTCGCGGTCCCTCCAGATTGAATTCCCACAGGCAGAAGACGCCGAATCAGCATAACCTGCGTCACTATGACCAGATTGATCTCCCTCTCTTGGAGGTCTTGAATCCGGCCCCGCAATATTGGTACATCCTTGGACGGCCCATAGTCAAGCCCTTTGTTGACCCATGACGCCAGCCATTGTGGAGGGCCCGAGCGAAAGGCGGGCGGCGGCACCTGCTTGCTGCCCCTGGGAGCGGTGATATAGAACCACTCCTGTTACCACAAGCCGAGCTCCTCTTGAAAAGAGCCCTTGAGCCATGGAGCATCGGCCCTCTTAATTATAACCGCCCCTCCGCACTCTGCCTGTCGCCCCTCGATCATCTTAGGCTCCACGTTGAAGGTCTTGAGCCACAAACCGAAGTGAGGGGTAGTGCGGAGGAAGGCTTCGCAGACAACAATGAACGATGAGATGTGGAGGATGGACTCCGGAGCTAAGTCATGGAATTCCAGCCCGTAATAGAACATGAACCCCCTAATGAAGGGGTCCATCGGGAAGCCTAAACCCCGATGGAAGTGAGACACAAACACGACGCTCTCACCAGGCTCGGGAGTGGGAATGACTTGCCCTTGGGCGGGCAACCTATGCGAAATCTCGTAGGTTAGGTACCTGGCGCCTCTCAGCTTTAGCACGTCTTCTTCCGTGACGGAAGAGGGCATCCACTGGCCCTGTAGGTCGGAACCGGACATTGTCGGAGGTCCAAAGCACCCGAATCTAGAGCCTTGGGTGTTGGAACTCGGGGCGAGGGGCGGATTCGATTGAGGATCGAAGGAGAGGGACAGGCCTTGGTCTCATTATAAAGGGGGAGAATACCAAGAGCCGTCCCCGTGACCGTTTGGAACTCGCCTTCGATGGAGGGGGCGGGGCAACGGCCGCGGTTGGGTTACCCACGTCCGTATTGATGAGAATCCCGGAATAAGGGGACACGATCTCTGCTTCGATAAGACATGCCAAGAAACCGCTTAAGCTAAACGCTACTGAGGTGGAATAGTAAAACGATTGAGTAA
This sequence comes from Aegilops speltoides, assembly GCA_021437245.1. Taxonomy (NCBI): domain Eukaryota; kingdom Viridiplantae; phylum Streptophyta; class Magnoliopsida; order Poales; family Poaceae; genus Aegilops; species Aegilops speltoides. Next base: position 92,753,738 of record CM038147.1, on the reverse strand, counting down.
AGGCTTGGTTGTGGTGTGACGTCGCGCCACAAAATCGTCGCCAGATTGAACTTCGTAAATATTATTCTCTCTACGGTGGTATGTGGAATTTATTTTGCGAGCGGACACTATCTGGTGTTCACGATCTTCTATGAATTATTGGAGGAGGAACCCGCCTTGCAATGCCGAAGACAATATCGTGCGGACTCGTCATCATTGAAGCCTGGTTCGAGGGAGCTCTTGAGGAGTCTGGACTAGGGGTGTCCGGATAGCGAACTATCATCATTGGCGGACTCCAAGACTATGAAGATACAAGATTGAAGACTTTGTCCCGTGTCCGGAGGGGACTTTCCTTGGCGTGGAAGGCAAGCTTGGCAATACGGATATGTAGATCTCCTACCATTGTAACCGACTATGTGTAACCCTAGCCCTCTCCGGTGTCTATATAAACTGGAGGGTTTTAGTCCATAGGACAAACAACAATCATAGCATAGGCTAGCTTCTAGGGTTTAGCCTCCTTGATCTCGTGGTAGATCTACTCTTGTACTACCCATATCATCAATATCAATCAAGCCGGAGTAGGGTTTTACCTCCATCGAGAGGGCCCGAACCTGGGTAAAAACATCATGTCCCTTGTCTCCTATTACCATCCGCCTAGACGCACAGTTCGGGACCCCCTACCCGAGATCCGCCGGTTTTGACACCGACAGAGAGCTTTGTCAGCACGACGGCGTGATGACGGTGATGATGAAGCTACCGGCACAGGGCTTCGCCTAAGCACTGCAACGATATGACCGAGGTGGATTATGGTGGAGGGGGGCACCGCACACGGCTAAGAGATCAATGATCAACTTGTGTGTCTCTGGGGTGCCCCCCTCCTCCGTATATAAAGGAGTGGAGGAGGGGGAGGGCCGGCCCTCCTATGGCGCGCCCCATGGGGAGTCCTACTCCCACCAGGAGTAGAATCCCCCCCCTTCCCTAGTTGGACTAGGAGTGGAAGGAAGGGGGGAGAGGGGGAAGGAAAGGGGCATTCGGATTGGGCTTTAGGGGGGCCGCCCCCTCCTATGCCTCCCTCTCTTCTCTCCCTCTATGGCCCAATGAGGCCCATATACCTCCCGGGGGGTTCCGGTAACCTCCCGGTACTCCGGTATATGCCCGAACTCACACGGAACCATTCCGACGTCCAAATATAGTCGTCCAATATATTGATCTTTATGTCTCTACCATTTCGAGACTCCTCGTCATGTCCGTGATCATATCAGGGACTCCGAACTACATTCGGTACATCAAAACACATAAACTCATAATACTGATCCTCCCCGAACGTTAACTGTGCGGACCCTACGGGTTCGAGAACTATGTAGACATGACCGAGACACATCTCCGGCGAATAACCAATAGCAGAACCTGGATGCTCATATTGGTTCCCACATATTCTATGAAGATCTTTATCAGTCAAACCGCATAACAACATATGTTGTTCCCTTTCTCATCGGTATGTTACTTGCCCGAGATTCAATCGTCGGTATCTCAATACCTAGTTCAACCTCGTTACCGGCAAGTATCTTTAATCATTCCGTAATGCATCATCCTGTAACTAACTCATTAGTCACATTGCTTGCAAGGCTTATAGTGATGTGCATTACCTAGAGGGCCCAGAGATACCTCTCCAACAATCGGAGTGACAAATCCTAATCTCGATCTATGCCAACTCCACAAACACCATCAGAGACACATATAGAGCACCTTTATAGTCACCCAGTTACGTTGTGACGTTTGGTAGCACACAAAGTGTTCCTCTGGTATTCGGGAGTTGCATAATCTCATAGTCTGAGGAACATGTATAGGTCATGAAGAGAGCAATAGCAATGAAACTGAAACGATCATAATGCTAAGCTAACGGATGGGTCATGTCCATCACATCATTCTCCTAATGATGTGATCCCATTCATCAAATGACAACACATGTCTATGGTTAGGAAACATAACCATCTTTGATTAACGAGCTAGTCAAGTAGAGGCATACTAGGGACTATAAGTGTTGTCTATGTATTCACACATGTACTAAGTTTCTGGTTAATACAATTCTAGCATGAATAATAAGCATTTATCACGATATAAGGAAATAAATAATAACTTTATTATTGCCTCTAGGGCATATTTCCTTCATCTTTTCGGGGGTTTCTGTATTTATAGGAATTTTTTGCGTTGGTTTCACGTCAGGGGGGTCTCCAAGTCAGACAAGAGGTCGAGGGCGCACCCAGGGGGTAGGGCGCGCCCTCCACCCTTGTGGATGACTCGGGACTCTTCTGGCCCAATTCTTTTGCTTCGGGGGCTTCTTCTGGTCCATAAAAAATCCACAAAATTGGCAGGTCAATTGGACTCCGTTTGATATTTCTTTTCTGCGATACTCAAAAACAAGGAAAAAGCAGAAACTAGCACTGGGCTCTAGGTTAATAGGTTAGTCCCAAAAATCATATGAAATAGCATATAGATGCATATAAAACATCCAAGATGGATAATATAATAGCATGGAACAATAAAAAAATTATAGATACGTTGGAGACATATCAAGCATCCCCAAACTTAATTCCTGCTCGTCCTCGAGTAGGTAAATGATAAAAATAGAATTTTTGATGTGGAATGCTACCTAACATATTTATCCATGTAGTTTTGTTTATTGTGGCATGAATATTCAGACCCATAAGATTCAAAACAATAGTTTAATATTGACATAAAACAATAATACTTCAAGCATACTAATAAAGCAATCGTGTCTTCTCAAAATAACATGGCCAAAGAAAGCTTATCCCTACAAAATCATATAGTCTGGCTATGTTATATCTTCATCACACAAAATATTTAAATCATGCACAGCCCCGATGACATGCCAAGCAATTGTTTCATACTTTTGATGTTCCCAAACTTTTTCAATCTTCACGCAATACATGAGCGTGAGCCATGGACATAGTACTAAGGTGGAATTAAATATGGTGGTTGTAGAGAAGACAAAAAGGGAGAAGATAGTCTCACATAAACTAGGCGTATCAACGGGCTATGGAGATGCCCATCAATAGATATCAATGTGAGTGAGGGATTGCTGTGCAACGGATGCACTACAACTATAAGTGTATGAAAGCTCAAAAAGAAACTAAGTGGGTGTGCATCCAACTTGCTTTCTCACGAAGACCTAGGGCATTTTGAGGAATTCGATCACTGAAATATACAAGCCAAGTTCTATAATGAAAATTCCCACTAGTATAATAAAGTGACAAAATTTCAAAAAAGATTCAAAAAATGAAGACCAACGGATGCCACAGTTGGGAAACGTAGCATGCAATTTCAAAAAAGTTCCTATGCTCACGCAAAATCTATCTAGGAGATGCATAGCAACGAGAGGGGGAAAGTGTGTCCATTTACCCTCATAGACCGAAAGCGGGATCGTTAACTTAACGCGGTTGATGTAGTCGAATGTCTTCTCGAATCAGCCGATCAAGTACCGAACATACAGCACCTCCGAGTTCTATACACGTTCAGCTCGATGACGTCCCTCGAACTCTTGATCCAGCAGAGTGTCGATGGAGTCAATGAGTTCCATCAGCACGATGGCGTGATGACAGTGTTGGTGAAGTGATCCGCACAGGGCATCGCCTAAGCACTACAACGATATGACCGGAGGAGTAAACGATTGAGGGGGCACCGACACGGCTAAACAATTTGTGTGTCTTTGGGGTGCCCCCCGCCCCGGTATATAAAGGAGGAGAGGAGGCCGGCCACCAAGGGGGCGCGCCAAGCGGGGCGAGTCCTGTTGGGGATCGTTGCAGAAATTAAAAAAAATTCTACGCATCACCAAGATCAATCTATGGAGAGACTAGCAACGAGAGAGAGGGGAGTGCATCTTCATACCCTGGAAGATCACGAAACAGAAGCGTTACAAGAACGCGGATGAAGGAGTCGTACTCGTAGCGATTCAGATCGCGGTGGATTCTGATCTAAGCGCCGAACAACGGCACCTCCGTGTTCAACACACGTGCAGCCTAGTGACGTCTCCCGCGCCTTGATCCAGCAAGGAGGAGGGAGAGGTTGGGGAAGACAACTCCAGCAGCAGCACGATGGCGTGGTGGTGGTGGAGCAGCGGTTCTCCGGCAGGGCTTCGCCAAGCTCTAATGGAGGAGGAGGGGTGTTGAAGAGGGGGAGAGCTGCGCCTTGGATGTGGTGCGGCTACCCTCCCTCCTCCTCTCTATTTATAGGGTGAAGGGGAAGGGGGTTGGCCCCTCTAGATGAGATCTAGAGGGGGGCGGCGGCCAAGGGGAGGGGGCTTGCCCCCCAGGCCAAGGGGGGCGCCCCCTTTAGGGTTCCCCCCCCCCAACCCTAGGCGCATGGGATCCTAGGGGGGATGGCGCCCAGCCCACTTAGGGGCTGGTTCCCTTCCACATACAGCCCATAGGGCCCTCCGGGGCAGGTGGACCCCCTCGATGGACCCCCAGAACCCCTTCGGTGGTCCCGGTACAATACCGGCAAACCCCCGAATACTTCCGGTGACCGTATGATGACTTCTCATATATAAAACTTCACCTCCGGACCATTCCGGAACTCCACGTGACATCCGGGATCTCATCTGGGACTCCGAAAAACATTCGGTAACCACATACAAACTTTCCCTATAACCCTAGCGTCATCGAACCTTAAGTGTGTAGACCCTACGGGTTCGGGAATCATGCAGACATGACCAGGACATCTCTTCGGCCAATAACCAACAGCGGGATCTAGATACCCATGTTGGCTCCCACATGTTCCACGATGATCTCTTCGGATGAACCACGATGTCAAGGATTCAAGCAATCCCGTATACAATTCCCTTTGTCAATCGGTACGTTACTTGCCTGAGATTCGATCGTCGGTATCCCAATACCTCGTTCAATCTCGTTACCGGCAAGTCACTTTACTTGTTCTGTAATGCATGATCTCGTGACCAACTACTTAGTCACATTGAGCTCATTATGATGATGCATTACCGAGTGGGCCCAGAGATACCTCTCCATCATACGGAGGGACAAATCCCGGTCTCGATTCGTGCCAACCCAACAGACACTTTCGGAGATACCTGTAGTGCACCTTTATAGCCACCTAGTTACGTTGTGATGTTTTGTACACCCAAAGCAGTCCTACGGTATCCGGGAGTTGCACAATCTCATGGTCTAAGGAAATGATACTTGACATTAGAAAAGCTTTAGCAAACGAACTACACGATCTTTTGCTATCCTTAGGATTGGGTCTTGTTCATCACATCATTCTCCTAATTATGTGATCCCGTTATCAATGGCATCCAATGTCCATAGTCAGGAAATCATGACCATCTGTTAATCAACGAGCTAGTCAACTAGAGGCTCACTAGGAACTTGTTGTGGTCTATGTATTCACACATGTATTATGGTTTCCGGTCAATACAATTACAGCATGAACAATAGACAATTATCATGAACAAGGAAATATAATAATAACCATTTTATTATTGCCTCTAGGGCATATTTCCAACAGTCTCCCACTTGCACTAGAGTCAATAATCTAGTTACATTGTGATGAATCGAACACCCATAGAGTTCTGGTGTTGATCACATTTTGCTCGCGGAAGAGGTTTACTCAACGGATCTGCGACATTCAGATCTGTATGCACTTTACAAATATCTATGTATCCATCTTGAACATTTTCACGAATGGAGTTGAGCGGCGCTTGATGTGCTGGTCTTCTTGTGAAACACAGGCTCCTTGGCAAGGGCAATAGCTCGGTGTTATCACGAAAGAGAGTCATCGGGCCCGACGCATTGGGAATAACTCCTAGGTCGGTAATGAACTCCTTCATCCAGTTGCTTCATGTCTTTGCCTCCGAGGATGCCATGTACTCCGCTTCACATGTAGATCCCGCCACGATGCTTTGCTTGCAACGCACCAGCTTCTTGCCCCACCATTCAAAATATACACGTATCCGGTTTGTGACTTGGAGTTATCCAGATCTGTATCGAAGCTAGCATCGACGTAACCCTTTACGACGAGCTCTTCGTCACCTCCATAAATGAGAAACATATCCTTAGTCCTTTTCAGGTACTTCAGGATATTCTTGACCGCTGTCCGGTGTTCCATGCTGGGATTACTTTGGTACCTCCCCACCAAACTTATGGCAAGGTTTACATCAGGTCTGGTTCACAGCATGGCATACATAATAGACCCTATTGTTGAGGCATAGGGGATGTGTCGGTGTCAAAACCGACGGATCTCGGGTAGGGGGTCCCGAACTATGCGTCTAGGCGGATGGTAACAGGAGACAAGGGACATGATGTTTTACCCAGGTTCGGGCCCTCTTGATGGAGGTAAAACCCTACGTCCTGCTTGATTAATATTGATGATGTGTATTACAAGAGTGGATCTACCACGAGATCAAGGAGGCTAAACCCTAGAAGCTAGCCTATGGTATGATTGTTGTAATGGATGTTGTGTCCTACGGACTAAAACCCTCCGGTTTATATAGACACCGGAGAGGGCTAGGGTTACACAGAGTCGGTTACAATGGTAGGAGATCTACATATCCATATCGCCAAGCTTGCCTTCCACGCCAAGGAAAGTCCCATCCGGACATGGGACGGAGTCTTCAATCTTGTATCTTCGTAGTCTTGGAGTCCGGTGGACGATGATAGTCCGGCTGTCCGGACACCCCCTAGTCCAGGACTCCCTCAGTAGCCCCTGAACCTGGCTTCAATGACGATAAGTCCGGCTCGCATAATGTTCGGCATTGCAAGGCGGGTTCCTCCTTTGAATAATCCATAGAAGATTGTGAACACCAAGATAGTGTCCGGCTCTGCAAAATAAGTTCTATGTTCCACCGTAGAGAGAATAATATGTGCACAAGTTCAATCTGCTGACGTATTCTGTGGCATGACGTCACACCACTACCAAGCTTTTACTTGAATCGTTTTTTATTATACCACCTCAGCGCATTTAGCGAAGCGGTTTCCTCGGCACGTCTTGTCGAAGCAGAGATCGTGTTCCCCTTATTCCGGGATTCTCATCAATACGGACGTGGGTAACCCAACCGCGCCATTGATGGTGGCGCTTGGGAGATAAGCGAGTTTTACCAGGCCGGTGGGGACGTATAGTCTTCGTCCGCCTATATATAAGGGGATAAGGATCCGCCTTTTTACCTACGCCTTCTTCCTCCTTTGCTTATCCATCTCTGCGCACTCGAGCTCCAGCGCCCAAGTTCGCGCATCTCATCTCAACCTTCTCCGACCATGTCCGGAGCGGGAGGTAAATGGTTGGCCTCCACCGTTAAGGAGGAGCACATCGCCAAACTGCGCAGCGCGGATACCTTTCCGGCGACATCGCGCACCGGCTGCCGACAAGGGGCAGCTGATCCCTACCCCCAGGCCCCATGAGAGGGTCGTATTTCTCCCCCACTTCCTCCGTGGACAGGGCTTTCCTCTTCACCCCTTTGTCCGGGGGCTCATGTTCTACTACGGCCTAGATTTCCATGATCTGGCGCCGAACTTCATCCTCAACATCGCGGCATTTATCGTGGGTAATGCGAGGCCTTCCTCTGCATCCAGCCCCACTTGACTTGTGGCTCAAGACCTTCAATGTCAAGCCAAAGGTAGTGAAGGGCACGCAGCGGTAGTCTTGGGCGCCATGTTGGGAAAGATGCCCAACATCCTCTGGTTCGAAGGGGCCTTCGTGGAGTCCGTCAAGGGGTGGCAGTCGGGGTGGTTCTACATCACCGAGCCGCGTGACCCTAAGTGGGCGGCGGCCCCCGAGTTCAGATCTGGTATCCCTGTGCAGCTCACCTCCTGGAAAGAGAAGGGCTTGCTATGGGGTAGTTCGAAGGAGCTGACGGGACTCCAAGCCTGTATCTAGAAGCTGGTGAACAAGAAGCTCAGGCTTGTTAATGTGGTCCAAGTCATGCTCGTCCGCCGGATTCTCCCATGCCAAGAACGGGCATTCAACCTGTGGGAGTTTGATCCGACACAGCACCAGGCGCTGAGCGGGCTCTTCGACACGACGTACGAAGGCGCCTGGAGGGTGCTGTTTAAGGGTGCCAAAGTCCCCGCATCCGCGACGGAAGATCGCGGATTTCACTTGCAGCGTCCAGCTGACGAGGTAAGTGATTCTACTCCTTTACGAGACACTTGTTGTTAATAGTTCGACCCTAAGCGGGTTTCAATCTCCCGTTTCCTTTGACGGGAATGGATGAAGAAGGCCGAGCAGCTCATCTGCCCGGCTCCCATGGCAGAAGACCCAGTGGACGCCCGTCTAGCGGGGCTGCTAGTTCCGGCACCGCACGTGGTGCTGGAGAAGAAGGCCAAGAAGGTGGCCACGAGTACTCGATAGAGTTCCCGTTTTCAGGTGTCCGACGACTCCGAGACGGATTCTTCCCCCGAAGACGAGGAGGAGGAAGAAGACTCTCTCCCAGAGGAAGGAGAGAGAAAGAGGAAGGCCTCCCCAATAGGGGAGGCCGAAATGTCCAAGAGGGGAAGAACTATTCCCCCGGACAGCTCCGCCAACACCAACGTTGGCGATGAAGAGTGGCCCTCAAGGGCCAGGCCTCCGGCGAGATCCTAAGTATCCGGATTCCTGAATGATCTGCAATTTCTTTTGTGTCACATAGTGTCCTTCTAATGCTGCATACTGCCTGCAATCCGGCCGACGATGATCTCCCTGCTTCGTCGAGTGGGTCGTTGGCTCCGTCGGATGTGGATTCCATTCCGACTGCCTCCACCCTCGTGCGCCGAGGGCGCCGAGGTGGGATCGAGAGAGGACCCATCGGAGGAGGCTCGGGCGCCGCAAGGCAGCCTCCGGACTTTTGCCGGACTCTCACGCCGAACCTGCGGTGGTTCGAGTCCGCAGTGGCCCTTCGCAAGAAGGGCAAGACCGTGACACCGGCGGCCGCATCAAGCTGGGGCGCCGGACAACTTGTTGGGCGCTTAAAGGCGCTTCCATCGAGGAAGAACACCGCGCTATCATGAGTGCTGTGATTCGAAGGTTCAGCTTCGCCAAGAGCGGGCTGACCAAACTTCTGCGGCAGCCTTCTAACGAGCTTTGAGGTAAGAAGTTTAAAATTATGTAATGTAATACCGCATAGACAGTAGCCTCGATGCTCGGTTCGGTGTTGGAAAGAAAAGCGGATGAGGATCTAAAAAGATATACAGGGTTGCTAAAAATTATGTCAATATGGGTTTGCAGGCTGCGCTGCTGACCTCTGCCGCACTGACTGCGGAGGTCGGTGCATTGAAGCAGGATCTCGAGCGGTCCAAGCAAGAGCTCGGCCGTGCCAAGAAGCAGCTCGAGGAGAAAGAAGGTGAGTAACACCACTTTGAATAGTCACCTTACAGAAAAGGATTTAGGTTGCAAGAAAAATAACAAGGATAATCGTGGGTACTGCAGGGGCCATGAGCGAGGTGGCAACCACGAAGGAGGCTGTGTCATGACCCGAGCGCGATCGGCCATGGAATGGGCGAGCGAGAGAAGCGGGAGGCGCGGGTGGCGGAAGTGCGGCAAGAGCTCTAGGCTCTCATGGAAAAGCATGAGAGTTTGGAGCGCGACTCAAAGACTCGAGAGTCCGAGCTTGCCTCGGCTCTTGAAAGTGCCAAAGCCGCCAAGGACGAGGCCCATAAGGCCCTTCAGGAGGTTGAGGATGTGAAGAAAATAGCGGCGGGTAAGGCATTTTTCATGCAAAGCAAGCATGTTAATGTAAACTACCTGATACTTACCCGAATTTGGAGCTCTCCAGGGGCGTTTGCAGATCTGCCTCGCAGTGTATCCGATGCCGCCGCATTTTACCGTGGCGAGGAGGGGAGCTCAATGGAGAAGGTCTTTTGGTCTCAGTACGCTGAGGCCGGCCATCCGGTGCCCCCTAGCGACCAGCTGAAGCAGCTGGTCGAGCTCCATAAGGTAGCCGAGCACGCCATGAAGGGCCTCATAGTCCGGCTGTGGCCTGGAGAGGCCCTGCCTGGGAGCTACTTCGGCCTCATGCGGCGGCTGGTGGATGCGTGCCCCTTGTTGGAGGTCGTCAAGCGCTCCACCTGTATTGAAGGTGCTCGTCGGGCCCTTGCCCGCGCAAAGGTGCACTGGGGCAGGCTGGATGCGGAGAAGCTTATCACTGACCCGCCGCCAACGGGCAAGGAGTACCGTACGCCCGAGATGTACTATAAGACTATCCTGAAGGGTGCCCGCAAGATTGCGGATGAGTGCCCCAGAGATGTAATTATTGAGTAGAATCGCTATGCATTATCCTGTGCGCTGAAAACTTTGTTCATATGCGCTAAGCAACGCTTGTTTGATTTAAAATATTATCTTCTGTGCGGCCGTTTATAAAATCTGAGAGATGGCAAGTCGTCGACTTTAGCCCCCAAGCCACGAGTGCTGGGGTGTTCGGGATAAACTTGAGCACTCTTGTTCCCATTCTTGGGTCCATCTAGGGAGGCGCTCAACACAACGAACAAGGCAACTGGACTTATAATGCTTGAACACTCTCACTTAGCCATAGAATTCTATAATTTTAAATTTCGGCGAAGCCCCTAGTATTCGGAAGACCGAGTTCGGGGTGCTATCCACGCCTTGCCCGGACATTATCCGGTTCTTCGCTTGACGCGGCATAAGTCTTTAAGGACTCGAAAAGACCTCTCGAATAGCGACCAGTCTCTCGCCTTATCATGACAGTTAGTTTTAGCTTTCTCCACTAAGGCGCTCGCCCAGCTCAACCGGGGCGCAATCGCGATGGTTCTCCAGGCCACCTTAGCCGGCACGAGCGGGCGTAAGGTACCAAAACGTGGGAGCCGGCAAACCCAACTATTGACCCAAGACATGATTCGGAGCCGATTCATATAATGCTATAAGTTCGGGGTGCCGCACTTGTGAAAGTGTTCGGACTTATCACACCATAATGCGGGGAACATAAGCCCCTGGTGTATTCGGTCGTACCAAAATATACGGGTGCAAGATGTCATTGGTGAACATATATGTAAAGTAATGCAATAACGGGCAAAAAGTGTTGCATTATTTATTCAAGGGATTCTGCTATGAGTGCGGAATGATACAAATAGTGCGGTAAGCAAGGGATTGGACTAATTAAACATGTCCCCCTCCAGGGGTGGGCTGCAGACTGGTGTATATAATCAAATTTAATGCTCGTAATGGAGACCACCTGAGTGTTCGTCGCAGCCTTCTTCCCTCCCTTGCTGTTGCATCATGAGTTCGGCGGGTTCACCGCCGGACAGGGCCTCTGGTGAACGGAGTCCTGTGTATACAAAGAAGGAAAATAATAAAAAAGAGCGACACACTTGTGAGCCCCTGGTGTGGTCGAGCCGCACTCTGGGTCTGTTGTGGTCGTGCCCCTCCCCCTGGGCCCATGGTATCTCCAGAGCGTAATGATGTACGCTGAGGGTTGGTCTTGCAATTATGCAAGGGCTGGAGTTGGGGCCGCATTGCTACGCGTGCTCGGATCGTGCCAGGTGGTCTTCGTTGATGTTGCTTCGGGCGCGTTTGGCCGTATCCGGCCGTTTAACGGCCGGACTCGAAAATTGCCTTAGAAGGCTGCTTTGTACTTCTGCCGTGAGAGCCGCTGTGTGTTCCTCCATTCGGAGGGAGCGTTCCATATTTCCGTTGACCGTGATGACTCCACAAGGGCCTGGCATCTTGAGCTTCAGGTATGCGTAATGCGGCACCGCGTTGAACTTTGCGAATGCGGTTCGTCCGAGCAGAGCATGATAGCCGCTACGGAACGGGACTATGTCGAAGATTAACTCCTCGCTCCGGAAATTGTCCGGGGATCCGAAGACCACTTCGGTGTGGTGAGCTGTACAATTGGCCTCAACACCTGGTATGGCGCCTTTGAAGGTCGTCTTTGTAGGTTTAATCCTTGAGGGTCTATGCCCATCTTGCGCCTTTGTATCCCGATAAAGCAGGTTCAGGCTACTGCCGCCGTCCATCAGGACTCTCGTGAGGTGAAATCCATCAACGATTGCGTCTAAAACCAATGCGGCGAATCCGCCATGGCGGATACTAGTCGGATGGTCTCTTCGATCGAAAGTGATCGGGCAAGAGGACCATGGATTGAACTTAGGGGCGACTGGATCCATCGCATATATGTCCCTTAGTGCACGCTTCCTCTCCCTCTTGGGTATATGGGTTGCGTATATCATGTTTACCGTCTGCACTTGTGGGGGGAAACCCTTCTGTCCTCTACTGTTCGGCGGTCGGGTCTCTTCCTCGTCATCGCTGTGCAGCCCCTTGTCATTGTTTTCGGCAATTAACTTGCCAGCCTGCTTGAATACCCAACAATCTCTGTTGGTGTGATTAGCTAGCTTTTCGGGGGTACTATGTATCTGGCATGAGCGGTCGAGTATTCGGTCCAAATTGGACGGACCCGGAGTGGTTCTTTTGAACGGCTTCTTCCGCTGACCGGGTTTAGAGCCTCGGAATACGGCGTTGACTGCCGTATCCTCATTGTTGTCGCCGTTAACGTGGCGTTTGTTTTTGCTTCGACGCGACCTGCCATTGTGGTCCTTAGTGTCCGGACTACCAGCATTTTTGTTGAGGTTGTTGCTACGAGCTAGCCAGCTATCCTCTCCCGCACAGAAGCGGGTCATTAATGATGTGAGGGCTGCCATGGATTTCGGCTTTTCCTGTCCTAGGTGCCGGGCTAGCCACTCGTCGCGGATGTTATCTTTGAAGGCTGCGAGGGCCTCTGCATCCGGACAGTCCATGATTTGATTTTTCTTTGTTAAGAACCGTGTCGTAATTGTGCGGCGATTAAATCGTCTGGCTGCTGGATTATGTGGCTTAGGTCATTGGCGTCTGGTGGTCGCACGTATGTGCCCTGGAAGTTGTCGAGGAATGCGGCTTCCAGGTCCTCCCAACACCCAATTGACTCTGCGGGCAGGCTGTTAAGCCAATGCCGAGCTGGTCCTTTAAGCTTGAGCGGCGGTATTTGATGGCGTGGAGATGCGTCGCGCGGGCCATATGGATGTGAAGGAGATAATCTTGATCCAAACCGCGGGTCTGCGTGCCATCGTAGGATTCAATGTTTACGGTTTAAACCCTTGAGGATTTGATGATCCATTACTTCGTCAGTGAAGCATAGCGGGTGTGCGGCGCCTCTGTATTGAGCAATATCACGACGTAGCTCAAGGGAGCGTTGTCTGCTGTGTTCGGCCCGGCCGGGGTTGTTGTATCCGGCTCGACGGTATTCGTCGTGGGTCGTGGGGCGCCCACGTGATCCATATATAGATCTGGATTGCCTTGCTTTGTCTTCCAATATATCTCGCAAGTCCGGCGCGTTCCCTCTTGGCCAGACTTTTGGAGCGATACGAGTGCGGTCTTGGTGGAGGGCCCGATGCCTCTGTCGCGACCACGGGGTGGTCGGTCGGCCGTATTGTGCGCTGGTGATGAAGGTATGTATGCTTCCTCCTCTAATCGGGGGAGCAACTTGCGTTTTGGGTAGCTTTTGGAGGGGCGTTCGAATTCATACTCTTCGGCCGCGAGGACCTCGGTCCATCTGTCGGCCAGCAGGTCTTGATCAGCTTGAAGCTGCTGCTGCTTTTTCTTTAGGCTATTTGCTGTGGCCATTAGCCTGCGTTTGAAACGCTCTTGTTCGACGGGATCCTCGGGCACGACGAATTCGTCGTCGTCGAGGCTTGCCTCGTCTCCGGAGGGAGGCATGTAATTATCATCCTCGACCTCTTAATGCGCGCCCTCTCGCGAGGGCTTGCTTCGCATCCTCCCGCGCTGAATCTTCTTTGGAGGGATTGTCTTCGGCACTTTCTGGGGTGTTATTATCTCCTGTGCCGGAATCTCCATTCTTGCTGTGGCGGGATTTAGAGCGGCGCCGCTGACGTCGGCGTTTGGGCTGTTTCTTTAAGGAATCTGCCTCCGCTGCTTCTTCGCCGTCCCCATCTTTTGGGGTGTCCACCATGTATATGTCATATGACGAGGTGGTCTTCTAGTGCCCTGTAGGCGCTGGTTCTTGTTCGTCTCCGGCATCGTCGTCCATACCGTTGATGTCTTCGGAGTCATAGTCTAGCATGTCGGTTAGATCGTCGACAGTGGCTACAAAGTGGGAGGTGGGTGGGCTTTGAATTTCTTCGTCGTCTGCATCCCAACCATCCTGGCCATAATCCGTCCAGGTCTCTCCGGATAGCGACAGATGCTTTAGCGAATTTAGAATGTCGCCAAAGGGCGAGTGCTGAAAGATGTCCGCAGCGGTGAACTCCATGATTGGCGCCCAATCGGATTCGATTGGCAGGGGCACAGGAGGTTCGGAGTCCGGCAGGGAGTCCGGCACCTCGGAGTCACGAGCTTTATAGGGGACAAGGTCAGTGTTCGGCTCCATCGCCACGGAAGTTGCAGCCCCTGAGGCGGTGTCCAGCCACCGGTCCTCGATCTGGCGATCGGCTCGGGCCGAGGGCCGGGCGGATTCGTGTCGCCACCAAGGCACCGTCCGCAGCAGAGCTAAATCATGCCCATCGTGATAAAGTCACGGCACGCTAGGCTGTGGCTCGAGTCCGTCGAAGATCAAGTCCCCGCGGATGTCGGCCGTGAAGTTTAGGCTTCCGAACCTGACCTGACGGCCAGGGGCGTAGCTTTCGATCTGCTCCAGATGGCCAAGTGAATTAGCCCACAGTGCGAAGCAGCCGAATACGAAGATCTGTCCGGGGAGAAAAGTCTCACCCTGGATGGCGTTGTTGTTGATTGAAGAAGCCATCGAGCCTATCGGTGACAACACAGAGGAACTCTCAATGAAAGCACCAATGTCGGTGTCAAAACCGGCGGATCTCGGGTAGGGGGTCCCGAACTGTGCGTCTAGGCGGATGGTAACAGGAGACAAGGGACACGATGTTTTACCCAGGTTCGGGCCCTCTTGATGGAGGTAAAACCCTACGTCCTGCTTGATTAATATTGATGATGTGTATTACAAGAGTGTATCTACCATGAGATCAAGGAGGCTAAACCCTAGAAGCTAGCCTATGGTATGATTGTTGTAATGGATGTTGTGTCCTACAGACTAAAACCCTCCGGTTTATATAGACACCGGAGAGAGCTAGGGTTACAAAGAGTCGGTTACAATGGTAGGAGATCTACATATCCGTATCGCCAAGCTTGCCTTCCACGCCAAGGAAAGTCCCATCCGGACACGGGACGGAGTCTTCAATCTTGTATCTTCGTAGTCTTGGAGTCCGGCGGACGATGATAGTCCAGCTGTCCGGACACCCCCTAGTCCAGGACTCCCTCAGGATGATACTCATCTTTTC
Organism: Aegilops speltoides; assembly: GCA_021437245.1. NCBI lineage: Eukaryota > Viridiplantae > Streptophyta > Magnoliopsida > Poales > Poaceae > Aegilops > Aegilops speltoides. The sequence continues at coordinate 92,738,466 of CM038147.1, read as the reverse complement.
TCTATCTTCTTTCGTGGTCGGGCTTTGAGCTGAGCTCAATTTCACACCTTGTAATACAGGCAAGAACGCCTTCTTGGACTGATCCATATTGAACTTCTTCAATATCTTATCAAGGTATGTGCTTTGTGAAAGACCTATGAGGCGTCTCGATCTATCTCTATAGATCTTGATGCGTAATATGTAAGCAGCTTCTCCAAGGTCCTTCGTTGAAAAACACTTATTCAAGTAGGCCTTTATGCTTTCCAAAAGTTCTATATTATTTCCCATCAATAGTACGTCATCCACATATAATATGGGAAATGCTACAGAGCTCCCACTCACTTTCTCATAAACGCGGGCTTCTCCATAAGTCTGCATAAACCCAAACGCTTTGATCATTTCATCAAAGCAAATGTTCCAACTCCGAGATGCTTGCACCAGCCCATAGATGGAGCGTTGGAGCTTGCATACCTTGTTAGCATTCTTAGGATCGACAAAACCTTCCGGCTGCATCATATACAATTCTTCCTTAAGGAAGCCGTTAAGGAATGCCGTTTTGACATCCGTTTGCCATATCTCATAATCATATAATGCGACGGTGTTGCTAACATGATTCAGACGGACTTCATCTTCGCTACGGGTGAGAAGGTCTCATCGTAGTCAACCCCTTGAACTTGTCGATAACCCTTAGTGACAAGCTGAGCTTTATAGGTGGTAACATTACCATCCGCGTCTGTCTTCTTCTTAAAGATCCATTTATTTTCTATCGCTCGCCGATCATCGGGCAAGTCTGTCAAAGTCCATACTTTGTTTTCACACATGGATCCTATCTCGGATTGCATGGCTTCAAGCCATTTGTTGGAATCTGGGCCCGCCACCGCTTCTTCATAGTTTGAAGGTTCACCGTTGTCTAACAACATGATTTCCAGGACAGGGTTGCCATACCATTCTGGTGTGGAACGTGTCCTTGTGGACCTACGAAGTTTAGTAGCAACTTGATCTAAAGTACCATGATCATCATCATTAACTTCCTCTCTAGTCGGTGCAGGCACCATAGAAACATCTTCCTGAGCTGCGCTACTTTCCGGTTCAAGAGGTAGTACTTCATCAAGTTCTATTTTCCTCCCACTCACTTCTTTCGAGAGAAACTCTTTCTCCAGAAAGGACCCGTTCTTGGCAACGAAGATCTTGCCTTCAGATCTGAGGTAGAAGGTATACCCAATGGTTTCCTTAGGGTATCCTATGAAGACACATTTTTTCGACTTGGGTTCGAGCTTTTCAGGTTGAAGTTTCTTGACATAAGCATTGCATCCCCAAACTTTTAGAAACGACAACTTAGGTTTCTTCCCAAACCATAATTCATACGGTGTCGTCTCAATGGATTTAGATGGTGCCCTATTTAAAGTGAATGTGGTTGTCTCTAAAGCATATCCCCAGAATGATAGCGGCAAATCGATAAGAGATATCATAGATCGCACCATATCCAATAGAGTGTGATTACGACGTTCGGACACACCATTACGCTGAGGTGTTCCTGGCGGCGTGAGTTGTGAAACAATTCCACATTTCCTTAAGTACGTACCAAATTCATGACTCAAATATTCTCCCCCACGATCTGATCGTAAGAACTTTATTTTTCTGTCACGTTGATTCTCTACCTCACTCTGAAATTCCTTGAACTTTTCAAAGGTGTCAGACTTGTGTTTCATCAAGTAGACATACCCATATCTACTTAAGTCATCAGTGAGGGTGAGAACATAACGATAGCCACCGCGAGCCTCAACGCTCATTGGACCGCACACATCAGTATGTATGATTTCCAATAAGTTGGTTGCTCGATCCATTTCACAGAACGGAGTCTTGGTCATTTTGCCCATGAGTCATGGTTCGCACGTGTCAAATGATTCGTAATCAAGAGACTCCAAAAGTCCATATGCATGGAGCTTCTTCATGCGTTTGACACCAATGTGACCAAGGCGGCAGTGCCACAAGTATGTGGGACTATTATTATCAACCTTACATCTTTTGATATTCACACTATGAATATGTGTAACATCATGTTCGAGATTCATTAAGAATAAACCATTGACCAGTGGGGCATGACCATAAACATATCTCTCATATAAATAGAAAAACCATTATTCTCGGATTTAAATGAGTAGCCATCTCGTATTAAATGAGATCCAGATACAATGTTCATGCTCAAAGCTGGCACTAAATAACAATTATTGAGGTTCAAAACTAATCCCGTAGGTAAATGTAGAGGTAGCGTGCCGACGGTGATCACATCGACCTTGGAACCATTCCCGACGCGCATCGTCACCTCGTCCTTTGCCAGTCTCCGCTTATTCCGCAGCTCCTCTTTTGAGTTACAAATATGAGCAACTACACTGGTATCAAATACCCAGGAGCTACTACGAGTATTGGTAAGGTACACATCAATAACATGTATATCACATATACCTTTGGTGTTGCCAGCCTTCTTGTCCGCTAAGTACTTGGGGCAGTTCCGCTTCCAGTGACCGTTTCCCTTGCAATAAAAACACTCAGTCTCAGGTTTGGGTCCATGCTTTGGCTTCTTCTCGGCAACTGGCTTACTGGGCGCGGCAACTCCCTTGCCATCCTTCTTGAAGTTCTTCTTACCCTTGCCTTTCTTGAAACTAGTGGTTTTATTGAGCATCAACACTTGATGTTCCTTTTTGATCTCCACCTCCGCTGATTTCAGCATTGAAAATACCTCAAGAATGGTTTTCACCATCCCCTGCATATTGAAATTCATCACAAAGCTCTTGTAGCTAGGTGGAAGCGGCGAAGGATTCATCAATGACACGTCATCCGGAGATTAACTCCCAGCTAAGACAAGCGGTTGTGCAACCCAGACATTTTGAGTATGTGCTCGCTGACAGAACTATTCTCCTCCATCTTACAACTATAGAACTTGTCGGAGACTTCATATCTCTCGACTCGCGCATGAGCTTGAAAAACCATTTTCAGCTCTTGGAACATCTCATATGCTCCATGCTGCTCAAAACGCTTTTGGAGCCTCGATTCTAAGCTGTAAAGCATGCCGCGCTGAACCAGGGAGTAATCATCACTACGCGACTCCAGACGTTCATAACGTCTTGAGTGCTGGGAAAACAGGTGCTTCACCTAGTGGTGCATCTAGGACATATGCTTTCTTGGTAGCTATGAGGATGATCCTCAAGTTACGGACCCAGTACGTGTAGTTTCTACCATCTTCTTTCAGCTTGGTTTTCTCTAGGAACGCATTGAAGTTGAGGGCAACATTAGCGTGGGCCATTTGATCTACAAGACATATTGCAAAGATTTTAGACTTAGTTCATGATAATTAAGTTCATCTAATCAAATTATTTAATGAACTCCCACTCAGATGGACATCCCTCTAGTCATCTAAGTGATACATGATCCGAGTCAACTAGGCCGTGTTCGATCATCACGTGAGACGGACTAGTCATCATCGGTGAACATCTTCATGTTGATCGTATCTGCTATACGACTCATGTTCGACCTTTCGGTCTCTTGTGTTCCAAGGCCATGTCTGTACATGTAAATCTAGCTTACACCCGTTGTATGCGAACATTAGAATCTATCACACCCGATCATCACGTGGTGCTTCGAAACAACAAACTTTCGCAATGGTACACAGTTAGGGGGAACACTTTCTTGAAATGTTATGAGGGATCATCTTATTTATGCTGTCATCGTTCTAAGCAAATAAGATGTAAAAACACGATAAACATCACATGCAATCAAATAGTGACATGATATGGCCCATATCATTTTGCTCCTTTTGATCTCCATCTTCGGGGCGCCATGATCATCATCGTCACCGCCATGACACCATGATCTTCATCATCATGATCTCCATCATCGTGTCTTATGAAGTTGTCTCGCCAACTATTACTTCTACTACTATGGCTAACGGTTTAAAAATAAAGTAAAGTAATTACATGGCGTTATTCAATGACACGCAGGTCATACAATAATTAAGACAACTCCTATGGCTCCTGCCGATTGCCATACTCATCGACATGCAAGTCGTGATTCCTATTACAAGAACATGATCAATCTCATACATCACATATATATCATTCATCACATCCTTTTGGCCATATCACATCACACAACATATGTTGCAAGAACAAGTTAGATGTCCTCTAATTGTTGTTGCAAGTTTTTACGTGGATGCTATAGGTTTCTAGCAAGAACGTTTCTTACCTACGCCAAAACCACAACATGATATGCCAATTGCTATTTACCCTTCATAAGGACCCTTTTCATCGAATCTGATCCGACTAAAGTGGGAGGGATAGACACCCGCTAGCCACCTTATGCAACTAGTGCATGTTAGTCGGTGAAACCTGTCTCACGGAAGCGTACGTGTAAGGTCGGTCCGGTCCGCTTCATCCGATGATGCCGTCGAATCAAGATAAGACTAGTAACGGCAAGTAAATTGACAAAATCGACGCCCACAACAACTTGTGTTCTACTCATGCATAGAAACTACGCATAGACCTAGCTCATGATGCCACTGTTGGGGATCATTGCAGAAATTAAAAAAAGTTCTATGCATCACCAAGATCAATCTATGGAGAGACTAGCAATGAGAGGGAGGGGAGTGCATCTTAATACCCTTGAAAAACGCGAAACGTAGCGTTACAAGAATGCGGATGAAGGAGTTGTACTCGTAGCGATTCAGATCGTGGTGGATTCCGATCTAAGCGCCGAACAACGGCACCTCCGCGTTCAACACGTTCAGCCCGGTGACATCTCCGGCGCCTTGATCCAGCAAGGAGGAGGGAGAGGTTGGGGAAGACAACTCCAGCAGCAGCACGACGGGGTGGTGGTGGTGGAGCAGCGGTTCTCCGACAGGGCTTCGCCAAGCTCTAACGGAGGAGGAGGGGTGTTGGAGAGGGGAAGGGTTGCGCCTTGGATGTGGTGCAGCTGCCCTCCCTCCTCCCCTCTATTTATAGGGTGAAGGGGGAAGGGGTCGGTCCCCTCTAGATGAGATCTAGAGGGGGGCGGCGGCCAAGGGGAGGGGGCTTGCCCCCCAAGCCAAGGGGGCGCCCCTTTTAGGGTTTCCCCCAACCCTAGGCGCATGGGCCCTAGGGGGGATGGCGCCCAGCCCACTTTGGGGCTGGTTCCCTTCCACATACAGCCCATAGGGCCCTCCGGGGCAGGTGGACCCCCCCCCCCCATGGACCCCCAGAACCCCTTCGGTGGTCCCGGTACAATACCGGCAAACCCCCGAATACTTCCGGTGACCGTATGATGACTTCCCATATATAAAACTTCACCTCCGGACCATTCCGGAACTCCTTGTGATGTCCGGGATCTCATCCGGGACTCCGAACAACATTCGGTAACCACATACAAACTTTCCCTATAACCCTAGTGTCATCGAACCTTAAGTGTGTAGACCCTACGGGTTCGAGAATCATGCAGACATGACCGAGACATCTCTCTGGCTAATAACCAACAGCGGGATCTGGATAACCATGTTGGCTCCCACATGTTCCACGATGATCTCATCGGATGAACCACGATGTCAAGGATTCAAGCTATCCCGTATACAATTCGCTTTGTCAATCGGTACGTTACTTGCACGAGATTCGATCGTCCGTATCCCAATACCTCATTCAATTTCTTTACCGGCAAGTCACTTTACTCGTTCTGTAATGCATGATCCCATGACCAATTATTTATTCACATTGAGCTCATTATGATGATGCATTACCGAGTGGGCCCAGAGATACCTCTTCGTCATACGGAGTGACAAATCCCAGTCTCGATTCGTGCCAACCCAACAGACACTTTCGGAGATACCTGTAGTGCACATTTATAGCCACCCAGTTATGTTGTGACGTTTGGTACACCCAAAGCATTCCAATGGTATCCGGGAGTTGCATAATCTCATGGTCTAAGGAAATGATACTTGACATTAGAAAAGCTTTAGCAAACGAACTACACGATCTTGTGCTATGCTTAGGATTGGGTCTTGTCCATCACATCATTCTCCTAATGATGTGATCCCGTTATCAATGACATCCAATGTCCATAGTTAGGAAACCATGACCATCTGTTGATCAACGAGCTAGTCAACTAGAGGCTCACTAGGAACTTATTGTGGTCTATGTATTCACACATGTATTACGGTTTCCGGCCAATACAATTACAGCATGAACAATAGACAATTATCATGAACAAGGAAATATAATAATAACCATTTTATTATTGCCTCTAGGGCATATTTCCAACAAAGTCCTACTAGGACTCCACTCCTAGTAGGATTCGTCCCCCCTTTTTTCCTTCTCATGGAGGTGGAAAGAGGGAAGGAGAGGGAGAGGGGGAAAGGAAAGGGGGGTTGCGCCCCCTTCCCCTGTCCAATTCGGACAGCCCATGGGAGGGCACCCCTTGTGGGCTCCCCGCACTCTCCCCTATGGCCCATGTTCGCCCATTACTTCCTCGGGGGGTTCCGGTAACCTCCCGGTACTCCGAAAAACATCCGAAACTTCCCGAAACCATTCCGGTGTCCGAATGTAACCTTCCAATATATCAATCTTTACCTCTCGACCATTTTGGGACTCCTCGTCATGTCCGTGATCTCATCCAGGACTCCGAACAACCTTCGGTCACCAAAACACATAACTCATATAATACTAATCGTCATCGAACATTAAGCATGCGGACCCTACGGGTTCGAGAACTATGTAGACATGACCGAGACATCTCTCTGGTCAATAACAAATAGCGGAAATTGGATGCTCATATTGGTTCCCACATATTCTATGAAGATCTCTATTGGTCAAACCGCAATGTCAATATAGTTATTCCCTTTGTCATCGGTATGTTACTTGCCCGAGATTCGATCGTCAGTATCTTCATACCTAGTTCAATCTCGTTACTGGCAAGTCTCTTTACTCGTTTCGTGGTGCATCATCCCGCAACTAACTCATTAGTCACATTGCTTGCAAGGCTTCATATGATGTGCATTAACGAGAGGGCCCAGAGATACCTCTCCGATACTCGGAGTGACAAATCCTAATCTCGATCTATGCCAACCCAACAAACACCTTCGGAGATACCTGTAGAGCATCTTTATAATCACCCAGTTACGTTGTGACATTTGATAGCACACAAGGCATTCCTCTAGTGTCTGGGAGTTGCATAATCTCATAGTCGGAGGAATATGTATTTGACATGAAGAAATCAGTAGCTATAAAACTGAATGATCATTATGCTAAGCTAATGGATGGGTCTTGTCCATCACATCATTCTCCTAATGATGTGATCCCGTTCATCAAATGACAACACATGTCCATGGCTAGGAAACATAACCATCTTTGATCAACGAGCTAGTCAAGTAGAGGCATACTAGGTACACGGTGTTTTGTCTATGTATTCACACATTATCAAGTTTCCGGTTAATACAATTCTAGCATTAATAATAAACATTTATCATGATATAAGGAAATATAAAATAACAACTTTATTATTTCTTCTAGGGCATATTTCCTTCAGGGATTGACATGCAATGGATGTACTAGAGCTATAAGTGTATGAAAGATCAATATGAAACTAGTGGGTATGCTTCAACTTGCTTGCTCATGAAGACCTCGGGCATTTGAGGTACATCATTGGAATATACAAGCCAAGTTCTATAATGAAAAATTCCCACTAGTATATGAAAGTGATAACTCAGAAAGATTCTCTATATGAAGAACCTGGTGCTACTTTGAAGCACAAGTGTGGTAAAAGGATAGTAACATTGCCCCTTCTCTTTTTCTCTCTCATTTTTTTAGAACAATATCATGAACTATTTGTAACATCCCAAAATTCTAAATTTGGAATGTTATAAACAAATAGATAGTTTTGATTGATTGTTTGATTGATTGATTGAGTGAGTGAAATTCGAAACTTTTTGAAAGTTAAATGAGAGGGAATAAAAGGACTTTCCCAAACTTTCATTTTTTCTGATCTTCATGAATTCAAACTCTTTTCAAATACAAAACCCTTGAGCGAAGATGATATGACTTCTTCCATTTAATTAAATAAAAGGGTATTTGATAATATTTGAATTTCATTTGGAAATATTTTGATTCATAAACTTCATGCAACTCAATGATTTTCATGAGAGAAGATAAAATGACTTCTTCAAATTATATAAAATATGAGTTGGGAGTTCTAAAAGAATTAAATTCAAAGTTCTTTTGAATTTATTTTATATTTGGAGTTATTGGAGTTTTATTCAAATTATTTTTCTCCAAAAATAAAATATACAGAAATTAGGGTAACATGATTCCCTACAATAGAAAATTGGAGAGAAATAAATTTGAATTCATTTTGGAATTTTTTAAATGATTTCGTTGGATTTTATTAGAGCAGCAGCAGTGTTTGATTTATCTGAATTTCTGTGGACTTTATTTGACTCTAGAAAAATGTCCATGTTGTAGAAAATCTTTTTTCTGAAAATTTTGATATTTTATATGCCTATAGTATATTATAGTTTATTTGGTTTTATTTCTTCTGTAGAAAAAAAATGTTTTTTTTAAAGAGAGAACTTCTGGACCGACCGGACCGGGCCGGCCCAGACAGCCAAGCCACGGCCCAGCCGGCCCACGCCGCTCGTCCCCGAGCTCGGGACGAAGTCCCGAGCCAGCACGCTAGAGCCGCCGTCGTGCTCACCCGGCCTCTCCCGCCGCTCTCCCCCCTCCTCCACGCCACCTCCTCCCCTCCGCCTTTAAAAGGCGAGACCCAACCTCTCTCTCTCCTCACCGACGCACAGATCCGCCGGAAGCCGCCGCCGGGCGAGATCCACCGCCATCGCCCGCCTCCGTCTCGTCCCCGCGGACCACCGCCGACGCCGCCATCCTCCTCGCCTCGCCCGCGCCGCCCGCCCGCCGCCGCCGCCCTCTGGACGACCAGAGCCGCCGGACACGAGCCGCCGCCGCCATCCCGGCTCGCCATTGACCGCCGCCGCCGTGGCGGTAACTCCCCGCTCTTCCTTCGCCGTCAGATCTGGATCCAATGGACCAGATCAATTCTGTTTTTTTTTTCAAAAAATGTTTTCCTTAATTAGTAAACGTTCGCTATGTTAGCTTCTACCATGAACAAGTTCCTTCATTATCGTTCGGTAGCGAACGTCCGTTATTTAGATTTTTCTCTTTTCTTTTTAATTTCGTCCAGGGGCCCGTCTGTGAATATTTTATTTACAGGTTAACCCCTGGAGTTCAAACACTCGCAACTTTTTACCCGTTTGTCCAAATCCAACGAAACCAATGCTCACTTCTTCGTAATGATCCCCTCTATCCAGATAATCAACGTAAACATGTTTTTGAAAGTTTTAAAATTTGAATTTAAATAGTTTAGTATTTGAAGTTCGTTTGATCGTAACTTGAGTTTTATAACTCCGTTTGAGTTGATTCTTTTTGCAAATTGAAGCTCTTGACCTAAACTTTCTGATAAGGCCAAATTCACCTAATTTTGGTACTGTTAGAAATTGTTTTCTGTTGCAAGAGTTAATTGCTTGTTTTCAAAGTTTTTCGAGTTCTTTTCTTCGATTCTTTTGAGTGATTGCTTATGTGTGGTTACTATTGCTTGCTCACGATAGATTGACCGGAGTGTGACGAGTAGAACTATCAAGAGTTTTGAGTGCGAATCATCTCCATCAAAATTGCAGGCAAGTAACACTTTGATCATACCTTTTCTACTACCCAGTTTTATGCATTAGATCAATCCTCAAACTTTGCATGACTAGGATTTAATTAATATGTGGGTTTGGGAAGTAGATGAGGTAGTACCTATTACCTATTTTATTATTCAAACCTTTGGGAGTTACTTCTATGTTTGCTTATTATGCCATGCTATGCTAGTAGACGTGGATTGGGTGAGTGAATATCCATGACAGATGTGAGTTTGTTAATTAATGGTTTATTTAAGGTGGAAACTTAAACACACATCTGGGTGGATTGAGGTACCTGGTTTCCAGGACTTGCCTGTTTTTCTTTGGACCGCCACCCAGGCTCCAAGGGATCATAAGATTATTCATGCTAGAAACTTCCGTGTGCAGCCACATGCTACTATGGACTCTAGCATAGTTGACTAAGTCGTGCGAACTCTTACAGTGGTAGACTAGCTAATGTAGGGGATGTAGGTTGGTACGGTCTACCCGATTGTAAGGTGCTAGCGCTTCTAAAAGACCATGTCTCAGTCATCCGTTTCTCAAACACCATGTAGTGTGAGAAAACCCACAGAGGAGATCGAGTCATGTGGGGAAAAGTGCGCAAACCTCTGCAGAGTGTATAAACTAATCATGATTAGCTGTGTCCCCGGTTATGGACGTTTTGAGTATCTAGTACTTGGATTATCAAATGAATCTCATCATGTTCATATAATAAATATTGTTGGGTTTTAATGATGATGTTACTTAATTAGGATTGAGAATGCTGTCAACCATTCTCAATGTTTAACAACCACCATGATAGTTAAATAAAATTTATTCCTTTGCAGTAGGGAAAAATTGGCTTCTCGCAAAACTGTAACCATAGAGCTTTTCCACCAGCCAAATATGCATGTAGTGATAGCCTTTATTCATCATTGCTCTATGGTGTGAATTTGCCAGTACATTCAATGTACTGACCCTTTGTGGCTGCAACGTCTCATGTTGCAGGATCTTATGACGAGTAAGTGATACGTTAGGGTTACGATTTCTACACTCAACTTTGCCGTTGGTGTTGATGGGAATCCACAACCTTGTTACTTCCGCTATTTTGGATTGAGGTAATAATATTTACGTTACTTTATACATGTGATTTACCTCTGTTATAAATCCTCGAGTATTGTGTGTGTCAGCATACCGATCCAGGGATGACACTTAAGCACAGAGACTTGATCCATTCGGGTCGGGTCGCTACAAGATGGTATCAGAGCACATGTTGACTGTAGGACGTGACCCTAGAAACTAGCAAGCCCATAGGAAAGATTTTTCTCTACAACTTTCTTTTCAAAAGGATCTTTTACCTCTCTTCACTTCTGAGCTTATTCAAAAATTCCTTTTAGTGAGACTCTACCCTTTTCCCCTTTTGACCCCTCGAAAATTCGGCTGATGAGAGCACTGCAAGAAGGACCAGATATCGGACAACTAAGACCACTTCGGAATGAACGGGATTTTACCGAGCATTATAATGATGGAAACTACGACGGATAAAGACTTCGAAGACTAGGAGAATATGAAGAATTTCCAGATTTGGTATGACTAAGGAAGGCTACACTTATGGAACTTGACAGACTATGGAAGTTGTCCATACCCGAGATCAAGGTGTATCGGAGAAAGACCTGAACATGGAGCATTAGAACTCAAAGTTTTATCAAGAAAGCCCCAAGACAGGAAATATCAACTATGAAATGATAGCTCATGGCAGAGACATAGTCATAAACACGCTATCCATGATATTATCACCCGCTTATGCTATTGTCACCTTGCTGAGTTAAGCATGCATATGCATGGAAGGATTGGATAGTAGAAGTCTGATGGAGCACCTATCAGCAAGATGAAGTTTTAACCTTGGCCGGTGTATCACCAGGATTTGGAGTACTACATCAGGAGTTTTTAGATGGATCTACAAGAAGCAGTATTTGATAAGGAAGTAGTTCGTGAAGAACTCAGGACCCGGAAGCTGAAAGTAGTAATCTAGAGGAACAAAACCTCGAGATACCGAAGATTTGTCAGGACATTAGGACCATGGTTCATGCCAAGGGTGTTGAAACCCAAAAGTTTGGAACACAACTCCGTAAATATTAAAGGACGTCATGAGAGACTTCATGTCAATAGAGATGATCTGGCAGAAGAGCTTGAGAAGGACAAGCATGATCGGAAGAAGCTATCAGAGACATGAACAAGACTTGAAGAGTTTGACTACTTTGAAGATTTAATGACCTTTAGAAGACCAAACCCCGTTATACCTACGTTAGGTGCGACGTTTGTGAGCTGTCATTTGTTTGTTGTTTTTCCGACAGCCACAATAAAACCTATCTTTTCAAAACTATTGTTTGTACTGTGTGCATCCCTCTCGATCTCCCATATCCCACCCCAAACCCATGGACCCCAATAGAGGATGAATGGATATGAGCTCGTATTTTCTGGACCGATGAGTCAAATTGGAGACGGGCCAATGGATTCAGAACATGGAGGATCACATGAAGAATAACTCTATAGCCGAAAAGGATATGACCCAGCATGCTCTTCAGAGTTTTGAAAGAGGTGCTGCTACTTGGTGGAGGATGTACCAAACCATCAATGGATGGCAAGGAGTAACCACTTGAGAAGAATTTAAGTTGAATCTGCAAAGGTCTCGTTTTGTGTCCCAGAAGTTGAAGCCTTATGGAAATGATATTAAGAAACCTTGTGCATACAAGCTTTGTGGAGAAATAGGACACAACCATAAAGAAAATAAGGACGAATACCCTCATAAGCGGAGGATTACCAAAGGAGTTAAGCAGAGGATCTCAGGGAACTTCGGTTGGAGATTGTTCCCAAAGGTTTTGGTGCAGCAATGGAAGTTCAGTCTACATTGTTGGGATAGATCCGAGAAGCTCAGAAGGATGACAAAGAGATTGCTGAGGTAAAAGAGAGGATGAGCAAAGGAAAGGCCAAATGTTTTCGTAAGGATGAGCATGACACCTTATGGTTTGAGGATAGTGTACATGTACCCAGTAATGCAAAGATCAGGAAGTAAATACTTCAGGAGGCTCATGAACTCGATTCGCCCTGGAAACACCAAGATGTATTTGGATTTGAAGGAGTGTTTCTGGTGGAATGGTATGCAGAAGGATATTACGGAGTATGTAGTCATAGGTGATGTATGATAGAGAGAGTAAAAAAGCATAGCATCAGAAGCCAGCAGGATTACTACAGCCTATACCGATACCCGAATGGAAGTGGGATAAGCTTGGCATGGATTTCATTACCGGATTTCCCAGAACCCGATCGGGATATGATTCTATCTGGGTAGTAGTTGATTCGCTTGACCAAAGTGGCTCACTTTATCCTAGTGAAAACTACCTATACAAGTGCGAAGTTGGCCAAGATATATTTGACCATGATCATATGTCTGCATGGAGTTCCAAGGACCATCGTATCAGATAGAGGAACACAGTTTACCTCAAAGTGTTGGAATCAGCTACGCCACACTTTGGGTACTAGGCTAGAGTTCAGTACAACCTTTCATCCGCGGACAAATGGATAAATCGAGAGAGTCAATCAGATTCTGGAGGACATGTTGAGAGCATGTGCGCTAGATTATGGATCTAGTAGTGATGATAATCTACCTTACGCGGACTTCTCATACAACAACAGTTACCACGCCAGTTTGAAGATGGCCCCTTTTAAGGTTTTGTATGGAGAAGGAGTCAGACACCGTTGATGTGGGATGAAGTTGGAGACCGTCAGTTGTTTGGACCAAATGTGATCAAGGAGTCAGCAGAGAATGTTAAGTTGCTTCGAGATAGACTGAAGGTAGCTCAGTCCAGGCAGAAGAGTTATGCAGACTCAAAAACGCAAGGAGGTAGTCTATGAAATTGGAGAAAGAGCTTGTCTTCGTGTGTCCCCTCTGCGAGGAGTTAAATGATCTGGAGTTAAGGGAAAGTTAGCCCCGAGATTTGTAGGACCATACCGAGTTTTGGAGCGTATGGGAGAAGTGGCCAACAAGTTGGAGTCACCCGAAGGACTGTCAGGAGTTCATGATGTGTTTCACATTTCCCAATTGAAGAAGTGCCATGCAGAGATGGCCAATATTCCCCTGTAAGGACGCTTGACCCTGGAAAGGATAATGATGTTCCACGAAGTGGAGTATGAACTTCATAAGTATAAGTTTTATCTCGGTATGTTGGATATCCCACGAGGATGAAGAGATGAATTACTGTTGGATATAAAGGAGGTATATGTTGGAAATATGGATCAATGGAAATTCCATGATGAGTCTGAGTAATCATGTCCTAGTTTGGTGCCAATAGAAGGAAGGAAGACAATACAATTGGATGGATTTAAGAATACTAGGAAGTTGGAAGTGGGAATAATGATCAGTTGCCCGCGATGATGAGTTCAAGGTTTACAAGTGATGATGGGCCATAACCCACAGGCCCCGGGACCTGCCAAGAAGCAAGCACACTCTTGCTGAAGGAAAAAAAACCTGGAAGAGATTACGACCTTACCCACAGACGATTTTATAGGAGTAATGCAAAACCTGAGAGTTGCGAAGGACCGATAGATGTTTGTTTGGCTTGCAGAATCAATGAATTTATCCGAACTTGGTTCGTCGACAAGAGAAATTCTGCAATGCTTGTGAGGATGACCGAGTGTTAGAATGCGAGATTCGCTAAACCATGTACAAGGTAATGATTTGGGTGCGGGATGAATTGATCACCATACCGACTTACTCTTATTGTTCGCCTTGCTATATGGAATGGTAAATCTGAGTGACTTACCTATAGTAGAGAGACGACGATCAAAACCTTGTTTGAACCTTAGAATGGTATAAGTTTTTTCCCTTGTACACGGCAGTTGTTGCCAATCGTAGGTTATACGGTGAGGTTCATCCCAGACCCGTTTTCTGCATGAGAAACCATAAATTGTTGACCACCATGAGATGTCGATAGTTGTTTAGTATTGGCGCCAGACCCGTCAACTAAGAAGACCCAATCTCGGAATAACCTTACAAAGAGGAAAAAGGACAAAAGAATTAAGGGAAAGGTTATGCCGCTACCGGAAGAGCCCAGAGAAGGAATTTTCCCGAGAATTTGAGAAGACCGACCCTGTCAACAAAAAGGATGGAGTATATAAGTTTTGATGGAAACGTAACCATGCTTCTAAGGGTGGTAGCATCCCAGACCTTGTGTGATGATCGATGGATTTTGAGAAGACCCCGACCCTAACCTATTTCTTGCTAGCCTCTCCGAATCTCGAGGACGAGATTCATTTTAAGGGTGGCAGGTTTGTAACATCCCAAAATTCTAAATTTGGAATGTTATAAACAAATAGATAGTTTTGATTGATTGTTTTATTGATTGATTGATTGAGTGAAATTCGAAACTTTTTGAAAGTTAAATGAGAGGGAATAAAAGGACTTTCCCAAACTTTCATTTTTTTCTGATCTTCATGAATTCAAATTCTTTTCAAATACAAAACCCTTGAGCGAAGATGATATGACTTCTTCCATTTAATTAAATGAAAGGGTATTTGATAATATTTGAATTTCATTTGGAAATATTTCGATTCATAAACTTCATGCAACTCAATGATTTTCATGAGGGAAGATAAAATGACTTCTTCAAATTATATGAAATATGAGTTGGGAGTTTTAAAAGAATTAAATTCAAAGTTCTTTTGAATTTATTTTCAATTTGGAGTTATTGGAGTTTTATTCAAATTATTTTTCTCCAAAAATAAAATATACAGAAATTAGGGTAACATGATACCCTACAATAGAAAATTGGAGAGAAATAAATTTGAATTCATTTTGGATTTTTTTTAAATGATTTTCGTTGGATTTTATTAGAGCAGAAGCAGTGTTTGATTTATCTGAATTTGTGTGGACTTTATTTGACTCTAGAAAAATGTCCATGCCGTAGAAAATCTTTTTTCTAAAATTTTTGATATTTTATATGCCTATAGTATATTATAGTTTATTTAGTTTTATTTCTTCTATAGAAAAAAATGTTTTTTTCAAAGTGAAAACTTCTGAATTGACCGGACCGGGCCGGCCCAGACAGCCAGGCCACGGCCCAGCCGGCCCACGCCGCTCATCCCCGAGCTCGGGATGAAGTCCCGAGCCAGCACGCCAGAGCCACCGCCGTGCTCCGCCCGGCCTCTCCCCGCCGCCTCTCCGGCCCCCTCCTCACACCACCTCCTCCCATCCGCCTTTAAAAGGCGAGACCTCGGCCTCTCTCTCTCCCTCGACCAGCACCGATCCGCCGGAAGCCGCCGCCACCGGCGTGATCCACCGCCGCCGCCCGCTCCGTCTCGTCCCGCGGACCACCGCCGCCGCCGCCATCCTCCTCACTCGCCGCGCCGCCCCTCACGGCCGCCGCCGCCCTCTGACGACGAGGCCAGCCGCCGCCCCGACCGGACCCGAGCCGCCGCCGCCGTCCCGGCTCGCCGTTGACCGCCACCGCGGTAACTCCCCGCTCTTCCTTCGCTGTCAGATCTGGATCCAATGCACCAGATCAATTTTGTTTTTTTTTTCAAAAAACGTTTTCCTTAATTAGTAAACGTTCGCTATGTTAGCTTCTGTGGTAAACAAGTTCGTTCATTATCGTTCGGTAGCGAACGTCCGTTATTTAGATTTTTCTCTTTTCTTTTTAATTTCGGCCAGGGACCCGTCTGTGAATATTTTATTTACAGGTTAGCCCCTGGAGTTCAAACACTCACAACTTTTTACCCGTTTGTCCAAATCCAACGAAACCAATGCTCACTTCTTCGTTATGATCCCCTCTATCCAGATAATCAACTTAAAAATGTTTTTGAAAGTTTTAAAATTTGAATTCAAACAGTTTAGTATTTGAAGTTCGTTTGATCGTAACTTGAGTTTTATAACTCCGTTTGAGTTGATTCTTTTTGCAAATCGAAGCTCTTGACCTAAACTTTCTGATAAGGCCAAATTCACCTAATTTTGGTACTGTTAGAAATTGTTTTCTGTTGCAAGAGTTAATTGCTTGTTTTCGAAGTTTTTCGAGTTCTTTTCTTCGATTCTTTTGAGTGATTGCTTATGTGTGGTTACTATTGCTTGCTCATGATAGATTGACCGGAGTGTGACGAGTAGAACTATCAAGAGTTTTGAGTGCGAATCATCTCCATCAACATTGCAGGCAAGTAACACTTTGATCATACCTTTTCTACTACCCAGTTTTATGCATTAGATCAATCCTCAAACATTGCATGACTAGGATCTAATTAATATGTGGGTTTGGGAAGTAGATGAGGTAGTACCTATTACCTGTTTTATTATTCAAACCTTTGGGAGTTGCTTCTACGTTTGCTTATTATGCCATGCTATGCTAGTAGACGTGGATTGGGTGAGTGAATATCCATGATAGATGTGAGTTTGTTAATTAATGGTTTATTTAAGGTGGCAACTTAAACACACATCTGGGTAGATTGAGGTACCTGGTTTCCAGGACTTGCGTGTTTTTTTTCGGACCGCCACCCAGGCTCAAAGGGATCATAAGATTATTCATGCTAGAAACTTCCGTGTGCAGCCACATGCTACTATGGGCTCTAGCATAGTTGACTAAGTCATGCGAACTCTTACAGTGGTAGACTAGCTGATGTAGGGGATGTAGGTTGGTACGGTCTACCCGATCGTAAGGTGCTAGCACTTCTGAAAGACTATGTCTCGGTCATCCGTTTCTCAAACACCATCTAGATCGAGTCATGTGGGGAAAAGTTCGCAAACCTCTGCAGAGTGTATAAACTAATCATGATTAGCCGTGTCCCCGGTTATGGACGTTTTGAGTATCTAGTACTTGGATTATCAAATGAATCTCATCATGTTCCTATAATAAATATTGTTGGGTTTTAATGATGATGTTACTTAATTGGGATTGAGAATGCTGTCAACCATTCTCAATGTTTAACAACCACCATGATAGTTAAATAAAATTTATTCCTTTGCAGTAGGGAAAAATTGGCTTCTCGCAAAGCTGTAACCATAGAGCTTTTCCACCAGCCAAATATGCATGTAGTGATAGCCTTTATTCATCATTGCTCTATGGTGTGAATTTACCAGTACATTCAATGTACTGACCCTTTGTGGTTGCAACGTCTCATGTTGCGAGGATCTTCTGACAGTAAGTGATACGTTAGGGTTACGATTTCTACACTCAACTTTGCCGTTGGTGTTGATGGGAATCCACAACCTTGTTACTTTCGCTATTTTGGATTGAGGTAATAATATTTACGTTACTTTATACATGTGATTTACCTCTGTTATAAATCCTCGAGTACTGTGTGTGTCAGCATACCGATCCAGGGATGACACTTAAGCACAGAGACTTGATCCATTCGGGTCGGGTCGCTACACATCTCAACATGACCCATGAACTATTTAATGCCCACGGGGGAGCGAGCTAAGCAGGCCACAACCCAACCCATGATCGGTAAGTCAGTAAAGCGGTACACCATGTTTTAATTGTAGCCGTTGGACCTCGATCCGATGACCGACACCTTTTGTGAATTGAATCCAAATTTTCTGGGTCATGTGAATATATGGATAGAGCCTGGCTTTAATTCTGGTAAAATAAAAAAGCAATGAGCTTAACTTCCTAGTTGGAATGATCCCCGGTCTAATTAGGCCGTCAAAAATAGAGTAGTGTCGTAGATCTGATCTCAACCATCACTCTGGAATTGCCATTTTCTGTTGAAAATCATCAACAGTCGTGCCCGATGCCCCTCTCCCACCCTGCTCTCTCTCTCACACACTTCCATGAGGGGCCCACCTAATAGGGTTATCACTAACCTCCCACGCAGCGAACGTCACCCATATCTAATGTACGATATGATCCCGCGCATGACAGAGGTAGTTGACTTGTCCTTTAAATAGAGCCCGCCGCCCTCACAACTTCGTCCCTGGTCACACCCCTAATCACCGCGAGGCTGTCTCATATTTAACCCAATGCCATCGCCTCTGTTGCAATCGCTGCCTATCAAATTCCGGCAGCCGAGACCATGACTTTCCAGAAAAGAGTCACATGCCATAAAACCCTAGCCGCCAAAGGTGATCCAACGAGAGGAGAGAATGGCTGCCTCGGACTCTAGCGTCACATGCATTCCACCTTCTTCGACTACTACGGTGGCGGCAGGATGGAGCGGAACCCTAGAACCATGTTTCACATGTGTCCATTAGTCTTGGTGTCTCAGTTAGGTGTCTGATTATTCATACATTCAGCTTAAAGGATGGTGATGGCGGCGCTAGATAACTTTCCTCGAGACCCAGACCTAAGCGGTGGTTCGCTCGGCTATCAGTGTTGAATCTAGGAGATTGTCTATGTGATCTCAGGGTCCTTCATGTCTTGGGGGCGCTTTTCGTGTCTTCATGTTGGTGCTGAGGTAATGATCATGTTATTCATACTTTTTTGTTATGGTGGTGTTGCGGGCACCTAATGGTGTTGATAGCAGAATGATGGCCCTTGGGACTGAGGTGGTGTTCCCTCATGTTTTTGCGGCAAAGATGAAGTTGTGGTGTTGTTTCTCCCCTTGGTTGTCTCCCTGACGCAACATGTTGCTCTCTGGGTGTTGTTGCGCCAACTCTGATGTAGCTGTGTTTCCTCTGTCGTTGTTGAGAATGCTGAAAGTTTTGTTCAGAAGATGGTCATTCTCTGGGAATTTTGATCTACACAAAGACTTCTACAATAGTGGCTTATTCTCCCGGACGTTGGTTCAGCTAGATCTTAGCACAAGGACATCCCTGGCCACATGATACAACATTATACATGCTCTGGCAATGGGGCAACATCAATAGTGTTGTTTCATCTCATGTTGAAGATTGAGTTTTTCTAGCTCTTGAAGGACCAGATTATAGTTTCCAACAATATCTCGTATCATTGGAAGTCTTTTTACTACAAAGTCTAGGGCTCAATCTATGCCTACTAATAAAAGAAATAGGTATTCTTATTCCGTCATGCTATTTTATAGAAAACCCCCTAATGTTTCTGACATGAAACCCGCAGTACATATCAAATGTTTTTTAAAACACTCATGTCTTCTAAACCGTAACTCCAAATTTAACATGTTATATATGGAATTTGATTAAAAACTATATAGATTCTGAATATGATGTTATTTTACATGTTAATCATTTAAAAAATATTATATAGGGTGCAATCTCAATCAATAGTGCATTATCCATCTTTGTTTCATATCGGTACTGTTCCGTATTGTGGATGAACATCTCAGCAAAATCAGGATTAGAGACAAAATAGAAGATCACTTTCTCGTTTCTTTGTACATATTAAATCTACACGCAAACTGCGTTTAAATAGAAGACATGTGGAATCTGAACTTGCGCCTTTGTAGGCAAAGATCATCTTTGTTTGGGTTGTAGCTACAAATACTCAAATCATAGACCTTTTTTATAAATTAAGAGCGTGTGGTATTCTTTACTCATGTTGCAACGCACGGGCCGTTTTGCTAGTTGATAAAAAAATTATAGGTAGAAGCCCAACAGGGTGATGAGCTACCCATAACATGTTCTCTAGTTTTAGTTAGCAAATGACAACAGTATTTGGTACGTTCATGACACCTCTCAGCAGAGCCAGATCCTATTCGCCACCTTAAGCGCCGCTTGCTACGTTTTTTCCCATCAAAATGGGCCGACCCATCTAAGCATGTAAAGAGCAATCTCATCCTAGATTTTGGAAGCTCATGAAAGCTTCTGATTGTTTTGTTTTCGTTTATGTTTGTAGTATTTCTGGACTGTTTTTTGTTTGTTTTCCTTTTCACTTTTTTTTTTCAAATGCGAGATTTTTGAAATTAAAAAGAAAAAAAATCAACTTAATGAACTTTTCTCAAATTCATCAAATTTTTTCGTTTTAATAAACTTTTTCCAAATTCATGAACATTTTGAATTCAATGACCATTTTCAAAATTAGTATTTTTCTATTAAAATTTCCAGCTTTTTCTCAATTTTATGATATTTTTCCATTTTTTGGTTATATTTTTTCAAATTCGTGATTTTTTTCAATTTATGAACTTTTTTGAATTAGTAAACATGTTTCAAAATTTAAAATTTTTAAATATCCTTGAGTCTTTCACATTTTTCAAAATTTAAATTTTTTACTATCTTGCACTTTTTCATATTTTATGAATGTTTTCCATTTTTTAATTTTGTTCCGTATTTATAATTATTTAAAGTCAACGGTCAAAGCTGTTAGCGGTCAACAGTTCAATGATCGAGCTGTCAACCCTGAAAACCAAGCGAGGGGGAGCGAGGAGTGCTGGGCTCCTTGCTGGGCCGGACCACTTGTGTAGCGCGTGAGCACCGCTGCGCTTACCTGGTGCAGAAGGCGGGAATTAGGAGGTCTCCTCGCCGGAATATATTATTCTTGGCACGCAACGAAGCATAGAGTCAACACAGTACGAATTATGCACCCATTCGCAGTAGCGGGATTGACATTCTGGTGCGACTTTGTTTTTTTGGCTGACATCTTTTCTTGTGGCAGGTCGCGTTTTGTGACGGTTTTACGTTTTGTCACAAGTTTTCGTACGTTTTTTTATATTTCGGTATTTTCTGTTTATTTTATTCAGGTTTTCACTGAATTTTCTTCCCCCTTATTTCCTTCTGTTTTTTCTCTTTTGGTTTTCAAAGTACATGATCATTTTTTAAAACTTGAGAACATTCTTCAAATTTCATGAAAGTTTTGAACCCTTAAATATTTTTAGAAATTTGTGAATATTTTTCAAAATCCCTGAACATTGTTATGATTCATAAACATTTTTTAAAATCTGTGGCTTTTCTAAATATATGACCATTTTTTCAAATTGTTATGATTTTTAAAATCATGAGCGTTTTTAACAACAAACTCCTATAAAGCTCTGCATTATTATTTATTAATGAAAAAGACTTACATTAGGGGGATATCCCCTACTGTTTTTGTTCAAAGAGAAATGTTTTTAAAATCCTTAAACGTATTTTCGGCATTTTCAAGACATTTCAAGGAAACTGAAGTCGTCTTTTTCCCGAGCCATGCTGGTTTTCATAGGGGTGAGCCACACATATAAAAAAACTAAGTAGCAGAGTGAGACGAGCGAGCGAAGTAAGCGCTATTGGATGATGAGTGGGATGCATTCGGGCCGAATCAATATGGAGCGAACGACTGCTCCGAGCTGATGTCAGCGGATCACGTGTGCGGAGATTCGTGCCAGGTATCCGACGGCTAAAAGAGAGTTCCCAAACTGACCTGTGGCACTATCATTGAGAGCAACTAATTGACGAGCGCTCGTTCAGGAGGCTTTCCAAGGAACACTTGGGGCGGGCTGAGAGCGCATCACTTGTGCGATCTCAGCCGCCGTCCCCACGTGTTGCGCTTTGGGTGCTCCCTTCAATTTTTTTCGCACGAGTTTTCGGCTTTTTAGATGGTTTATTTTTATTTTTTGACTTTCCGGTTTCACTGGTCTTTCTTAGCTTTTTGACAAAGCAATTAGGAAAAAATATGCGAAGAAACATGTTTTTTTTACTTCCCCGAGAGACACGGTTTTGCTTTCACGAAAGGCACTGTTTTGCTTTCGTGAGAGGCACGGCCATGCCTCGCGAAAATGAAAAAAACGCATTTCTTGAAAAAAAATCCTTCCGTGAGAGGCACGACCGTGCCTCTCGAAAACGGATTTCGAAAAGGGAAAAAACTATGCTCCTGGTGTGGTTTTTATGTCCATTTTTTTCATGAAAATAAAAGTTCATGAAAACATATCAAGGTGTAGTTTTGAAGATCTCAACACGAGGAATCAAACAGTGAAAACGGTTCGAGATCTGGACGCATGGTTTACGAGATAAAATGTTTTGGATAAGTGGATCTTAAAAAAAGAAAACTTGCAGATTGCGATAAGTGGCGCACTTGCAGCATGCCACTTTTTTTAAAAACTAATAAGACTTTATTCATCAAATAATAGCCAAGTCATTGTGAGAAATAAAGTCAGGGATAAGCGATTCCCAGAAAAAAGAAGAGTTATCACTAAAGGATTTTTGCGCTAATTTGCGTGCCACATCATTCGCCTCGCGGAAGCAATGTGAGTATTGAACGCTAGCAAAATCCAAAGCTAGCTGCTTACACTCTGCCACCATAACCGCATCAGGTCCAGCATGAGCATCCGGATTTTGTACTAAATCAACCACAAAGTTGTTGTCTGATTGAATTAGGACCTTATTGCATCCGATCTTCCCTGCTAAGTATAGGCCATTACGGATTGCCGTTGTCTCCGCTGAGTCAACAGTGCTAACCTGAGGGATGTATCAAGTTGCTGCAGCGATAAACTTCCCTCGACTGTCGCGGGCAATCGCACCTGTTGCTCCTGACAAAGTTTCAGCTTGGAAGGCCACTTGTCATAACATAGAAAAATGAAGGTGATCTTTAAAAGGAAATACCCCTCAATTAATGATTCCGTTTATCACTGGGATGAAAAAAAACTAAGTGGCGGAGCGAGACGAAAGAGAGGAGCAAGCGCTATTGGGCCCAACCCACCACGCGTTAACGGGGGAAATTCGTCGCGCAAGGCATACTCCGTAGAAGCGAGACGCGAGGCAGGGCCCAACGGCCTCCTTCCATTTGAACGGACTCGGTCAGTCAGCGACAGATTTTTTTAAAAAAAAATCGACAAGGACTTGGTCAGCGACGTCGACAGCACACTGACTGGTGGCTGCTAGCGCTAGCACCAGTAGTATAGTCCCAGGATCGGAAAAGTGGCGCCCAAAGCATCGTGCGTTCACTCTACACGGTCGGGTCAAACGCCAAAAGGTCAGACCACCAGTAGTAGTACACACAGACGGGTTTTCAGCCAGCGTCACTCCCCTATCCACGTCGCCCTCACTGACCCACGCAGAGTTCGCTTCAAAATCTCACTGATCGAGCCGAAGACGGAGAAAATTCTCCCGATTCAGACGGTTTACCGGCTTCCCCAGGTGGCCGGCGAGGCGGCGACTGCTCCCCAAAAGCTTCTGTTTGTAGCTACACGTACGTACTTGCGGGCCGATGACTCACAAGTCGATCGCACTTGTGCTAGTGGAAGAGTACGAAAGGAACAGCCCCTCGTCTTGGATCTGACCGCCGCTCACTCGTGGATTAACAATGGGACTTTGCTCTAGGAATTGCGGTATGCATGCATAAATGACGAACTTCCACCGCCCCTCGCCGTGTTGGTGTTGGCCTATTGGGGCTTATGTGGCAATGACGATGTGGGTGAGCGATGTCGGAGTCGTGATAATGGTTGATGTAGTCGGGTTGGTCTTCTTTGGTGTGTTCGCGGGTTGTTTGTTGTTGTGAAGTCGAGGCTGCTTGCTGCGGCGGGAATGATGATGGGCATCGGGTGGTTCGTTCGCCGATCTACGGTGACACCGGTCTTGCACAGTTTTACTTCGTAGCTCTTTGTCAGAGTTGAGTCGAAGTTGTGTTGCCCCCGTCGCAAGTAGCAAAGTGCTTGGCATGGACTTTGTGTGACCGCACGCACCCTCTACTGGGTGGGTCGGATTGGCGGTCGTCTGTTGTGAAGTTGAAGTCGCTGGCTAATGAAGAAGGGACAACGATAACGCTTACTAAGGAAGAAGTGTTTGATGGTGTCACTAATGTGCTAGCTCAATGAGACCTTCTTTATACTGTTTGCATGGATTATCTTCTGTGTGCCTCTGCCCCTCAACGCATCGTCGTGGCATTTTTCACATGTTTTCTGTTACGGAAACACTAACGCCCACACGTGTAGGCGTTTGCATCTCGCCCACACACGTGAATCCGCGTCCTTTTGTGGGTGCATGAATCTTGGCATGTTTGTGGTACCACGTAGGACTGGGCTGGTGTGTAGGCATTCATCCGGTCGCCCACACGTCCGTTTCACCACACGGAGGGGCCGGTGTGTGGGCGTTTAGCAGTTTGCCCACACGCCAATTTTCACTCACGCACAAGGGCTGGTGTGTGGGCATTTGCCATCTCGCCCACACGCCCGTCTCCTCTCCCACACCCAAGCTGCAAGTTGTCATTTGCAGTGTGCATGGTAACTGCCTAGTGTGCTTGTAAGCAGATGACAACTCTCTCTTTTTTTCTACCCGAACATGTCAGTTGCCATATGTTTTGCAGGGTACACGGCAACTGCCCTAGTGTGCTTGTAAGCAGATGGCAACTCTCTCTTTTACCCGAACATATTGTTTTACCATGTCTCTTTGCAGCGCTACACGGCAACTGCCTACTGTTAGTAGGTGGCAACTCATAAGATTTTCAAATCATGGTAACGTAGTAAACCAGACCATACATGGCAACTGCTTAGTGTTAGTAGGTGGCAACCCCTAAAGTTTTTAAATCATGGCAACTATAGTAAATCAGATCATACATGGCAACAATTGTAGTTGTCCAAAAATGGCATCTGGCACTTGATCTGAGATGGCAACTGCAGTTGAGCAACCATGGCAATTGTAGTTGTCCGACATGGCAACTGTAGTTCAGCAATGTGGCAACTGCAAGTAAACGGACATTGAAGAGGGTCTGGACCATGGCAACTGCGGGGACGCGTGATGACTGTCACGTTGGGCGTGCGGGACCGTGAGGTAGGTGGCTGAGAGAGGTCGTGTGGGCGCTAGTTGTTTTGCGCACACGTAGACGTGTGAGAGGGACCGCAAGGGAAAGAAAACAAGCGTGTTGGCGCTAGTTGTTTTGCCCACACATAGGCGTGTGGGCTGGTCCTCTTAGACACCATACAAAATGTGTGGGCAGACCCCTTAACGCCCACACGTGTGGACATTATCGGCATCCTTCTGTTAACTAACCGGACAATTATTTTTAACCAATGGATGAAACAAATCTTTGACCTTCCTTTAGAAAATAATAAATGACGAATTGGCCAAAATTGCATTCCAGAAGTTCTCATCCGACCATGGCGACAAGGAAAGAAATCACATCAACAATTCTGCATGCACGAGGCATGAGTTCGTGCGTGCAATCCAATGCAACTGCGACGGAGCTAAGGCACGGACGCCGTGAAGGCATCACCGCGGCCTCCGCTTCTTCCAGAGGTAGATTATCAGAGAGAACCCGCCGCCGCCGTCCCGCAGCTCGGCCTCTTCCGCCGTGACCCACTCGGTCACCGTCGCCACGCTGCCGGCCGACGACGACGCCGCGGACGTCGACGCCACGGACACCGTCGGGGACGAGTCCGAGCCCGACCTGAACGGCCCGTGCCTCCAAGATCCCCTCATATCGCTCTCGCCGCTGCTGTCGGCATGGCGGCTCCGGAAGGAGTTCTGCCTTAACGCGTGCATGCCGACGTCTCCATCCTCCATGTCGTCGTCGTCCACCGGGTTCGCCTCGTCAGTGTCGAAACGGAGGACGAAGACGGCGGCGGCGTCCGGGGCGAAGAGCCAGCCGTGGAGGTCCCACGTGACGCGGACGGCGCGGCCGCCGTGCGGGAGGTCGAGCCTCTCGCTGCCGCGGAACTTCCACGGGAGGCGCCGGACCTGGAGGGCCCTCTTGCCGTCCAGGGCCACCCACATGGCCGCCTCCTCCACGGCGACGGACACCTCGTGCTCCTCGCCAGCGACGGCCACGGTGGTGGTGTACGCGCCGCCGCATCCTGGGGGGTAGGCGTTCTCGCGGCGCGAGAGGAGGAGTCCAGCCAACGCCGCCGGCGAAGGCAACGACGACTGGAGGTCGCCAGCGGCCAGGGCGAGCTCGCCGTCGATCGACACGAGCACGAAGTACCCGGACAGCGGCTCCGGCCGGCGCGGCGCGAGGCGGGCGCGCGAGAGGTCCCACGAGAAGGCGACGGAGTGGCCGGACGCGCCGGAGAAGCGCTTGGACCCGCGCCGCCGCCACGGGAGCAGCGGCAGGAGCACGAACCGCGCGGGCGCGGCGGCGCCGGCGAGGCCGATGTCGACGGTCAGGACGAGGCCCAGCGCGGCGCGGGACCACGACATGTTGATCGCGCCGAGGTGCGTCCAGTAGACGGACGTCGCCGAGGAGGCCTTGGCGGCGGAGGAGTCGGCCCGGCCGCTGGCGAAGCAGGAGAGTGGCATCTGGTAAGCGCGCTGGACGCGGAGGCGGTGGTGGGATTGGTTTTTGAGTGGACGACTCGGCCGGAGGTGGAGCCGGGAGTTGTTGCGGCAGTGAGCACGTGGCGGCGACTTGATGGGAAAGGGTGCCTGCCGAAGGTTGACGGGATTTGCTTCCATTTCTTCTTCTTTATTTTGGGTCGCTTTGGCCCGCACGGTACTCTATTGTGTCGTGTTTTTCCTTTTTAATTTCAGGCTTTCTAAAACACCCGGATTGCCTGCTTTCTACGTATTGTTTCTGTCAAGTAATAGTATCTTCATTTTCTAAAAAGAGGTAGTAATAGTATGCATCTTCTACGGCTTTGCCATAAAATCACACTCCGACCTCTTGACCGTGTGATTCGTGACCATGCGGAGCGGAGAGCCGGAGACGACGGAGGAGACGAAGAAGGTCCGTGGTACATGAGGAGGCGACAGGGAAAGGACAAATGCGCCGAGGAAGATTGCACCGTGTGGCGGGGTTAGAGGGATGGATGAGGGTATCGACTTTGGTTTGGGTGAGGGCGGGGCGACTAGGTGATATAGTAACGACGCCGGTTGTGAATATGGAAACGAATGTGGGATTTGATCATTTGCTATAGGTTTCGCCACGGTTCTCATAGTCATTTTTATCTTTTGCATACCTTTGCTAGAAACTTTATGATTTGCATGTTTTACTTGGTTCATACAGTTTTTGTATTGCACATCTAAGGGCATCTCCAGCCGCGCCCCCAACAGGCCCTCCCCAGGCGATTTCGCCGCGCCGGCGCCGAAAAAATGCTCCAGACGCGTCCCCAGAGGCCCGTTTTTCGCCGGCTCGGGCCAAAACTGGTGCCGGCGGACCCAGGCGAACCCGCGCCTGGGGCGTTTGGGGCCGGCATAGCGAAAAAGCGCGTGGACCAGCGTTGGAAGCGACAAAGGCCCTTTCCGCCGTTTTCGCCTTTTTCTCACTTCTCTCCGCTCGCTTCGCCTTGCTCCGCCATTCTCCCTTTCTCCCGCCAACCCGCCGCAGCCCGCCGCCCATGCCGCCAAGAAATACACCATGCAGCAGGCGCGCGCGCGCCGCGACGCGCCCGCTACCCAACCAAAACAGAGAAGCCGAGGGCGCCCAACGGCCGCCGGAACTGTCGAACGCCGAGTGGAGGGTGGAAGTGCAGCGCCGAGAAGCGGTCACCGCCGATAGGCGGCACCGGGGGATAGCCAAGAAGGCCCGCGACAACGCGGCACGCGCGGCGGCGTGTTCCTCTTCTGCCGATGCTCCCGTCGTCGGCCACGCCCACCAGTACGCGCCCTGGGGGCAGCAAGGCGCCGGATCTCCATGGGGATCGTCATCGCCAGGCTACGCCGACGGCGACGCGCACGGCGGGTTCAACCCGAACGTGACCTTCCCTCATGGTCACCCGCTTCGCCAAGCCGCCGTCGCCGCCTTCGCCGGTGTCGATACCGCCATACAACTACTCGCCGCCCCCGCCTCGCGACCACGCCGACTCCACATCTCTATCGCGGGCGCTGCCCTTCGCACCTCGGCGACGCCGGCGACACGGGAGCCGACATGGGCGACATCATCGCGACAGATCGGCGCGGCCGCCTCGTCTCCGGTTTCGCCACCGGGGCGAGGTGGTCGACCTCGGCGGCGACATGGAGGCCGAGCTTCGGCTACGTCTCGGCGACGATCGCGCAGGAACCCGAGGAGGAGGACGAGGAGGAGGAGGAGGATGAGGAGCGGCTCTGTTCCGGCGAAGGGCGCCGAAAAAGAAGAGGGCGGCGAGGACGGGCGAGCCGCGCATCAAATGGGCGTCAAGGAGGAGGAATGCCTCGCCGAGCGTGGAAAGTTATGCGCCTCGACCCGACCACCGCGCGAACGAGCTTGAGACGTACTGGGACCGCATCAAGGCCGAGTTCGACGAGCGGAAGCTCGTCGAGCCCTACTTCAAAGGCGTGTACATGCAGCGCGGTGCCAAGGCGATGGCGAACCATTGGGGGCGTATCCAGTTGGCGTGCAACAAGTGGCACGGAATCGTCGAGGAGGTCGCGGCTCGCCCGGAGAGCGGCGCCAGCGTCGAAGACCAGCTACGCCCGCCGTTCGCCCGCGCATTTTCGTCCCCTGCGTCCGCGGTTCGCCAACTCTTTGTCCGTCCGCTCAGCTGCTGCGCATGTTCGCCATGTTCCGGGGTGACAACCAAGACGCCGACTTCAAGCACCTTCACGTCTACAAGCGCATTGACAAGTGCGAGAAGTGGGCGGAAGTCTGGCGTGCCCTCGACAAGGCCAAGGAGACGTACAAGCCGGACGCGCCGACTCCGGGCGCGTCGGAAGGGCGGCCGGACGGACACAAGTTGGCCAAGAAGGGGAAGCACGCAGACGCGGCGACTGCGCGAGTACAGGAGTCCATCGAGCACTGCCTCGCCGACGTCCAGGCCCGAGCCATCCTACGCGAAGAGAAGACCGAGGCGCGGTGGTCGGCGCTGATGAAGAACAACGCCATCAAGCTAGACCTGCTCCGGACGAACGTCGCCGCGAAGAAGAGGAACACCGACATGGCTTTCCTGATGGGTGCGGCGGACTTGCTTCAGAGCAACGACGAGAAGCTCAAGGCGTGGTACCGGTCCAGCGCGCCTCATCTGAACGAGCTGCCGATGGTAACGCCCACGACGCCGACGACGCTAACGGCCGCCGCGGACGCCGAGCGAAGATTCCACGTCGCCGCCAAGCGATGTCGGCAGCGCCGCGCGCAGCCCAACACCGGCAGCTCCGACACCGCCGAGCTCGCGCCGCCGACACCGCCAACACCAGGGACCCATCCGCCGAGTGATGAATGAACACGCCGAGGCGGCGGCGTTCTATTTTTGTAACGACGAACTATGCCCGATCGTCGGACTTGCGGCGTCTTGAGAGCGGAACGGCCGAGTTTGAATTATCCGCGTCACAGGGCGGTAGCGTTGGAGTGCGTGTTGGCGCTAGCTCGCCCCAGGGGCGAGCTAGCGCTGCTCGCCTCGGATGCCAATTTAGACGCATACAGGGGCGAGCGGCTGGAGATGCCCTAAGTTGGCTAGCTAAATACTCGGACTTGGCCAACTACGTGACATAGTGATGGCACCGGTTGTGAATGTGGAAATGAATGTGGGATTTGATCATTTGCCATAGGTTTCGCCACAGTTTTCATCGTCATTTATCTTTTGCATGCCTTTGCTAGAAACTTTACTATTTGCCGTTTTACTTGGTTCACACAATTTTTGTATTGCGTAACTATTTTTTTACGAGGGACTTTCAATCTATTCATCTTTAATCTCGGGAATACAACAAACACCATAATAATAATAATTACATCCAGATTCGCAGACCGCCTAGCGACGACTATAAACACTGAAGCGAGCGCAACTAAATTGACTAGCTAAATACCCGGACGTTGCCACCGAGTGGAAAAAATAGTATATGTTGAGGCATCAATGTAGAGGTACCTCTGTTATGAGCATGAGCACGAAGCTAATTCTTTTTACCACCTCATGAGAAGAATGAACATCTTTGTCTTTGCCGACCACCATCAACACTCTTGTTTTGTTTTGAAACAACATCAAATTGCATTCACGTTAAAGATGTCAAAATGAACTAAAATATTTTTCATTATAATATTTTGTTTGGATAAACCATTTGGACCACAATTCACATACATAAATCATATGCATAGCAAGCACATGTCATACATAGATCCATCTGTCACCCACACTTGGTCCAACCCATAATTACAAATTTACTCAAATATAACATACTCAAACACAACAGAAGCATTGCTCACTTCGGCTCCAACCTTTATTCTAGAAAAATTCAGTACTTTCCTTATTATGAAGACAACGCTGCTTGAATTAAATAAGTTTGTACTATACATTGTTCCTGGCATGGCATATGTAGAAAACACAAATCAATCCCGAAATTTGTAACATAATATATAAGAACTTGCTCTGGTTAGTGATTGGTACTCCTGATTTTGAATGGTCACGATATCCAGGATATCATTTTGAACAAAAAAAATTGATATTCAAGAGTGGGGAATTATCAATGAAGATGTCATTTTTCTAGGCCAAGATTGATTTGCATGATTGAGATAATCCGAACATCAAACTGAACAGAAGCAACATAAGAATGATACAAGAACTTTCACAAGACAATGATTAATTTTGTTGAGTGAAATGATTTAGACACAAAACTAAGTTGAAGCAACAAATGCGCATCAAGCATAGGAAATAATAGAAGAACTTACACTGAGCAAAGGTCTTCCAGCACTGGTTGTCGCCCTCGACCCACTCCCACAACACGAGGATGGTTCCACTTCCATCATGCACGCCATCGTGGTCCTTGTCTCCATTGGGTGCATCAAAGTTGAGGATCCAAGAACCATATCATAAGATGAGAAAAATCACACTACTGGAGCTACAACACAGGGTTGAGCACGAAGACATGTCCGTCTGAACATCGCAACTCATAGGAATTGCCAAATTATTTTTAGACAAGTATTTATTTTATTGTCTGATGAAGAGTTCACCAAATCCTATATACCTAAGAAGTTCATCCCCAGTATCTATCTTAACATACACCATATCCACCTCATCACATATGTCCCACACATGCCACCTCTCATTTAAATGCACATGCAAGTCATCCACATCATCAAGCATATGCAATCAATCAACTTTTCACTTTTCACTTTTCACCAGATGCCCGCCCTCCACAATCATCAAGCACCTATGCGACCATTCAACTTTCCACTTTCTACCATATGCAAGACCTCCACATCATCAAAGAACATGAAAGCCCTCCACATAATATTTTTTCAACAATAAATAATTGTACATGAATGTCAGAAGACAATTTAACATGCATCCACTCTCCCTGTACCTCTAGATTGAATGTGATGCGGTACTGTTCTCGTATATTCTAATTTTATTTTTGATAAGTTAATTGCTAAAAATATTGCAGCAACGCACGGGGCGTTATCTCGTTATTTTAGAGCTAGTGTCACTGTACAACTCCCGTGGACAACCGTAGAAGTACTACCTTATATGTGCACACGGATGCTAATGGGGCATATACCTACAGGAAAATATTATCATTAAAGCATAATGATAAAAACCATTCATATTGGTCCAGTTTAGATAATCTTAAAGAAAAAGGGCACTAAAATCCTAGTTGTGATTATTCACCGAAACACCATATGTCACACTGGTTCATAGTATTTTTCTTTATTCAAGCTCATCCATGGTTTTCCATAAGTGCAACTTCTACTAGTATAACAATCAAAATATGGTTCAGCCTGTCACTGGTTCAAAGTGAGTGTTCCTCCTCGTTTTGTAGATTTGTGGTCTCTTCAATTATTTCAGGGTGAGATGATATCCATAAGTCTCAACTCTCAACTTCACATTCCTAATGCCATTCTAGGATTACCCTGCTTTTCTCCTCGTTTTGCATATTACTAGTTTCATCAATTATTTTCAGGTCATCATATTGTTACGGTAAATGCAGCTAACCCAACAAGACATGACAATTGACATAATGGCATCATGCAAGAATAGAACATACTATAAACTAATTGAAAACAAATGTATTGTTCTCACCCTTCATGTACCGTCTCCTTTCCTTTTCCTGCTACATACCGATCTTCTTAGCCACAAGCCTCCTCATTGTAAAAATGGAGTGACAACATTCATTCAAGAAGCATTTGAAGTGAGCTCTCCAAACAAAATATCCAGTTACCTACAATATAAATATTGAAGATTAAAAATCAGTAGCGTATTGAATTTCTCAATTTGTTTTAGAGCATCTCTGATTCTACCTAGGTGAAGAATTTTTTCACGTAAGTGATTAATTATTAGGGAATATTTCATAGCGAAACCTCATATGTATTTTCTTGTAGCATCTCGTTCATGGTGGAAACGATGAGTGCAACCAATGGTAAAGACTGCAATGAAAATGATTTTAAAATGAACTGCAATGTAGAAGTACAGATATTCCACAATACTTATTCGTGGGCTTGTTAAATACTCATGTGGAAAATAAATCACAGTATCACAACCATTCACCAAAAAATTGAACAAAGCTAGTTACACATTTAGGAACAAACCATGGTCAATGTAAATGTATCGAAGCAAAATCATCTCATTATTTGTGATAAAAAGATCTTTTGTTTACCTTTTTATTTGACAAGAATAGAGCAAGCAAGGGTGTACAAGATAGCGTGTTGTTGGAGATTCGCTACAGCGGGGGAGAGAGGTAGCGCTATAGTTGTAATTTGAGTTGTGATGAACCGGCCCGCGTCCCCGATGGCGGCTCACACAGGACGTCCATAAGAGTGAGGTAGCTATCGTGGAGGGGATGCTCTCTTAGAAGGCCTCGAGGTAGGTGCTACAGGCGTCCTGCACGCAACCCTCCAAACCCCGTCGCCAAGAGGTTCTCCATCTCCACGACCTTCTCATTCATCCATCCTTCCCTCACTTTCAATTTATTACTAATCTGATCTAGAACCAAGTTGACTGCAGGAATCATCGCCGCCTACCCCACACAATTCATGGGTTGTGTGGCTAGCGGGCGTGAGTGATGGCCGCAGTGGTCGTGGCCAGCTAGGGGAGAACATGGGATGGCAGTGATCATGGATAGTGAGCAGATGGTCTGCCGCGGCACAGAAGAGAAGTGCAGGGAGAAAAGGTATTTGGGATCAACCATGGCACTAGGGAAGGGGATGAGTCGTTTTTGCAAATCATTTTTATCCTCAAACCTGCATGAATGAAAGGAGGGGTGCGTCATACGACGAAAGGTAAAGGGGACGACGTATGAAACAAAAAAAGTGAACTACATACACCAACTCGCCTTTTAATAGTAGAGAAGAGACGACAAAATTGTCCTCCAAATCAACCAACTGATGTTGTCCTCGCCGCCACAACCAGTTGCTCTTCATGTGTGCTTTGCTGCTAATCATTGTGCTTTGCTCCTCTCACCATCGGGCGCCTCCAAGTCGGGCAACTGCACAAAGCAATGTGTTTGAGGCCGCCATGCCATGGGTACAACAACAATAGGCGACGGAGCATCACTTCAGACGAGCTTCTGTAGTCTTCCAATATCAGGGCCATGTTGCCCCTATGGTGGCGCTTAGAGGCCACCTGCTCAGCTCCATCTCCAGCGATCTCCTCATCAAAGGTGTAAGGGTTAACACCTTCTAAACTGCGGTTGTTGTTGCTCCTCTCCCCAAGAAGGTGTGCCTATGCCGTCGGCCAGGGCCGGCCCTGAGGAGGAGGGGGGAGGGGGGCAGCCGCCCCAGGCCCCCGATGCATTTGTTTCCTATATATATATGTGTGTGTGATGTTTAACCTGTCGATTGATTCTCCAAAAGGAAACAAAAATTAACTCATTGATTAATTATCGGCTTGTCGCACGTCATGTAGTCTTTTGGGATTATACTTTCCTTCCCCAATTGGCAACAAATCGGCCATGCCATTGATGATGGCGCCCCGCCCGCTCGTCTAATCATGATTTTCGGCTGCTGGGCCTCATTAGTGGAACAATGTAATGCGGTTTCCAGATTCATCAATCTTCTCTTCAACGCATAGTTTCACTTTCCTTCACTTTCTATGTTCTTATTAGATCGTTCATTCTTTTCCTGAAGATCCTCGTACATATCTTTTTCTCACTCCTATTTCTTGTATTGATTGGGATTAGAAAAGAGAAACTTCGCCTTTTGTTCGTGAACCTCGTATGCATCAGCAAAATGTTGCGATTACGAATTTTCTAGCCATCCAGATACCTTGTTCCATGCCTTTCATAGCACTTCTTTCTAATTAGCAGTGCCCTTAATTTCTTGTATCATATGTTGTGTGTTGTTTAGCAATATTGCTATTTATTTCACAAGATGCTATCAAGAAAGAATCCATCTGATAATGAGGAAAAAATGTGCATATGAGTTGATTGAGTCCGACATGAGTTGTTAGCATTTTTTAGAGCAGATACAAGTATTCTACCGATTCCCTGCAAAAAAAAAGTATTTCTACTGCTAGGAATTCCCATGACCTAGCTTTAGTTCTTGTTCAAGAACAACTAGTGAAAACTTTAGGAAGATAAAATTTGAGTAGGCATGTAAGTGTTACTAATTCACCTAATATATATATATATATATAGGATCGATCAACTAGAGCTGTGAATGTTTGTGACCCCAGTTTAATACTCAAGAAGACAAGACACCACAAATTAATAGTGTACCGAATATTTATTTGCAGTTGAAATAGAAAAATAAATATGCATATGTTTATGTGGCTTCATGGCCCCTCCGTGTTGTGTTGCCCTGGGCCCTCGAAATCTCAGGACCGGCCCTGCCGTCAACTCCTGATGAACTCATCTACCCAAGCTACAAACCATGCACCGGGTTAAAGCTCGCCGAGAACACCTCGTACGGCATGCCCAAGAGGAGGCTGAACAAATAGGAAGTCACCATATGAGCAAACCGGTCATTGCACTCGAGCCCGACCATCGTGCGCAGTGCCGCCTTCTCATCTCTACTTCCTCGCCCTCCTCCAGCACCCTGCTTGGGGAGGTCCACATTTTACATGCTCGCATGGGATCTTCGACCTCACCATCCTCATGCTCAATGACAACGACGGCATGTGGGCCGCTCATTCAGTCGAGTGACCAACAAGGACGATGTGGGTAGAGGCACATCCACCTGTGCCAGAGCAGCAATGGTGGCGGGACCTATGGCTCCGACTCAGGTCTTCCACGTTGAGATCCCCTTCCTAGCCGCCGCTGCTACCTCTACTCTGCTTGCTGGGATCCCCACACCTCCTCTCCGCCTTGTCTATGCTCCCATCCATCCAACATTTGCATTTCTTGTCCTACAATCCCTTCCTGCATATCAATACAAGCCATGACATGAAGAGATAATATTGTCGGTGAGAGATGGTCTTGTTTGATGCGAGGCTCAGCAGGGCAGTAGCATTTTGGACATTTTATAGTGGGTACATCTTGTCAGGGGAAACTCAAGTTTCTGGCAAAGGTGTGGCATAGGATCAGTCATCAATGACAATGAAAATAGGGGCTAATCATCAAAGCACAAACATATCTAGGGCAAATAATCAGACCCCCCCCCCTCAACAACCGGTTTGGATAGGTAAGGGCAACTCCAACGTCATTCAACTAATGGACGACACCAAATGTCCGCGGACACGTCTGACGTGTCCGCGGACAGCGGTCAAGGAACGCATCCAACCCACCGCACCAAATGTATGTCTTTTCTCCAAAAGAAAAATAGAATAGAACTAAACAAAATGTACGCCATGCATCATCACTTTGAATCATCAATCAATACCAATTCAACCATACATTTAAATCCTAAAGCGCCGGATGTTCAAAAAGTTTTTAAATTCATTGACCCCAAATTTAACCATACTCCTTGAAAGTTGCCTTCGTCTGAAGCTTCATCTCCGTGAGTTTGAACTTCATAGACACCTTTTGTTGATCCCATTGCTTTGACTATTGAGCTTCATCCAACAATGCATCACTGTGAATGACTTGCCCATCATCCTTTGTACAACGTGCATGCGCATCCGGACTATACGATGACATGATCAACAAGTTGCAACATTGAGTAAATCAATGAATTGACGACACATGAAGTAACAAGAAGCAAAACTTACTATCTATATGAGTGGCGCACCATTTTGCCACCTTCTTTCCACTTGTACAATCGCACCATAGTACTTCATGATGGCGCTTTGAATGGTGTACCATCGATGGAGTAGCGACTTTGCATTGCAACCATGGATCACATCAAATTGAAAGGCACACAGTGCTTGTGCTCATGAAACCAAGAATGAATATTTTTGCCCAAACATCGTGCCCTTTTGCTTCATGCCTACAAACTCCGCACTTGTGGCCAACCATACATCATACAACAATTCATCCTCCCTCACCGAGTAGCCCGCCATCGTGCTTACTTCATGGTAAACAACTAGAATGTAAAAAATTATTCTCAATGGCATTTGGTCGAACACTTGCTGGGCGTGGTGTCTATGAGGGACAGTGTTAGAAGAGGAGAACGATGAATGGGATGCGTCCGGATCTGACATGCAACAACGGCGAAGTACAATGCACCTGGGTGGAGCAGCGACAACCGGTGGGCGCAATACAGAGGGGAGGGGCGAAGTGGGGGAAGAGGGCTCTATGAGAAGGGTTTTTGGGTGGACCAGGTGTGCCAGAGTCCGACATGGGTGATGTCCGGCTCCTCCAAATCTCCCACAAGTTTGCTTCTGGTTTGAGAGACTTTGGACATCCAGACAGGGTCGCAGACGTTTGATGCACGACGTTAAATAGGCAAAAGTGTTCGGGCTGTGTGATCTAGACATTTAGGGGCGATTTGATGAACCATGTCGAGAATGATTTGGTGCATCGATGATTGATTGATCGTGCACTAGGCACATATATATAGGTACAAGGGGTGCGACCGGTATCTTGTCTCCTAAGATACACGTACATACAGAGGGAGACAGATACTACAGGTACTGCATACAGAACCCAGACCTGAAACGGAAAGGTGGAAATGTTTGTAGACTCGCTAAAGGGAAGACGAACGTGCTTGCCAAGACGGCAAGCCTCACAAGTGTGATCGTCGACCTTATTGCATGAGAAAGAAAAACTTTGAAGAATCTGGCGCATAACGGTGGAGTTGGGATGACCGAGACGGGCATGCCAAAGATCGACACTGGCGGCGAAGGCGGCGGGGCGACGGGTGGTGGTGGCGCCGGAGGGATGCACTAGATAGAGCTCGTCCGGGCTATCACATCGGTGGAGCACCATCCGTGTACGGGCGTCCTTCACAGAAAAACCGATATCGTCAAATTCGACAGTTATAGGATTCTCACGAGCAAGGCGACGAACAGAAACAAGATTAGTGACCAAGTCAGGAGACACAAGAACATTAGACATATGCACAGGAGTGGAAGTAGAAGGGAAAGACATATGACCGACGTGAGTAATGGGGAGGGAGGAACCGTTACCAACGGTGATACGGGTGGGAGTATGAACGGGAGTGGCAGATGTGAGGTTACCGGGATGAGCAGTGGCGCCCGAGTCCATGTACCAGTCACCACCGCCACCATAGGAGCTCGGTGACGGGGCGTAGTGCAGTGTAGCGAGCAAGGCCGGGTCCCACGGCGGCGGCACCTGAGGAGGGTAGAACCCTCCGTAGGCCGGCGCGGGAACAACCCCGAAGGCCGGAGCAGCGGCGGCCCCTTAGGCGGGCGCGGCCCCATAGGACGGCGCGGCGGCGGCGCCATAAGCCGGCGCGGACCCGTAGGCGGGCGGCGGCGGGGGGTGGGGCGGCACCATAGCCGCTGTATGGAGCGGCGTTCTGCTTGCGAAGAGGGGCTCAGTGACCAGCGGGCGGGCCCAAGGATGCCCGAGGCGGAGCCGAGGGACCGCATGGAGTACGCGTGGGCGACGCCGGTCCACGGGTTGGTACCGTATGTCCATGGGGAGTCACTGCTGCTTGCTGACGAGGCCCTCCCGGACGCTTTGCTTGCTGCTGCGGCCCCTCGGGCGGTTGCCCAGGCGCCCGCCACCCGCTCTTGGGGTAGCGGGACGGGCGGGGCGCGGGCGGGAGGAAATACCGAGGCGCTGGTGGCGGCGGCTCTTTGGCCTTGACAGCAGGTGGGGCGGCGGTCGGTGGGCGCCGCGAGAGGCGCCGCGGCGGGCGTGGTGCTGCACACTTCTTGACCCCCTTCATCCGGCGCTCCTCCAACCTCAAGTACGCCACAAACTTGGGAAAGGAGGGCTCCGACATCAAGGTGAGGTTGGAGGCGGCGTTGCCGAAGTCCTCGTTGAGGCTGGCGGTGAGCGTGCTGAGGAGGAGGTCGTCCTCCACCTTGGCTCCAATGTCTCGGAGCTCGTCCGCCAACGTCTTCAGGCGGCGGCAGTAGTCATCAATGGACTGGTCATCCTGGTGACAGTCAAAAAATTCCTGCTGCAAAAAAACGCGGCGCTGAAGTTTGTTGTCGGTGAAGAGGCCGTTCAGCTTGACCCACATGGCGCGGGCGTCGTCGCCGGCGCTCACGACCGTGTGGAACAAGTCCTTGGAGATGGTGGTGAAGAACCACCGGATGATCGTGGCGTCGATCGCGGTCCACTCGGCGTCGTCCACCATGGTGCGGGAGTCCACGGTGCCATCCACGTGATCCACGAGATTGTTCTCGCGAAAGAGCAGCGTAATCGTCTTCCACGCTGGCACGTGGAGTTGGAGGCGTCGAGGGTCACGGGGACGCGTGCATGGACGTTGATGTCGCGGATCTCGGCAGGGTCGACGGCGAAGGGGTTGGAGTAGGAGGAGGCGTTGGAAGACATGACGATGAGATCGTGGGGAGGAAGGCGGCGGCGCGGCTAAGGAGAGAGGCGCGGCAATGGAAGCAAAGGGCGGGGGGAAGAAGCGGCGCGCGTGTAGGCGCGTGGGGGAGGAGGTGGCGAGGAGGAGGGGTGGTGGCGGTGGCTTGGGGCGGCGGCGGCGGCGGCGGGAGATCGCGGCGGCGACGGCGGCCTGAGGCGGCGGCTAGGGTTAGCGGAAGCCGGGAGATCGACTTGCGATAGATACAATGTAGAGAATGATTTGGTGCATCGATGATTGATTGATCGTGCACTAGGCACATATATATAGGTACAAGGGGTGCGATTGGTATCTTGTCTCCTAAGATACACGTACATACAGAGGGAGACAGATATTACAGGTACTGCATACAGAATCCAGACCTACGTACATGTACACATGATCAACAAACCAAGTTGGAGTTGGCCTGATAGGACAATGGAAGTTGACCTAAAGGTTGAAGACGAAGATAGGTCGTCTAATCGATTGTGACTAAGTTTTGTTGGACTTTTAGATGGCTGTTGTTTAGTTAGTTCTTATCTTCTAAGAGAATAATAATTTATTTTGATACTTAGACTATACAATTCTTATCTCCGTTTAGAGTTTATAGAGCTCGTTTGGTAGCCTAGAACCTTGACACTACTTGCTCGATATTCAAAGTAAGACTTGCATAGTTTGGAAAACACGTGTCGCCTTGTTAATTAATTAACTTATAAAAGGAAAACACCTGTTGTGCTCTGTTTTTTCTAAGGGGCTTCATTGTACTTTGGATGTACGTACATAGCTTGTTCGTTCCTGACAACGTGACGTATTGCAGCTTTGACAAAAGTTTCCACACAGGGTTGCGCTTAGCATGTGGATTATTTCTCCCGGCTAAAGAAAAAAAAAACATGTGGATTGTATTTTCTGGCGGTTGCTGTGAGAACAGGGACGCTGGAGCGGGGGTTGACCTCGCATAGTTTACTTGGTCAATGTGTGTGTCTTAGCTTCACTTCCCACATCGATAAACAAAATACATACCAGTTGCAACCGAAAAAAGAAACGAAAAAAGTTGTTAGCATTGCCGTAGAGGGTATCTCCAATGTCGTCACTCAAACTGGAGTCACTATCCGTCCGCAAATATGGATATCAGAGACGGCCATCCAACTGTATGCCCTAAATGTCCACACACACATTCTAAATGAAAATTGAATCAAGCGGACAAATTTCATGGAAACCAAACGAACTTCTTGCAAACTGGATAAAACTTCGATATAATTTGAACAAACCGGACAATATTTTGTCCATTCAGCTAAAATTTAAAACAAAAAAGAACTACACGAGGTACTGGACGATAACTTTGTATGCATGGCCGCGCTGCCGGCAAGGCCGCTGCCGTCGTCCGTTCCATCATCGCTGACGTCGGAGTCATTGTCATCGTGGTCCTTCGAGCGGTGGGACCGCGGCAGCCTTGATTGGTTGCCGCCTGCTGCTCACGGCGAAGCTACTCGGCTTCCTCCGCCAACCCGTGCATGGCCTCGTTAGCCACATACGCGGCCCTGACATGCCCGCCCCTCGCCTTGACCTTGCCGCGGGCAAGGGCGCCAGCGCGTTATAACTCAGCGACACCGATCTTGACGAGCTGGTCGATGAGGCGGCGCCGACGCTGCCAGACGTCTCCACGGTGGTCCTAGACTAGTCGAAGGCCAAAGCCTTCGCGAGGACCTAGTCCAGCGCGGTGCCGGACATTTCAAACGCGGCCGATGCTATGCAATGATGAGACGCCGCTGTTGTGGCAGAGAAAATGCAGAAGTAGTCCGCGCGCATTCACGGGCGTCGGGAGGGCTCCTTCTTGATGGCGGCCGGGCGACGACGGGGCAATGATGGCATCGTCGTCTCCTTGTCGCGCCAAGCTGGCACGTCGAAGTGACTGAGCATGTTGGAACACGCGGAAGAGGACGACCCCCCTCCCCCAGGAGAGCGTGTGCAGTGGTGCCACCGCCGATGAAGATCCAAACCCATCCACCGGCGTCGAGAACCAACCGCTACCACCTGACATCAGATCTGATCAAAGAAGAGCGGACAGGGTTTAAGGAGAGGAGAGGGTTTGCGGTGAGGAGGGCGCTAAACGCTACTTAAATTGGTCCGGCAGGCGGAGCGATGCCGCTTCAATGCAGCACAGTCAGAGTAGGCTTCTCGGGCAGCGTCTAAAATGAAGCGGCACTGCCCCCCCATCTGGTCACATCCCTCTGATCGACAATAAGGCCCCCGAGCCGCGTCCGCTCTAGAACGGCTGACCGACATAAAGGTCGTCAAGTCGGGTCCGCTCTAGAGCAGCTACTTGGCATTAATGCGCGGGCGAAGTTTTGAGAGCGATTTGCATGGGAGGCGGTTTGGTAGGATCGCCTGTCCGACGTGTACGTGGCAGCATTCCCCCCAAAGATTTGGTGCTGGCTTGCGGGAATTAAACCCCCAAACACGTTGGTGGATGTTTGCGGCACCGTGTTGGATGGCAAAAAACATCCTAACGCATCTGGACGAAGTTGAAGATGCACTGACAAAACACGAGTGTGGGATCTATTGGGAGTTAATCATGGAAATATTTAGGATATTATTGGTCGCGTCTCCGCTGTCAGGTCTACCTTATAAAATGCTCATTTGAGTTGTGCTTCCGTAGCTAATACTAAGGGCAACTCCCACACGGTTCACCGAAACAGACCCGCCAGTGATGCGTTTGGTGGATTGCATCCCCACAGCAGGCGCGTGAGCTATTCCTCGCTTTAAGCGACACGATAGCTTCTCTCGCGTAAGGAATTTTGATCTCGCGCATGAATTGGGCTGACCCATTTTCTTCTCCTCCCTCGCTCTCACTCAAGTCGCTTGGATCATAGCTAGTTTTCTACCCTCTCGTTTAGGGTTTTAGGCTCTGGCGGCGATCTCATCGCCACCGAGAGATACCATCGTCTTACCTACCGCCGGCTGAACTCCCTGCATCGATCATCCACCTGGTTGGTACGGGGGGAGTCGGATCGGTTCTCTGGTGCTCTTCTCTCGCTCGAAGGACTAACCCTAGATGGCGGACCAGGCGGAATCATCGTTGGCGGGCTAGACTTGGAAGAATCTCGAGGATCTGCTGCAGTACGTGGATCTCAAGGATGAGCAACTTGATGATGTGGTCGTAGGGGAAGAAGAGGTGAAGAGGTTTGCAGCAGATGCCAGGTGGCTGGCAATTGGGAAGGTGAATACGACTCACACTTTCAGTTCATCGGCAATGTTTGAGTGCATGAAATCAATCTGGTCGCTGCCACAAGTCCCGAAGTACAGAGAGGCGGGAGAAAACCTATTTATTTTTCAGATGTTTTGTCTTGGGGATTGGAAGAAGGTTGTGCATGGAGGCCCATGACTTTTCAGGGGGATGGGAATGTTGATCGAGGATTATGATGGGAAGAAGGAACCAACATCCTTTGAATTTGATGGATTATACGTGTGGGCTCAGATCCACAACATACCAGAACTCTATCACAAGGCAGAGGTGGTAGGTCAACTGGTCCGTCGCATCGGAAGGGTGAAGAAATCCAGCTCGCTCCGCGACTGTTTTATGAGGGAGACTATGTTGGGGTTCGAGCTAGGTTTCTAGTAAACAAACCTCTAACACGAGTCGCACCTCTGAATGTCTTAGGAGAGGGAAGACTCCTCCTCCCGGTGAAGTATGAGAAGATCCCGTATTTCTACAAGGTCTGTAGCTTCATGGGCCATAACCATGAGGAGTGTGGCGATGGTGTTTGGGAGGAGAAAGACAAGCAGTGGGGTAGCTGGATGTTGGCACAAAGAAGAGAGATTGCTCCAGAGCATCAAGGCGAATGGGCTCCTCGCGGGGGCCGTTCGGGCAGAAGAGGAAGAGGTAGGGCAGGCCGGGCCGGTCATGCCACTCGCCAGCCCTCTCCACCGCGTAAGTGTTCATCCCAGGATGTGGGCTTTGACTCGACTGCGGAGGAGGAAGATGTAACCAGTCCCCTAAAGACTGGGAGGCAAGGGTAGAGGCGCACGATGCTCAAACTGCTCGCAGAAATCTGAATCTCGTTTTGACAGATAGCCCGGCTGCTGCTGCAGGGTCGTAGAGGAACAAAGCACTTGCCACTATTGATCCGGCCACAATGGCAATCCCACCACCTCCCCCCGCATATGTCTCCCCGAGGAATGCCAAGAAAGCAAAGAAGACAGGGTCACCACTGAAGCAAGGAATAGAGAAGATGGCGTTATTAGAGGGCTCCTCCTCGGAGCACCGCCAAGCCCAATGAAAATCCTAAGTTGGAACTGTCATGGGATAGGCGATCCTGTGATAGTTCGAGAACTCCGCAATCTTGTGGAGATTTGCTCACCTAGTATCCTTTGCTTAGTAGAAACTCAGTTGCAGAAAAGTCGTGTTGAAGGTCTTCGTTTCTCTTAAGGTTTTGATTTCAGTTTTGGTGTTGGTAGTAGTGGTCGTAGTGGAGGTATTTGTATCTTCTGGAAAAATTTGGTGGATGTTGAAATAAAGAACTATTCTGAGTATCATGTAGATGCATGGGTGCTTGAAACAGGAAGGGAACAATGGCGCCTATCATGTTTCTATGGGGAAGCAACTAGATCCCTCCGATACAAAACCTGTAACACAATGAAAGAGGTTGAGGGGGGAGAGCACCCTTCCATGGATGTGTATTGGGGATTTCAACGAGATTTTACGCCCTGAGGAACAATTTGGTCCAAACGAGCGTGACAGCGCACAGATAGATGCATTCACAGAAGCTGTGGATATATGCGGACTTGCTGATCTGGGCTACCGCGGCCTAGACTGGACTTGGGAGACAAAAGTGTCAGGAGGTCATTTTTGCATGGTTCGGCTGGATAGAGCCTTGGTGACGGTCGACTGGTCTACTCTCTTTCCTTTTGCCTCGGTGGAACACTTAAGGGTGGCAAAATCTGACCACTGTCCTATATTATTGGAAACGGACCTCGTGGCCACAAGTGTGAGAGCAAAGCAAAAGCAGTTTCGGTATGAATGTATGTGGGAACGCGATCCGAGATTTGGAGAGGTGGTCGCGGAAGCTTGGGACTCCATGGGCAAGGCCCAATCTATTGCTGCACTGTCTAATAAACTAGCCTCTGTGGCCGAAAGGTTGCAAAAGTGGGGCCGAACTACCTTTTGTGCAGTTAGAACGGAGCTGCGGTTGCTGCACTTGCAGCTGGCGGAACTACGCGTGCTACCAGACCGCATAGGACCGTCGCCGAAAGAGGAGCGGGTCGAAGCCCGCATGGCCGAGCTGTGTTTACATGAGGAAATTATGTGGCGGCAACGAGCCTGTATACAGTGGCTGGCTGAGGGGGACAGCAACACCAAATTTTTTTCATCGGAAAGCTAGCTCATGGAAAGCTCGGAATCGCATCAGTGAATTACAACGGGCAGACGACACGGTGTGTATGGATGAGCAAGAGATGGCAAGCATGGCTACAAGTTTCTACGGTAATCTTTA
The DNA here is from genome assembly GCA_021437245.1 of Aegilops speltoides. Classification (NCBI taxonomy): domain Eukaryota; kingdom Viridiplantae; phylum Streptophyta; class Magnoliopsida; order Poales; family Poaceae; genus Aegilops; species Aegilops speltoides. The sequence continues at coordinate 92,693,824 of CM038147.1, read as the reverse complement.
CACCTCTGAAAATACAATCGGGATTGAGGAAGTATTATCTCATATACCACCCAGGGTGGATGCAGCCATGAATGACATGCTCAACGCCTCATATACCAATACCGAAGTGAAAACAGACTTATTCCAAATGTTTCCTACTAAGGCTCCAGGGCCCGACGGCTTTCCTGCACATTTCTTTCAGAGGCACTCGGAGTTGTGTGGTGATGGGGTAACTGATATGGTGCTACGTGTTCTGAAGGGAGAGGATTCCTCGGAGGAGATAACTAAACGTTCATCGTTTTAATTCCCAAGATTGCAAGTCCAAAAAATTTAGGCCAATTTCGACCGATCAGCCTCTGTAATGTGATCTTCAAGATTGCATCTAAGGCTCTGGCTAATCGGCTCAAGCTCATTCTCCCCGACATCATCTCTGAGGAACAATCAGCATTCGTACCGGGACGACTTTGAAGGAAATATGCCCTAGAGGCAATAATAAAGTTATTATTTATTTCCTTATTTCATGATAAATGTTTATTATTCATGCTAGAATTGTATTAACCGGAAACATAATACATGTGCGAATACATAGACAAACATAGTGTCACTAGTATGCCTCTACTTGACTAGCTCGTTTATCAGAGATGGTTATGTTTCCTAGCCATGGACAAAAGAGTTGTCATTTGATTAACGGGATCACATCATTATGAGAATGATGTGATTGACTTGACCCATTCCGTTAGCTTAGCACTTGATCGTTTAGTATGTTGCTATTGCTTTCTTCATAACTTATACATGTTCCTGTAACTATGAGATTATGCAACTCCGTTTACGGAGGAACACTTTGGGTACTACCAAACGTCCACAACGTAATCGGGTGATTATAAAGGAGTACTACAGGTGTCTCCGAAGGTACATGTTGAGTTGGCGTATTTCGAGATTAGGTTTTGTCACTCCGATTGTCGGAGAGGTATCTCTGGGCCCTCTCGGTAATGCACATCATTATAAGCCTTGCAAGCAATGTAACCAATGAGTTGGTTACGGGATGATGCATTACGAGCGAGTAAAGAGACTTGCGGTGGCGAGATTGAACTAGGTATTGGATACCAACGATCGAATCTCGGGCAAGTAACATACCGATGACAAAGGGAACAACGATGTTGTTATGCGGTTTGACCGATAAAGATCTTCGTAGAATATGTAGGAGCCAATATGGGCATCCAGGTCCCGCTATTGGTTATTGACCAAGAATAGTTCTAGGTCATGTCTACATAGTTCTCGAACCCGTAGGGTCCGCACGCTTAAGGTTTCGATGATGGTTATATTATGCGTTTATGAGTTTTTATGTACGAAGGAGTTCGAGTCCCGGATGAGATCGGGGACATGACGAGGAGTCTCGAAATGGTCGAGGCGTAAAGATCGATATATTGGACGACTATATTCGGAGTTTGGAAAGGTTCCGAGTGATTCGGTATTTTTGAGTACCGGGAGTTACGGAATACGGGGAAGAGTATTGGGCCTTAATGGGCTTTAGTGGGAAGGAGCCGGGGAGGCGCGCGCCTCCCAAGCCCAGTCCGAATTGGACAAAGGGTTTGGGGCGCGCCCCCTCTTCCTTCCTTCTCCACTTCCTTCTTTCCCACCTTGACCTAGTTGGACTAGGAAAGAAGGAATCCTACTCCCGGTGGGAGTAGGACTCCCTTGGCGCGCCCTCCTCCTAGGGCCGGCCTCCTCCTCCCTCCCTCCTTTATATACAGGGGCAGGGGGCACCCCATAGACACAAGTTGATCTACGGATCGTTCCTTAGCCGTGTGCGGTGCCCCCTTCCACCATATTCCACCTCGGTCATATCGTCGCGAAGCTTAGGCGAAGCCTTGCGCCGGTAGAACATCAAGATCGTCACCACACCGTCGTGCTGACGGAACTCTCCCTCGACACTCGGCTGGATCGGAGTTCGAGGGACGTCATCGAGCTGAACGTGTGCTGAACTCGGAGGCTCCGTACGTTCGGTGCTTGGATCGGTCGGATCGTGAAGACGTACGACTACATCAACCGCGTTGTGCTAACGCTTCGCTTACGGTCTCTGAGCGTCGTGGGCGAACACTCTCCCCTCTCGTTGCTATATCATCACCATGATCTTGCGTGTGCGTAGAAATTATTGAAATTACTCGTTCCCCAACAGTGGTATCGAGCCTAGGTTTTATGTGTTGATGTTATATGCACGAGTAGAACACAAGTGAGTTGTGGGCGATATAAGTCATACTGCCTACCAAAGATGTCATACTTTGGTTCAGCGGTATTGTGAGATGAAGCGGCCCGGACCGACATTACGCGTACGCTTACGCGAGACTGGTTTCACCGTTACGAGCACTCGTGCTTAAAGGTGACTGGCGGGTGTCTGTCTCTCTCACTTTAGTTGAACCGAGTGTGGCTACGCCCGGTCCTTGTGAAGGTTAAAACAGAGTCTATTTGACAAACTATCGTTGTGGTTTTGATGCGTAGGTAAGAACGGTTCTTGCTAAGCCCATAGCAGCCATGTAAAATTTGCAACAACAAAGTAGAGGACGTCTAACTTGTTTTTGCAGGGCATGTTGTGATGTGATATGGTCAAGACGTGATGCTATATTTTATTGTATGAGATGATCATGTTTTGTAACCGAAGTTATCGGCAATCGGCGAGAGCCATATGGTTGTCGCTTTATTGTATGAAATGCAAGCATACGTAATTGCTTTACTTTATCACTAAGCGGTAGCGATAGTCGTAGAAGCAATAGATGGCGTAACGACAACGATGCTACGATGGAGATCAAGGTGTCGCGCCGGTGGCGATGGTGATCACGACGGTGCTTGGAGATGGAGATCACAAGCACAAGATGATGATGGCCATATCATATCAATTATATTGATTGCATGTGATGTTTATCCTTTATGCATCTTATCTTGCTTTGATTGACGGTAGCATTTTAAGATGATCTCTCACTAATTATCAAGAAGTGTTCTCCCGAGTATGCACCGCTGCGAAAGTTCTTCGTCTTTGAGACACCACGTGATGATCGGGTGTGATAGGCTCTACGTTCAAATACAGCGGGTGCAAAACAGTTGCACACGCGGAATACTCGAGTTATACTTGACGAGCCTAGCATATCAGATATGGCCTCGGAACACGGAGACCGAAAGGTCGGCGTGAATCATATAGTAGATATGATCAACATAGAGATGTTCACCATTGAAACTACTCCATCTCACGTGATGATCGGACATGGTTTAGTTGATTTTGATCACGTGATCACTTAGATGACTAGAGACATGTCTGTCTAAGTGGGAGTTCTTAAGTAATATGATTAATTGAACTTAAATTTATCATGAACTTAGTCTGGTAGTATTTTGCAAATTATGTTACGATCAATAGCTCGCGTTGTTGCTTTCATATGTTTATTTTGATATGTTCCTAGAAAAACTGTGTTGAAAAATGTTAGTAGCAATGATGCGGATTCGATCCATGATCCGAGGTTTATCCTCATTCTTTGCGAGAAGAATTATGTCCTTGATGCACCGCTAGGTGACAGACCCATTGCAGGAGCAGATGCAGACGTTATGAACGTTTGGCTAGCTCAATATGATGACTACTTGATAGTTTTGTGCACCATGCTTTATGGCTTAGAATCGGGACTTCAAAGATGTTTTTGAACATCACGGACCATATGAGATGTTCCAGGAATTGAAGTTAATATTTCAAGCAAATACCCGAGTTGAGAGATATGAAGTCTCCAACAAGTTCTATAGCTGAGAATCGCTCAACTAGTGAGCGTGTACTCAGATTGTCTGGATACTTCAATCGCTTGAATCAAGTGGGAGATAATCTTCCAGATAAGATAGTGATTGACAGAATTCTCTAGTCACCATCACCAAGTTAGTAGAACTTTGTGATGAACTATATTATGCAAGGGATGACGAAAACGATTCCTGAGCTCTTTGAAATGTTGAAATCGATGAAGGTAGAAATCAAGAAAGAGCATCAATTGTTGATGATTGACAAGACCACTAGTTTCAAGAGAAGGGCAAAGGGAAAGAAAGGGAACTTCAAGTGGAAAAGACAAGCAAGTTATCACTCCCACGAAGAAGCCCAAAGCTGGACCAAAGCACAAACGAGTGCTTACCTTTGCAAAGGAAATGGTCCTTTGGGCGGAAATGCCCTGAACATTTGGTGGATAAAAAGGATGGCAAAGTGAACAAGGGTATATTTGATATCTGATTATTGATGTATGCGTTACTAGTGTTTATAGCAACCGCTCGAGATTTGATACTAGTTCGGTTGCTAAGATTAGTAACTTCGAACGGAGTTGCAGAATAAGCAGAGACTAGTTAAGGGTGAAGTGACGATGTGTGTTGGAAATAGTTCCAAGATTGATATGATCATCATCGCACACTCCTATATTTTCGAGATTAGTGTTAAACCTAAATAAATGTTATTTAGTGTTTGCGTTGAGCATGAATATGATTTGATCATGTTTATTGCAATACGGTTATTCATTTGAAGTTAAAGAATAATTGTTATTCATTTTACATGAATAAGACCTTGATGGTTATACACCCAATGAAAATAGTTTGTTGGATCTCGATCATAGTGATACACATATTCATACTATTGATGCCAAAAGATGCAAAGTTAATAATGATAGTGCAACTTATTTGTGGCACTGCCGTTTGGGTCATATCGGTGTAAAGCGCATGAAGAAACTCCATAAAGATGGATTTTCGGAATCACTTGGTTATGAATCATTTGATGCTTGCGAACCATGCCTTTTGGGCAAGATGACTAAAGCTCCGTTCTCCGGAACAATCGAACAAGCTACTAACTTATTGGAAATAATACATACCGATGTATGCGATCCAATGAGTGTTGATGCTCGTGGCAAGTATCGTTATTTTCTGACCTTCACAAGATGATTTGAGCAGATATGGGTATATCTACTTGATGAAACATAAGTCTGAGATAGTTGAAAGGTTCAAAGAATTTCAGAGTGAAGTGGAAAAATCATCATAACAAGAAAATAAAAGTTTCTACGATCTGATCGCGGAGACGGATATTTGAGTTACGAGTTTGGCCTTCATATAAAACAATGTGGAATAGTTTCACAGTTCACGCCACCTGGAACACCACAATGTTATGGTGTGTCCGAACATCGTAACCGCACTTTATTGGATATGGTGCGATCTATGATGTCTCTTATTGATTTACCATTGTCGTTTTGGGGTTATGCATTAGAGACAGCTGCATTCACGTTAAAAGGGCACCATCTAAATCCGTTGAGACGACACCATATGAACTGTGGTTTAGCAAGAAACCCAAGTTGTCGTTTCTTAAAGTTTGGGGCTGCGATGCTTATGTGAAAAAATTTCATCTTGATAAGCTCGAACCCAAATCGGAGAAGTGCGTCTTCATAGAATACCCAAAGGAAATTGTTGGGTACACCTTCTATCACAGATCCGAAGGCAAGATATTCGTTGCTAAAAATGGATCCTTTCTAGAGAAGGAGTTTCTCTCGAAAGAAGTGAGTGGGAGAAAAGTAGAGCTTGATAAGGTAATTTGTACCTTCTCCCAAATTGGAAAGTAGTTCATCACGAAATCAGTTTCAGTGATTCCTACACCAATTAGTGAGGAAGCTAATGATGATGATCATGAAACTTCAGATCAAGTTACTACAAAACCTCGTAGGTCTTCCAAAGTACAGTCCGCACCAGAGTAGTACGGTAATACTGTTCTGGAAGTCATGTTACTAGACCATGATGAACCTACGAACTATGAGGAAGCGATGATGAGCCCAGATTCCGTGAAATGGCTCAAGGCCATAAAATCTGAGATATGATCCATGTATGAGAACAAAGTATGGACTTTGATTGACTTGCTCGAGGATCAGCAAGCCATGTTAAATAAATGGATCTTCAAGAGGAAGACGGACGTTGATAGTAGTGTTACTATCTACCAAGCTCGACTTGTTGCGAAAGGTTTTCAACAAGTTCAAGGTGTTGAATACGATGAGATTTTCTCACTCGTATCGATGCTTAAGTCTGTCTGAATCATGTTAGCAATTGCCACATTTTATGAAATCTGGCAAATGGATGTCAAAACTGCATTCCTTAATGAATTTATTAAAGAAGAGTTGTATATGATGCAGCCAGAAGGTTTTGTCAATCCTAAAGGTGCTAACAAAATGTGCAAGCTCCAGCGATCCATCTATGGACTGATGCAAGCATCTCGAAGTTGGAATATACGCTTTGATAAGTTGATCAAAGCATATAGTTTTATATGGACTTACGATGAAGCGTGTATTTACAATAAAGTGAGTGGGAGCACTACATCCTTTCTGATTAGTATATGTGAGTGACATATTGTTGATCATAAATGATGTAGAATTTTTATGCAAAGCATAAAGGAGTGTTTTAAAGGAGTTCTTTAAAAATAAAAGACCTCAGTAAAAGCTACTTACATATTGAGCATCAAGATCTATTGAGATAGATCAAGACGCTTGATAAGATTTTCAATGAGTACATACCTTGGCAAGATTTTGAAATAGTTCAAAATGGAAGAGTCAAAGAAAGAGTTCTTGCCTGTGTTGCAAAGGTATGAAATTGAGTAAGACTCAAATCCCGACCACAATGAGAAAATAGAAAGAGAATGAAAAGTCATTCCCTATGCCTCACCATAGGTTCTATAAAGTATGCTATGCTATGTACCGGACCTATTGTATACCTTGCTCTGAATTTGGCAAGGGGTACAATAGTGATCTAGGAGTAGATCACTGGACATTGGTCAAGAATATCCTTAGTAAGGACTAAGGAGATGCTTCTCGATTATGGAGGTGATAAAAGAGTTTGTTGTAAAAGTTACATCAGTGCAAACTTTTACACTAATCCAGATGACTCTAAGTCTCAATCTGGATACATATTGAAAGTGGGAGCGATTAGCTAGAGTAGCTCCGTGCAGAGCATTGTAGACATAGAATATTTGCAAAATACATACGGCTCTGAATGTGACAGACCCGTTGACTAAGCTTCTCTCACGAGCAAAACATGATCACACCTTAGTACTCTTTGGGTGTTAATCACATAGCGATGTGAACTAGATTATTGACTCTAGTAAACCCTTTGGGTGTTGGTCACATGATGATGTGAACTATGGGTGTTAATCATATACAAATATGAATATTGGTGTTAAATCACATGACGATGTGAACTAGATTATTGACTCTAGTGCAAGTGGGAGACTGAAGGAAATATGCCCTAGAGGCAATAATAAAGTTATTATTTATTTCCTTATTTCGTGATAAATGTTTATTATTCATGCTAGAATTGTATTAACCGGAAACATAATACATGTGTGAATACATAGACAAACATAGTGTCACTAGTATGCCTCTACTTGACTAGCTCGTTTATCAGAGATGGTTATGTTTCCTAACCATGGACAAAAGAGTTGTCATTTGATTAACGGGATCACATCATTATGAGAATGATGTGATTGACTTGACCAATTCCGTTAGCTTAGCACTTGATCGTTTAGTATGTTGCTATTGCTTTCTTCATAACTTATACATGTTCCTGTAACTATGAGATTATGCAACTCCCGTTTACCGGAGGAACACTTTGGGTACTACCAAACGTCACAACGTGAATCGGGTGATTATAAAGGAGTACTACAGGTGTCTCCGAAGGTACATGTTGAGTTGGCGTATTTCGAGATTAGGTTTTGTCACTCCGATTGTCGGAGAGGTATCTCTGGGCCCTCTCGGTAATGCACATCATTATAAGCCTTGCAAGCAATGTAACCAATGAGTTGGTTACGGGATGATGCATTACAGAACGAGTAAAGAGACTTGCCGGTGACGAGATTGAACTAGGTATTGGATACCGACGATCGAATCTCGGGCAAGTAACATACCGATGACAAAGGGAACAATGTATGTTGTTATGCGGTTTGACCGATAAAGATCTTCGTAGAATATGTAGGAGAGAATATGGGCATCCAGGTCCCGCTATTGGTTATTGACCAAGAATAGTTCTAGGTCATGTCTACATAGTTCTCGAACCCGTAGGGTCCGCACGCTTAAGGTTTCGATGACAGTTATATTATGCGTTTATGAGTTTTTATGTACCGAAGGAGTTCGGAGTCCCGGATGAGATCGGGGACATGACGAGGAGTCTCGAAATGGTCGAGACGTAAAGATCGATATATTGGACGACTATATTCGGAGTTCGGAAAGGTTCCGAGTGATTCGGTATTTTTTTGAGTACCGGGAGTTACGGGAATACGGGGAAGAGTATTGGGCCTTAATGGGCTTTAGTGGGAAGGAGCCGGGAGGAGGCGCGCCCCTCCCAAGCCCAGTCCGAATTGGACAAAGGGTTTGGGGCGCGCCCCCTCTTCCTTCCTTCTCCACTTCCTTCTTTCCCACCTTGACCTAGTTGGACTAGGAAAGAAGGAATCCTACTCCCGTGGGAGTAGGACTCCTTGGCGCCCTCCTCCTAGGGCCGGCCTCCTCCTCCCTCCCTCCTTTATATACAGGGGCAGGGGGCACCCCATAGACACAAGTTGATCTACGGATCGTTCCTTAGCCGTGTGCGGTGCCCCCTTCCACCATATTCCACCTCGGTCATATCGTCAAGCTTAGGCGAAGCCTGCGCCGATAGAACATCAAGATCGTCATCACACCGTCGTCTTGACGGAACTCTCCTCGACACTCGGCTGGATCGGAGTTCGAGGGACGTCATCGAGCTGAACGTGTGCTGAACTCGGAGGCTCCGTGACGTTCGGTGCTTGGATCGGTCGGATCGTGAAGACGTCGACTACATCAACAGCGTTGTGCTAACGCTTCGCTTACGGTCTCACGAGTGCGTGGGCGAACAACTCTCCCTCTCGTTGCTATATCATCACCATGATCTTGCGTGTGCGTGAAATTATTGAAATTACTCGTTCCCCAACAGTGGTATCGAGCCTAGGTTTTATGTGTTGATGTTATATGCACGAGTAGAACACAAGTGAGTTGTGGGCGATATAAGTCATACTGCCTACCAAAGATGTCATACTTTGGTTCGGCGGTATTGTGAGATGAAGCGGCCGGACCGACATTACGCGCGACGCTTACGCGAGACTGGTTTCACCGTTCTACGAGCACTCGTGCTTAAAGGTGATTGGCGGGTGTCTGTCTCTCTCACTTTAGTTGAACTGAGTGTGGCTACGCCCGGTCCTTGTGAAGGTTAAAACAGAGTCTATTTGACAAACTATCGTTGTGGTTTTGATGCGTAGGTAAAACGGTTCTTGCTAAGCCCATAGTAGCCATGTAAAATTTGCAACAACAAAGTAGAGGACGTCTAACTTGTTTTTGCGGGGCATGTTGTGATGTGATATGGTCAAGACGTGATGCTATATTTTATTGTATGAGATGATCATGTTTTGTAACGAAGTTATCGGCAATCGGCAGGAGCTATATGGTTGTCGCTTTATTGTATGAAATGCAACGCATACAGTAATTGCTTTACTTTATCACTAAGCGGTAGCGATAGTCGTAGAAGCAATAGATGGCGTAAATGACAACGATGCTACGATGGAGATCAAGGTGTCGCGCCGGTGGCGATGGTGATCACGACGGTGCTTGAGATGGAGATCACAAGCACAAGATGATGATGGCCATATCATATCAATTATATTGATTGCATGTGATGTTTATCCTTTATGCATCTTATCTTGCTTTGATTGACGGTAGCATTTTAAGATGATCTCTCACTAATTATCAAGAAGTGTTCTCCCGAGTATGCACCGCTATGAAAGTTCTTCGTCTTTGAGACACCACGTGATGATCGGGTGTGATAGGCTCTACGTTCAAATACAACGGGTGCAAAACAGTTGCACACGCGAATACTCGAGTTATACTTGACGAGCCTAGCATATCTGAGATATGGCCTCGGAACACGGAGACCGAAAGGTCGAGCGTGAATCATATAGTAGATATGATCAACATAGAGATGTTCACCATTGAAACTACTCCATCTCACGTGATGATCGGACATGGTTTAGTTGATTTTGATCACGTGATCACTTAGATGACTAGAGACATGTCTGTCTAAGTGGGAGTTCTTAAGTAATATGATTAATTGAACTTAAATTTATCATGAACTTAGTCCTGGTAGTATTTTGCAAATTATGTTATAGATCAATAGCTCGCGTTGTTGCTTTCATATGTTTATTTTGATATGTTCCTAGAGAAAACTGTGTTGAAAAATGTTAGTAGCAATGATGCGGATTCGATCCATGATCTGAGGTTTATCCTCATTGTTGCGCAGAAGAATTATGTCCTTGATGCACCGCTAGGTGACAGACCCATTGCGAGGAGCGGATCACGAGCGTTATGAGCGTTTGGCTAGCTCAATATGATGACTACTTGATAGTTTTGTGCACCATGCTTTATGGCTTAGAATCGGGACTTCAAAGATGTTTTTGAACATCATGGACCATATGAGATGTTCCAGGAATTGAAGTTAATATTTCAAGCAAATACCCGAGTTGAGAGATATGAAGTCTCCAACAAGTTTTATAGCTAAAAGATGGAGGAGAATCGCTCAACTAGTGAGCGTGTACTCAGATTGTCTGGATACTTCAATCGCTTGAATCAAGTGGGAGATAATCTTTCAGATAAGATAGTGATTGATAGAATTCTCTAGTCACCATCACCAAGTTAGTAGAACTTTGTGATGAACTATATTATGCAAGGGATGACGAAAACGATTCCCGAGCTCTTTGAAATGTTGAAATCAACGAAGGTAGAAATCAAGAAAGAGCATCAATTGTTGATGATTGACAAGACCACTAGTTTCAAGAGAAGGGCAAAGGGAAAGAAAGGGAACTTCAAGTGGAAAAGACAAGCAAGTTATCACTCCCACGAAGAAGCCCAAAGCTGGACCAAAGCACAAACCGAGTGCTTACACTGCAAAGGAAATGGTCACTGGAAGCGGAAATGCCCTGAACATTTGGTGGATAAAAAGGATGGCAAAGTGAACAAGGGTATATTTGATATACAGATTATTGATGTGTACGTTACTAGTGTTTATAGCAACCGCTCAGTATGTCTCATCATCTCCTCATTCTTCGGTTTTCTTTATCACCTTTCTTCGGTTTTTATTGTTTCTTTGTTTCGTTTATTGTTTTCTTCCTCTAAAAGTGAACTGGTCCGTTTTTCATCGATTTTCTTCCTTTATGTCTGCATTTTCACAAGTTCTTTTATTTCTTTATCACCTTTCTTCGGTTTTTATTGTTTCTTTGTTTCGTTTTCCTTTTATGCATTGGTTTTCTCCAAACTTTTTATTTTTCTTGGTTTCTCATCATCTCCTCATTGATTTTTATGCTTTCCTTCAGGTCTTCGTTGTTCTTTGTTTCTGAATTGATTCTTTTGTTTACTTCTTCAGTTTCTTTGGTTTTCACCGCTTTTTCTTCGGGTTTATTTGGTTTCTTTCTTGTTTTTCATTAGTTTTTTGTTTTCCCTCATTTTTTCTTTATATATATATATAAACATTTTTTAATACACATTTAAGATTATTAAAATGCTTGCTGAATATTTTCCAAATACAATATCAAAAAATTTAAATACACGGTCAACATTTTTTCTATACATATTTAACATTTTTAAATGATTGATTAACATTTTTCAAATACAAGTTTAACCTTCTATAATACATGGTCAACATTTTCTATACACATCCAACATTTTTCAAATGCTAGATTAAATTCTTTTAATACATGATCAAACTTTTTCTATATTTATTTTTCAAATGTTTGATTAAAAATAAATACAAAATTAACATTTTTTAATAGATGGTCATCATTTTCTATACTGATTTTAACATTTTCAAATGCCTAATTAACGTTTTTGAATACACAAAAACATTTTTTCTACAAACATTTAACATATTTCAATGCTTGATTAATTGTTTAAATACTTATTCAACAGTTTTAAAAATGCTTGATTAACATATTTATATACATGATCAATTTTTCCATCATTTTTAATACATGGTCAATATTTTATCTATACACATTTAACATTTTTCAAATAATTGCTCAATATTTTAAAAAATGTTATATCAAAACTTTATATACATGATTAAATTTATTTCATCATTTTTAACACATAGTCAACATTTATTCTATACACGTTTAACATTTTTCAACACCTGTTCAATTTTTTTAAATGGTTCATTAATATTTTTTAAAGAAATGATAAAATTGTTTCATACACAATTTATTTTTTATATGCATTTTTGTATACGTGATAAACATTTTCTATTAACACATTTAACATGTTTGAAATACTTGGTCAACATTGTTCAATTGTTTTATGTAAAGTGATTTTTGTAATATATTTATTTGGAGTATTTGGAAGTATAACCAAAAATAAAAAATGAAAGCAAAATACAAAAACAAATAATATGAAAAAACAAAAAACGAGGCGTTCCGCGCGCCTGGGCTGGCCCAACACGTGCGCCCTTCGGCGATTGTTCGTACCATCTCGTTGAACGCGAGACATAGGGGCCCACCCAACAGGCCCACTAGATGCAAAGAAAACACGTTTGGTACTGTACATGGGGGCCTAGGGCATATACACACAAAACTTAAAGTAGCCCAAATTCTGGCTCGCTAGGAACGCTCGAATCAACTGTTCCAACGAGCCAGACTGAGTTAAATGCAAAAGCGGACATGAGGTACATGATAGTGCACGGGAAATGGGCGCAGAGATGGCGCGAGATGAAAATCAGTCGGCGCGGATAGCACAAAATTTAGCCTCTCCGCCCCTCATTTACTCGTCCGCCTCTAACGCTAGGACAAATCCGGCCTCAGTTCTTGGCACCGACAATGGCGGTGACTCAAATCTGCGGATTCGGTGGTAGCGACAACTTTCTCCAGCAGCAGGACCTACTTCTCCCCTTCGTCTCGGAATCCATCTCATCTTCCCCGTGTATGTCATGGGTGGGTCGTCGGCTCCAAAGGGGGTAAGCAAGATACAACGCTTTCCTCTGTTCGGTCGCTACATAGTGTGTAGGGTCGATTTCACCAGTACTTGCCGCAACACCGATTTCGCCATTATGTCGTTATTGGTGAACAAATGAAGTTGGTTTCTTACATCATCTCCAACAGCCGCCCAACACACGGCGCGCTAAAAACTGGTTTGCAGCGCCCATCGCCAGGTTTAGCGCGGCACGCAGCGCTGGCTCCAGCAACCGCGCTAAAATGCAGCGCGCGCACGTAGCTTCGGTAGGCGCGCTAAAATGCAGCGCACACTCTCGCACAAACAACATATGCGCCCCAAACACAAGCTAGAAGATCAAAGACAAACAAAATAAATCAATAATAAATAGTTCAATTTATTATTACAACTCAAACAAATAGTATCTTTCATCAAATGCAACAAATAGTTCAATAATACAAATATCAAACACACAAATCATGATGCTCTTTGGCGGCCATTCCAAGCCCACCACTCCTCAGTGAGATCCTTCTGAGGATCATTATGCGCTGCCGAACGTCGAATGGCATGATAGGGGGCAACTAAACGGGCCACCCTTTCAGCCCTGAGAGTAGTCTACATCTTGGCCACGCTCATTCTCGATGATCATATTCTGCATTATCACACATGCGTGCATAATGTACCAAAGCATTTTTTTTGATCCCAAAATCTAGCCGGTCCTCTCACAATAGCAAATTGGGCTTGCAAAATCCTAAAAGCTCTCTCCACATCCTTTCTAGCCACCGCCTGAGCATTGTGGAAATCAAGATATTTCTTACCTTCCGTTTTTTTCAACGGCTTCACAAATGTTTGCCACTTTGAGTAGATGCCATCCGCAAGATAATAGCCATAGTTGTATGTACGACCATTAGTTACAAATTGCACCGATGACAGTTCACCATTTGCAATCTTACTCATCAGTGGTGACCGGTTGACAACGTTGATGTCATTCAAAGATCCAGGCATTCCCAAAAAAGCATGCCAAATCCAAGTCTCTTAATCGGTCACCGCTTCAAGGATTATAGTGGAACCCTTTTTTTGTCCGTGGAATTGGCCATGCCATGCCTTTGGACAATTCTTCCAACTCCAATGCATGCAATCTATTGAGCCAAGCATACCTGTGAACCCGCGAGCTTTGTTCATCTCCAATAGCCTTGCGATGTCTTCATCATTGGGAGATCTCAAGTACTCCGGGGCCAAACATTTGCACAATTCCGACTGCGCAGCGCTTGATACACATGATGGCTTGGCTCTCACCCATGGCCAAGTGATCATCAACTAGATCAGTGGGGATACCGTATGCCAACATACACAAAGCGACTATCACCTTCTGAAAGGTGCTATGTCCAAGCTCTCCGGCGGCATTCCTCCTCTCCTGAAAAAAACGGTCATGGCTCGCTAGTTTCTCTGCAATGCGCCTGAATAACTCGGTGCTCATCCTAAACCAGTGACAAAAGTATGACTCGGGGTATGTGGGATTCTCCACAAAATAGTGCCTCATCAATCTGTTGTGGGCATCCAATCCTATCCCTCCAAATTTTCTGCCGACCCATAACTGAACCACTATGCTTCGGTTTTTTATTGATGTGCATAGCTAGGATCATTGCAAGATCCTCCTCCTCTTCCATATGAAATTCTTCTTCGGAATAATCATATGATGAACTCATCTACAATGTTCAAAACTAGGCTATAAAAAACTACAAACAACATGAAACAAATTTCATGTAAAAATGTGAAGCTGGAAGCAATACATACCTTGCGGGCTTTTTGTCGAACACCTTGCGGGCGCCAAGGGGCAGTGGGCGGCCGGGCGCTGTTCGTCGGAGGACTGCCGCGCGCAACGGGCGGTGCTGAATAGAGGGAGACGGAGGAAGCCGCAACCGCGCGGGGAGAGACCGGGGAAGTGCCGGAACGGTCGCCGGAAGAAATGGGGTGGCGCGGGCGGCTGGATGGGTAGGTGGAGTTGCGAGCGAGCGCTCGAGAGTCCAGTGCGCGGGAGCGGGCGCAACAAGTAAGCGGCGCGCGATGGCGTTTTAGCCCGTGCGCTGAATTAGATATGCCGCGCGTGTGGTTTTTGCGTGTCCGCTGGAGCGTCCGGAGCGGTAGCACGTGCGCTAAAAGCACTACTTTTTTAGCGCATCGCTTATATAGTGCGACTGTTGGAGATGCTCTTAGGCAGCAACACTCATAGTTGTGATTCTTCCATGGTCATGTTGGTCTACAATAGAGAGGTTCGTCAGAGTGATAAGCATGTGATCCATTTTGGTCCACTATTAACCTAAGATAGGGAGAGGATGATAAATTTGAACTACATCTATAACAAGGATGGCATAGAGGTTGTGAACATGCTTTGAATGCAAAGAACACCTTTTCCAAGCTTGTGAAGACGTTTATGAGTAGGGAGCTTCTAGAAGATAGCATTTACGCCTATATGGAAGACCAAATTCCCATGTTCCTTCATGTTGTAGGTCATAATCAGAGGTTCAGGGTTATCTACAACACATTCAGGAGATCCAGTGAGAACATTTCCCAGGTATCTCAAGCAAGTCTTTTATGCTATTGGGGAGCTTAGATGAGAGATGATCAAGCCACCAATTAGGCAAACTCCTACCAAGATTCGCATGAGCCCTAGATGGTATCTTTATTCCAAGGTGATCACTACTCATACTTCATGCCATGACGTGCTTGTATTGTTCTGATAGAGTTATAATTTATAACCATATGTGTTCATTCCATCACAAGATTGTATCGGCACAATAGATGATACACATGTGACAGCTAGAGTGTCGAGGTCACAGGCTACAACAGACAAGGATAATGATGGCTTTATTTTATACGCATTTTAAGATCTCATTTTTGAAGGAAATATGCCCTAGAGGCAATAATAAAGTTATTATTTATTTCCTTATTTCATGATAAATTTTTATTATTCATGCTAGAATTGTATTAACCGGAAACATAATACATGTGTGAATACATAGACAAACATAGTGTCACTAGTATGCCTCTACTTGACTAGCTCGTTAATCAAAGATGGTTAAGTTTCCTAACCATAGACATGAGTTGTCATTTGATTAACGGGATCACATCATTAGAAGAATGATGTGATTAACATGACCCACTCCGTTAGCCTAGCACTTGATCGTTTAGTATGTTGCTATTGCTTTCTTCATGACTTATACATGTTCCTGTAACTATGAGATTATGCAACTCCTGTTTACCGGAGGAACACTTTGGGTGCAACCAAACGTCACAACGTAACTGGATGATTATAAAGGAGTACTACAGGTGTCTCCAAAGGTACATGTTGGGTTGGCGTATTTCGAGATTAGGTTTTGTCACTCCGATTGTCGAAGAGGTATCTCTGGGCCTCTCGGTAATACACATCACTATGAGCCTTGCAAGCAATGTAGCTAATGAGTTAGTTATGGAATGATGCATTACGTAACGAGTAAAGATACTTGCCGGTAACGAGATTGAACTAGGTATTGGATACCGACGATCGAATCTCGGGCAAGTAACATACCGATGACAAAGGGAACAACGTATGTTGTTATGTGGTTTGACCGATAAAGATCTTCGTAGAATATGTAGGAACCAATATGGGCATCCAGGTTCCGCTATTGGTTATTGACCGAGAATAGTTCTAGGTCATGTCTACATAGTTCTCGAACCCGTAGGGTCCGCACGCTTAACGTTACGATGACAGTTTTATCATGAGTTTATAAGTTTTGATGTACCGAAGTTTGTTCGGAGTCCCGAATGTGATCACAGACATGACGAGGAGTCTTGAAATGGTCGAGACATAAAGATTGATATATTGGACGACTATATTCGGACACCGGAAGTGTTCCGTACGTTTTCGGAGAAAACCGGAGTGCCGGAGGGTTACCGGAACCCCCCGGGAGAGATAATGGGCCATATGGGCCTTAGTGGAAAGAGAGAGGGGCGGCCAGCATGGGCAAGCGCCCTCCCCCGGTCCGAATTGGACTAGGAGGCGGCGCCTCTTTCCTTCTCCCTCTCCCTTCCTTTCCCCTCCTAGTAGGAGTAGGAAAGGGGAGTCCTACTCCTACTAGGAGGACTCCTCCTCTGGCGCCCCTCTAGGGCGGTCGGCCTCCCCTTGCTCCTTTATATACGGGGCGGGGGCACCCAGAACACGAAGTTGATCTACGGATCGTTCCTTAGCCGTGTCGGTGCCCCTTCCACCATATTCCACCTCGGTCATATCGTCGCGGAGTTTAGGCGAAGCCTGCGCCGATAGAACATCATCATCGCCACCACGCCGTTGTGCTGTCGGAACTCATCCCCGAAGCTTTGCTGGATCGAAGCCCGGGGATCTTCATCGAGCTGAACGTGTGCTGAACTCGGAGGTGCCGTACGTTTGGTGCTTGGATCGGTCGGATCGTGAAGACGTACGACTACATCAACCGCGTTGTCATAACACTTCCGCTTACGGTCTACGAGGGTACGTGGACAATACTCTCCCCTCTCGTTGCTATGCCATCACCATGATCTTGCGTGTGCGTAGAATTTTTTTTGAAATTACTACGTTCCCCAACAGTGGCATCCGAGCTAGGTTTTATGCGTAGTGTCATATGCATGAGTAGAACACAAGTGAGTTGTGAGCGATACAAGTCATACTGCTTACCAGCATGTCATACTTTGGTTCGGCGGTATTGTGAGATGAAGCGGCCCGGACCGACATGACGCGTACGCTTACGCGAGACTGGTTTCACTGTTACGAGCACTCGTGCTTAAAGGTGGCTGGCGGGTGTCTGTCTCTCTCACTTTAGCTGAATCGAGTGTGGCTACGCCCGGTCGTTGCGAAAGTTAAAACAACACTAACTTGACGAACTATCGTTGTGGTTTTGATGCATAGGTAAGAACGGTTCTTGCTAAGCCCGTAGCAGCCACGTAAAATTTGCAACAACAAAGTAGAGGACGTCTAACTTGTTTTTGCAGGGCATGTTGTGATGTGATATGGTCAAGACGTGATGCTATATTTTATTGTATGAGATGATCATGTTTTGTAACCGAAGTTATCGGCAACTGGCAGGAGCCATATGGTTGTCGCTTTATTGTATGAAATGCAACGCATCAGTAATTGCTTTACTTTATCACTAAGCGGTAGCGATAGTCGTAGAAGCAATAGATGGCGTAATGACAACGATGCTACAATGGAGATCAAGGTGTCGCGCCGGTGACGATGGTGATCACGATGGTGCTTTGAAGATGGAGATCACAAGCACAAGATGATGATGGCCATATCATATCACTTATATTGATTGCATGTGATGTTTATCCTTTATGCATCTTATCTTGCTTTGATTGACGGTAGCATTTTAAGATGATCTCTCACTAATTATCAAGAAGTGTTCTCCCTGAGTATGCACCGTTGCGAAAGTTCTTCGTGCTGAGACACCACGTGATGATCGGGTGTGATAGGCTCTACGTTCAAATACAACGGGTGCAAAACAGTTGCACACGCGAATACTCGAGTTAAACTTGACGAGCCTAGCATATACAGATATGGCCTCGGAACACGGAGACCGAAAGGTCGAACGTGAATCATATAGTAGATATGATCAACATAGTGATGTTCACCATTGAAACTACTCCATCTCACATGATGATCGGACATGGTTTAGTTGATTTGGATCACGTGATCACTTAGATGACTAGAGAGATGTCTGTCTAAGTGGGAGTTCTTAAGTAATATGATTAATTAAACTTAAATTTATCATGAACTTAGTCCTGGTAGTATTTTGCAAATTATGTTGTAGATCAATAGCTCGCGTTGTTGCTTTCATATGTTTATTTTGATATGTTCCTAGAGAAAACTGTGTTGAAAGATGTTAGTAGCAATAATGCGGATTAGACCGTGAGCTAAGGTTTATCCTCATTGCTGCACAGAAGAATTATGTCCTTGATGCACTGCTAGGTGACAAACCTATTGCAGGAGCAGATGCAGACGTTATGAACGTTTGGCTAGCTCAATATGATGACTACTTGATAGTTTAGTGCACCATGCTTAACTTCTTAGAATCGGGACTTCAAAGACGTTTTGAACGTCATGGACCATATGAGATGTTCCGGGAATTGAAGTTAATATTTCAAGCAAATACCCGAGTTGAGAGATATGAAGTCTCCAACAAGTTCTATAGCTAAAAGATGGAGGAGAATCGCTCAACTAGTGAGCATGTGCTCAGATTGTCTGGGTACTTCAATCGCTTGAATCAAGTGGGAGTTAATCTTCCAGATAAGATAGTGATTGACAGAATTCTCTAGTCACCATCACTAAGTTACTAGAACTTCGTGATGAACTATAATATGCAAGGGATGACGAAAACGATTCCTGAGCTCTTCGTGATGTTGAAATCAATGAAGGTAGAAATCAAGAAAGAGCATCAAGTGTTGATGATTGACAAGACCACTAGTTTCAAGAAAAGGGCAAAGGGAAAGAAAGGGAAACTTCAAGTAGAATGGCAAACAAGTTGTCACTCCCGCGAAGAAGCTCAAAGCTGGACCAAAGCCTGAAACTGAGTGCTTACACTGCAAAGAAAATGGTCACTGGAAGCGGAAATGCCCTGAATATTTGGTGGATAAGAAGGATGGCAAAGTGAACAAGGGTATATTTAATATACAGGTTATTGATGTGTACCTTACTAGTGTTTATAGTAGCCCCTGAGTATTTGATACTTGTTCGGTTGCTAAGATTAGTAACTCGAAACAGGAGTTACAGAATAACTAGAGACTAGTTGAAGGGGAAGTGACAATGAGTGTTGGAAGAAGTTCCAAGATTGATATGATCATCATCGCACACTCCCTATACTTTCGGGACTAGTGTTAAACCTAAATAAATGTTATTTAGCATTTGCGTTGAGCATGAATATGATTTGATCATGTTTATTGCGATACGGTTATTCATTTGAAGTTAAAGAATAATTGTTATTCTATTTACTTGAATAAGACCTTCAATGGTCATACACCCAATGAAAATAGTTTGTTGGATCTCGATCGTAGTGATACACATATTCATAATATTGATGCCAAAAGATGCAAAGTTAATAATGATAGTGCAACTTATTTATGGCACTGCCGTTTGGGTCATATCGGTGTAAAGCGCATGAAGAAACTCCATAAAGATGGATTTTCGGAATCACTTGGTTATGAATCATTTGATGCTTGCGAACCGTGCCTTTTGGGCAAGATGACTAAAGCTCCGTTCTCCGGAACAATGGAACAAGCTACTGACTTATTGGAAATAATACATATCGATGTATGCGATCCAGTGAGTGTTGATGGTCGTGGCAAGTATCGTTATTTTCCGACCTTCACAAGATGATTTGAGCAGATATGGGTATATCTACTTGATGAAACATAAGTCTGAAATAGTTGAAAGGTTCGAATAATTTTAGAGTGAAGTGGAAAAATCATCGTAACAAGAAAATAAAGTTTCTGCGATCTGATCGCGGAGACGAATATTTGAGTTACGAGTTTGGTCTTCAATTAAAACAATGTGGAATAGTTTCACAGCTCACGCCACCTGGAACACCACAATGTTATGGTGTGTCGAAACATTGTAACCGCACTTTATTGGATATGGTGCGATCTATGATGTCTCTTACTGATTTACCACTATTGTTTTGGGGTTATGCATTAGAGACAGCTGCATTCACGTTAAAAGGGCACCATCTAAATCCGTTGAGACAACACCATATGAACTGTGGTTTAGCAAGAAACCCAAGTTGTCGTTTCTTAAAGTTTGGAGTTGCGATGCTTATATGAAAAAGGTTTTCAACTTGATAAGCTCAAACCAAAATCGGAGAAGTGCGTCTTCATAGAATACCCAAAAGAGACTATTGGGTACACCTTCTATCACAGATCTGAGGGCAAGATATTCGTTGCTAAATTCAGATCCTTTCTGGAGAAGGAGTTTCTCTCGAAAGAAGTGAGTGGGAGGAAAGTAGAACTTGATGAGGTAACTGTACCTGCTCCCTTATTGGAAAGTAGTCCATCACAAGAACCGTTCTGTGACAACTACACCAATTAGTGTGGAAGCTAATGATATTGATCATGAAACTTGGATCAAGTTTCTACTAAACCTCGTGGGTCTACGAGTAAGATCCGCACCAGAGTGGTACGGTAATCCTATTCTGGAAGTCATGTTACTTGACCATGGCGAACCTACGAACTATGAGGAAGCGATGATGAGCCCAGATTCCGCAAAATGGCCGGAGGCCATGAAATCTGAGATAGGATCTATGTATGAGAACAAAGTGTCGACTTTGGTGGACTTGCCCGATGATCGGCAAACCATAGAAAATAAATGGATCTTCAAGAGGAAGACGGACGTTGATAGTAGTGTTACTATCTACAAAGCTCGACTTGTCGCAAAAAGATTTTTGACAAGTTCAAGGTGTTGACTACAATGAGTTTTTCTCAACTGCAGCGATGCTTAAGTCTGTCCGAATCATGTTAGCAATTGCCACATTTTATGAAATCTGGCAAATGGATGTCAAAACTGCATTCCTTAATGGTTTTCTTAAAGAAGAGTTGTATATGATGCAACCAGAAGTTTTTGCCAATCCTAAAGGTGCTAACAAAATGTGCAAGCTCCAGCAATCCATCTATGGACTGGTGCAAGCATCTCAGAGTTGGAATATACGCTTTGATAAGTTGATCAAAGCATATAGTTTTTGTACAGACTTACGGTGAAGCCTGTATTTACAAGAAAGTGAGTGGGAGCACTACAACATTTCTGATAAGTATATGTGAATGACATATTGTTGATCGGAAATAATGTAGAATTATCCTACAAAGCATAAAGGAGTGTTTGAAAGGAGTTCTTTAAAAGAAAGACCTCAGTAAAGCTACTTACATATTCAGAATCAAGATCTATTGAGATAGATCAAGACACTTGATAAGATTTTCAATGAGTACATACCTTGACAAGATTTTGAAGTAGTTCAAAATGGAACAGTCAAAGAAAGAGTTCTTGCCTGTGTTGCAAAGGTATTAAATTGAGTAAGACTCAAATCCCGACCACGGCAGAAAATAGAAAGAGAATGAAATGTCATTCCCTATGCCTCAGTCATAGGTTCTATAAAGTATGGTATGCTGTGAACCAGACCTATTGTATACCTTACTCTGAGTTTGACAAAGGAATACAATTTTGATCTAAGAGTAGATCACTGGACAGCAGTCAAGAATATCCTTAGTGAGGACTAAGGAGATGTTTCTCGATTATGGAGGTGATAAAAGAGCCCGTCGTAAAAAGTTACAACGATGCAAGCTTTTACACCAATCCAGATGACTCTAAGTCTCAATCTGGATACATATTGAAAGTGGGAGCAATTAGCTAGAGTAGCTCCATGTAGAGCATTGTGGACATAGAATATTAGCAAAATACATACGGCTCTGAATGTGACAAGACCCGTTGACTAAGCTTCTCTCACGAGCAAAACATGATCACACCTTAGTACTCTTTGGGTGTTAATCACATAACGATGTGAACTAGATTATTGACTCTAGTAAACCCTTTGGGTGTTGGTCACATGACGATGTGGACTATGGGTGTTAATCATATACAGATATGAATATTGGTGTTAAATCACATGGAGATGTGAACTAGATTATTGACTCTAGTGCAAGTGGGAGACTGAAGGAAATATGCCCTAGAGGCAATAATAAAGTTATTATTTATTTCCTTATTTCATGATAAATGTTTATTATTCATGCTAGAATTGTATTAACCGGAAACATAATACATGTGTGAATACATAGACAAACATAGTGTCACTAGTATGCCTCTACTTGACTAGCTCGTTAATCAAAGATGGTTAAGTTTCCTAACCATAGACATGAGTTGTCATTTGATTGACGGGATCACATCATTAGAAGAATGATGTGATTGACATGACCCATTCCGTTAGCCTAGCACTTGATCGTTTAGTATGTTGCTATTGCTTTCTTCATGACTTATACATGTTCCTGTAACTATGAGATTATGCAACTCCCATTTACCGGAGGAACACTTTGGGTGCTACCAAACGTCACAACGTAACTGCGTGATTATAAAGGAGTACTACAGGTGTCTCCAAAGGTACATGTTGGGTTGGCGTATTTTGAGATTAGGTTTTGTCACTCCGATTGTCGGAGAGGTATCTCTGGGCCCTCTCGGTAATACACATCACTATGAGCCTTGCAAGCAATGTAGCTAATGAGTTAGTTACGGAATGATGCATTACGTAACGAGTAAAGAGACTTGCCGGTAACGAGATTGAACTAGGTATTGGATACCGACGATCGAATCTCGGGCAAGTAACATACCGATGACAAAGCGAACAACGTATGTTGTTATGCGGTTTGACCGATAAAGATCTTCGTAGAATATGTAGGAACCAATATGGGCATCCAGGTTCCGTTATTGGTTATTGACCGAGAATAGTTCTAGGTCATGTCTACATAGTTCTCGAACCCGTAGGGTCCGCACGCTTAACATTTCGATGACAATTTTATTATGAGTTTATAAGTTTTTATGTACCGAAGTTTGTTCGGAGTCCCGGATGTGATCACGGACATGAAAAGGAGTCTCAAAATGGTCGAGACATAAATATTGATATATTGGACGACTATATTCGGACACCGGAGGTGTTCCGGACGTTTTGGAGAAAACCGAAGTGCCGGAGGGTTACCGGAACCCCCCCGGGAGAGATAATGGGCCATATGGGCCTTAGTGGAAAGAGAGAGGGGCGGCCAGCATGGGCCGCGTGCCCCCTCCCCCTCTGGTCTGAATTGGACTAGGAGGGGGGGGGCGGCGCCCCCCTTCTCCCTCTCCCCCTTCCTTTCCCCCTCCTAGTAGGAGTAGGAAAGGGGGAGTCCTACTCCTACTAGGAGGAGGACTCCTCCTCCTGGCGCGCCCTCTAGGGCCGGCCGGCCTCCCCCCTTGCTCCTTTATATCGGGGCGGGGCACCCTAGAATCTGAAGTTGATCTACGGATCGTTTCTTAGCCGTGTCGGTGCCCCCTCCACCGTATTCCACCTCATCATATCGTCGCGGAGTTTAGGCGAAGCCTGCGCCGTAGAACATCATCATCGCCACCACGCCGTCGTGCTGACGGAACTCATCCCCAAAGCTTTGCTGGATCGGAGCCCGGGGATCGTCATCGAGCTGAACGTGTGCTGAACTCGGAGGTGCCGTACGTTCGGTGCTTGGATCGGTCGGATCGTGAAGACGTCGACTACATCAATCTGCGTTGTCATAACGCTTCGCTTACGGTCTCACGAGGGTGCGTGGACAATACTCTCCCCTCTCGTTGCTATGCCATCACCATGATCTTGCGTGTGCGTAGGAATTTTTTTTGAAATTACTATGTTCCCCAACAATTTTTTCATATTATCTCCATATGTCATGTCCCATTGGACCAAGTATATGTCCATTATGCATGATTTTCAGTTTTTACTCTTTTCATTATGAGAATTGCATAGTTTTTAGTTCATTTTAGTTTTTATTAGTTCCCTATGTTTTGTTGTCTACATGTGTTTTGGAGCAACCATGGGCCAAGCATGATGCAAAGGCCAAAGATGGGTTCAATACGAAGGACTTCCAGGCACCAGCCTTAGGCATTTGGAGTATCGAAAACAACATTTTTCCAAAGTGCTCAAAATGAAGATCTAATATGTACCACAAGTGCATCTACATCGTTCATGCGATTCCAACAAGCTCAAGAACGTCAAATCAGAGTTCGTATGATGAAGTTGTGACCAAATTGTTGGAAATATGAGCAATTTACCATATGATTTTATTAACGAAAATACTAGACAAAGCATGACTAAAATAGCAGAGATGAAGCAAGTCATGCGATTTGAAAGAGAGAAGGTAAATAACATATGCAAATATGAACTAGAACCGAACATCTCTAGAGCAGACAGTAGAGCAAGTTGCATATATGAAGTAGAGCCTAACATATCTAGGGCAAACACTAGAACAAGGAACTGTGGCAGGACCTCTAGCAGGAAAAACAAGAACACGTACGGGACAGCAGCAGGAGAAGAAGCACTGGACTTGGGGTCCACATCCTCGGTAGCCATGTCGTCGAAGAGGTTGTCGACGTCGGGGAAGAAGTCGTCGTTAGGGAAGTGGTCATCGGTCTCCGTGATGAACCGGTCAGTAGTCGCACAGAGAACTCCCCAAAAAGCTTATCACCCTTCTCCTATACAGGACTCAAAGAGGTGCGGTTTCAGAGGCCTACTATCCCGACCTGCAGTGCACGCTGCAAGCCGGGATGAGGAAGATCGTAGCAGGAGTGCAGTGCTCAGGAACCGGTGGCGAGAGGAAGAAATAGTTCTGGTGCGCCTCTTTGAGAGGAGCGACCTACCTTTTATAGGCGCAAGAAAAGGAGGCGAGAGGGCAGCGACGGGAGGCGAAACAAAGAGAGGGAGACAAAACGAGCAGACTTTAGCCGAAGACGCGAGCCTTTCGAATTCAGTGTCCACTACAGAGAAACGTTTCAGCTCCCTATGACCTTTCGTCCCGTAGTGCGTGGAAAAAATTTAGACATCGGCTCGGCTCATTCCTGCAACCCGCGACGCATCGTGACGAGGCATGGCGTGGCAAGGCGGGCGGCGGAGGAGGAGCGCGCGTGGATGTCCCTCTTGTTCTCATCCTCATACATGTGGAGAAAGAACCTCCCTTATAAAGAGGTCCAACTCCCTCTAAACTAGCAATGTGGGACTATACTTTTAGTTCCACCTCTTGCCTTGCACGAATGGGCTGCGTGGGCCTCTAGGATTTATTAGGAATTTCTGAAAATATGATTGGGCTAGGCCCAAAATAGACAAAATTACAGCAGTCTCCCACCAGATCCCAGAGGCACACAAAATTTGCCTATGGTTCCAAAACACTATTTTATATATCGGTACTGCAGTGGAGACTGTTAAGTTGAACTTCCACCTAGAACTCTATGCTACACTAGTAAGCAACTTGAACAGTGGACTAGGCCTTGAACTGCAAGTTTTCTGCTAATCTAGCTTCACACAAAGCCTTGACCGATACTGGGCTACCATGGGTCTTCCCCGTGGGTGGAGCTTATGCATTATACTCCGAGACCTTTCATGAGTTTACTAGAGAGAACCCTACTCTCATAGATTGCGACGTCTAAAAATCAGACTCATATAGGTGTGTTCTTCAAAAGATGTTCTTCAGGACAACATCTCTGCTTCAAAGAGCCATTTAGAACACATTAAGACATGCATCAACCTGCCATGCAGATTTAGGAGAGTATTGCATCTTCAT
The DNA here is from genome assembly GCA_021437245.1 of Aegilops speltoides. Taxonomy (NCBI): domain Eukaryota; kingdom Viridiplantae; phylum Streptophyta; class Magnoliopsida; order Poales; family Poaceae; genus Aegilops; species Aegilops speltoides. Next base: position 92,667,506 of record CM038147.1, on the reverse strand, counting down.
GGAGTGGTATTGTTAACAATAAGGATACTCTCCTCTCAGTTGACCAACAGCTTGTCTTTCACATCTAATTCATGGGATCTCTGATCACAAAGAATAGGTTACCACTGTGAACAATTCATATTGTGGGTCTCATACCCATCTCCCTCGATGCACTATCTATCACATTACGTGATAGACCCTTAGTAAAAGGATCTGCCAGATTTTTAGACGTTTGGATATAATCCAATGCAATAACTCCGGAGTTTCTCATTTTTCTGACAGACTTTAACCTTCTCTGAACGTGTCTTGATGACTTCATGTTATCCTTTGAGTTGCTCACTTTCGTGATCATAGTTTGATTGTCGTAGTTCATAAGGATACCCGGTATAGCTTTCTCAACAACCGGCAAGTCATTCAAGAGCCGACGAAGCCAATCTGCTTCGACCGTAGCTGTATCCAGTGCCATGAGTTCTGCTTCCATTGTTGACCTTGTTAAGATGGTTTGCTTGCAAGACTTCCAAGAAACAGCGCCACCTCCATGAGTGAATACATATCCGCTCGTGGACTTTATCTCATCAGCATCTGAGATCCAGTTTGAGTCACTATACCCTTCAAGCACCTTTGGGTACCCAGTGTAGTGAATTCCATAATTTGCAGTGCCTTTCAAGTAAAGCAAAACTCTCTCTAGAGCTTTTCAATGCACATCTCCTGGTTTTGAGACAAACCGGCTTAGTTTGCTAACAGCAAAAGAGATGTCAAGTCTTGTAGCACTGGTTAAATACATAAGCGAGCCAATAATATGAGAATATTTCAATTGGTCTCTAGCAATTCTTCGATTCTTTTGAAGCAACACACTGGCATCATATGGTGTTGGAGAGGGCCTGCAGTCACTATAACCAAAGCGACTCAAGATCTTTTCCATATAGTAAGATTGAAGCAATGTAATCCGACCATCATTGTCTCTCAACAACTTGATGTTCAGAATGACATCAGCCACTCCTAAATCTTTCATCTCAAAACAACGAGATAGGAAATCCTTGACCTCCTTAATAACCTTCAGATTTGTTCCGAAAATCAGTATGTCATCAACACACAAACAAAGGATAACTCCCTCGCCCCAACCATGGTGATAGTACACACATTTATCAGCTTCGTTTACAACAAAGCCTGCATCTATTAAAGTTCTTTCAAACTTCTCATGCCACTGCTTGGGTGCTTGCTTAAGTCCATACAAAGACTTCAACAAATTGCACACTTTTCCTTACTGACCATCCACTACAAACACATCTGGTTGTTCCATGTAAATTTCCTCAGCCAACTCTCCATTTAGGAAAGCAGTCTTAACATCCATTTGATGAACGAGAAGACTATGTGAGGCTGCTAGAGAAAGTAGTACTCGAATAGTGGTTAGTCGAGCCACAGGTGAGTAAGTATCAAAGAAGTCTTCACCTTCCTTTTGAGTATAACCCTTAGCCATTAGTCGTGCCTTGTACTTTCCGATAGTACCGTCAGGCCTAAGCTTCTTCTTGAATACCCATTTGCACCCTATAGGTTTGCACCCATAAGGATGATCAGTTATCTCCCAAGTTTCATTTGCCAAGATGGAATCCATCTCACTACGGACCGCTTCCTTCCAGTAGTCAGCATCTTCATATGCATAGGCCTCTGAAATAGAACTGAGAGTGTCATCTATGACATACACAAGAAAATCATCACCAAAGGACTTTGCAGTCCTCTATCTCTTGCTCCTAGTGGGAACTTCATTGTTCTCCTCCACGGGATTTTCAAAGTGTTCCATCGAAATGGTAGGTTCCGTAATTGTAATTGGTTCCTGATTTGATGAACTAGGCATCTCCTGATTAGATGAGGTAGCCATATCCTTCATGGGAAAGATATCTTCAAAGAAAGTCGCATCATTCGACTCCATGATCGTACCGACATGCATGTCAGGTACCTCAGATTTTACAACCAAGAATCTATAACCAATGCTATGAAAAGCATATCCCAAGAAAACACAATCCACAGTTTTTGGTCCCAGCTTCTGCTTCTTTGGAATTGGCACATTGACTTTCGCCAAACAACCCCAGGTTCGTAGATAAGAGAGCTTAAACCTTTTCTTATCCCATTTCTCGAATGGAGTTATCTCTTTGTTCTTTGTGGGAACTCGATTTAGGACATGACATGCAGTCAATATCGCCTCCCCCACCATGCCTTGGAGAGACCCAATGTGTCTAACATGGCGTTAACCAAATCAGTTAGAGTACGGTTCTTTCTTTCGGCCACCCCATTTGACTGAGGTGAATAGGGAGGCGTCCTCTTATGGATTATACCATGTTGCGCACAAAAAGAATCAAGTTCATTTGAGAAATACTCTCCACCATGATCGGACCTAAGCCTCTTGATCTTTCGATCAAGTTGGTTTTCCGCTTCAGCTTTATAGATCTTGAAGTAGTTGAAAGCATTATCCTTAAATTTCAGAAGATACACATGGCAGTATCTAGTGGAGTCATCAATCAACGTCATAAAATACTTCTTTCCACCTTTTGTCAAAACACCATTCATTTCACATAGATCTGAATGTATGAGCTCTGGTGGTGCAAGATTTCTCGTTTCCACAGTCACATGAGCCTTACGAGGTTGCTTAAATTGCACACACACTTGACACTTGATCCCTTGATAGTGGTGAACTAGGGATTAAGTTTAACTTCGCTAGTCGTGACATGCAACCAAAGTTAATATGATAGAGACGTGAATGCCACACATTTGATTCACTATTGTTGCAAACATGATTAACAACTTTATTGCAAACGTCTGATAAGGATAAATGAAACAGACCTCCTGACTCATAGCCTTTACCAACAAAGGTTCCATACTTGAAAATTACAAATTTATTTGACTCAAATTCAAGCTTGTAGCCATCTCTACACAGAAGAGATCCGCTAAGAAGATTTTTATTAACGGAGGGAACACAATGCACGTTCTTCAGCCGCACGATCTTCCCCGAAGTAAACTTCAGATCGACCGTGCCAACACCACGAACAGAAGCACTTGAACCGTTGCCCATTAGCACGGTGGAAGTCCCTACGATCTGATAAGATGAAAACATGGAAATATCACCGCATTCATGCACATTAGCACCCGTGTCAATTAACCAATCAGGAGAATGACATACTGAAAGAATAGTGGGAAATATACCATACCCAGCACCCTTCATGTCAGTGTCTCCAATGATAACATTAGCGGTCTTGCCGCCTTTCCCAAGATGACGCTTGTCATAGCGATTAGGGCAACTAGGAGCCCAATGATCAGGATCTCCACAAACATGACAAACACCTTTCTTCTTGTCATTCTTCTTCTTGAAGTTCGTGTGCTGTACAACCTTGTTCTTCCCATCAAACTTTGCTTTACCATCAAACTTGCCCTTGTTCTTGAACTTGTGGGGCTGGAAGTTTTCTTCTGTACCATACTGGCACTAGAACCTCCCTCAATACCTCGAGCACGGTTGTCCTTTGCTCTCGCCTTTTCTTCCACATCAAGAGTACCAATGAGATCTGGAACGGAAAACTCCTATCTCTTATGCTTCAGTAAGGTAGCAAAGTTCCTCCACGTGGGAGGAAGCTTAGTGATGATACCTCCAGCAATAAACTTGTCCGGTAGGATACAGTTGAAGTGCTCAAGTTCTCTAGCAAATGACTGTATCTCATGGGCTTGCTCAACCATGGAGCGCTCTTCAGTCATCCTGTAATCATAGAATTGCTCTATGATGTACAGTTCAGTGCCAGCATCTGAGACCCCAAACTTGGCCTCGAGTGTGTCCCACATATCTTTTCTATTATCAATTGACGCATAAGCATCAACTATGTTCTCACCAAGAACACTCAAAAGAGCAGCCTTAAACAGAGTATCAATTTTCTGAAAAGCTTGTGCCTATTGAGCATCCTGCTCTCCTTCAGGTTTGCCAAGAGTGGCGTCATAGCAGCTCATGGTTTGAAACCTTAGAACGGCTCTCACGCGCCACCTCTTATAGTGGATATATGAGCAATTTACTATAATAAGTTTTTTGGATTGTTGGAAATATGAGCAATTTACCATATGATTTGATTAATGTAAATACTAGATAAAGCATGACTAAAATAGCAGAGATAAAGCAAGTCATGCGATCTGATAGAGAGAAGGTAAATAACATCTGCAAATATGAACTAGAACCGAACATCTCTAGAGCAGACATTAGAGCAAGTTGCATATATGAAGTAGAGCCTAACATATCTAGAGAAAACACTAGAACAAGGAACTGTGGCAGGACCTCTAATAGGAAAAAACAAGAACACGTACATAAGGGACAGCAGCAGGAGCAGAAGCACTGGACTTGGGGTCCACATCCTCGGTAGCCATGTCGTCGAAGAGGTTGTCGACGTCGGGGAAGAAGTCGAGCGCTCCCCAAAAACCTTATCACCCTCTCCCGTACAGGACCCAAAGAGGTGCGGTTTCGGAGACCTACTGTCCCGACCTGCGGTGCACACCGCAAGCCGGGATGTGGAAGATCGTAGCAGCATCGTAGTGCTCTGGAACCAGTGGCGAGACGAAGAAATAGTTCTGGTGCGTCTCTTTGAGAGGAGCGACCTCCCTTTTATAGGCGTAAGAGAAGGAGGCGAGAGGGCAGCGGTGGGAGGCAAAACGAATAGACTTCAGCCGAAGAGGCGAGCCGTTCGGATTCAGTGTCCACTACAGAAAAACGTTTCTGCTCCCGCGTGACCTTTCGTCCCGTAGTGCGTGGCAAAATTTAGACATCGGCTCAGCTCATTCCCGCAACCCGCGGTGCGTCGTGGCATGGCGTGGCGAGGCAGGCAGCGGAGGAGGAGCGTGCATGGATGTCCCTCTTGTTCTCATCCTCATACATGTGGTGAAAGAAACTCCCTTATAAAGAGGTCCAACTGCCCCTAAACTAGCAATGTGGGACTAAACTTTTAGTTCCACCTCTTGCCTTGCACGAATGGGCCGCGTGGGCCTCTAGGATTTATTAGGAATTTCTGAAACTGCGATTGGGCTAGGCCCAAAATAGACAAAATTCCAACAGAAATTACCAAAGGGTCCAGAGCCAAAGACAACGGTCGGACCACACCCTGAAAAGCCCAAAATCACCCAAATCATATGCGATTCTTCGTGGGTTTTTCCCTGTTTGTTCCTACTGCTTCCTTGGCCACAAGGGGGGGTATTGGGATTGGATTTAACTCATCTAGGGCCCTTGGATCAAAGTGGAGGGTCTACATCACGGAGGAGACCCGAGGAGGCCGGCTATATAATCTCCATCAATCCTGGCCGCTGGCCATCATACATTATCACCTACAGCCATCTCCATTGCTGGTCCAAAACTACCTCCATGGAAGAAGGGCCAAGACAAGAAGAAGGAATAGGAGGCTCCGCCACCACGCACACCGGCCTTTGGGCAGGTGCCATCTCCATCACCGTCATCGCCACCAGTGCCGTCTCCATTACAACCATCTCCAGCAGCCCCGCCATACTCCTCTTCTTCACCGACATGGTGTCGGCTTGTATCATCCTTCTCCTCTATGTAATCATTTTACTTGCTTCAGTAGTTGTATTAATTCTTGACGATTTGGATGAACCCTTGCATGCATGACTAGAACTTAATGCCTATGAGCAATCTGATCATCTTCTTTATATGTGGTGTGTTGATTTCTCATGGTGTCGTGAAGAGACCACACTCAACATTAGCACCTTGTGGGTTTGAGGGAATTATTATTGGTGTCACGATGGGATCTCAGAGGTTTGTAGTTATGGTGCTTATCTTCCTCCTTCCCCCATTGCAATATGGAGTAATGAAGAACCCGAAAGACTTATCTCGTGTTATGGGGAAAACCTTAATCACTGTTGTGAAAACTAGAGTGAGGAAACAACGATGGTGGCACGCGTGATACTGACTGTAACATGTAGGTGGCATTTGGAGTGGGCATTTGGAGCCTTGAAAAATATATTTAAGATCCTTGATCAGAAAGCATTCCACCCTTTCCTCACCTAAGTTAGGCTTGTTTTTGCATGTTGCATTCTCCATAACTGGATCCTAGAATGGGGTCGTGATGAGCTTGTGCCGGAGGAGGAAGATGTGACGGTTGCTGATGTTGATGACTTCGGCATGGTGTGGAGGCACATGACAATTAAGCTTGAAAGAGCAAAAGGTTGGAATGGGCCGAGGCAATGTGGGCAAACAAAGGTAACCCAAGGATCTGAAGAAAAAAAGCAGCAACAAGGGTAGAAGCAGCAGCAAAAGAAGACGAGGATGGACTTCCCCCTAGTTCGGCATCGATGAACTTTCCCCTATTGCCATATGATTGTTAATTTGTACTACAATTTGTTAGCAATTGGGATGGACTACTGCTACGTCTCGAGCTAGCGTTGGTTTTCCCCGAAGAGGAGGGGGTGATGCAGCACAGTAGCGTAAGTATTTCCCTCAGTTTTTGAGAACCAAGGTATCAATCCAGTAGGAGGTCACGCGCAAGTCCCTCGTACCTGCACAAAACGATAGCAACTCGCAACCAACGCTTAGGGGTTGTCAATCCCTTCACGGTCACTTACGAGAGTGAGATCTGATAGAGATAATATTTTGGTATTTTTGGTATAAAGATGCAAAGTAAAAAGTAAAAGCAAAACAAGTAAAATAAAGTAATGGAGATTGATATGATGAGAATAGACTCGGGGGGCCATAGGTTTCACTAGTGGCTTCTCTCAAGAGCATAAGTATTCTACGGTGGGTGAACAAATTACTGTTGAGCAATTGACAGAATTGAGCATAGTTATGAGTATATCTAGGCAATGATCATGTATATAGGCATCACGTCCATGACAAGTAGATCGAAACGATTCTGCATCTACTACTATTACTCCACTCATCGACCGCTATCCAGCATGCATCTAGAGTATTAAGTTAAAAACAGAGTAACGCCTTAAGCAAGATGACATGATGTAGAGGGATAAATTCATGCAATATGATAAAAAACCCATCTTGTTATCCTCGATGGCAACAATACAATACGTGCCTTGCAACTCCTTCTGTCACTGAGTAAGGACACCACAAGATTGAACCCAAAGCCATGCACTTCTCCCATTGCAAGAACTACCAATCTAGTTGGCCAAACCAAACGGATAATTCGAAGAGACTTGCAAAGATAACTCAATCATACATAAAAGAATTCAGAGAAGAATCAAATATTTTCCATAGATAATACTGGATCATAAACCCACGATTCATCGGTCTCAACAAACACACCGCAAAAAGAAGATTACATTGAATAGATCTCCACGAGAGAGGGGGAGAACATTGTATTGAGATCCAAAAAGAGAGAAGAAGCCATCTAGCTACTAGCTATGGACCCGAAGGTCGAGTAAACTACTCACACTTCATTGGAGGGGCAATGGTGTTGATGTAGAAGCCCTCCATGGTGGATGCCCTCTCCGTGAAGCTCCTAACAGGCCCCAAGACAGGATCTCGTGGATACATGAAGTTGCGGCGGTGGAATTAGGTTTTGGCTCCGTCTCTAGTCTAATGGGGTGCGTGGGTATATATAGGAGGAAGGAGCACGTCGGTGGAGCTCAGGGGCCCACGAGGCGGGGCGCGCCAGGGAGGGTGCGCCCACCTCGTGACCGCCTTGTGGCTTTCTTGACGGAGGGTCCAAGTCTCCTGGATCTTATCTGATGAGAAAATCACGTTCCCGAAGGCTTCATTCCGTTTGGACTCCGTTTGATATTCCGTTTCTTTGAAATACTGAAATAGGCAAAAAAACGACAATTCTGGGTTGGGCCTCCGGTTAATAGGTTAGTCCCAAAAATAATATAAAAGTGGAAAATAAAGCCTAATATAGTCCAAAACAGTAGATAAAGTAGCATGGAGCAATCAAAAATTATAGATACGTTGGAGACGTATCAGGCATCCCCAAGCTTAATTCCTGCTCGTCCTCGAGTAGGTAAGTGATAAAAAGAGAATTTTTGATGCGGAGTGATACTTTGGCATAATTTCAATTTAAATCTTCTTAATCATGGTATGAATATTCAGATCCGAAAGGTTCTAGACAAAAGTTCATATTGACATAAAAATAATAATACTTCAAGCATACTAATCAAAGCAATTATGTCATCTCAAAATATCATGGCCAAAGAAAGTTCATCCCTACAAAATCATATAGTTAGGCTATGCTTCATTTTCATCACACAAAGATGTTCCCAACTTCTATACCCCCGATGACAAGCCAAGCAATTGTTTCATACTCAAATAATCTCAAACTTTTTCAACCTTCACGCAATACATGAGCGCGAGCCATGGACATAGCACTATGGGTGGTATAGAATATGATGATGGGGGTTGTGTGGAGAAGACAAAAAAGGAGAAAATCTCACATAACCGAGGCTAATCAATGAGCTATGGAGATGCCCATCGATTGATGTTAATGCAAGGAGTAGGGATTGCCATGCAACGGATGCACTAGAGCTAAGAATGCTCAACAAAAGAAAACTAGTGGGTGTGCATCCAACTTGCTTGCTCATGAAGACCTAGGGCATTTTGAGGAAGCCCATCGTTGGAATATACAAGCCAAGTTCTATAATGAAAAATTCCCACTAGTATGAACAAGACAACTTATGAGACTCACTATATGAAAATCATGGTGCTACTTTGAAGCACAACATATGAGACTCACTACATGAAAAACAAGGTGCTACTTTGAAGCACAATATATGAAACTCACTACATGAAAAACAAGGTGCTACTTTGAAGCACAAGTGTGGAAAAAGAGATAGTAGCATTGCCCTTTTTTTGGGCCTTTCTTTTTTTTCTTTTTGGCCTTTCTCTTTTTTTTGATTGGGCAACGCTCTAATAATGATGATCATCACACTTCCATTGATTACAACATAATGATTACAACTCTATACTAGAACTTAGTATGACTCTATATGAATGCCTCCGGCGGTCTACCGGGATGGTGCAATGAATCAAGAGTGACATGTATGAAAAATAATGCATGGTGGCTTTGCCACAAATACGATGTCAACTACATGATCACGCAATGGCAATATGACAAAAGTAATGTATGTCATGATGATGATGGTGGAAGTTGCATGGCAATATATCTTGGAATGGCTGTGGAAATGCCATAATAGGTAGGTATGGTGGCTGTTTTGAGGAAGATATAAGGAGGTTTATGTGTGATAGAGCGTGTCGTATCACGGGTTTGGATGCACCGCTAAGTTTGCACCAACTCTCAAGGTGAGAAAGGGCAATGCACGGCATCAAGAGGCTAGCAAAGGCGGAAAGGTGAGAGTGCGATAATCCATGGACTCAACATTAGTCAAAAGAACTCATATACTTATTGCAAAAAATTAGAAGTCATCAAAAATCAAGTACTACACGCATGCTCCTAGGGGGATAGATTGGTAGGAAAAGACCATCGCTCGTCCCCGACTGCCACTCATAAGGATGCACAAGCCAGGTACACTTCATGTTTCAAATTTGTTACACAACTTTAACCATACGTGCATGCTACGGGATTTACTAACTTCGACACAAGTATTTCTCAAATTCATAATCACCCAACTAGCATGACTTTGATATTATCACCTCCATATCTCAAAACAATTATCAAGCATCAAACTTATCTTAGTATTCAACGCACTCAAAAGAAAGTTTCACATATCTTGAATACCAAGTATATTAACATTAAGCAAATTACCATGCTATTAACGACTCTCAAAATAATCTAAGTGAAGCATGATAGATCAAGTTTCTTTAAAACAAATCCACCACCGTGCTCTAAAAGATCTAAGTGAAGCACTAGAGCAAAAATTATCACGCTCAAAAGATATAAGTGAAGCACTATGAGCAAAACTATCGAGCTCAAAAGATATAAGTGAAGCACATAGAGTATTCTAACAAATTCCAAATCATATATGGCTCTCTCAAAAGGTGTGTACAGCAAGGATGATTGTGGTAGACTAACAAGCAAAGACACAAATAATACAAGACGCTCCAAGCAAAACACATATCATGTGGTGAATAAAAATATAGCTCCAAGTAAATTACAGATGGAAGTGGACGAAAGAGGGGATGCCTTCCGGGTCATCCCCAAGCTTTCACTTTTTGGTGTCCTTGGATTATCTTGGGGGTGCCATGGGCATCCCCAAGCTTAGGCTCTTGCCACTCCTTGTTCCATAATCCATCAAAAGAATTCACCCAAAACTTGAAAACTTCACAACACAAAACTCAATAGAAATCTCGTGAGCTCCGTTAGAGAAAGAAAACAAAAGACTACTTTAAGGTACTGTAATTAACTAATTCTTTATTTATATTGGTTAAACCTACTGTATTCCAACTTCTCTATGGATCATAAACTATTTTACTAGCCATAGATTCACCAAAATAAGCAAACAACACACGAAAAACAGAATCTGTCAAAAACAGAACGGTCTGTAGTAATATGTAAATAACGCAAACTTATGGAACTCTAAAAACTCTACCAAAATAGGAAGTCCTGGACAATTTGTTTATTGATCAGCATCAGAAAGAATCAACGCAAAAGCACGTTCCTGTGATTTATCATAGCTAAATTCGTGTGCGCAAAGTTTCTGTTTTTCAGCATAATCAAATCAACTATCATCGTAGGTTATCCTATAGGTCTTACTTGGCACAAACACTAATTAAAACATAAAACCACATCTAAACAGAAGGTAGATGGATTATTTATTCCTAAACATAAGCAAGAACAAAAAACACAAAATAAAATTGGGTTGCCTGCCAACAAGCGCTATCGTTTAACGCCCCTAGCTAGGCATAAAAGCAAGGATAGATCTAGATATTGCCATCTTTGGTAGGCAATCCATAAGTGGCTCTCATGATAGTTTCATAAGGTAATTTTATTTTCTTTCTAGGAAAGTGTTCCATGCCCTTCTTTAAGGGAAATTGGAATTTAATATTCCCTTCCTTCATATCAATAATTGCGCCAATCGTTCTAAGGAAAGGTCTACCAAGAATAATAGGACATGAAGGATTGCAATCTATATCAAGAACGATAAAATCTATGGGCACATAATTCCTATTTGCAACAATAAGAACATCATTAATTCTTCCCATAGGCTTTTTAATAGTGGAATCCGCAAGATGCAAGTTTAGAGAGCAATCATCAAAGTCACGGGAATCTAGCAAATCACACAAAGCTTTGGGGATAGTAGAGACACTAGCACCCAAATCACACAAAGCATGAAACTCATAATCTTTGATTTTAATTTTAATTGTAGGTTCCCACTCATCATGGAGTTTTCTAGGGATAGAAACTTTCAACTCAAGCTTTTCTTCATAAGATTGCATCAAAGCATCAACAATGTGTTCGGTAAAGGCCTTATTTTGACTATAAGCATGAGGAGATTCTAGCATGGATTGCAACAAGGAAATACAACCAATAAAAGAGCAATTTTCATAATTAAATTCCTTGAGATCTAAAATAGTGGGTTTAGCAATATCTAGATTTTTATTTCTTTCAATCCCACTTTTATCAATTTCATCATCAAGATCTAAAAACTCGGAATTCTTAGAACGCCTTCTAGGTAAAGGAAGATCATAATCAGATTCATCAAGATTCATATTGCAAAACAAAGATTTAATAGGGGACACATCAATAACTTTTAGATCTTCATCTTGATTTTCATTAGACTTAGAAGAACACGCTTTAATAAAGGCATCTTTGTAAGCACGCATCCTAGCGGTTCTTTCTTTGCACTCATCAATGGAAATTCTCATAGCTTTGAGAGACTCATTGATATCATGATTAGGAGGAATATATCTAAGCTTTAAAGAATCAACCTCAAGAGAAATTCTATCAATGTTCCTAGCCAAATCATCAACTTTAAGCAATTTCTCTTCAAGCAAAGCATTAAAATTCTTTTGTGAATTCATAAACTCCTTAACACTACTCTCAAATTCAGAGGGCATCTTATTAAAATTTCCATAGGAGTTGTTGTAGGAATTTCCATAATTATTAGAAGGATTACTAGGATAAGGCCTAGAATTAAAATTCCCTCTATATGCGTTGTTACCAAAATTATTCCTACCAACAAAATTTACATCCATAGATTCATTATTATTCTCAAGCAAAGTAGATAAAGGCATATTATTGGGATCAGAAGAAACACTCTTAACAAATAAATTCCTAAGTTCATCCATCTTTTCACTCAAAACATTGATTTCTTCTATAGCATGCACTTTTTTATTAGTAGATCTTTCAGTATGCCATTGAGAGTAATTGACCATAATATTATCTAGGAGTTTAGTAGCATCTCCTAAAGTGATTTTCATAAAAGTGCCTCCTGCGGCCGAATCTAAAATATTTCTAGAAGCAAAATTCAATCCAGCATAAAAATTTTGTATAATCATCCATAAGTTCAAACCATGAGTAGGACAATTACGTAGCATTAATTTCATTCTCTCCCAAGCTTGTGCAACATGTTCATGATCAAGTTGCTTAAAATTCATAATATCGTTTCTAAGAGAGATAATCTTAGCTGGAGGAAAAATAATTAGAGATAAAAGCATCTTTGCACTTGTTCCAAGAATCAATACTATTTTTAGGCAAAGATGAAAACCACGCTTTAGCACGATCTCTAAGCGAAAAAGAAAATAGCTTCAATTTAATGACATCATTATCGACATCCTTTTTCTTTTGCATGTGACATAAATCAACAAAGCCATTCAGATGAGTAGCGACATCTTCACTAGGAAGGCCGGCAAATTGATCTTTCATAACAAGATTCAACAAAGCAGTATTGATTTCACAAGATTTAGTATTGGCAAGAGGAGCAATCGGAGTGCTAAGGAAATCATTGTTATTGGTATTGGTGAAGTCACACAATTTGGTAGCATCTTGAGCCATCACGACAAGCAAGCAAACTAACACACGAGCAAACAAAGGCAAACGATAAAAAGGCAACGGAAAGAGAGGAGGAGATTGGGAAAGAGAGGACGAATAAAACGGCAAGGGTGAAGTGGGGGAGAGGAAAACGAGAGGCAAATGGCAAATAATGTAATGCGAGAGATAGGGATTGTGATGGGTACTTGGTATGTTGACTTTTGCGTAGGCCTCCCCGGCAACGGCGCCAGAAATCCTTCTTGCTACGTCTCGAGCTAGCGTTGGTTTTCCCCGAAGAGGAGGGGGTGATGCAGCACAGTAGCGTAAGTATTTCCCTCAGTTTTTGAGAACCAAGGTATCAATCTAGTAGGAGATCACGCGCAAGTCCCTCGTACCTGCACAAAACGATAGCAACTCGCAACCAACGCTTAGGGGTTGTCAATCCCTTCACGGTCACTTACGAGAGTGAGATCTGATAGAGATAATATTTTTTGTATTTTTGGTACAAAGATGCAAAGTAAAAAGTAAAAGCAAAACAAGTAAAATAAAGTAATGGAGATTGATATGATGAGAATAGACCCGGGGGCCATAGGTTTCACTAGTGGCTTCTCTCAAGAGCATAAGTATTCTACGGTGGGTGAACAAATTACTGTTGAGCAATTGACAGAATTGAGCATAGTTATGAGTATATCTAGGCAATGATCATGTATATAGGCATCACGTCCGTGACAAGTAGATCAAACGATTCGCATCTACTACTATTACTCCACTCATCGACCGCTATCCAAAGATGCATCTAGAGTATTAAGTTAAAAAAGAGTAACGCCTTAAGCAAGATGACATGATGTAGAGGGATAAATTCATGCAATATGATAAAAAAAACCATCTTGTTATCCTCGATGGCAACAATACAATACGTGCCTTGCAACTCCTTTTGTCACTGAGTAAGGACACCGCAAGATTGAACCCAAAGCCATGCACTTCTCCCATTGCAAGAACTACCAATCTAGTTGGCCAAACCAAACGGATAATTCAAAGAGACTTGCAAAGATAACTCAATCATACATAAAAGAATTCAGAGAAGAATCAAATATTTTCCATAGATAATACTGGATCATAAACCCACGATTCATCGGTCTCAACAAACACACCGCAAAAAGAAGATTACATTGAATAGATCTCCACGAGAGAGGGGGAGAACATTGTATTGAGATCCAAAAAGAGAGAAGAAGCCATCTAGCTACTAGCTATGGACCCGAAGGTCAGAAGTAAACTACTCACACTTCATTGGAGGGGCTATGGTGTTGATGTAGAAGCCCTCCATGGTGGATGCCCTCTCCGGCGGAGCTCCGGAACAGGCCCCAAGACAGGATCTCGTGGATACATGAAGTTGCGGCGGTGGAATTAGGTTTTTGGCTCCGTCTCTAGTCTAATGGGGGTACGTAGGTATATATAGGAGGAAGGAGCACGTCGGTGGAGCTCCAAGGGGCCCACGAGGCAGGGGGCGCGCCAGGGGGGAGGGCGCGCCCTCCACCCTCGTGACCGCCTCGTGGCTTTCTTGACGGAGGGTCCAAGTCTCCTGGATCTTATCTGATGAGAAAATCACGTTCCCGAAGGTTTCATTCCGTTTGGACTCCGTTTGATATTCCGTTTCTTCGAAATACTGAAATAGGAAAAAAAAAAGCAATTCTGGGCTGGGCCTCCGGTTAATAGGTTAGTCCCAAAAATAATATAAAAGTGGAAAATAAAGCCCAATATAGTCCAAAATAGTAGATAAAGTAGCATGGAGCAATCAAAAATTATAGATACGTTGGAGACGTATCAACTACCATTTGACGGCAAGCTAGGACTAAAATGATTTTATTTCATACTACATATGTACTGTAATGTATGGTAAGTTCACCACTAGTGAGAAGGGGTCACCACAACATAGATCGTGCACAACCAAAACACATGTTCATAGAAATGAAGTACCTGTTATTTTAGTTGGCCATGTTCACAGAAATGAAGTACCTGATATTTTAGTTGGTGCGTGCGAGGTCTAGTCATTGTTATTTATTGTTCAAAAACTTGAATTGGTGTGGTCGCGGGGCTGAGGATGTAATGTAGTAGCGATGTCCTCATCACCTAGACACCCGGAGAGGATCCCCAACCCTAATTGCACCAGCATACCCCGACAAGGGCTCTATCGAACTCTCCCATACCGCCACACCAATGTGACCCTCCGCGCGGCCAATGGCACCGCCTCAGGCAAGTAGCCATGTTCCTCATTTGGCCCCCTTGAACAAATGTTTGTCGGCACTCTCAGGCTTAAGGTTGCCTCGAGCTCCTGCACCCGATGAACCCTGCATTGGGTGAGGATCGCCTGCTCACCTCTTGTTTGCTCCCGTCCTCGTTGTCTGAGAGACCTGCCAGTGACCAAAAGGGCCTCCCCAACGTCTGTTCCCTCTAGAGATAGATGTAAGCGGATCAGTGGTGGTGGTGCACTACTAGTGAAAATCTTATACACAGAAATTTAGCAGTAGCGCTGGTTAAAATGGGGCGCTAGTGCTACATAGCAGTAGCGCGTGCACGTGTACCGCGCTACAGATACTTGTGTAGTAGTAGCGCTTCTCCCTGGGAAAATCGCTACTACTAAAATTCCCACTACTAAGTCGATAGGCTACGAATAGTAGTAGCGGTCTTAGGAAAATCGCGCTACCGCTAAGATTATTGTAGCAGTGCGTTTCCCGTGAAAAGCGCTATTGCTAATGAAAATAAAATAAAATAAAAAACAAATAGAAAAATAAATGAAAATGAAATAAATAGAAAAAGGAGAAAGGAAAAAAATAAAATGTAAAGAAAAATAAAAGAAAAAGAAAATAAAGGAGAAAGGCATAGAGTAGCGTCTGTTCATAACAAACGCTATAGATAATATAGCAGCAGCGCGTTTTTTGGACCCCCGCTATAGAAAGGAAAAGGAAATAAGAAAAGAAAAGGAAAATAGATAGCTATAGCAGTAGCGCGTGTCGGAAAACACGCTATAGCTAACTTAGCTAGCGCGTTTTTCCTACCAGCGCTACCGCTACGTTTAACTTAACCCCCGCGCGGTTTCCCTCTCCCCCACTTCTCCCCAAACTCCCTCGCCCCACTTCGCCATCGCCCCACTTCGCCGTCATCTCCTTCCGACGTCGACGCCCCCGGAGCTACCAAAGCCGCACGCCGTCGACGCCACCGGAGCCGCGCGGCCTCATCAACACCACCAGAGCCACCCTTGATGCCCTGCTACGTCTTGAGCTTGCGTTTGTTTTCCTTGAAGAGGAAAGGGTGATTCAGCAAAGTAGCGTAAGTATTTCTCTCAGTTTTTGAGAATCAAGGTATCAATCCAGTAGGAGGCTCCTCAAAAGTCCCACGCACCTACAAAAACAAACAAAGAACTCGCAACCAACGCAATAAAGGGGTTGTTAATCCCTTCACGACCACTTGCGAAAGTGAGATCTGATAGAGATAATATGATAAGATAAATATATTTTTGGTATTTTATAATATAGATGCAAAAAGTAAAGATGCAAATAAAAGTAGATTGAAAGCTTATATGATAAAAGATAGACCCGGGGGCCATAGGTCTCACTAGTGGCTTCTCTCAAGATAGCATAAGTATTACGGTGGGTGAACAAATTACTGTCGAGCAATTGATAGAAAAGCGAATAATTATGAGATTATCTAGGCATGATCATGTATATAGGCATCACGTCTGTGACAAGTAGACCGACTCTGCCTGCATCTACTACTATTACTCCACACATCGACCGCTATCCGGGATGCATCTAGAGTATTAAGTTCATAAGAACAGAGTAACGCATTAAGAAAGATGACATGATGTAGAGGGATAAACTCATGCAATATGATATAAACCCCATTTTTTTATCCTCGATGGCAACAATACAATACGTGCCTTGCAACCCTTTCTGTCACTGGGTAAGGACACCGCAAGATTGAACCCAAAGCTAAGCATTTCTCCCATGGCAAGAAAGATCAATCTAGTAGGCCAAACCAAAGTGATAATTCGAAGAGACTTGCAAATATAACTCAATCATACATAAAAGAATTCAGAGAAGATTCAAATATTTCTCATAGATAAACTTGATCATAAACCCACAATTCATCTGATCTCGACAAACACACCGCAAAAAGAGTATACATCGAATAGATCTCCACAAGAGAGGGGGAGAATATTGTATTGAGATCCAAAAAGAGAGAAGAAGCCATCTAGCTAATAACTATGGACCCGAAGGTCTGTGGTAAACTACTCACAACTCATCGGAGGGGCTATGGTGTTGATGTAGAATCCTCCATGGTCGATTCCCCCTCGTGAGCGCCGAAAGGCTCCAAGATGGGTCTCACGGATCTGTAAGGTACTGATGGTGGAAATTGTTTTTCGTTGGCTCCCTGGATGTTTTCGGGATACATAGCTATATATAGGCGGAAGAAGTACGTCGGTGGCCACGTGTGGGGCCCAGGAGACAGGGGGTGCGCCCAGGAGGGGTGGGCACGCCCTCCTATCTCCTGGCCGCCTCGTTTGCTGCTTGACTTGCACTCCAAGTTTGAAATACTGAAATAGGGAAAAAACAGCAATACGGGTTGGGCCTGCGGTTAGTAGGTTAGTCCCAAAAATGATATAAATGTGTAAAATAAAGCCCATAAACATCCATAAGGGGTAATATAATAGCATTGAACGATCAAAAATTATGGATACGTTGGAGACGTATCAAACATCCCCAAGCTTAATACCTGCTCGTCCTCGAGTAGGTAAATGATAAAAACAGAATTTTTGATGTGGAATGCTACCTAGCATAATTCTTAATGTAATTTTCTATATTGTGGCATGAATGTTTAGATCCAAATGATTCAAAATAAAAGTTCATATTGACAAAAGAAATAGTAACACTTCAAGCATACTAATCAAAGCAATCATGTCTTCTCAAAATAACATGGCTAAAGAAAGTTCATCCCTACAAAATAATATAGTTAGGCTATGCTTCATTTTCGTCACACAAATATGTTCCCAAATTCTACACCCCCGATGACAAGCCAAGTAATTGTTTCGTACTTAAATAATCTCAAACTTTTTCAACCTTCACGCAATACATGAGTGTGAGCCATGGATATAGCACTATGGGTGGAATATAATATGATAATGGGGATTGTGTGGAGAAGACAAAAAAGGAGAAAGTCTCACATTGACGAGGATAATAAACGGGCTATGGAGATGCCCATCAATTGATGTCAACATGAGGAGTAGGGATTGCCATGCAACGGATGAACTAGAGCTATAAAAGAATGCTCAACAAAAGAAAACTAGTGGGGGAGCATCCAACTTGCTTGCTCACAAATACGATGTCAACTACATGATCATGCAATGACAATATGACAAAAGTAATGTATTTCATGATGATGATGAACGGAACGGTGGAAAGTTGCATGGCAATATATCTCGGAATGGCTATGGAAATGCCATAATAGGTAGGTACGGTGGTTGTTTTGAGGAAGATATAAGAAGGTTTATGTGTGATAGAGCATATCATATCACGGGGTTTGGATGCACCAGCGAAGTTTGCACAAACTCTTAAGGTGAGAAAGGGCAATGCACGGTACCGAAGAGGCTAGCAATGGTGGAAAGCTAAAAGTGCGTATAATCCATGGACTCAACATTAGTAAAAAGAACTCATATACTTATTGCAAAAATTTAGAAGTCATCAAAAATCAAGAACTATGCGCATGCTCCAAGAGGGATAGATTGGTAGGAAAAGACCATCGCTCGTCCCCGACCGCCACTCATAAGGATGCACAAGCTAGGTACACTTCATGTTTCAAATTTGTTATACAACTTTAACCATACGTGCATGCTACGGGACTTGCTAACTTCAACGCAAGCATTCTTTAAATTCATAATCACCCAACTAGCATGACTTTAATATCACTACCTCCATATCTCAAAACAATTATCAAGTATCAAATTGATCATAGCATCCAATTCACTTCCTATGATAGTTTTTGTTATACCCAACTTGGATGCCTACCATTATAGGACCAATTTTATAACCATAGCAAATACCATGCTGTTCTAAGAGACTCTCAAAATAATATAAGTGAAGCATGAGATACTAGAAATTTCTACAAAATTAAGCCACCGCCGTGCTCGAAAAGATATAAGTGAAGCACTCGAGCAAAAACTATCAAGCTCAAAAGATCTAAGTGAAGCACATAGCATATTCTAATAAATTCAATCAAGTAGGCTTCTCCCAAAAGGTGTGTACAGCAAGTATGATTGTGGTAAACTAAAAAGCAAAGACTAATATAATACACGACTGTAAGTGCATCTAGTGCCACCCCTCGTTGGTTTTGGAGTATTGACGACAAAGTTGGTTGAGGGACTAATGCGTTTGTGAGAATTGCAGGATAACGCAGGTAGTGTCCCTCATTGATTCGGTTTACCTACCGGAGATGACCCCTAAAAATGTATGAAGACATTGAAGACAATGGTGGTATGAGAAGATATTCATATTGAAGACTATGACATGAGAAGACATTGCGTGAAGACTTTGGAGCGCGAAGACTGTGTGGTTTCGTTGTTTCCTTTTCTTCTTTGTTGAGTCATAGGAACCACCGTACTGTTAAGTGGGGTCCAAGTGAACTAAGTCAGAGTGACTGAAGTGATGCTCAACCCAAATCCTATGTATTCGAGCGAAGACAATGAGAGCAAATCTTATCCAGAGCTGGATGAGTCCGCGTTGCTTGTAGCCCAAGTAAAGTTGCCGCGTGTGTTTGAAATCTGACCGTTGGAACACGTGTCAGTTCCTTAGTGACCCAGGGTCATTTTGGACAAATCAGGTCGGGTTGCCTAGTGGCTATAAATAGCCCACCCCTACACCATAAATTGGTGGCTGCTCGGAGTTTGTGCACGGCTTTTGTCGTTTGAGAGCAACCCACCTCAAGCATTTGAGAGAAAAGAGATCCTTGTGAGGACAAAGCCCAAACACCCGAGCCAAAGAGTGTTAGGCATCATCAAGTCTTTACATCTGTGTGACTCAAGACTTATTACACTTGAGGACTGTGAATCCTCCACCGGTTAGGTGTCGCGTTCGAGCATCCAAGAGTCATTGTGGATTGCGGTGAACGAAGTCTGTGAAGGTTTGGAAGTCTCCTTGAAGACTTACCAGAGTGATTGGGCGAGGACTGGTTGTCCTTAGCTCAAGGGGAATAAGGTGAAGACACGGTCTTGAATTAAATCTCAGCCTCCCTAACTGGACGTCACAGTTGTCACAAAGAATCGAACCGGTCCAACAAATCCTCTGTCTTCAACAAGCAACTGGTTCTATCCCTTCCAACCTTACTTCAGTTTGTCTTCATGAAGTCATTGCTTATCTGTTTATCTGTTTGACTTCATTGCTTGACTACTATAGTTGATTTGCTTCATACTATCTTCCATCATGATCCTTACTGCCTAACTG
The DNA here is from genome assembly GCA_021437245.1 of Aegilops speltoides. Classification (NCBI taxonomy): domain Eukaryota; kingdom Viridiplantae; phylum Streptophyta; class Magnoliopsida; order Poales; family Poaceae; genus Aegilops; species Aegilops speltoides. The sequence goes on along the minus strand of CM038147.1, from coordinate 92,647,138 downwards.
CTATTAGTCATGTACTTTCATATCATTACATACTTGACTATGGCTTGTTTAGGTTAGTTTATCTTCCGCTGCATATCAATTAGGTTGTTTCAGCTGTTTCTCTTTCAAACTTCCAAGTTTTGAAGACTTTCACAAAAATCGCCTATTCACCCCCCCCCCTCTAGTCGATACTAGCACTTTCAATTGGTATCAGAGCAAGGTACTCCCTTGTTCTGTGTGATTCGGTTTAACCACCTGGAGTTTCAGCTATGTCGACTGCAGGATTGAGGAACATATCGTGTCCCACCTTTGACGGTCATGAGTATCCCCGATGGAAGGCCATGATGAAGAAGCTACTCATGTCCAAGGATAGCGAACTGTGGACCATCACTGAGATTGGACTCACTGATCTATGCAAGTTGGCAGAGGCTGATGACATTTGCAAATATACGCTACTGAACCTCACAGCAAAGGATGTCATCTGCTATCATTTGTCCAGAAATCAGTTCAGGAATGTTATGCACCTCAATCACGCAAGCTAATCCGGGACCGGCTCTCTGATGTTTACAAAGGTCATCGCACTCGTCATGATCCACGGTTTGAGGACTACAAGGAATCTCTCAAGGAAATGACCTTTGCACCTGCATCATCATCATCCTCATCGTGCCACATGGCAAGGGGTGATAAGGTAACTGAATGATATCTCTCTGAATCTAGTGATGATGAATCAGGTGATGAATTTGGGCCTAGTTATGACAAGCTTGCTTCCCTTGCCACTAAACAACAAAGAATCTTGGAAAAGGTTCAAGACATGCTTAGTAAGAGCGATGATATGTGGTGAGGAAATGGATCAGTCAAAAGCTTTGGCTGATAGTCTTCAGAGACTTCATGCTAAGTTTGACGCCCTTCAAGATCAACATAATGCTCTCTTATCGATCATGAGAAGCTTTCTTGAATGTCTTCAAAGAAAGCTAGACCTTGAAAAGATAAGAGTGGATTATGAAGATCTTCAGAAGGAGCGAGATTCACTTCGCCAATGGATCAGTTCCACTCGGGAAGGATTTGAACCACCATGTCTAAAATGCATTGAGCGTGATAACGCTACATCATTCTTGAATGTTCCACTCGCTGCTCTGTTTCATTGTCTTCACCTACTTGATGTGGTCACTAACCCTCTGCGGAGGATACCACCGTTGTTGCCGATGAAAATGCTATGTTGAAGACATTGCTTGAAACAGGATGTACAAAATTTTGAAGGGACATCGACTCTGCGATGTCCTCAAAAGCGATTCTGAACCGAAACCCTAGGAAAGAGGGTGTTGGGTTGAAAGGAAAATGAACATTGATGGTTCGTCTTTGGAAGCCCGAGCGGTACCCCAAAACCACATGGGTTCTTTGCAAAGGAACTGTCGAGAGATCCATCTACCTTATCTGGCTTTACCTGTGCTAATCCTATTATCATTGATGAATCCTTTGATGCAAACTATAAGTTGTTCAAAAATCAGAATGGTGAAGTGTTTGCCAGGTACATTGGTACTAACTGCAGGAATGGACCACCTATGAAGAAGATCTGGGTACCTAAGCGGTACATTGAGAATCTTCCTGTGAATGTCGTCATGACACCGCCTAGGAAGAAGACAAACCCCAGACCTATAGCTTCATATGGCCCTAAGGCTTCATACAGATACAGGACTCACATGAGTCACCCTAACGCCAATGTTTTGCAGGGAAATCATACTCAGACTTATGAATATGAGCGTGTATCTTCGAACCGCTATGTTCATAGGACTAAGAACTTTTCTGCTTATTCATATGAGTATCATTCATCTCCTGCAAGGCTATTTGCTAGGGCTTCAAAGCCAAAATTCTTAGATGCTGCACTTAGACTCATTGCTTCTAAGCCCCCACTGAAAATGTGGGTGGCAAAGAAGAACTAACTCTCTTTTGCAGAAAATGGTCTCCAGCCAGCAATCAATGGCATCCGATACTATTGCTGGGGACCTAAAACTCACTGAGGACACACGTTAAAATATCATCAGTCAATGTCCAAACTTTGATATAAGCTGTGAATGTCCCTATATATATCAAATGCATATGCTTCACAACACTTGTGTGAAGCCTATCCTCCTAACTGCACTGTAGGGTACATCACCAAAAGCTTCAGAATGGATTATGGACAGTGGATGCACAAATCATATGACTGGTGATCGAAGTCTTCTCATGGACTCAACCTTACGTCCATCCGACAAGAGTCACATCACATTTGCTAACACTGGCAAAAGCAAAGTATTGGGTCTAGGTAGAGTTGCAATCTCAAAGGATCAACACATGGATAAAGTGATGCTTGTTGAATCCCTTGGTTTCAACTTAATGTCTGTCTCAATGCTTTGTGACTTGAACATGATTGTGATATTTGGCAAATATCGTTGCCTTGTACTAATGGAATCTGACAAATCTCTAGTCTTTGAAGGGTATCGAAAAGATGATCTGTACATGGTAGATTTCTCAGCAGGTCCACAGCTTGTCATATGTCTTCTCACAAAAGCTTCAGAATGCTGGCTCTGGCATCGAAGGCTGGGACATGCTGGCATGAGGAACTTACACTCACTCGTCAAGAAGAAGCATGTCATAGGCATCGAAGATGTCAAGTTCAAGAAGGATCATCTGTGTGGTGCCTGTGAAGCTGGAAAGATGACAAGGGCAAAGCACCCCTCGAAGACAATCATGACAACATCTCAACCCTTCGAGCTGTTACACATGGACTTATTTGGACCTACTCACTACTCCACCCTCACAACAACTGCCTGTCTCTATGGCTTCGTCATTGTTGATGACTACTCAAGATACACATTGGTTCATATAATTACGTACAAGACCGAAGTGCAATATGTCTTGGGGCGCTTTACAAATCGAGCAATGAACAATTATGGAGTGAAGATCAAGCACATCGAAGTGACAATGGCAATCAATTCAAGAACACTGGACTTGATCATCATCTGGATACAATGGGAATCACTCATGAGTTCTCTCGCCCATACACACCTCAAAGAAAAGCGGCATTGTTGAGCGCAAAAATAGAACCCTCATTGCGATGGCTCGAACAATGTTAGATGAGTACAAGACACCAAGAAAGTTCGGCCCAAGCTATTGATACAACATGTCACATCATCAACCGTGTATACATTCATAAGCTTCAAGAAAACATCATATGAGCTGCTCAACGGCAAGAAGCCAAACGTCGCCACTTGAGTATTTGGAGCAAGATCTTTGGATAAAGGATCCCCATCACAAATCAAAATTTGCACCTAAGGCTCATGAAGGCTTCATGCTCGGCTATGGAAAGGATTCACACTCCTACAGAGTCTTCAACCTTTATCTCTACAAAATCGTTGAAATTGTGGATGTGAGATTTGATGAAACCAATGGTTCACAGAGAGAGATCCTGCCAAGTACACTGGATGAAGCTCCTTCAAACGAGGCAATCAAGCTGATGGGAACTGGTGAAATCATGCCCTCTGAAGCACAACCTGAAGAGGAACTCGTCATCTCTGCACCAAATCAACCTGAAGACAATGCTCAGTCCGAAGACAATCCTCCCAATGATGACAATGGTCAGCCAGAGCAAAATCTTCGTCATGTTCATGCAAATGAAGTTCAAATAGAGAAGATAATTGACAGCATCAATGCACCTGGTCCGCTCACTCGATCAAGAGCAACACAGCTAGCAAACTTCTGTGGGCACTTTTCATTTGTGTCAATATCAGAACCCAAGAAAGTTGCTAAAGCTTTTATGGAACCTGAATGGATTCAAGCCATGCAAGAAGAACTTCAACAGTTCAAGCTAAACAATGTTTGGGAACTTGTCAAGCAACCTGATCCTCGCAAGCATAACATTATTGGAACAAAATGGATATATCGAAACAAGCAAGATGAGCATGGTCAAGTCGTCAGAAACAAAGCACGTCTTGTGGCTCAAGGATACACTCAAGTTGAAGGAATTGACTTCGATGAAACATTTGCTCCAGTTGCTAGGCTTGAAGCTATTCGCATACTGCTAGCCTACGCTAATCATCACAATATCTTGCTATATCAAATGGATGTAAAGAGTGCATTTCTCAATGGCAAGATTGAAGAAGAAGTGTATGTCGCACAACCACCTGGCTTTGAAGATCCAAAACATCGTGATATGGTTTACAAGCTAAACAAGGCACTGTATGGCCTCAAAAAAGCCCCTCGTGCCTGGTATGATACAATCAAAGACTTCCTGAAGAGCAAAGGCTTCAAACCCGAATCCCTCGATCCCACTCTCTTCACGAAGACATATGATGGTGAACTGTTTGTGTGCCAAATATATGTGGATGACATAATCTTCGGCTGCACCAACCAGAAGTACAATGATGAGTTCGGGTACATGATGCAAGAGCAATATCAAATGTCCATGATGGGTGAGCTGAAGTTCTTCCTTGGTCTTCAAATTAAATCGGAGAGGAATGGCATCTTCATATCTCAAGAGAAATACCTCAAAGATTGCCTGAAGAAGTTTGGAATGGAAGACTGCAAAGGCTACACGACGCCAATGCCAGCCAAACACCATCTTGGTCCCGACGACAATGGTAAAGAGTTTGATCAAAAGGTATAGTGCTCCATGATTGGTTCTTTGCTTTATTTATGTGCATCTAGGCCAGATATTATGCTTAGTGTTTGCACGTGTGCTCGATACCAAGCGGCACCAAAGGAATCGCATCACTTAGCTGTGAAGCGAATTCTTAGATATTTGGCTTACACCCCAACACTCGGATTATGGTATCCCAAGGGCTCAAGATTCGATTTAGTTGGATTCTCGGATGCTGATTATGCTGGTGACAAGGTGGATCGCAAGTCTACATCTGGCACATGTCATTTTCTTGGTTGATCACTGGTCTGTTGGTCTTCGAAGAAGCAGAACTGTGTATCACTCTCAACTGCTGAATCTGAATACATTGCTGCTGGATCCTGTTGTGCTCAGCTTCTATGGATGAAGCAAACTCTCAAGGATTATGGCATCAACCTGAAACAAGTACCTCTCTTCTGCGACAATGGGAGTGCCATCAAAATAGCCAACAATCATGTCCAACACTCGAAGACAAAGCACATTGAAATTCGTCATCACTTTCTCGAGATCATGTTATGAAGAAAGATATCGATATCATTCACGCCAACACGTAAGAGCAATGGCGATATCTTCACAAAGCCCTTGGATGAGAAAAGGTTTTGCAAGTTACGGTGTGAGCTAAATATCTTAGAATCCTCTAATGTCCTGTGATCAGGCACACATCCTAACACTTATGCATGTTGATGACTTAGATGTGCAACACACAAAGTAAGGTATATCTTCAATCAATGAAGATTTACACTCTGAGTGTGAACATATTAACATGGAATTTGACTTCGGAGCGCCACGATAATTGTGCGCCGTGTCTGGGTCTAATACTTCCTATACGGTGGGTAAGGCCACCACCAACTTTTCTTGTTTGAAGTGTTTCACTCAAGGCATTATATTGCAATGACTTCGCATTTGGTTTGTCTTCAGTTTCAATTTGTCTTCACGACTTTCTGCACTATGATGATTTGATTGCTTTCTGATATATATATACTAGTGTTTTGTCCTCTACAGCATTCACTTATAGCTATGTCTTCAAGATTGGATATTTTGAACTAAGTGAATGTGATCGGACCCTAACCTCTCTATGCTTACTATCCCAAAATCTATCTGTCCAAATCATATGCATTCTGTTGAAACTGTCGAATGTCTTCTCTGCGTCCTAGTCAGCACAAGGCAAAGAGACAAACATTAAATCTGTTTTTAATGGCTTATCTTTACTGTTGAAATCCGGAGAAGCCGGAACAACTCTCCAACATGCCTGGCGGGCGTGGGAACGTGGGACAACCCTGAGGGTGCTGCATGCTTGCCACGTGCCCCTCAGATGTGAACCGCCAGGGGCACCAGCGTAATTGCGCTATGTCTCTCACCTACTTATAAATACCTGTCCCCCTGCGGTAAAGAAATACTTCTTCCACCTCTCCACCTCCGTCAAAACCCTAGCGCCACCGCTAGCTCTCGACGACGCCGGCGACGAAGCGCTTAGCTGCCGCGACTTCTCCGACGCCGTCCTCACGCCGGCCGCGGACATCGTCCTCTCCGCCGTCGCCGTAGGTGTCCTCCGTCACCAAGTTAGGGCACGATGGGCTGAACTGCTCGGTCTCCTATTCTTCTCCATCTAGCAGTTCTTCGTGCGGTAATTATAACTCTATTTTTACCACCTTTTTGATCTTCAAGATTCATCCTATTTACCGAAAGTAGTTTCTGTCTATTCAAAGCTAGATCTATCCCGTCTGCATCTCATACTGCTTAGTCGATTCACTTAGACTTCTTGACTAGTTTGATTCCTCACTTGTACTTATTCACGGATTGGTACAAATCTGGAACCAACTCACCTATATAAGTGAATGTCTTCGCAACATGAGGTCAATGTCTTCAACTGATTTATCTTCAAAATCTTCTGAGAATGCATATGACCTCTTCCCCTTCCCTCGCATCTCTAATGCTGTCACAGGTACATGTCCGTGGGAGAATCCCTTGGTTCTCATAGTGCGCATTCGTTTGCGAGAATACTTGCAACATCATATAAATTCTCCTGAAGCCGCCTCACTTGACCAGCAAGCGCAAATCTCTCAAGCCTTTGAACGACAAGCCTTTCACTTGAAGTTCATGGCAATGTAAAAATCAGCAAGGAAGGGTGGCAGACAGCGCAGAGAAGGTACATCTAAGGATCTGCCTGATGATTTAGTAGAACTGTACAAGACAGATCCAGAAGAAAATTATCATCAGAGAAAGACGTGAATCCAATGGATTCGACGCTATTGGGCTGAGGAGTGGTTCAAGTATAAGTTTGTCACGAAGGAATATGCAGAGAAGCATGCCATCAAGCGACCTTGGGGCGATATCCTCTATCGAGGCCTTCAACCCAAGAGCTGAGCTGAAGCCATTGAACAAGGCTTCTATCCATGCATGGTCCATGGGCCACAGCCTGCGAATGCAGATCCCACTTCACTACTCTGGTGTCGTGACGATTCGCTCTTCAAGCGCAACTATCAGTTTGATGTGGCTTCGGCCAAGAAGAACAAGAAGGCCTTGGGTTTGGACTTCAACCCAGGTCCCTCTGCTCCCCGTGCTGATGGCTCCCGTGAAGCTAATCCCAATCTCATTGGCCCCTACGCCAACCTTGACGGCCTCATCACCTACATCATGGTCCAAGGCGCCAGAGTAGATCATTCTAACAATGGTGCTGACTCTGATGAAGCCCTTGCTCCTCCTCCAAAGCCGCAGAAGCAACAGAAGTCCAAGGCTTCAACCTCAGCTGCACCTCCGAAGACTTTGCGTGTGAAGCCATCGCCATCGCACCTCCACGGCCAGCAGTGCAATCAAGATCTGTCCTGTGTCTCCAGGAGAACGGAGAAGAAGAAGCAGCTTCTTAGACCATCAGATCAAAGAGCCTTGACTCCTGCCGCAATTTTGCGTGACGAACCCATTGATCTATCAAGTGATGAAGATCTTGCTGATGATGCTCTTGAGCAGCTGATAAAGAGCAAGGAAGAAGCAGAAATCTTTAGCAACCTGCCTCTGTTTGATGTGGCCATCATTCACAATTTCATTGATGAATGGTTCGACACCCCCAACGTCAGCTTTGAAGATTTACAGCTCCCAATTGGCCTCAATGTCGCCTTCAATGGCGCCATTGCTTCTGAGCTAGCTCTTGCTCAGCGCATCGTTGAGCTCAAAAACAAGATTGATTTTGAGAAGGCTCAATTCAAGAAGCATGTGGCCAATCTGAGTGTTCAAGACGTCTGCAACTTCAAGGTCATGCTCCATGAGCTTAAAGAAGCTTTTCTGAAGAAACGCCAAGAAGCTCAGGGCTCTCGTGAACGCATGAAGCTTTTGGCTGATAAGTGTGTGCTTGCCTACAATGAGGCTGAGAAGCGCAAGTCACTTGGCCGCCCAGGCATTGACCCCAGGATGGCTGCAAAGAGGAAAAACAAGTGCCCTGCTAATCAGCCTGAACCTTCAAGCCAAGAAGCACCTCGCATTATCTTCCCTAGCAGCATGACTGGCTCGAAGCCAAAGGTCACCACCACAGCTTCAGAACAGAAGACGACAAGGGCTACCGAGGCCGATGCGAGAAAGAGAAAGAATGCTGAAGCTTCTGATGCCGCTCCCTCCAAGAAGAAGCGCAAGACCAAGAAGACTAGGGCTGCTTCCACAGAGCCCTTAGTCATCGAACCCATTTCAGTGGTTTGCCCTGTGTCTGTTCATCAAGAAAGAAGAACGGTTGTCCATGAGCCTGCTACCACAGAGGCTCATGAAGCTGAAGATATTCCAGCAGCTGAACACACTGCTGCTGAAGACATTGGTCAAGATGACAATGTAAATGATGATGAAGTTCTTCCTCAGATTTAACATCAAGTGGTATCATCACCTGTTCGTACGAACAGCGAACTCATCGGCATTGGTCATCCATTGACGCCAATCGCTCAAGATGCTTCGTGGGCTGATCACCCACGACAACAACAAGACTCCCCCAGTACTCCCCAACAACAACAACAACAAGCTACTCCCCCAGTGCAAGAAGAGGATGAAGACTTTCAGGCTCAGCCAAGTCCATCTCCTAACTTGAAGCCAGCCCAAGCGAGCCCATGAGAGGACAAAGGCCTGAAGTCCCTCTGTCGAGCATTCCTGAAGAAGAAGTGCAACGTTCACCCGTTACACGACAAGTATTTTCTGAACCAGCTCCAACAGTGAACGTCTCCATGTCTGAAGCACATGCTGCTGAAGACATTCCTGCTATTGAAGAAGAAGAAGTTCGTGTACCAACTCCCCCAGCGATTGAAGAAGAAGCAGTTCATGATTTGAACGTGCCTGTGCCCGACCCTCCTGTTCGTCAAGAGGAGATTGACAATGTTGAGGCTGCCAGCACCAATGCCAATAAAGCCAGTGACGTAGTCATGGCTGATGCTAATGTGGAGCCTGCACCAACCGGTGTGCCTGAAACCAATGAGGCCACTGTGCCTGAAGCAAATGTGGCCACTGAATCTGAAACCCATGAGGATGTTGCCCCTCAAGTCAATGAGGATGCTGCACCTGAAGCTCATGAGACTGCTGCACCTGACGCCAATGAGGAGGCTGCACCTGAAGAAAATATGACAACTGCTCCCGAAGCACCTGTTGTGCAGCCAGACTCCTCTGATGTTGCCCCTGCTCCTGTTCTGCCACCAAGGCCTCACACTATTGAGCAAGCATACGATCACGATCAGCTTGTCACTGTCCGATGGCCCGTTCTAGTGCCTCCGCCTTCTGCCTCAGGACCCCAATTTGCCTATCATGTTGAGCATAGGCCTCAGGTCCAGAAGCCAAAGCCAAGATTGCCAAGGTTTCCAGGTACTGCCAACTCCCCCGGGTCCTTCAATGCAAATGGCTTCAAGAGCCACAATACCTTCTTTGACAGCGCCAAGAACCCCTACTCCAAGCCAAGAATTTCATCATATCGGTTCTGGAGCTATCAGTAGAGAAGCTATTACTCATGCGTGTTATATGATCAAGGGCGCATTTTCCCTCATATGCGTCTTGACACTGAAGCTATTGCTGGACTGTCGTGCTTAGAAGAAGTACTTGACTGCTTTCGTGATGCTGGCCTGCTCCATTTTGTGACAGACAAGGAACATTGGAATGAAGAGCTATTGCTTCAATTCTATACCACTCTGCACATTCGCGGCTACTACAGAGACATCAAGACTTGGGTTCTCGAGTGGATGACTGGAAATGTTCATCATGAAGCCAAAGCTATGGATATCATCGAGCTTACTGGGCTAGACACTCCTGGAGAACTATATGAGCCTAACTGTCAGCTACACCGCAATGCTATGGAGAGCATCTTTCACAAGCCCGAACCCAATATGAGTCAGATGCTAAGCATGATGAAGCCATTGCCATCTGACGCTGAGTATCCCACACACTTCTTTGTTGAAGACCTTGAGTATCTGCCTCGTACCATATACCATATCATCAGGCGAACTCTATGGCCAGTCAAGGGACACTCATCATTGGCCAAGCTTGAAGGAGCTATGAAGACATTGGTCTTCTATATTCTTAATGGCATAAATTTCAACACTCAGGAATTATTCATCAGGCAACTTGCTGCTTCCGGCTCTGACCTGTTTGGTCTGAAGTTTTATGCTCCATGGGTCATGCGCGTCATCAAGTGACACTCATCTGTCAATTATCAGCCCTCTGCTCACAATCACATAATATTTTTGCCCGAGGTTGATATGTCAGTTGATGCTGTATACTCTGACCCTGCCAAGACGCCGCTTTGTCTTCAGAACATTGAGCACCAAAGCTTCACTCAGCCTATTGAAGGTGTTCAAGCAGCAACAAGATTCTATCCACTGGCTGGTAACACCCGTCTGCCTCACAGAGCGCCAACTGAAGCCACTGAAAGCACCATTGCGCAAAGGCCTCGGAAGCGTTCTCGTGTTCTCAATGACCGAGAGATTCTTGTGGCTCTTCATCAGAAGCAGGATAAGCATCATTTCTGGCTCAAGCGCCAAATGCAAAGCCTCTTGGTGGATGTCAATCGCATTCGCAACCTTGCCACCAAAAATGCCTTTGTTGCTCATGAAACTTGCCAAAGATCATGGAAGAGTTTAACCTTGCTCAGTGCTAAAGCTGATCTTCAAGATGATGGCTTCAATGAAAGATTTCAGTTCGACTCCACTCCTCCAAGGACTGCTACCCTGCGTCAAACTCCATCTCTTGAAGACTCTGAATATTCCTCTTCTGCGACAACAGTTAATGCCAGAGTGATCGATGATGAAGATGACGCTACTTCACCACCTCCAACTACTACTGCGCGCATCGACACTACACCAAGTTCCTCTGCACCGCCAACCAACGACAACGACCCAGCTGCTTCACCTACTCATGACGAGTAGATGCTCTATGTCTTCAAACCTTTTTGGTCATTACTGACAAAAGGGGGAGAAGCGTATGAGTTGATAGTCTTCAAGCAGGTTCATATGGGTGGTTGCATTATATTTTGCTGTGTGCTTACAACTCTTGCGTTTGAAACATTTGGTTCTTTGAGTTGTAACACCTAAACTTGATGGTCGTCTGCTACTTCTGCTACTTATTTGCTTTACTATGATGCGATGATAAATTCCGCATGTGCGATGATAACTTCTGCACTTAGATCATTCTGCAGACGTCCATTTTTTCATTATGCATGTCATATTACTTGCTATATCATTTCATGCATGATGAATTAGCTTCATAAGTTGAAGTGGATCTCCACAAGTACAACCTGCCATGTGCATTTGCAATCCAAAAGCAAATTACTTATATGCACATCTTCAGGGGGAGCCCTTGCAACTTATGAAGACAATTCCCTATCCTTACAATTTCACATACTTTATCCCCGTTGAAAACTTCAACCAGTTTGTCATCAATCACCAAAAAGGGGGAGATTGTAAGTGCATCTAGTGCCACCCCTAGTTGGTTTTGGAGTATTGACGACAAAGTTGGTTGAGGACTAATGCGTTTGTGAGAATTGCAGGATAACGCAGTAGTGTCCCTCATTGATTCGGTTTACCTACCGGAGATGACCCTAAAATGTATGAAGACATTGAAGACAATGGTGGTATGAGAAGATATTCATATTGAAGACTATGACATGAGAAGACATTGCGTGAAGACTTTGGAGCCTTGAAGATCGTGTGGTTTCGTTGTTTCCTATTCTTCTTTGTTGAGTCATAGGAACCACCGTCTTTGTTAAGTGGGGTCCAAGTGAACTAAGTCGAGTGGTCAAGTGATGCTCAACCCAAATCCTATGTCTTCAAGCGAAGACAATGACAAAAATCTTATCCAGAGTGGATGAGTCGGCGTTGCTTGTAGCCCAAGTAAAGTTGCCGCGTGTTTGAAATCGACCGTTGGAACATGTGTCAGTTCCTTAGTGACCCAGGGTCATTTTGGACAAATCAGGTCGGGTTGCCTAGTGGCTATAAATAGCCCACCCCCTACACCTAAATTGGTGGCTGCTCGGAGTTTGTGCATGGCTTTTGTCGTTTGAGAGCAACCCACCTCGAAGCATTTGAGAGAGAAAGAGATCCTTGCGAGGACAAAGCCCAAACACCCAGAGCCAAAGAGTGTTAGGCATCACTGAAGTCTTTACATGCTGTGTGACTGAAGACTTATTACACTTGAGGACTGTGAATCCTCCAACCAGTTAGGCGTCGCGTTACGAGCATCCAAGAGTCATTGTGGATTGCGGTGAGCGAAGTCTGTGAAGGTTTGGAAGTCTCCTTGAAGACTTACGGAGTGATTGGGTGAGGACTGGGTGTCCTTAGCTCAAGGGAATAAGGTGAAGACACGGTCTTTGGAGTTAAATCTCAGCCTCCCTAACTGACGTGCAGTTGTCACAAAGAATCGAACTGGTCCAACAAATCTGTGTCTTCAACAAGCAACTGGTTCTATCCTTCCAACCTTTCTTGATTTGTCTTCATGAAGTCATTGCTTATCTGTTTATCTGTTTGACTTCATTGCTTGACTACTATTGTTGATTGGCTTCATACTATCTTCCATCATGATCCTTACTGCCTAACTGCTATTAGTCATGTACTTTCATATCATTACATACTTGACTATGGCTTGTTTAGGTTAGTTTATCTTCCGCTGCATATCAATTAGGTTATTTCAGCTGTTTGTCTTCGAAACTTCCAAGTTTTGAAGACTTTCACAAAAATCGCCTATTCACCCCCCCCCCTCTAGTCGATACTAGCACTTTCAACGACGCTCCAAGCAAAACACATATCATGTGGCGAATAAAAATATAGCTCCAAGTAAAGTTACCAATGAACGAAGACGAAAGAGGGGATGCCTTTCCGGGGAATCCCCAAGCTTAGGCTTTTGGATATTATTGAATATCTTGAGGTGCCATGGGCATCCCCAAGCTTAGGCTCTTGCCACTCCTTATTTCATAGTCCATCAAATCTTTACCCAAAACTTGAAAACTTCACACCACAAAACTCAACAGGAAATCTTATAAGCTCCGTTAATGAAAGAAAACAAAACCACCACATAAGGTACTGTAATGAACTCATTCTTTATTTGTTTTGGTGTTAAACCTACTGTATTCCAAGTTCTCTATGGTTCATACCACTTAATACTAGCCATAGATGCATCAAAATAAGCAATCAACACACGAAAAACAGAATCTGTCAAAAACAGAACAGTCTGTAGCAATCTGTAACTAACGCAAACTTTTGGAACTCTAAAAATTCTACAAAAATAGGAAGTCCTGGACAATTTGTCTATTGATCAGCAGCAAAAATAATCAACGCAAAAGTACGTTTATGTGATTTAACAAAACTAATTTCATACGTGCAAAGTTTCTATTTTTCAGCAGAATCAAATTAACTATCATCATAGGTTATCCTATAGGTTCTACTTGGCACAAACACTAATTAAAATATAAAAACACATCTAAACATAAGGTAGATGCAAAATTTATTACTAAACAGAAACAAAAACAAAAAACACAAATAAAATTGGGTTGCCTCCCAACTAGCGCTATCGTTTAACGCCCCTAGCTAGGCATAAAAGCAAAGATAGATCTAAGTAGTGCCATCTTTGGCACTCAATTCATAAGTAGCCCGCATGATAGATTCATAAGGTAATTTGACATTATTTCTTGGAATGCTCCATGCCTTTATTTAATGGAAATTGTAATCTAATATTCCCTTCCTTCATATCAATAGTCGCGCCAATCGTTCTAAGGAAAGGTCTACCAAGAATAATAGGGCAAGAAAGATTGCAATCTATATCAAGAACGATAAAATGTACGGGCACCAAATTTCTATTTGCAACAATGAGAACATCATTGATCCTTCCCATTGGGTTTTTAATGGTGGAATCCGCAAGGTGCAAATTTAAAGAGCAATCATCAATATCATGGAAACCTAGAATATCACATAAAGTTTTCGGAATCGTGGAAACACTAGCACCCAAATCACACAAAGCAAAACACTCATTATCTTTAATTCTAATCTTTATAGTAGGTTCCCACTCATCATTAAGTTTTCTAGGTATAGAAACTTCCAAATTAAGTTTTTCATCATAATATTGCATCAAGGCATCAACGATATGTTTGGTAAAAGCTTTATTTTGACTATAAGCATCAGGAGAATTAACAACGGATTCAAACAAGGAAATACAACTTTCTAAAGAACAATTATCATAATCAAATTCCTTGAAATCCGAGATAGTGGGTTCAATACTATTTAAAGTCATGACCTCTCCAATCCCAGTTTTACCAAATTTAGCATCAAGATCTAAAAACTCCGAATTCTTGGGACGCCTTCTAACTAAAGTTGACTGTTCTCCAGTCCCATTATTATCAAGATTCATATTGCAAAACAAAGATCTAATAGGAGACACATCATTAACTTTAAGATCTTCATCATTATTTTCATTGAAACTAGAAGAACACGCCTTTACAAAGCAATCTTTCTTAGCACGCAATCTAAATTATTTAAGATCTCCTTGCACTCATCAATGTAAATTCTCATGGCTTTGAGAGACTCATTGATACCATGCTTAGGAGGAGAAGATCTAAGTTTAAGAGAATCAACATCAAGCGAAAGTCTATCAACGTTCCTAGCCAAATCATCAACTTTGAGCAATTTTTCTTCAAGCAAGGCTTTAAAATTCTTTTGAGAAATCATAAATTCTTTCACACTATTCTCAAAATCAGAGGGCATCTTATTAAAATTACCATAATAATTATTGTAGGAAGTTTCATAATTATTAGAGGAATTACTAGGGAACGGTCTAGAATTAAAGTTTCCTCTATAAGCATTGTTTCCAAAACTATTCCTACCAACAAAATTCACATCCATAGATTCATTAGTATTCTCAATCAAAGTAGACAAAGGCATATCATTGGGATCAAGAGGAGTATTTCTAGTAGCAAACAACTTCATAAGTTCATCCATCTTTCCACTCAAAACATTGATTTCTCCTATAGCATGCACTTTTTTACTAGAAGATCTTTCGGTATGCCATTGAGAATAATTAGCCATAATATTATCAAGAAGTTTTATAGCATCTCCTAACGTGATTTCCATAAATGTGCCTCCCGCGGCCGAATCTAAGAGATTTCTAGAAGCAAAGTTCAAACCAGCATAAAATTTTTGTATGATCATCCATAAATTCAAACCATGAGTAGGGCATTTGCGAATCATCAATTTCATTCATTCCCAAGATTGGGTAACATGCTCATGATCAAGTTGTTTAAAATTCATAATATCGTTCCTAAGAGTGATAATCTTAGCGGGAGGAAAACACTTAGAGATAAAAGCATCTTTGCACTTGTTCCAAGAATCAATACTACTTTTAGGCAAAGACGAAAACCAAACTTTAGCACGATCTCTAAGTGTAAACGGAAATAACTTCAATTTTACAATATCATTATCCGTGTCTTTCTTCTTTTGCATATCACACAAATCAACAAAGTTGTATGAGTAGCGACATCTTCACTAAGAAGGCCGGCGAATTGATCTTTCATAACAAGATTCAACAAAGCAGTATTGATTTCACAAGACTCAACATCATTAAGAGGAGCAATCGAAGTACTAAGGAAATCATTATTATTGGTATTGGAGAAATCACACAATTTGGTATTATCTTGCGCCATGGCAACAAGTAATCCAACACACAAGCAGACAGAAAAAGGCAAGCGAAAAAGAGAGGAGAAGATTGGGAAAGAGAGGGCGAATAAAATGACAAGGGTGAAGTGGGGGAGAGGAAAACGAGAGGCAAATGGCAAGTAATGTAAATGCGAGGGAGATGAGTTTGTGATGGGTACTTGGTATGTTTTGACTTGAGCGAAGACCTCCCAGGCAACGATGCCAGAAATCCTTCTTGCTACGTCTTGAGCTTGCGTTGGTTTTCCTTGAAGAGGAAAGGGTGATGCAGCAAAGTAGCGTAAGTATTTCCCTCAGTTTTTGAGAACCAAGGTATCAATCCAGTAGGAGGCTCCTCAAAAGTCCCACGCACCTACACAAACAAACAAAGAACTCGCAACGAACACAATAAAGGGGTTGTCAGTCCCTTCACAGCCACTTGCGAAAGTGAGATCTGATAGAGATAATATGATAAGATAAATATATTTTTGGTATTTTATAATATAGATGCAAAAAGTAAAGATGCAAATAAAAGTAGATTGAAAGCTTATATGATAAACGATAGACCCGGGGGCCATAGGTTTCACTAGTGGCTTCTCTCAAGATAGCATAAGTATTACGGTGGGTGAACAAATTATTGTCAAGCAATTGATAGAAAAGAGAATAATTATGAGATTATCTAGGCATGATCATGTATATAGGCATCACGCTCGTGACAAGTAGACTGACTCCTGCCTGCATCTACTACTATTACTCCACACATCGACCGCTATCCAGCATGCATCTAGAGTATTAAGTTCATAAGAACAGAGTAACGCATTAAGAAAGATGACATGATGTAGAGGGATACTCATGCAATATGATATAAACCCCATCTTTTTATCCTCGATGGGAACAATACAATACGTGCCTTGCAACCCTTTCTGTCATTGGGTAAGAACACCACAAGATTGAACCCAAAGCTAAGCACTTCTCCCATGGCAAGAAAGATCAATCTAGTAGGCCAAACCAAACTGATAATTCGAAGAGACTTGCAAAGATAACTCAATCATACATAAAAGAATTCAGAGAAGATTCAAATATTTCTCATAGATAAACTTGATCATAAACCCACAATTCATCGGATCTCGACAAACACACTGCAAAAAGAGTTTACATCGAATAGATCTCCACAAGAGAGGGGGAGAACATTGTATTGAGATCCAAAAAGAGAGAAGAAGTCATCTAGCTAATAACTATGGACCCGAAGGTCTGTGGTAAACTACTCACAACTCATCGGAGGGGCTATGGTGTTGATGTAGAAGCCCTCCATGGTCGATTCCCCCTCCGGCGGAGCGCAGGCGAAGGCTCCAAGATGGGATCTCGCGGATACAGAAGGTTACGGCGGTTGAAATTGTTTTTCGTTGGCTCCCTGGATGTTTTCGGGGTACGTAGGTATATATAGGAGGAAGAAGTACGTCGGTGGCCGCCTGTGGGGCCCAGGAGACAGGGGGCGCGCCCTCCTATCTCCTGGCCGCCTCGTTTGCAGCTTGACTTGCACTCCAAGTTCTCCGGATCACGTTCGTTCCAAAAATCACGCTCCCGAAGGTTTCATTCCGTTTGGACTCCGTTTGATATTCCTTTTCTTCGAAATACTGAAATAGGCAAAAAAAAACAGCAATACGGGATGGGCCTCCGGTTAGTAGGTTAGTCCCAAAAATGATATAAATGTGTAAAATAAAGCCCATAAACATCCAAAAGGGGTAATATAATAGCATGGAACGATCAAAAATTATAGATACGTTGGAGACATATCATGCCCCTACCCCCCTTGCCACCAGTGCATCCCTTGCCTTCACCGGAGACGCCTCTGCCTCCCTCGCCACCACCGGAGCCATCCTCTGTAAGCCCCGACCCCTCCTCTCTCTCCTGCATAGCAGAAACATTGGATAGAGAACTAGCTAGCTAGGTTAAGTAGTTTAATTAGGTTAGTTATCTAGGTTAGTGCAAAATTTTAGTTAGGGCTTTGACAGAGAACCAGTTAGGTTGACTAGTTTTATTAGGTTAGTTATCTAGATTAGTGCAAAAATTTAGTTAGGGCTTTGACAGTGAACTAGTTAGGTTAACTAGTTTAATTAGGTTAATTATCTAGGTTAGTGCAAAAATTTAGTTAGGGCTTTGACAGAGAACTAGCTAGGTTAACTAGTTTAATTATCTAGGTAAACTAGGTTAACTGGCTAGGTTAGTTAGGTTCGATAGGTTAACAAGCTAGGTTAACTAGGTTGGCTAGGTTAGAGCTAAAATTTAGTTTAGAGCATTAGGTCAGAAGGGTTAGAGTTAAAATGGAGTTCCTTTGCAATTTAATTGGGTTCTATCCTAGGCAGAGAAGGGTTAGACAAAATAATGTGTGTGAGAGAGAGAGAGGAATAGCTAAAACATAATTTGGGTTCTATCCTAGGCAGAGAAGTGTTTAGTGAGGTAATTTTGCAAAGGTTTTTGATTTTTGAAAAGACCACTATTTTTCAAGGAAAAGAATTTAGGCAGGTTTTATTTTAAAGATGATCCCTTCCTAGATTTTTAGCTTTAAAAAAACAAAAGCATTTAGCTAAAAATAAAAAACAATAGCTATGGCATTTAGCGATAAACAAAAAACAGAATTGATGTTATATGATATATGTCATTGATGTTCATTTGCATATTCCACTATTGCTTATTATATCTTTTCATTGAAGTGGTCATGTTATATATTTTCATTGAAGTGGTTCGATTGTGCCGAAGTGGCCTTTTGTTGTTTCCAGGGAATGAAGATAAGTGGCCTATGTTTTGCCGGAACGTTGATTCATTTTTGTTCCGGCAAATTTCAGGTGCTCGATTTGTCCACTTTTTAGCAAAGGTCGTGCCGGAATTTTCCGTAAATTTCGGCATGATTTGTCCTCATCTGTTGATACCAGATTTTGGCACGGTCAAGAACTTAATTAATATGTCCTCAAATGAAGAAGTGATCTACATAAAAAAGTTCCGTGTTGTCGATATAAACATCTTTGAAGTTTGGGTCATCGCCATCCGATCTCATCTCGAAGGCCGAAGTTGTGTTTGAAATACTGAGATTTTGTATTCAAAACACAATTCGGCTCATTACGCCCTCAAGACAGCCTCGTATGGAAAAATGATCTACACGGATTGTCTTCGTCTCGTCGAAACGATTGATTTCGATATAAAATTCGTTCAAATACGAGTTTGTATGCAAAAGTTAGAGCCATCGGAATGTAGCCCTGCCAGGAGGCGAAGTGTGGCGCGCCCCACCAGACGCCATGTCTGATGGGTAGCGCGAGCGACGGATGTTTTGCGTCACAGTCCATTTTGCGCGAGCTATTTGACCCTCAAGATGACCACTGATAAAAAATCGTTCAACATGAAAGTTTTTCGTCTCGTCGAAACGGTCAAGATTGCTTTCGGATTCGTTTCCATCCGAGGTTGTTTACTGTCTCAAACATGACCCGCAAGGTGCAGCCAGGTTGTAAACCGAACCGTTTTGGAAAGTTCGGATAAAACCAGTCCGAATTTGACTAGGGTTTTGGACGTGAATTGATGCAATTTTATTGTAAGGAAAGCCTAGATGAATCCTTTTCTTGTACGGGAAGTCCAGCCGCCTCTTATATATGTTGGGGGTGACGGCCGATTGAACAACACACAATCGCAAACACATCTACAACTTTTTCATCTACGTCTTGTCCCTCCCTCGTTCTTGCTCCCTCGTCCTTCGTTGTTCTTCGTGTTGGAGATCTGCGAACCGTGAGGCTCTAGGGGTGGCTTGACCGACCTAGGGCAGCCCATAGCCGCTGCACTCCCCGACGGGGTCCCTCCCGGGAGTGTAGGCTGATCTTGTGCTTAGTGGTTTGAGAAATCATATTAGAGAAAGGCTAGAAGGATACGAGTTTTTAAATATCAACCAAGTCTTGCAAAGGGCTTTGGCTCAAGAAAGCGAAGCAAAGATCTTAAAGAGGTGCATAGATATAAAACTGATCGTCCCAAGGTGAATATGGTTGAGTATGATAGTGCCACTCGAACGATGAGGGTGATATTTATGCCGCTGAATTTGTTTGGCCATCTAAGTCCAAACCGTTTACTTGCAATGATTTAAAGCCGATTCATAAGAATCGTGATGAAGAGATGAAATTTACTTTCAACATTGCTAAGTGTGATAAAATATTTGATGCTTTGTTGCAAGCCAAGATTATTAGAATATCTCATACTTTACCGCCGTTCAAAGAGCTGAAACGGCGGGCTTATTGCAAGTATCATAATTCTTTTTCTCATGCTACTAATGATTGTAATGTTTTTCGACGACAGATACAATCGACCATTAATGACGGACGATTGAATTTTTTTGAGATGCAAGTTGACAAGCAACCTTTCCCAATGAACACCATGGATTTGGAGGGGAAGAAGATGTTAATTCGGCCCAACATAGCCGAATCAGCTAATAAAAATAATATTGTCATTGGTGAGCCCAGGAAAAATGAGGAGAGCAACAAGGTCTTGGGGAGACAAGTTGTGCTTGACAAGCAACCCAGTGGCAAGGAGGTAATCAAGATCACCATCAAGAATCCCACACTCGGGGGGCAACCACAAGTGCAAGAGAACACTCATGTCAAATTTGTTAAGCCCAAGAGTCCAGAGGTTGGCAAGTGGAAGACGAATGAAGCAAAAGTGCAGCGCAAAAGAATCAAGCCAACTTTTGATATGATGTTGTCCAAGTATGCCAATCAACCGGCCGGTTCTAGCTCTAACCGGTCATCAAATTTGAAGCGCTCAAGATCACCTCCGAGGGAAGAATTTTAGCATCACGCAAGGCCATATGGGTCATGGGCACCAGGACCATGGATGGCGCCGCCCCCTTATGCGCCATACTACATGGGAGGCTTCAATGGAGGATGGGGGCAGCCCCCAATGGCCCCTTATGCTTTTCATCCAGGTTGGGCAGAACCAAGGAGGTCCGTTTATGAGAGACTTTCTTATCTCACACGAGGCCGTTTGAACAATGGTGTCAATCGGCCAATGCAAGATAATCAAAAAAGGGTCAACCGGCAAGTGTGGCGTGCGAAATCACCAAGTGCTGAAATTTCAGAGCCTAGCAAGCAAAAGGAGAAGAATGCTAGTGGTGAAACTATTATGATAGGCACTAAAGAATTAATAATCAAAGAGCCAATTATTGTTGATAATCCGGCTGATTCTAATAAAGATGTGGCTGCGGTCCAGCAAGGCCCCATGGCTAATGATCATGAAGCTAGCATAAGCAAGGCCAAGTCGAGGGATCCAAAATATACTCAGCCTAAGTGGTGTCCTTCCGGTCTGACCAAGGTGCAAAAAAGGAGATTGCAGCGCATGAGGAGTCATGAGAAGGAGGAACAAGAAGCAGAAAAGCTAAGGGATAAATTATTCAATGAAAGTCGTCCCATGGTACCCCCAAAACAAGTGTGGAGGCCAAAGCAAAAGGAAAACATTGCAGCTTCTTCATTGATCATAGCAACACCTACACCACCAACGGAGGACGATGCGGCTACTATTACATCGTCCACTTTGCCTACTACTTCCTCTTCCCTTGAAGATATTTCGGAGTCAGTGGACATGCTTGCCGAAGGAGATGAAATGCTTGATTATGAGTCTACACCAGTTCATGAAGGTATGGATATTAATATGGTGTATTACTTACCCGCTGAATTTCGTGCTATAGATGAAGAAGGGGAAGTAGCTCAGCTAGATTTTGGTCCTAAAAATGCTATATTCGAGAAGCCAAAAGAACCGGTGACGCACTTGAATCCATTGTTCCTTAAAGGTCATATTAATGGATCACCGGTTACTAGAATGCTTGTCGATGGTGGTGCTGTGGTGAATCTTATGCCATATTCGGTCTTCAAAAAATTGGGGCTGCGTGATGAAGAGTTAATAAAGACCAACATGGTGCTTAATGGATACAAAGAGAAAACTGAAGCCAAAGGTGTGATGTATGTGGAGCTTACGGTGGGAAGCAAAACTTTGGCTACCGCATTCTTTGTCGCTGAGGTGCAAGGTAACTACAATGTGATATTAGGCCGCGATTGGGTTCATGCGAACCAATGTGTGCCATCTACTATGCACCAGTTTTCTGATTCAATGGGTTGATGATGAAGTAGAAGTCATTCATGCGGATAATTCGGCTTGTGTTGCTTTGGCCGATGCATCGGTGGATTGGCAACATCCCAATGCTACTTGCTTGACGAGGCATGACTTATTAGAATATGATTTTCTTAGCGCCACAAAAAGTGGTTTCATGCCCGTTTCTTTAAAGCCGGTTGGCGATAATCGGCTCCAAGGTATGATGTATTTAAATGGATCCTAACTCAGAGTGGTTACAAAAGTGTCTTGTAGAATATAGGTCCAATAAGAACGATATGTATGAGTCCATAGAAGAGTTAGATGATATGGATAAGTTAGGACAAGGTTTTACATCGGCCGATCCATTAGAAGAGATAGATATAGGAGATGGTTAAATTCCTAGGCCGACATTTGTAAACGAAAATTTAAGAGCCGATCATAAGGCTAAGTTGATCGAGCTATTGAAAGAATATGTTTGTTGCTTTGCATGGGAATATCCTGAGATGCCAGGTTTAAGCCGAGAGCTAGTGGAGCATCATTTACCTATAAAGGCCGGTTTTAGACCATACAAGCAATCAGCCAGAAAGTTTAATCCAAAAACGTATGACCGGATCAAGGAAGAGATCGGTCGTTTGCTTAAAGCTAATTTTATTAGACCTTGCAGGTATGCCGAGTGGATTTCTAACATTGTACCAGTAGAGAAGAAAGGCTCTGGCAAGTTGAGGGTGTGCATTGATTTCAGAGATTTGAATAGAGCTACACCTAAAGATGAGTATCCCATGCCAATAGCCGATATGCTTATTAATGATGCTTCTGGACATAAGGTCATTAGCTTTCTTGATGGTAATGCGGGGTATAACCAAATTTTTATGGCTGAAGAGGACATGTCCAAAACGGCCTTTCGATGTCCTGGTTTTCTTGGTTTATTTGAGTGGACAGTGATGACCTTTGGATTAAAAAATGCCGGTGCCACGTATCAAAGGGCTATGAATTTAATTTTCCATGATTTACTTGGTGTTATACTTGAGGTTTATATTGATGATATTGTTGTCAAATCGGATGCTTTTGAATCTCACTTAGCCGATTTGCGTTTGGCTTTTGAAAGAATGAAGAAATATGGGCTGAAAATGAATCCTTTGAAGTGTGCCTTTGGTGTATCGGCTGGGAAGTTTATGGGTTTCATTATTCAGGAAGATGGCGTGGAAATTGATCCCAAAAAGATAGAAGCTATACAGAAAGTAGAGACTCCAACATGCACGAGAGATATGCAAAAATTCCTTGGAAAGGTCAATTATTTGAGGAGGTTTATAGCTAATCTATCAGCGAAGGTTGATGCATTTACTCCTATCCTTCGGTTAAAGAATGATGTTGATTTTACTTGGGGGGCAAAATAGCAAGAAGCATTTGATATGATTAAGAAATATTTGTGCACTCCTCCGGTTATGAAAGCGCCCAGGCACAGGGAGCCATTTAGACTTTACGTTGCAGCGGAGGAAGGTGTTATTGGTGCTGTTTTGACTTAAGAGACCGAAGGAAAGGAGCATGCTATTACTTATTTGAGCCGACGGTTGTTGGATGCTGAGACAAGGTATACATTTATTGAGAAATTGTGCTTATGCTTATATTATGCTTGCACAAAATTGAGACATTATCTAGTGCCTAGTACTTGCATTATAGCTTGTCAAACCGATGTCATCTTATACATGTTGCATAGGCCAATTCTTAGTGGTAGAATTGGCAAGTGGGCTTATGCTTTAATTGAATATGATTTGGCTTATGAATCTCTGAAATCCATGAAAGGCCAAACTGTTGCTAATTTTATTGTTGAGCATCGGATTGATGACAAGCATGATATTGATATAAACCTTGTCTCATTAGTACCATGGAGATTATATTTTGATGGTTCAGTTTGTAGCAATGGCCAAGGTGTTGGTATTGTTTATATATCTCCTCATGGTGCTGTTTTTGAAGCCTCATGCCGCTTAGAATACTTTTGCACAAATAATCAAGCCGAATATGAAGCATTGTTATTCGGCTTAGAGATGTTGTTTGCTATAGGTGCTACACATATTGAGGCTTTTGGTGATTCGTTATTAGTAGTGCAAGTCTTTCAATGTTTTGACGAATCACTTAATGTTTATCTTGATAAATGTCTAGATATAATTTCTAATTTGGATTATTTTAGCATTGCTCATATATCTAGACATGACAATTGGAGAGAAAATGAGTTGGCACAACAAGCATCCGGCTATGATGTTGATCGTGGCATGTTTCATATTTCTCAAAGGCCAATGTCTAGTCTTGCCAACATAGGGGAGGCCGAACCGAAGCCCACTGTTTCGGCCACTAATGAAATATTTAATGCAGGAGAAAATGAAGACTGGAGGAAACCCATTATTGATTATTTGTGTGATCCTACTAAAAGGGTGGACAGGACTGTTCGGCGTATGGCTTTCAAATACACAATGAGAGATGATGATCTCTATCGCCGAACGGTTGATGATGTTCTTTTAAAGTGCTTGGACGAGGACCAAGCGAGAGTTGCTATGGGAGAGGTCCATGAAGGTATTTGTGGCACTCATCAGTCGGCTCCCAAGATGAAATGGTTATTACGACGTGCTGGGTTTTATTGGCCGACGATGGTTAATGATTGCTTCCGGTACTATAAAGGATGTGAAGCTTGTCAAAAGTTTGGTGATATTCAGTTAGCTCCCGTTGCTATGTTACATCCTATTATCAAGCCGTGGCCTTTTAGAGGTTGGGGATTGGACTTTATTGGAGAGATTCATCCTTCTTCTTCAAAGGGGCATCGGTTCGTGTTGGTGGCAACTGATTATTTCACTAAATAGTCTGAAGCAATGCCACTAAGAAACATGACGCATACAGAGGTAATTCAATTCATAACTGAGCATATTATTCATAGATTCGGCATACCGCAAACATTAACTACGGACCAAGGTTCATCCTTTATGTCACATCAAGTCAGAGAATTTGCCGAATCATATAAGATAAAGTTGCTCAATTCCTCTCCATATTATGCCCAAGCCAATGGACAAGCTGAGTCTAGTAATAAAATATTAATCAAGCTCATCAATAAGAAGATTGAGGATAATCCAAGGAGATGGCATGAGCTACTGTCCGAAGCTTTCTGGGCGCACATGATCTCAAGGCATGGTGCTACAAAGGTAACTCCGTATGAGCTCGTATATGGTCAAGAGGCCATTTTACCAGTGGAAGTGAATTTGAATGCTTTGAGAATAGCCAAACAAAATGATTTATCGGCAGTGGACTTCTATAACTTGATGATGGACAATATTGATGAAGTCGCCGATAAACATTTGTCTGCTTTGAATGCCATAGAGAGAGATAAGTTGAGGGTGGCAAGAGCTTACAATAAGAAGGTCAAGTTGAAGAATTTTCAAGTTGGCGATCTTGTGTGGAAGGTGATTCTACCAATTGGTTCAAAAGATAGAAAATTCGGGAAGTGGTCTCCAAGTTGGGAAGGTCCTTTTAAGATTACAAGAGTGGTTCCCGGAAACTCATATTTGGTGGAATCCGTACAAGGCATATTATTACCTCGAGCTCTCAATGGAAAATATTTAAAGAAATATCACCCAAGTGTGTGGCAAGAAGCCTAGATAGGCAATGGCCGATATATTCACTATCGTCCTAGGAAAGACATGGCCGATAAATAATTATCGCCCTTAGCATAAACATGGCTGATGTATAATTATCGCCCTAAGAAACTGTAAATGGCCGATGGAGTATTGACATGGTCCTGAGAACAAACATGGTACAAGTTATTTTTCGGCACGCTAGCTTTGCCGAAAAACAGGGGGGCATGTGTTGACACCAGATTTTGGCACGGTCAAGAACTTAATTAATATGTCCTCAAATGAAGAAGTGATCTACATAAAAAAGTTCCGTGTTGTCGATATAAACATCTTTGAAGTTTGGGTCATCGTCATCCGATCTCATCTCGAAGGCCGATGTTGTGTTTGAAATACTGAGATTTTGTATTCAAAACTCTATTCGGCTCATTACACCCTCAAGATAGCCTCGTATGGAAAAATGATCTACACGGATTGTCTTCGTCTCGTCGACACGATCGATTTCGATATAAAAATCGTTTAAATCCGAGTTCGTATGCAAAAGTTAGAGCCATCGGAATGTAGCCCTGCCAGGAGGCGAAGTGTGGCGCGCCCCACCACACGCCATGTCTGATGGGTAGCGCGAGCGACGGATGTTTTGCGTCACAGTCCATTTTGCGCGAGCTATTTGACCCTCAAGATGACCTCTGATAAAAAATCGTTCAACATGAAAGTTTTTCGTCTCGTCGAAACGGTCAAGATTGCTTTTGGACTCGTTTCCATCCGAAGTCGTTTACTGCCTCGAACATGACCCGCAAGGTGCAGCCAGGTTGTAAACCGAACCGTTTTGGAAAGTTCGGATAAAACCACTCCGAATTTGACTAGGGTTTGGACGTGAATTGATGCAATTTTATTGTAAGGAAAGCCTAGATGAATCCTTTTCTTGTACGGGAAGTCCAGCCACCTCTTATATATGTTGGGGGTGACGGCCGATTGAACAACACACAATCGCAAACACATCTACAGCTTTTTCATCTACGTCTTGTCCCTCCCTCATTCTTGCTCCCTCGTCCTTCGTTGTTCTTTGTGTTGGAGAGCTGCGGACCGCGAGGCTCTAGGGGCGGCTTGACCGACCTAGGGCAGCCCATAGCCGCTGCACTCCCGACGGGGTCCCTCCCGGGAGTGTAGGGTTTCGGGTCCTCAAAAGCTCTCGCCGGTCGACTTGCGAATCGCGCTTCCGGTGAGACTCCTTCAACGTGAGCTGCGGTGCATCACCCCCGACGTCGAGGGTACACGTGACGTGTTCGTGTGCGAACATCATCATCCTTTACCCCCGATTCTCCCATGCTCTTTACTTGGACTCGTTGAAGAACATGAACAAAAAGGATTACACCCACATCAAGTCTGTTCTCCACAATGCTATCTTTTTCTACGGCGTACAAGGTGGAGAGATCAAGGCCAGGAAGACAAGGAACCGCAAGCCCTGCTTTGGCCATAAGACCAACTTCTGCTGCATCCAGCAACCAAGTGATACTCTTAGTGATGGATTCTATGTCCTACACCACATGCTGGAGCATAGACGGGATCAACAGAACCTTTGCATGCCACCTACATTCGGCGATGCCCATATTCTGCAATGGGCAAAGAACCTAGGAGATATCCCGGATCATCAACTTCGAGCTGAGTTCTATCACATCCAGCATGAACTTGCCCAAATCATCATGAAGGAGGTCCTCGGAAAAACAGGGATGTTCTACGAGGAAGGGCAAATGTCGCGGGAAGACGTGCGAACACGCGTAGTCGCTCAGCCTCTCGACCTGAAGCCTTTCACTAAGCTCGGGGACTATCTCCCTCACTTGGATGGATGGCATGACATGTTGGAGTGATTAACGATATATGACAATGTGTCCGTTTAGTCCATACTTTCTGTATGACAAAACTTTGAATTATGCATGACGAAACTTTATTTGTGATGTAATTAAACCGTCCTCCTCAACTAGCGAAGATCACTCTAGTTAGGGCATTTTGGTACGATGAACTTTGTTATTTATGCTTATGATATGTTGCTTCTATTTTTGCCAAGTCTGTCTCTTTCCGTGGCTCAACTATATATTTTGCATATCATTGACTCATGTGACGATGCAGGTGCATAGATCATCGATGGTGAAGAAGTACTGCGCTAGGAGTATACGACGAGTGGCCGGAGTGTCAGGCCCAGGTGTACCGGTTTCCGGTTTCCGAGCGACAGCAAGTAGTTAGCTTAGGTTCACACTAGTGCGAGAGAGGGATACGAACCGACACCTCAAGAAGTACTACATTATGTATGATGAGACATGTCATGTACCTTGTATAGCTATATCGTGATTATAGTGTGACGACATGATTTGTGTTGGATGATATGATGAGACTATTATGTGTATGATATGATGGGCATATTACATGTTTATAATATGATTAGGATACTATATACAACCTATTCAAAAACATCGCAAATACGCAGCAAAAAAAAGATATGAGAAAATGTAATAGTAGCGCTCTTTAGTGCTGGACAGGAAAACGCTACTGCTAAAGCGCTTAGCAGTAACACTGGCATGGAAAGCGCTACTGCTAAGTAGGTATATCAGTAGTGCGTGTCAACACGTGCTGCTGCTAAACGTTAGCTGTAGCGCCTTATCAGTAGCACGGATACCCGTGCTACTGATACACCAAATACACGCGCTACTGCTAGGCTTTTCCCTAGTAATGGTGACCTCTCTCTTGAGGTGTCATCCCTGTCGCTTCTCATTCATCCTCATCCGTACGAGCATCCTTTCAAACTTCATCAGTGGGGTGATCTTCACTACCACCAGTAACCCGTTTAATGCATAAGATCACATCAAATGAGGTTGATAAATGCTTTTTCGTATATGTTCTAAGTATAAAATTATAAGAAAATAAGGTAATCATTTCATTTTTTTTCTTTGTGGGCATTTGTCATGTTGTTGTCCTAACTGACTATTTTTTTTGTCATACGATAGGCTGATTTGGGGGAGAGTCGTAGATAGGAGGGTTTCTCATGCCGCCGCCAACGTCATCTGACAAATTTAGGTCCCCTCGCCTCCGGCCGCTATCTTGGTGCTGAGAGCTGGGGGGACGTCGGATCTTCAGACCTCTATGTTATTCGTCAATGTCTAGTGATCATCATAGTTATGTGACAATAAATTTTCTCTCATCGTTTTGGCGGTGCCATGAGGTTAGAGAGTTTTCTATCCTCGCATATCTGATTATTCGGATCTGATCAGTTTATGTTGATTCTTTGTGGAGGTGAAATCTTTCATTGACACCATGGTGAGTATATAGTGATTCGACGGCCTACACTTCTAGGGGATCATCCCCGGCCCAAGTACGTTCATCAATCAAGGCTTTCCATCTTTTTGGATGGGCGACTCAAGATGCTTTCAAAAACCATTATCGGTAATGTTCGTGCGGGTGAAAGAGTGACAATATCGTTGCTTCAGTCCAATTGCAGCATATTTACCGAAGTCTTTGGAGTATTTCTTCGAGTAGAGATTGGTATCGCAAAGAAGGTGTTTTCAAGCGATTTCATTATAATTCTTAGTCATAGGAGTAACTTTATATTTTCTTGAATCTTAGGTCCAATTCAATGTACGACAAAGCTAAATACCTGCCGACTGTTCGTTAGCGATAGGCACGTACGATGCGTGCGCCTCGTTCGATTCCCGTCGCGC
Source organism: Aegilops speltoides (assembly GCA_021437245.1). NCBI lineage: Eukaryota > Viridiplantae > Streptophyta > Magnoliopsida > Poales > Poaceae > Aegilops > Aegilops speltoides. Next base: position 92,617,956 of record CM038147.1, on the reverse strand, counting down.
GGTCGCGAGAAAAAGAAAGGGAAGAAAGGGCGACCAAAACAAGATTCGAACCCCCGACCTCATGCAGGTGCACCACCACATTAACCAACTAACCCAGTCTTTGTTGTTGTCAAAAGCGCTCAGACTATGAATGTATTGCATAGTGGCTCTTTGTTCAAGATTTAAAACGTGAACGATTTGCTAACTTGATGGCGAATTTAGTGGGAAGAATCCGGGGACTATGACATTGACTGCCGTGATTTTCTTCTCTGGATTGGATCTGTCATTTTTTGGTGCTAGATCTATTTGGCACACCCTGGTTACATTTTTAGTCAAAAATAAAAATAATGTTGAATATGGGATTTGAACCCACGTCAAGCAGGTAATGGGGAACACACACTAACCAGCTCAGCTGGACTATTTGTTGTGCGAAATAATGCACATCATACTATTTGATCATTCCCTGTTTGCTTCCTTCTTCTTTTTTCTTTGAGGAGTTGATTAAATATCTCCCGGTATTTTTTTTGTGAATATTATGATAACTCACACATTGCAGGCCCGATAACTTATGTACCCTTGTCCTGATAAGTTTGGCGACCAAAGGGAAGGGGAGAGTTGACGAACTTTTGTGTGAATAGCATGGTAACTCACCCATCACATACCTGATAACTTATGCACCATATCTTGGTAACTTTGCCAACGAGGGGTCGGGGTGTCGATGAAATATCCCCTCGATAGCTTTTGTGTCAATAGCATGGTAACTCACACATCATAGACCTGGTAGCTTATGTACAAATATCGTGGTAGCTTTTTTCACCCAAAAAAACTAGTGTAAACATACCTTCGATAACTTTTTGTATGAATAGCATGGTAACTCACACATCGCAGACGGCACGGAGGGATAATTTTTTTCCCAGAATTTTTTTTCTCTGGGCCCAAAGTTACCGCAGTGTCTGTGGGCGAGTTATCAGGTTCGTGGCGTATATATTACCATGCTCTTTATAGAGAGTTATTGGCGTGTGTTATGGTTTTTTTAACGCATTACAGACCTGATAACTTATGCGCAAGCCTCCTGATAATTCTGACTCAAGGATTTTTTTAATTAAAAATATACCCCGATAACATGATAATTTACACGTCACACACTTGATAACTTACGTATGAACACCCCGGTAACTTTTGTTTCAGTTAAAATAAGTGTAGAAACATCCCCCCGATAAATTCTAGGTAGCTAGTATAACATGAAGGGCATGGAGACACCATATATCCATCCGTGAAAATTGTGCAGTACATAAATCGAAGGAAAAAACTAAAAAAGCATGTTTCCTGTACTATACTTAGGAAACAAATGTTTAAGTCTAATCACTAGCTCAATCTAGACCGAGTGGTTGCAAGCTACCGTGGGCTACCAAGATGTAGCGGGTTCGAATCCCAGAAAAATAGGAGCGATCGTATGTGGGTGGAATCGTGCGGATCTGTTGGTCGTTAGCACAGTCCTTCAATGTATCTGTAATTGTTACGAGTAAGAATAACGTTACAGGTGCTATTTTTTTTACATTGGATTTGATACTTGGACATCATGATTTACTTTATATGAAAAGCAGGACGAGATGCTCTTTCAGGATATCCACACACTTCTTCTCTGTCGAACCAAGAGCCGGTTTCTCACCCTAGCTCCATGTCACTGTCCTGCAAATAGCAGAAAACGAAAGGAAGAAAGTGTCAGTGCAGGTTCCCGACATCACCAAGGAACATCTGTCACAGGAGCAATCCCACGCCTCCGCGCCGGCAGCTAGCCGGAAAAATCACAATAATAATTCGCGAGAGCCAATTCAGCTCCGTTCCATGTGGCACACCCTCCAGCTCCTCGTGCTCTCCACTGCAGGCCCCCCACCCCATCCTTGTCCTGTCTCCCACCTCCCTTGTTCTTCCGTTCTTCCCAGCCCCGAGCCATTTGCAGTTAGTTCCTGATCCCGCGGCGGCGGCGGTGGTGGCGGCTCCCATCTGCTGTCTTCCGCCTTGCCCCTGGGCTGCGTTTCTTGATGTGTTGGTGGTGACGGTAAGGTGGAGGAGGAGGAGCTTCTTCCCGGCCGGGTGCCCGCCGCCTGAAGATCCCCTTTTGAGGGGCGGCAGGTGAGGGGAGATGCGCTGGACTGATCCCCATTACTTGCGCATCCATTTCTTGTAGCCGAAAGATCTGGTGTTCCAGAGGTATGTTTGCAATGTTTCCGTATATTTTGTGAATCCCTGATCCGGGTTCGTCGTCGCTGAATTGTTCCGGGTCTGTTGTCATTTCTTTTTCTTGTAGAAATGTCAAAATGATGCAATGCGCTCCAGCTCTTATCCCCCTCTCTGTTCTTTCTCTTGTTCTTCGCGCACAAAAGTCAATCCGTGAGCTCAATGCCGATGCGGGTGGTTGTGCTATTCCTCCTTGGAGCAATGGAGCCGCTGTCCTGAGAAGGACAGGGGACAGCGACCCGTTTCTCCTAGTACTGTTTGCGCCATTATTACTGCGCCTGCCAACAACTCGATTATTAATTATTAATTATTAGGAAACTAATAATAATTGTAGTAAGATAGAGGGCGTTTTACCCACCGTTTCTTGGTTCAATTGTGGACATTGTCTTGTGTAAAGATGGCGCCCTTGGTTTTATTCCAGCTCTTTTGAGTGTTGAGTCAATTTGTGGTAGGTTCCTAAAGGAAGATGCTGTTTGTACTCTTTAATCCATGTGGGGTGCCCAGTTGGTCAGAGTAGTATTACCCTGTTGGATCATCTGAGGCTACTTTCTTGCAGAGGGGTGCCACCTCGGTTTAGGTTTCCTGCTTATTGTGTCAATTTGAGGTTTATTTTTCCAGAAGGTGAAGCAACATTGCTGCCATTTATGCCCACTGTCTTCTTATAGGGGTGACCTAGTGATCCAGTTACTAACTTATTGAGCCCTTAATGTGGATCCTTCACTAGATTAGTGTACAAATGCCTGGGGTTATGCTATGCCATTTTGGTGCTTCTCGAAGTGGACAGGTGGCTTAGTTTCCCCTTTTCCTGAATCAGTTCCCTGTAGAGTGTCCATGTGGTTGAATTCCCCCACCATATCAATTTGGGGGGCAGTTTACTCTACATACAGGCCAGCTTTCCATTCTTGGTACACTCATACCCTTGGCTTCAGAATTGTATGACCTCATAGCGTGCTCAAGTGATTAAACTCAATATATGGCGAGTCCTTAGTAAGTGGTACTAAGATTGTGCATTAATAGGTAGAAGCACCATGGGACTCCTAGGTATGATGGGTGACTCATTTGGCTGCTCAGCTACCGGTGAGCGGCTCGTCTCTGCTGCGAGGGATGGAGACATCCAGGAGGCTAGGGCCCTATTGGAGCTTAACCCCCGGCTTGCACGATACTCGACATTCGGTATCCGAAACACACCCCTCCATTACTCGGCGGCGAAGGGCCACCACGAGGTGATTCACTCCACACATCTCTTTCGTTATCAGTTTACAATTATTTTTAGCTACTTTTGTTAATTAATGTATGTGTGTTCGTTATCGACTGATAAGTATTTTCATCTTCCTGGTAGATTGTTTCCCTGCTAATAGAATCTGGCGTTGATATCAACCTTAGGAACTGCAGAGGACAGGTGAGCCCTTTTTTTTGATCTCCCACCTTGTTCATCATTGGTATCCAATTCTTGATGATCCATAGTATGTGTTATTACTTTTGAATATTTATAGAGAATACTTCTTACTCGGTATACAGAAATTGATCGACCATAATTTTCCCAAAATTATTTTATTTTAATATATTATTGAGAACTGTCTAGTTGCAATCTTACAAGTATATGCATTTCCCATATATCTGAGGTCGCTCAGGTCTTAGAAAATGATATATCAGTTGTTTCAAGTAGATGGAAGTAAGCTGCAAAATGTTACTACTTTCTCTTAGTTGACTTCTAGATAATAAAAAAATTCCTATTGGAACATTCTTGAAGGGGTGATTTGATGTCACCTCATTATGTTCTTTCTATTTCTGTTCTATTGTGAAAGAGATTATTTCTTTGTTCTGGTACCAACTCTAAACGCAACAATTTCCGTGCAGACTGCTCTGATGCAAGCTTGTCTATATGGTCATTGGAAAGTTGTACAGATCCTAGTTCTTTTTAAAGCTAATGTAAGTGAATATCAATTTTTTTCTATCTTTTTGTGATCGCAAAGAAGAACTTGTTTTTGTGTTAAACTGGGCTGTAATTTGTACTGATGCAAGTGATATGTATTTTTAATCTTAGATTCACAAAAAAGATTGTTTTAGTGGTGCAACAGCAATTCATTTTGCCGCCCTGAAAGGTCATACCCGGTGCATCCGGCTTATTGCGGCTGATTACGTGCCTAGTTTGCCGGATTTTTGGAGCATCATGCGCGGAACAGCCACGGGTGAAACAAATAAGGAAGCTTTTGATGCAGCGTATGTCAAATTCTGACGTTCATCTATGTTGGCATCTTTTTTTTTTATCGTTTATGTTGGCATCTTCCGATAACTAGTAAATAAATATCCATTTTCCTTTGCTTCCCAGAAATCTCCAGAGACTAGTTAATGCAAAGTCAGATGGAGGTGTCACCCCTCTTCACTTGGCAGCTCTTCACGGGCATGCTGAGAGCTTGCAATTGCTGTTAGACCTTGGAGCCTCTGTCTCTGAGGTCACAGTCAACGATGGCTCAACTATTGATCTCATAGGTAAAAACTGAACAGGGTAAAAAAACATAAAACTGTACACAGAATGTTAGATGTTTAACTGAATTCAAGTAGTTATTGTTTAGGAACTTGACCGTTACTTATCACATCAAATGTGCAGAACAAGGGGAAATATTCTGAACTTCTTTACATGTTCATATATTAACAATTCCCTAAAATTGCAGGTTCAGGAAGCACGGCCCTTCACTATGCAGCTTGTGGAGGAAGTGCTGTATGCTGCCAAGTATGCATTGAGTTCTCCCTTCCATAAAATATCAAGTAATTGTCCAATTCCCGTTTACTGATTGCCGTAAAACAGCTTCTCATTGCAGCAGGAGCACACATGGGAGCTGAAAATGCTAACGGGTATGCCTAGGGAATTCCATGTTTCTATTCTATAAGTATTTGTTTGTACACTTCACAATGATTGAAAATCTGAGAAAAGGTTGTTACTTTACAATTGCCACATTCTGATATATTTACTGATGTCGCTTGGATAAATTTCACGCTTCTTTTTGGGCTCTATTATCAGAATTTCTAAGCTAACTATGGTAAATGCTAATTATCTGTGACTAGTGTCTGCCTAAATAAATCCATTTTCCTTCGCTGAATTCAACTGCTAAAACCAGTTGGCTGCATTTTGTGCTTATGTCCATTGTGATGTAGCTGGCATTCGACTTATGCTTATGCCTCGTTAGAAACAACTTCCGTGTGGTTCACTGTTTTCCGATGCTGTTTCCTTGAAGGTTGAGTCCTTTGATGGTGGCTCGTTCATGGCACAAAATCGGTGCTGAAGGCGTCCTAAGCAAACAGCCAGAAGGGAGACTACTAATTCTTCCGTCACCATATCTATCTCTTCCACTGATGAGCATTGTCAAAATCGCTCGGTGAGTTCAAATACCAGACAGACTATGTACATGCTGTTATCATTTCGTCACGTCTTAAATTCCTAGTTCATCAAACCTATCAAGTTTTGGAATAGAATTGAAATTTGTCCAAAGTATCAAGCATCTGTACTCATGTACCAACCTTGTGCACAAAGCCACAATCATTTACTTAATTGAACAGAGGAGGTAAGTAAGGTCACCATGTCTCTGAGCGTAGATGCCTATTCAAGGATAATTTGCACCTTAACAGACGCAGATTATTGAGAATGAGAAAACTTGGACTTTATCTCGCTGGGCTTCCAAATTTTTCCCGAGGCACATTTCCAGTTAACAAAGAACAGAGAAACAATTCCCCATTTACAGATCAACTCATATTTGATCGTTCACAGGGAATGCGGATGGAGAAAAACCTCGGCATCATCTAGTAGTTGCCATGATCCATGTGTGATATGTTTGGAGATGGAATGCACAGTAGCTGCAGAAGGTACCAACAGACTAATCCTCATGCTGAATAGTTGTACCTCATCTTATCCATTTTCATATGGATTTACTATGTTTTAATAGGTTGTGACCATGAGTTCTGCACCAAATGTGCACTCTATCTGTGCTCCACCACCAGCAGCTCGACGTGTACCCGCGGGGTGCCCGGCTCCATATCTTGCCCTCTGTGCAGGCACACAATAGTCTCCTTCGTGAAGCTCACAGGCACCACCTTCCTGAAGGAGCTTCCCTGGACTACCTCATCATTGGCTCTATGTGCGGCAGGCGCAAGCACTGGCTCGTTGCGTCGCCAGTCGGACATCCGTCGCCTACGCTCCACCTCAGTTCACTTGGGATGCTCCTCTTTTCGATCCACCGGCTCCGGTAGATTGTCATCTATCAAGTTGAATTGTGGCAGGCTTGACGAGACGTTGCCCTGCCTCGTCAGCTGTATCAGGCCGGATGTGCGGCGATCATCTTCGTACAGGGAAAGAGTCGGTAGTAGATATACAGAGTTTTCATAATACTCTGCTCCTTTTTGTTGGCGTTGTGTGCATCCCTTTCGTTTTGTGAGCTGTAGGGAGTTTGGTGATTCAAACTTGTGCAGCATCTGTTCATGTCTATCTATTTGTTTGTTTATTTGTTTGTTTGTATGATTTCCTACTCAGTTTCTTCTAAGTTTTTTTTTGATAATTCAGTTTCTTCTTCTAAGTGAGAACACACAAAAGACTTGTGGTATCATTTCATTGATAGGTGGAGAGAACAAACACACGCACACTCAGAAGGGTTCGACTCACAGCCACGTACACAAGAGCTGACGTGACTGAGACCGTGAGCAGGAGAACAAAGCGGGGCAATCTGAAAAGAAAAAAGCTGGGCAATCCCTATTTCCCGCGTAAGTAGATTTTTTTTAGCAATCCACACACTTTATTAATTTAAAGCAAAATTCATAGGGATACAAAGGGGTCATGTGGATATAGAAGCCACAAGTGGCGACCCTGAGGAAGCAAAACAGAAATTTTTACAAGATTGTGTGCCGTTCCAAGCTCGGCCTTTGAACATAAAGTCGTAGCTAACAAAACTTGTTCTCCTTATATTTATCTCCTTCACTATTGTGATATGCGGGCCTCTAAGCCTTTTTTGATGTCGTCCACAATCCGTTTGCAATCATCACCGAATGACTCAAAGACAAATCAAACAGCTAGTGCCAAGGCCTCTTGACATGCTAAGGCTTCAAGGCTTGCTGGATTATTCACTCTGGGTAGAACGATCGCTGAAGATCCGAGGTAATTGCCTTATTCATCTCTGCACACTGCAGCAGCTGCACCCACACGACCATCATGAGATAGTCTGCCATCTACATAAATCTTCGCGTGGCCATTCGGAGGAGGCTTCCAAGCATTTGACGTGTTGATCACATGAGCGCATCTCCTCGGCATGGCGGTACTGTGATCCTTCTCAGGCCATCCAATTCACTGATGAATCTTTCTACGAAGAGGTGAGTCGACATCGGACTTTGGTAAATGGCCTCGTGTATTGCTTTTCTTTGTGCTGTCCACACTGCACAAAGGGTCACTCTTCACGAAGTCCGCATGCGATAACGATTCCATCATGCTAAAGAGACAAAGCTTCGCATTGGGTTTGTGTGACTCAACAATATGATCAGTCAAGTGTTCGTCGCCCAATGCCCAAACACACCTTGCAGCCGTGCAGTCTATCAAAGAATGCCTCCAAGAATCAGCACCACCACAGATTTGGCAAACATCCACGTCGCACATCTTCCTATGGTGACGCACATCCTCTGACGGAAGCGAGTGTTTTGCCAACCTCCAAAGGAAGGTTCTGCTCTTACCAGGGACCTGGGTGTCCCATAAAGATTTCCAACTCCTCTCTTCTGTCGCGCCATTAGAAGCAGGTCCTTGCAATTTCTTATATTGACCAACATGCGGTACGCCAATCTAACAGAAAACCCTCCTTTATTTTCTGTAGGAACGAAATATGTCTACCAAAGGAGGGGGGGGGGGGGTGAATGGGAGATCTAAAATTTCTTTCGAAAACTTCGAACCTCTCAGAACCCAGCAGCGGACCGAAAGTAAAATAGTGAATAGAGTGCGAAGAACAATTAACGAATGAGAACTGAGGCATGCAACGAGAATCAAATCACATAGCCGAAACATAATTCACGGCAGAAGCGGATATAATTTGAGTGAAGAGATGACTAGTGATGCTCGATGGTAACATAGGATTTGGTAGACCAGTTCGCCCTCCTGCAAAAGGACTACATCTGGTTGGAGGGACTTGTGATTAAACACATAAGATAATCTCTCTTCGCCCTATTCTCCTCGACGTTTGATTCATCAATCAGTGCCGATCACTCGTGCTAGATGCTTGAGGTGATCTCCGAACCTTTACAAACTTTGTCTTCGTGAACCACAATTACTCTTGGTCACTGAAAGATTTGACACCTAACCGCCTAGAGAGTTGGCAGCTCTCAAGAGTAATAGGTGGAGCACACTGGACTTGGATTCTAGTGATGCTAAACCACTCTATTTTTTTGGCTCTGGGGTCTTTCTCTCGGTTGGTTTTAAACTTAAATCACTTGGGAGAGAGGGATGCTCACATAATCTTCTCAAAATCACACGGAGTAGCCAACGGTGCATGTTGGATAGGGTGGGCTATTTATAGCTGAGGTCTTCCTGGGGAAAGACCATTTTGGACATGACCACTCAGTCAATGTCCAACTGACACGTGTCTAACGGTTGGATTTTTTAGCACAACAGTATGGAATTGTTAGTAGTGTTAGTAGTTTGTGTTGCTGGTGATGGTGAACTTGTGCTATGAACATGTTAATATTTTGGCGATGATTAACACCCTGGCGTGAAGCAGAGGGCATGGGATGCCCCTGCTGTCTTTAACGATGGCCATAGTATAGTACTTAGCCTCTTAATCTGTTGTTTGCATTATTCGCCTTCTATCAGTTTGTGTCTGCTGTTGTGCTACTAATGTGGTGGTAAGGCCACCACATTTGAATGGGTGAGCAGAACACAAATGTGTATGCAGCCAAACAGCCGTGGTTTGTATCTTCTCGGCCTTTAAGCACATATGCATGCAACCAAGCACCCGGCCATAAAGTGTTCACTGATGCAATGCAGGCAATCAAACAACATGCAGATGTTGGTTTGTTGCCTGTTTTTGTTCAACTAGGACTGAGTTGAGATGGGGATGAAATGCAGGTACTGTTGCTGCAAGGCAGCCAAACATGACCTTGAAGACACATCATCTATTGGATCATGTTTTTAGGATCCAAATGTCACAAGTGTTTTCGCATTGTCACCGCCACATTCTTTGTATCGGATCAAGTTAAACAATTAGGGACCAATTATACGCCAAGTGCTTGAAAAAAGCATAGGTCAGTCATTTTTTCTTTCAACCTTACGATCAACATCCAATGATCGTCAAGTGTGCACTATTCTTCTTCCTATTCCTCTTCCTTTCTTTCTTCTTCCTCTGTCCCGACAGTTTCTCCTACCCCGCAGTCTACCCAGGCCTAACCGCCTTCCTCCGCCTCCTGCAGCTATCACTGATTCGCTGACCCACCCTCCCGTCTATATCTCCCACACCGTCATGCTTGCCGCTGCCCCTGCCATCCCTTTAACTCTAAGTCCCGCCACATTGGAAAATAACTCCGGCGATCTCATACACCACCACCCCCTGAAATAGATAATGGGGTCATGGCTTCTCCGGCGAGGTCTTGTGTGAAGGAAGAAAGGAAGACGGTTCTAGGCACAAATTTCCAGGTACCCAAGAAATAGCAAAACCGTAACAATTACACTGACAAATGAATTACATCAACATATACACGCGCACACATCCCAGCCTCAAAGTCTTTCCTCCTCCCAAGAAAAATTTCCTTCCTCCTCCTGTCGGCACCGCCGCGGATCCCCCCCGCCTCCGATGGCCTTTGGCCTGTGGAGGTGCGGAGGATCTCGGTCCCCCGCCGGCAGGAGGGACTCTGTTCTCGTTTTTGCTAGGTTGAACGTCTTGGTTGGGACTGTGTGGCGGCAGCGATGTAATGTCTCCCACGTCCCGCCCCGATGGTGCGAATAGCGTTGTCGGGGGATGTATGGAGGTGTGTATCTGTCAGATCTCATGGGATTCGGGCGGTGCTGGTCTTTAGTGGATCTATTTGGATCCAATTTTTATTGATGTGGTTCCAGGTTTGATCTTTCCGATTTACAACTCTCTTCATCGGCGATGGTTGCTGCTCTGGTGCGCTGGTTCTTTGGGGCCTTAGCACGACGACTTCCCGACTGTCTACTACAACAAGGTCTGCCTGGCTCCGGTGATGGAGGGACGATGACGGCGGCTCGCTCCCGTGCTTGTAGTCGTTGCTAGGTGGTCCATAGACCTGGTTGTAATTTTTATTACCTCTTATGTTCTCTGTACTGCCATGATTGATGAATAGATTGAAAATTTCTCTAAAAAAACATCTAAAAATAAAACAAACATTGTGCCTAGAACTAGAAGATCCCGGAGAAGTGTCACAATTTTTTGGCCGAGACAACAGACTGGGATTGTCCGACTGGATCGGCTGTGCCTCCTCATGATGAATCTAGACTTTTCAAATGTACATACGACAACCTTAGCACTCTAAGGCCCTGCTTGGAATCGTTGTAAGTTAATACGTCCGGATTTATTTTACAGGTGTATAATACCGGTCGTAGTATAATATTTGCCTGGAATGGAAACGACGACGGCTGGAGGTGTGTATCGGTTTTACAGGGGTATCTACGACCTAAACGATGATCCAAACGGGGCCTAAGGATACGTTAGAAAGAGACGGTACTCGTCACCTACCTGAGTCCGCTGCGTTCATATGTGGTTTTTTTTAAAAGGATGATTATCGGCCCCTGCATTTGGACGATGCATACAGCCATTTTATTAATTATTCTTACAAGACCTTGCAAAGTTATACAACAGTAAGACTAAAGCCGCCGTCTAAGCAAACAGACATCGCAGTTGATGAAGGGGCGCAGATAACCTGGGCCTAATACCTATCCAGTTGATGAAGGGACGCAGATAGCCTGGGCCTAATACCAAACTGTAGGATCGAAAGTATGTCTAGAGAGGGGGTGATTAGACTACTTGACAATATAAAAATTCAGCCTTTTGATAAAGACAAATTTTTGGCAAGTTCACAATGATGATCAAGTCAAGTATCACCCTACACATGCAATTCTAGAGTATAGGCAGCGGAAAGTAAATTGCACATGTAGTAAAGAGAGGTGGAGAAAAGCAAACGCAATTTGGAGACACGGAGATTTTTCTCGTGGTTCCGATAGGTGGTGCTATCGTCAATCCACGTTGATGGAGACTTCAACCCACGGAGGGTAACGGCTGCGAGAGTCCACGGAGGGCTCCACCCACAAAGGGTCCACGAAGAAGCAACCTTGTCTATGCCATCATGGCATACGCCCACGGAGGACTAGCCTTACTCGGGGTAGTTCTTCACGAAGTAGGCGATCTCCTTGCCCTTACAAACTTCTTGGTTCAACTCCACATCTTGACGGAGGCTCCCAAGCGACACCTAACCAATCTAGGAGGCACCACCCTCCAAAAGGTAATAGATGGTGTTGGTGATGATGAACTCCTTGCTCTTGTGCTTCAAATGATAATCTCCCCAACACTCAACTCTCCTCACTGATTTGGCTGTGGTGGAAGAAAGGATTGAGTGGAAAGCAACTTGGGAAGGCTAGAGATCAAGCTTCATATGGTGGGAGTGGAGCAACTTGATCTCAACACAAGGGTAGGTAGTTTTCTTCTCGTAAATGTAAGGTAGGAGTGGTAGTTCTTTCGATGGCTCTCTCCACGAATGAAGAGGGGTGGAGGGTATTTATAGCCTCCACACAAAATCCAACCGTTACACACATTTGACCAATCTCGGTCAGACCGAAGTTGACAACTCGGTGAGACCGAAAGTTCAAATCATGTGAACGTTGGGATTTTCGGTGGGACCGAAAATACAATCTCGGTGAGTCTGATTCTTCCAAAGACTAGGGTTTGCCAATCTCGGTGGGACCGACTTCATCATCTCGGTGACACCGATTTGATGACAGAAGGTTACAGAAGCTTGGCAACACCAGTTTCGGTGAGATCGAGTTCAGAATCGGAAAATCCGAGTTTCTAGGGTTTGGCTATATGGCTGAGGTGGTTCATCTTGGTGTGACTGAGTTTATGGAATCGGTGGGACCGAGATTACTTATGAGTGTATATTTGAAGTGAGAGTTGCTGATAGTTTAGGAGATAGATCACTAAGCACTTTGAGCAACCAGATCATTATCATAACCTCATCCCCTTTTAATAGTATTGGCTTTCCTATAGACTCAATGTGATCTTGGATCACTAAACCAAAAATGGAGTCTTGAGCTTTTGCCAATGCTTGCCTTAGCATTTTGAGGGTCCACATCTTCACCATTGCCATACCCATATCACTGAACTTTCTGAAATGATTCTCAAGAAACTATTAGTTCAATGATATATATGTTGTTATTAATTACCAAAACCACCCGGGGATTAGTTGCACTTTCAATCTCCCCCTTTTTGGTAATTGATGACAACATATAGATCAAAGCTTCGACAAAGGATATAATCAATGAGTAATATCGTCGCTTTGAGAAGTATGTGATAAGCAAGAGCTCCCCCTAAATTTGTGCATTATTTAAGATTTGCGTTTGAATGCAAATGCACAATCGATTAGGATCATGGGTCACTCTTCCATGTCACATACATCTTGGTGGAGCGCACAAAATGATAAGAATGAATAGCATGCACCCAATCACCAAGACATGAGTAAATGGTCATACAAGATATGAATAGCATATGATAAGCATTAAGCACACATTAAGGCATAGTACGACCAAGCACTCATTAAGGTAGAGCAAACGTAGTATCAAACACACGGAATGTCTCGAAAATCTCAAAAGTATCTCAAAGAGACCGCAAATAAACGAAAGAGCAAAAAGCGCAAAGACGAAGCACTCTCTCTCTCGAAGTCCTATGATCTATACAATTTCTCCCCCTTTGGCAACAAGTTACCAAAAAGTTCGAAAGGTATAGAGCTAAACGTCACTAGGGACTCTGCTGGCGGCTCTTGTCTGGGTTGATGGAGTTGAGATGGCTGCATCTGCAAAGGCTTCTGCTGATGTCTGTGGAGCTGGAGGAGTGGTCACTGGAGCTGGAGCTGGAACTGATGGAGCTGTGGGAGGTGCTGAGGCTGTAGTCCCGTGTGTCATCCTTTGGAATAGCAGCTGATCGGGTCTTGTGGGAACCGGAGCAGGCTGTTCATAATCATCTGGACTAGGTCATCTCTGCATCTCACGCATGAGCTCTTCCTTCTCCCTCTTTGCTTCCTCGATATCTGCCTCAAGCTTGTTGACAGTGACTTGCACTTCAGTCAGCTTGACATCCAGAGCATGGATCTTGTCTTCAACAATCCTCTCAAGACTCTCCTGAGATTGCACAATGCTGGCCAGCGTTGTTCAATCCTCTGGTAGCTTCAAGGAGCTGCTCTCCAACACTCTTGGGTTTAGCTGCTGCTGCTGCTTCTTCCTTCTCAGCTTTGGCTTTCTTGGCAGCTTCAACCTTTGCTTGACCTTCAACCGACGTTGGGTCCTCCTCATCCATCACAACTTCATTGTCCTCATGCTCGGGCTGCGATGGCAAGTGTGGTCTATCCAACAAGTACGCGTGCCGTGCCAAACTTGGCATTGATAAGCATCTGAATGTGCGGGCAAATCCACATGACCTCTTCGGTCACCGCAGTCCTCTTGATAGTCTCAACTATCGTGTCCATCACCTTGAAAGGTGCCTTCTCATCAAGTATATGCAGCATGTTGATAGAATACCCTCTGATCATGCGATGATCTCCAGACTTGGGCATCAAGGTATGACTCAGAATAGTATTTGTGGTAGGGAGACCTGCCTGGAGATGATACACTGAGCCGAGCTTCCAGATTTCCACATCCTTAGCTGGAACCTCTTTGTACATATTCTTCATCGACTCATGGTTCTGCTTGGGAATGCCATAGACATCAACATCATCTTCTCTTGGCACTGGAGCATTCAGCAGTTCTGCCCATTCTTCTACAAGAGAAGAGAATCTTTGGCCTTCACCATCCATGTGATCTTTCCATCGGATAGAAATGAGCTGTGGCATAGAATTGCATAATCATTTCATCATTCCAATATGTCACTTCGACCAACAAACTCAAGAACACCACATGCGGTGAAGCTCTCATGCACATGTGGAAAGAAGTCTCTGTGCTCTTCACTTGTCAATGTATGCCCAATCAACATAGCGAGTGTCTGCAACAATGGGCTTCTTGTCCATCAACCTGATCTCATAGAAGTCCTGCTGCTCTCGGTGTGGAACCTTGGATCAACAGCAGTTCTTCTCCTCACAAATATGGATCAGCTTGTCTCCATAGCACGAGACCTCTATCCTTTCTTTCCTTCATGTTCTCAGCTTGAGGATGAGCATCATTGTGGAGTGGCAATTTCGACGAAGTTTCAAGAATCTGGTGCCTCATCATCGACACACTGGTGGCACAACATCTTTCTTCTTTTCGAAGCTGGGATGTTCTGACAGTCTTCTTGGGCTTGGCAAAGAGGCTTGGCTTGAGCTGCCTTTCTTTGGAGCAGATGGCTTGGATTTAGAAGGTGCTCCTGCCCTGATGGCATCACCCATGAGCTTAGGCTTTTGAGGAGGCTGGGGTGCTTCCTCATCATCATCGTCATCATCTGCTGCTTCATCATGCACAATCCTCTTCCTCTTGGAAGTTTTCTTCACCTTGCTTGTAGTTTCTTCTTCCATACTCAGCTTCTTGGCAACAGTGGACTTCTTCACTTTTCTGGTGCCTTTCTTGGTTTGCTGCCCTTGATGCTCTTTGGCAACAACTTTTCTCTTTGGCTTGGAGGAAACCTCTTCCTCAGCAATGAAATCAGAATCTTCTTCATCAGAATTTTTCTTCTTTCTGGCCCTGGTGGCTGCAGGAGGCAAACCACTTGGTGTGCTCCTCTCACCATCATCTGAAGAGCTGCTGGGCTCAGGACTAGTGCCTGCCTCTGGAATTTCTTCAATAGGTGACTCTGACCTGTTCTGGCTGTCACTGGCATCTGACATGGCTGACAACCTGTGAATAGATAAGGTGTAGGCAGAATAGAAGAGTTATCACAAACTGCAGAAGATTTTGCAAACAAATGAGTTCAAATTTCAGTTTTAGGTTTTCACAGAAGACATTCCGGTCAGACCGAGTTTAAAATTCGGTGAATCCGAAGTGTTCAAACAGAACCATTCACACCACTTTCGGTTGGATCGAAATGGGTTTCGGTCCTGCCGAAATCACTAGGGTTTCACTAAATCCTCATTTCGGTCACACCGATTTGCACAACTCGGTTGGACCGAAAAGTGCAGTGCAATGGCCAGAGGCCAAATCGGTCATACCGAGAATGTAAAATCGGTCTCACCGAGATGTGTTCGGCGGAAACCTAACCCTAAAACTTTTACTCGAATTTTGTTCAAAGAACTAATCTGCTGGATAGGAAGATCTCAAACGTGGCAAGATGCTAGGCAAACCAATCGTGCATTGAATCGGAGATGGGAGCACGAGTGGGATTGAAACTCACCCTAACTTGGTGGAGTTCCTCTACGGAGGCAACGGCGCGGAGAGAATGTCCGTTGACGGCGACGGAGACTCTGGCGAGGGCGCCTGAGGCGGCAACGGAGATGATCCGGAGACCACGGCGACGGCAGCAAGGGGTGTGGGGGCGAGGTGTTTTGAAGTAGGAATCAATGCGCGCGACCCACGGAGTATATATACCCCTTAGCTATCGGTGGGACCGAGTTGTAAAACTCGGTGGCACCGAGATGGATAACTGCAGGCAGTTACACACTTCGGTCACGCCGAAAATTACAATTCGGTTTCACCGAGGTGAAAACCTAGATCAATCCAAGTGCTTTCGGTTGGACCGAGTTTGAGTGGGTTGGTCTGACTGAAATCACTTAGAAGGTTTTGGAAGTTTAGCCTTTGACGGATCGGTGGCTCCGAGTGCTCCTCACTCGGTGGGTCCGAAAATGACTTGTTCAAAGTTTGTGATATAAGCATGAATAGAATTTGAGACAAGAAAGCATAGATAGCTAGGGGAGGAACTTAGGCATTCTTGTCCATCCATTTGGTCAGAAAAATCGAAACGACCAAAGCAACAAATGGGTGTCCTTGAATGGATAAAATCATGCATCCAACATGCTCACACAATAAGATAGCAAATGAAATATGTGTCAAACATGCACAAACAAAATTCTAGCTACTATCACACAATTTGTCGATGACTAGGTCATCTATATATGAGTATATTGACTTAGGAGTCAAATGAGAACATTTGATCATAGGTCATACTCATCGTTTAAGCACAAGTGGGGTTACCACTTTTACATAAAGCATTGATGTGTTCACATCATTTGAAGATGCTTTAGCTCAATTCTTTAGAGCAAAGCTCCCCCTAGATGTGAGAACCCCTTTTAAAGGGTCAAACTAACCTTGGGTTGTCGTAGAAGACTTCATGTAGATGTTGAAGATGTGGATGCTCAATGTTGATGAAGATCATCAAGAGTTGGGAGCAATCCTTTGGATTCGGGCACTTTCAATACCTACATGGGTTAGTCCCACAAGGAACAAACAAGGATATCCATGGACATAGATTGAAGTACACAATAGATGATGTCCATGAAAGCAATGATTACCTTGTCCCTTGACTTACCAACAAGAGGGTTTGTGACTCCATGAACTAGTGCAAGATGTGGAAGTTGATTGCACAAGTCCTTGCCAAAATGAATGTGAGTGAAGTATGTTGGCGGAGTCACCCTCAAGAACTCTCTAGTTCTTCTTCTTCGGGATCCACATCATCTTGATGGGAATCCTTGGGGTTGTAGTTGAGCTTGTCAAAGTAGAACTTGACGTTTCCTTGGGAACCCACTTGACCATGGCTTTAGGTGCTTCAATAAATGCATCAATCTCCTCTTGAAGCTTGTCCTTGCCTTTTAGCTTGTGGTCTTGTGGTGGAAGATCATCTTGAGCTTGTTCCACATTGGAAGAAGTAGGATCATACTTCTCCTTTTGAGAAACAAAATTTGGAGTGGGATATTGACCTTCTTCCCATTCAACACCCTCGGCATTGAACTTTCGCTCAAAACCAATTCCTTGATTCTTCCGGTGCCTTCCTTGCTTGCGAACAATTTCCTCAAGTTCTTGCTTCCGCAAGGCTCTTGTAGACACCTTTCTCTATAATCCCTTTCAATAAACTATTTTCTTGCTCAAGTGTAACTTGGCTTGAAACATTGTTAGTGGAATCAAGAGAACTACTAGGAGCAACAATATTGGATTTAGCATGGTTATTGTTACTACTCGATGAAGAATTTTTCTTATGCTTGTCATGCTTAGTTTTAATAGGTGGCAAGAAATTAGACAAGAGAAGTCGTTTGGCAAGATATGAAGAACTCTTCTTTCGAAGATCGTCATTGATTGCTTTTAGGAACTCATGTTCTTGCTCTAGATTGAGCTTCTCGAAGCGTAGCTTCTCATGAGATCTTAGGAGCTCTCTATGATCTTCTTGAGTTGTTTCATGAGCTAACTTAAGAGTGTTTAGTTCTTTAGTTAGACGCTCAATCTCCTTCATAGCATTGTCATTCGACTCTTCTCGACTATAAAGACTACTAGCATGTTCATCATTACTAGGCTCACTAGATTTATCATGTAAAAGCTCATCTTCACCAAGCAAGTCATCCTCATCACTATCAAAGTCAATAAATTCAGGGTGTGATACCTTGGGGCCTTTAGCCATGAAGCATCTTCCAATTCCCTCATTTGGTGAATCAAATAAGTCATAGGAGTTGGAGTTGGAGGACACGAGAGCAAGACCGCAACACCTTCATCTTGATCAGTAGTCGGAGTTGGAGTGATAGCTTCTTTGGAGTGATTGTCGGAGTCGGAGCCGGAGACCCATTCACCTACATGAGCTTGATGTTTTCTTCTTGTGTAGCTCCTTGATGACTTGTCTTTCCTCTCCGAATCCTTGCTTCTCCGAGAGGGTCTTCGTTCATAACGATCATCTCTACTCCTTCTCTCTTTCCGAGGTGACTCTTCTCTTGAGCTTCTTCTTCTTGGAGATTCTTCTCTTCTCTTGTGGGGAGCCGAACACTCATTTGAGTAGTGTCCGGTCTTCCACAATTGTAGCAGTTTCGATCACGACTTGAAGATCTCTTTTCATCATATGATCTAGACTTTGAGCTTCTTTCCTTGCTTCTACTCTTGTAGAATTTGTTGAAGTTCTTCACCATTAGGCTTATCTCTTCATTGGAAACTAGCTTGTCACTTGAGGTTGTGGGAGCATCAATTGTAGCTTTGTAAGCACCACTTGACTTGTTGTGAAGCTCTTCCTTATCTTTAAGTGTCATCTCATGAGCAACAATTCTTCCAATGACTTCTGTTGGCTTGAGATTCTTGTAGTTTGGCATCATTTGGATCAAAGTGCACACGGTGTCATACTTTCCATCCAAAGCTCTGAGAATCTTCTTGATGATGAATCGTTCGGTCATTTCTTCGCTTCCTAAGCCGGCAATCTCATTTGTGATGAGAGCAAGCCTAGAGTACATTTCAGCGACTCCTTCACCTTCTTTCATCTTGAACTTGTCAAGTTGACCTTGAAGAACATCTAGCTTTGATTCCTTCACTGACTCAGTACCTTCGTGCATTTCGACCAAAGTATCCCAAATCTCTTTTGCATTCTCAAGACGGCTGATTTTGTTGAACTCCTCGGGACACAAAGCATTGAAGAGAATGTCACAAGCTTGAGCATTGTTTTGCAACATCCGCAATTCATCCGCTGTAGCTTCACGATCCGGAACTTTTCCTTCCTCGAAGAACTCACCTTGCAAACCAACACAAATAAAGCCCCATGCGGCAGGGTTATGTCCAAGAATATGCATTTTCATTTTATGCTTCCAACTAGCAAAATTTGAACCATCAAAATAAGGACCTCTACGAAAATTACCCTCACTAGACGCCATACTCTCCTAGGTTGTGAAACCAAGCTTATGGAGTCCAATGCAATGGAAACCAATACAATGGAGACCAAAGCTCTGTTACCACTTGTAGGATCGAAAGTATGTCTAGAGGGGGGGTGATTAGACTACTTGACAATATAAAAATCCAGCCTTTTGATAAAGACAAGTTTTTGGCAAGTTCACAATGATGATCAAGTCAAGTATCACCCTACACATGCAATTCTAGAGTATAGGCAGCGGAAAGTAAATTGCACATGTAGTAAAAAGAGGTGGAGAAGAGCAAACGCAATTTGGAGACACGGAGATTTTTCTCGTGGTTCCGATAGGTGGTGCTATCGTCAATCCACGTTGATGGAGACTTCAACCCACGGAGGGTAACGGCTGCGAAAGTCCACGGAGGGCTCCACCCACGAAGGGTCCACGAAGAAGCAACCTTGTCTATGCCATCATGGCATACGCCCACGGAGGACTAGTCTTACTCGGGGTAGATCTTCACGAAGTAGGCGATCTCCTTGCCCTTACAAACTTCTTGGTTCAACTCCACATCTTGACGGAGGCTCCCAAGCGACACCTAACCAATCTAGGAGGCACCACCCTCCAAAAGGTAATAGATGGTATTGGTGATGATGAACTCCTTGCTCTTGTGCTTCAAATGATAATCTCCCCAACACTCAACTCTCCTCACTGATTTGGCTGTGGTGGAAGAAAGGATTGAGTGGAAAGCAACTTGGGAAGGCTAGAGATCAAGCTTCATATGGTGGGAGTGGAGCAACTTGATCTCAACACAAGGGTAGGTAGTTTTCTTCTCGAAATGTAAGGTAGGAGTGGTAGTTCTTTCGATGGCTCTCTCCCACGAATGAAGAGGGGTGGAGGGGTATTTATAGCCTCCACACAAAATCCAACCGTTACACACATTTGACCAATCTCGGTCAGACCGAAGTTGACAACTCGGTGAGACCGAAAGTTCAAAACATGTGAATGTTGGGATTTTTGGTGGGACCGAAAATACAATCTCGGTGAGTCCGATTCTTCCAAAGACTAGGGTTTGCCAATCTCGGTGGGACCGACTTCATCATCTCGGTGACACCGATTTGATGACAGAAGGTTACAGAAGCTTGGCAACACCAGTTTCGGTGAGACCGAGTTCAGAATCGGAAAATCCGAGTTTCTAGGGTTTGGCTATATGGCTGAGGTGGTTCATCTTGGTGTGACTGAGTTTATGGAATCGGTGGGACCGAGATTACTTATGAGTGTATATTTGAAGTGAGAGTTGATGATAGTTTAGGAGATAGATCACTAAGCACTTTGAGCAACCAGATCATTATCATAACCTCATCCCCTTTTAATAGTATTGGCTTTCCTATAGACTCAATGTGATCTTGGATCACTAAACCAAAAATGGAGTCTTGAGCTTTTGCCAATGCTTGCCTTAGCATTTTGAGGGGTCCACATCTTCAGTCATTGCCATACCCATACCACTGAACTTTCTGAAATGATTCTCAAGAAACTATTAGTTCAATGATATATATGTTGTTATTAATTACCAAAACCACCCGGGGATTAGTTGCACTTTCACAAACAGACATCGCAGCCAAGCCTAACATCTACGACCTGAGACCCCAACCTAGCCACTTGCCGGGTCTGGGGCACACACTGGTCCGGCATGCTCTCAGAGGCCGCCGCCCAACCGCCATCGCTCCATCTTGAATCTGTCTTGATGCATCAACCTTGCTCGGTCTAGCTATCGCCGATGCCACCACGACGCCTAACGGCACCTCCTCCTGCTTGCAAAGCAGTTGAGCACGTCGCGGTCGCCATCGATACACCTCGGCGCCATGCTGCCAAGTACCATCAGCGACAAAGCTTGAAGTCCTTGGAAGATCATCATCGTAGCACCCGCCGACCGTGCATGACAAAGCGTAGCACCTTTTGTCGGTCGAGCATGATTGACATCTCCACCGAAGCTCCGTGCAAGACGAAGCCGCTCCACCTCCTGCCTCTGAATTCCAACGCTGCTCCACAAACGATGCTCCCAAGAGAGAAATGACACCGCAGTGCCGCCATCGTCCGATCTGGAACACCAGATCCTAGGGTTTCCCCCGGAGCAGCACGAGTGGGTCGACAATAGTTACACGAGATGCCTTCATGAAGGTAACAGCGTAGAACGCCGCCATCGCCTGCCATCGGCTCAGTTTTGACCGGCAACCATGTCTCCCCAACTCGCAACCGAGACTAGATGATGGATCTCGAGATCCAATCACCAAGCTTCTGGCCGGCCACCGCCGACGAAGAAGATGACCACCACCACTGGCTACACCGGCCAGAACAGATCTGCCATGGGTGCCGCCAAGCAGTCCACCAGGCCCTCGACGCCGCCGCCGATCTAAAGCCAGATGACATGCCGCGGAAGAGCGCATCGCGCCGCCGCCTGATCCAGGCCAGCCGCCGCCCGTGGCCCGAGGCAAGGCCGACCGCCGCCACCGTCGAAGCCAACGCTGTCACTTCTAGATCGGCCGCACCTCCACGCATGTTGGGGCCCCGCCACCCCAGAGACGCGGGAGGAAGGAAAAGCCCCCGCCACCGCCGTCGGCGTCCTCCGGCGGCGGTGGGAGGAGGGGAGGAAGATGGGCTAGGCCCGGAGGCGGCTAGGGTTGGGGAGCCCCCGAGTCGCCCGAGCGGGGGGCGACACGGGGGACGGAGCTCCTGTGAAGGAGACGTGCTTTGCAAGAAATAAAAAAGGAGCATTCATATGTGGGAGTTGCTGTACTAATGATGATACGGTGCTGTAGCACCCTGAAAAGATACGCACGCGGGGCGCAGAAGAAGACGAGACCCGGCACCTGCCTTCCTCCCGGCGTCGCGCTGTGTTAACTCGATCCTCGTCTAAAGTACTCCCTCCCTCCCAAAGTAAATGTCTTGAAATTAGTATAAATTTATACTAGAGCTAATATAAAGTTCACACACTTATTTTGGGACGTACGCGGCGGGCTTCAACCCGCCAGGGGGCGTCTGGCAGGATACCCGCGGCGGCCAACTCGCCGGCGGCCCCATCATCCGCGCCACCCACTACCCACTGGTACCTCGCCTTCTACTACTGCAACATCACGATGTTCGCCGCGTCACTCATGGCCATCGTCCTCATCCTCGTCCTCGCCATCTCGCACGACAAAAAGAAGGAGAAGGAGAAGGAGGAGGAGGAGAAGCGGGAGGAGGAGAAGAAGGAGAAGGTTAAGGAGAAGAACGTGCTCGGGCTGCTGCGGTTTGTCATGAGGCTGGACCTGCTCAGCCTCATGAGCGCCTACGACGCCGGCACCTACCGGGACGTGGTCACCACCGTCAAGTACTGCATGGTGTCGGTGGGCACTGTCTTGGTCTACGTCGTGGTTCTCAATTGCTGCTTTCCTGGCAAGAAGTCCGAGTTTGTCTCCGGCAGGGCCAAAGGCAAAGAACGGCACTGCAATATCCTGATGCTTCTCGCGACCTTAGCGGTGAGCGTCACGTATGTCTCCGGGCTTAGCACGCCGGGCGGCTTCTTGGACAGCACGGGGGGCAGCCACCCCCTGGGCAACCCGATTCTCAGGGATCGTCACGACCTACGCCTGACGGTGTTCTTAGAGCATCTCCAGCCGTTGGACCCCAGGCGGCTCGTAAAATCGCCGCCTGGGACCGAACTGGCGCTAAACATCGACCTGGGGGCGTTAGGGTTCCCAGCCGCCGGTCCCAGGGTCGTCCCCAGAAGGGGTCTTTATGTTTTTTCAAAAGGAATTCGGCAAAACGGGACAAAGTTTCGGCTAAAATTCGGCGAACATGACATTACTTAGGCGACTTAAATAGTTTTTTACATAGGAAACTAAAATACTAAAAAAACATAGGCCGCAACTACAGGCCGAAGAACGCGCTGAGCGCGGCTAAGTCGTCGCCGTCGCCGCCATCGCCGTTGTCATCTCGTCCTCCTCCTCCTTCACGCGACCGCCCCCGCTGGACCCCTGCCCGGGGTCGGCCTGGTGGACCAGTGGCGGCCGTCGTCATCACTGTCGTTGTCGAGGACGACTACGCCTCCCACGTCGCGGCCACGGCGCCGAGCGGCGAACTCCTCATAGGCGCGGCACTGGCGCTCCAGCTCCGTCCGCGCCCAGTCTTCGCGCGCTCAATGCCGCCGCGTCGGAGAGCCCCGGCTCCGTCTTCACGGCAGCAAGCCCTGGCTCTGTCTTCACGAAGGTGAGCCCGGGCTCGGTCTTCACGGCGGCCGGCTCCGTCTTCAGCTTGACGAAGCGGGGAGGGGCCGAGGAGAAGGCGCGGCCGCCATTGTTGATGACAATGCCAGCGCTGCGTGTTTGCCGGCCGAGCGGCCTCTCGCCAGGCTCGGCCTTGACGCTGAGCAATGCCCGCGACCCCGACAAGGAGGAACAGAAGGAGGAGGAAGAAGAGGACGCTGCCCTCCTTGGCATCCACTGGCCGCCGATCCAGGCCGGGGCAGGAGGGTAGGTCAGGGGCGGGTTGTTGTCGACCTCGAGGTGCCCGAGGACAGCGTGAAGCGAGCGTCCGGGGCCGCCCCACCACAGGCGGCGCCCTTCGCTGTTCTGTTGACCCCTGACCACCGGCGCCCCGTTGGTGGAGGCGAGCTGCTGCACCTGCCTGTGTTGGAAATACGCCGCCCACGCCTCGTGGTTGCTGGCTTCATACTGCGGGAGGGCCCGCTTCTCATCCGTCAGCGACGCCCAAATGCGGTCGACCTCAGCGGCGAAGAGGTCGTGGCACGCATCGACGTCGGGCACCGGGGGGATGGGAACGCCGCTGACGCTGATCCTCCAACTCGACGGCCCGGCGTGCATGTCGGGAGGCACCGGGATGTTGGCCTCGAAGAGTAGGTAGGCCTCCCAGTCATGGAGGGAGCGGCAGCCGAAGCCGTTCGCCGCCACCCCATCGCCGGGGAACCACTCAGCCATCGTCCCGGGGAGGAGGGCACGGGGGAGAGAGATGGAAGAGAGGTGGAGCTCGGCAACTGTGCGCGGGGATAGATGCAGAGAGCCCATCGGCGGGGGCTATGGGCGGGTGTGGTTGAGGCGAAGGAGAGACCTTGCTTTTATAGCCGGGCGCCGTGTGTACGCGTGGCGGAAGGGGGGCGTCGCCGAGCCGCCCGTGAGCGCCGCCCGTGAGGAATCAATGGAAGGCTGATCGGAGGCAGCCTTACCATTGATTCTCCGCGAGAAACCGAGGCATTGTGAGGACGACGAGGCGAGTGTCGCTGACTCGGGGGGCCCGCAGCGCATTCGCACCAAAACCGCCCCCAACATGTCGGGTTCGGCCTGAGTACGCCGACACCAATTTCGACCCAAGCCGGCAAAAATCGGGCTCTTGGGGTACGACTGGGCCGATTTTTGTGCGCCGGCGCGAAAAAATCGCATGGGGAGGGTCTATTGGGGCGCGGCTGGAGATGCTCTTATTCTGCAACACCACGGCGTTCATGGCGTCCCTGTTCATCACCATGCAGCTCATCATCGATAGCAAGCTCCACGAGGAAACGAAGGGACGCCTGCCTTGCAAGTACGCGCTCTATGCCTGCATCATCATCGCGCTGGTCGGCCTCGTCAGCTCGTACATCGCCGGCAGCTGCAGGAAGACCCGCACCACTGTCTCCGTGATCATCATCCTGATTGGTGCCTTAATCAGCATCCTATTAGTCCTGTCAAAATGGATGTTGTCAAAGATTCAAAACATAGCGTTGAAATGAATGTCAAAGATTCAAATAGTAGTGCCAAAATGGTTGAGTTGTCATCCGAGTTCAGCCCTACAAAATGGTGAAAATCAGCAGACTGGTAATGTCAGGTATTACGGGGCACACATTCTCTTCTTTATCTGCAATCATCATGTAGCATCAACTAGTTCCAGCTTGCCACAAAACCCTCTTTCTTCTCATCATGTGGCATGAAGAGAAACTCAAATTGTATCAACATTCTAACTCTCAGTTTATCCTGAAAGGTGATGCGAATACTAGATATTTTGAGTCACCAATGGCAGACACCGGAAGAAAATTATTCATCCCTA
The DNA here is from genome assembly GCA_021437245.1 of Aegilops speltoides. Classification (NCBI taxonomy): domain Eukaryota; kingdom Viridiplantae; phylum Streptophyta; class Magnoliopsida; order Poales; family Poaceae; genus Aegilops; species Aegilops speltoides. The sequence goes on along the minus strand of CM038147.1, from coordinate 92,592,723 downwards.
CAACCGGATGAGGGCACGATTGAGGGGCATGAGCAACTTAAATCTTATATCACTACTTATTATAAAAATTTGTTCGGAGCCCCAGAGGAAGGAAACTTCTCGATGGATGAGTCCCGAACAAATGACATCCCCCAGGTCTCTGATGAGGAAAACAACCTTCTAACAGGCCCATACTCTGAGGAGGTTAGAAAGGCGGTTTTCCTAATGGAGCACAACAAAGCCCCTGGTCCGGATGGTTTTCCCGCCGAGTTCTATCAGCACTTTTGGAAAGTCATCAAACCGGATCTCCTACTTTTGTTTAGCAACTTACATGCTGGCCAACTAGAATTGTTTCGCTTAAACTTTGGTGAGATTATTTTATTATCTAAGGTTAATGAGGCTGAAAGGATACAACAATATAGACCTCTTTGCCTCCTTAATGTTAGTTTTAAAATATTCATGAATGTTGCGACTATTAGGCTAAATTCGGTTGCTGAACATGTGGTTCGTCCTTCATAGACAACTTTTATGCAAGGCACACACATCCTTGATGTTGTTGTTATCCTTCATGAAACAGTCCATGAATTACATTTCTGCAGAGTGGCGCGCTATGATCCATAGCTTCATTTCTGGAGGTAGTGTTTCCATTAAGGTCAATGATGACATTGGACACTATTTTCAAACGAAGAAGGGTTTGCAACAAGGTGACTCATATTGCCCATGCTATTCAATATAGTGGCGGATATGCTTGCCAAGGTTGCCGATGATACGATTCTCTTCATGGATCATGACCTCGAGAAAGCGAGAAATCTTAAACTAATTCTATCAGCATTCGTGCAACTCTTGGGTCTTAAGATCAATTTTCATAGAAGTGAATTGTTTTGCTTTGGAGAGGCTCAAGACGAGGCCCACATGTACGCTGAACTGTTTGGATGCGGGTTGGGCCAATTTCCGATCACATATTTGGGAATACCGATACACCATCAGGGATTCACAAATGAAACACGTCGAGGAGAGACTGCAAAAAAGACTTAGTAGTTGGAAAAGTAAACTGCTGTCTCTGGGTGGAAGATTGGTCCCCATAAATTCAGTACTTAGTAATATGGTACTATATATGATTTCCTTCTTCTAGTTGCCGAAAGGAGTTCTACATAGATTGAATTATTTTCGATCAAGATTCTTTTGGCAAGGAGATAGCGAGAGAAAGAAATATAGACTGGCCAAATGGAGTGTGGTTTGCCGTCCCAAAGACCAAGGAGGGTTGGGTATTCATGACTTTGAGGTTAAGAATAGGGCCCTCCTCGGAAAATTATTGTTTTAGTTTCTGACGGAAGAAGGTGTACAGCAAACTCTCCTAAGGAGGAAATATGTGAGATCCAAGGCAGTATCCCAAGTATACTGGAAGCCTGAGGATTCCCACTTTTGGGCGGGTCTGAAATATTTCTTCTGCTATGGATCCTTCTCGATTAAGGACAGCTCGGAAATTAGATTCTGGGAGGACAGGTGGCTAGGAAATGCCACACTCCGGGAACAATATCTGGCTCTATACAACATTGTGCTCCACAAGGGTGATACTATCGCCACGGTAATGGAATCATTTCAGCCAAATGTGACGTTCAGAAGAGATTTAATTGGACCCAGACTCCAATTGTGGAACATCCTGCTCCACCTGTCACATGGGTCTGATGTATTTCGTTGGAACTTTCATGGGAATGGACAATTCTCAGTGGATTCTATATATAGAGCGTTAATCCAGTCTGGTATGCTAGTTGATAATAATAAGAAGATCTGGAAGATGAAGATACCTCTTAAGAATGATTTTTTTGCATGGTATCTTTGTCACGGAGTCATTCTTACTAAAGATAACCTTATTCAGAGGAATTGGCATGGATGTCCGCAGTGTGTCTTTTGTCACCATGATGAGACAATAAAACATTTATTCTTCCAATGCAAATTGGCTCGTTCTATATGGCCAGTCATCGAAATAGCTTCTCGCTTGTATCCTCCTTGTACTGTTGCTAATGTATTTGGCAACTGGTTACATGTGATTGATCACAGGTTTAGAACTTTTCTCATTGTGGGAGCGCTTGCCGTTATTTGGCCACTTTGGCTATGTAGAAATGATAAGGTTTTAACGATAAAAGTACTTCTCTGATGCAGGTTATCTACAGATGTACCGGGACTCTTCGTTTATGGTCCTCTCTACAATGCATGGAGAATCGAGACCTGTTTACGGAGGTGTTTACGTGAGTGGAGGCTATGGCGAGGGATACTTTTACCAAACATGGATGGTAGCATGATCTTAGGATTGGCCCTCCTCCGCTTTAGGCGTTATACAGCTCTTCATGTTTTTGTATTCACCTTTTTATTTTTCATTTGTGTGAGAAGACCTTATTTGGCTGTGTGCATGTTAGTTATGCAGAGGCCGGGTGTAATGCTTAAATCTTTTAAGTAATAAAGCGCCCCCTTTAAAAAAAATTCGCAACAACTGAGCTGAACTCCGTTTCTTTGTCTCAGGGAGGTTGTGGACAAGGCTCGCTCTCTTGTTCTACTGCTCGCCACTCTTGCCGCCACCATCACCTACACAGCAGGCCTGGACCCGCCGGGTGGCCTTTGGCAGGATAACGACAACGGGCACATGGCCGCGACCCCATTCTTCTCACGGTGAACGCTGGGCGGTACAAGGCCTTCTACTTTTGCAACTGGGCTGCCTTGGTGACCTCCTTGTGGCCATTATCCTGGTCCAAAATGAACTTCTCCCCAAGCACCACGTGCTGCAGGTAGCCATGATATTCGTCCTTTTTGACCTCATGGGCGCGTATGCCGCCGGGAGCTATCGGACGTGGACACCTCCATTTACGCCATGGACTTGGCACATGTGGTGCTTATCTATGTGGTGATCCATGTCGTCATCTTCACGCTGGACCACAAGGACAAGCAAGGCGATGAGGAGCTGCTAGAGAAGAGGCACAAGCGGTTGCTCCTCTTCGCGATTTTGGCAGTGACCATCACCTATCAATTCAGACTCACGCCTCCAGGAGGCTTCCTACTCAGGGATGACCAGTTCGGGCACCACACAGGTGACCCGATCCTGTTGCACAACTTCCCATGCTGCTACAATGACTTCTTCTACTGCAACACGGTGAGCTTCATGTTCTCCATCACCCTCATCTGTACAGGCCAGCTGTACGAAGCAATGCGTTATCTGTTTGTGCGGTGGTGGGCTTGTCTGGTTTGCTGGCGGGCTACATGGCAGGAAGCACTCAGCACATCAAGACATCCATCTACATCTTCGTGTTAGTAGCCGTGGTCCTCCTCGTTGCCGCTGTTCTGCTGTTAGTATTTTTGTGGACTGAGGTGCAGAGAAATGGCAATTCGGCAGCTGAGGTGGAGAGAAATGACAACTTGGCATACCAGCATGATCTCGGGCTCCCTCCCTGATACGTCCATTTTGCATCATGCTTTTATATCGATATTTATTGCATTATGGGCTGTCATTACACGTTATGTCATAATACTTATGGCTATTCTCTCTTATTTTACAAGGTTTATCATGAAGAGGGAGAATGCCGGCAACTGGAATTCTGGGCTAGAAAAGGAGAAAATATTGGAAACCTATTATGCACAACTCCAAAAGTCCTGAAACTCCACGAAAGTAATTTTTTGAATTAATAAGAATTATTGAGCAAAGGAAGTACCAGAGGGGGCCCACACCCTGGCCACGAGGGTGGGGGGCGCGCCCACCCCTATTGGGCGCGCCCCCTGCCTCGTGGGCCCCCTATTGGCCCTTCGTTGCTCATCTTATGCTATAAGAAGTTTCTTACCCTGGAAAAAAAATCATAAGCAAGCTTACGGGACAAAACTCCGCCGCCACGAGGCGAAACCTTGGCGGAACCAATCTAGGGCTTTGGCGGAGCTGTTCTGCCAGGGAAACTTCCCTCTGGGAGGGGGAAATCATCACCATCGTCATCACCAACGACCCTCTCATTGGGAGGGGGTCAATCTCCATCAACATCTTCACCAGCACCATCTCCTCTCAAACCCTAGTTCATCTCTTGTATCCAATCTTGTATCAAAACCACAAATTGGTACCTATGGGTTTTTCTAGTAGTGTTGATTACTCCTTGTAGTTGATGCTAGTTGGTTCATTTGGTGGAAGATCATATGTTCAGATCCTTAACGCATATTAATACTCCTCTGATCATGAACATGAATATGCTTTGTGAGTAGTTACGTTTGTTCCTGAGGACATGGGTGAAGTCTTGCTATTAGTAGTCATGTGAATTTGGTATTAGCTTCGATATTTTGATGAGATGTATGTTATCTCTCCTCTAGTGGTGTTATGTGAGCGTCGACTACATGACACTTCACCATTATTTGGGCCTAGATGAAGGCATTGGGAAGTAATAAGTAGATGATGGGTTGCTAGAGTGATGAAGCTTAAACCCTAGTTTATCGTTGCTTCGTAAGGGCTGATTTGGATCCACTAGTTTCATGCTATGGTTAGTGAGGAGTCTGGACTAGGGGTGTCCTGATAGCGAACTATCATCTTTGGCGGACTCAAGACTATGAAGATACAAGATTGAAGACTTAGTCCGTGTCCGGATGGGACTTTCCTTGGCGTGGAAGGCAAGCTTGGCAATACGGATATGTAGATCTCCTACCATTGTAACCGACTCATGTAACCCTAGCCTCTCCGTGTCTATATAAACCGGTGGGTTTTAGTCCGTAGGACGAACAACAATCACACCATAGGCTAGCTTCTAGGGTTTAGCCTCCTTGATCTCATGGTAGATCTACTCTTGTACTGCCCATATCATCAATATTAATCAAGCAGGAGTAGGCTTTTATCTCCACCGAGAGGGCCCGAACCTGGGTAAAAACATCGTGTCCCTCGTCTCCTGTTACCATCTTCCTAGACGCACAGTTCGGGACCCCCTACCCGAGATCCACCGGTTTTGACACCGACATTGGTGATTTCATTGAGAGTTCCTCTGTGTCGTCACCTATAGGCCCGATGGCTCCTTCGATCATCAACAACAACGCGTTCCAGGGTGAGACTTTTCTCCCCGGACAGATCTTCGTATTCGGCGGCTTTGCACTGCGGGCCAATTCACTTGGCCATCCGGAACAGATCGAAGCTACGCCCGCCATCAGTCGATTTGGAAGTTTGAACTATCCGCCGACATCCGCGGAGACTTGATCTTCGATGGATTCGAGCCACAGCCGAAAGCGCGCCGCACTGTCACGATGGGCATGATTTAGCTCTGCTGCCGGACAGTGCCCTGGAGGCCGCACAAGAGTCCGCTCCGACCCTTAGCTCGGAGTCGATCGCGCCGACGAGATGGGTGGTGGACACCGCCTCGGGGCTGCTACCTCTACGGCGATAGAGCCGAATACCAACCCTGTCCCTTGAGAAGCTCGTGACTCCAAGGTGCCAGACTCCTCTCCGGACCCCGAACCTTCCGCGCCCCTACCAATCGAACCCGATTGGGCACCGATCATGGAGTTCACCGCCGCGGACATCTTTCAGCACTTGCCTTTTGGTGACATCCTGAATTCACTGAAGTCTCTCTCTCTCGGAGAGCCCTAGCGGACTATGGTCGGTAGGTTGGGATGCGACGACGAAGAAATTCAACGCCCACCCACCACCCACTTTGTAGCCACTGCCGGTGACTTAACCGATATGCTGACTTTCGACTCAAGACATCGACGGTATGGACGACGATGCCGGAGACGACCAAGAACCAGCGCCTATAGGGCACTGGAAGGCCACCTCAACTCACGATGTATATATGGTGGATACACCTAAAGGAAGTGATAACGAGGAACAACGGGACGCTGCGAAGGCTAATTCCCTCGAAAAACAGTCCAAACGGCGACGTAAGCACCCCTCAAAGTCCCGCCTCGACAACGACAACACCCATACAGACCCAGCCATAGAGCAGGGCGAACCAGTGGACGATGAACATGCCCCCGAGCAACCATCCGAACAGGATGAATTGGATAAGCAATCCATCCCCAGCGAAAACAACAGTCCGGACGATCTCACGCCGGACACATCGTTGGAGCAGAAGAACCTCCACAAAAGGCTCGTCGCCACTGCACGAAGTCTGAAGAAGCAGAAGCGGAAGCTCAAAACAGCGGAAGACGTACTCAGAATGAGAAGGAGCAAAGTACTCAAGACCACAGACAAATACGGCGATAGTCGCCAAGCAAAAAGCTACCCGAAGCGCAAACTACTACCCGAATTTGACAAGGAGGCCGTAGAGCCCCCACAATCAAAGAACAAAGAGGCCGCCCGGTCGGATAGACGACCACATGACAAACAAAGAGCGGCAAGCGATGCCGCACACAAGCCGGCACGTGATCCACATAAGGATCCTCACAAAAAGGATGGCCCGGTCAGGTCCATCTATGAGCCAAGAAAGCAAGCTCTAGAAAGCAATACAACACGTCGAGTATTCGAACATCACGGCACAACCAAATCTGGCGCCAGACACCCCTATGTTTCACCGATGAGGTCTTTGGATCATGAATTTCAGCGAGATTCAAGCCCGTAAACATAGAGGCATCTGACGGAACAACAGACCACAGAGTGCGGATTGAGGATTACATCCTGCACATACATATGGCTAGAGGAGATGACCTCCACGCCATAAAATACTTACCCCTCAAGCTCAAAGAGCCAGCCCAGCATTGGCTCAAAAGCCTCCATGAAAATACCATTGGAAGTTGGGAAGAGCTCGAGGATGCGTTTCGGGCAAATTTTCAGGGGACTTATGTCCGCCCTCCGGATGCTGACGATTTAAGTCACATAACTCAACAGCTCGGAGAGTCAGCCCACAAATTCTGGAACAGGTTCCTCACCAAAAAGAACCAAATAGTCGACTGTCCAGACGCCGAAGCCTTAGCAGCCTTCAAACATAATGTCCGAGACGAATGGCTCACCAGACACCTCGGCCAGGAATAGCCAAGAACAATGGTCGCACTAACAAGCCTCATGACCCGCTTTTGCGTGGGAGAGGATAGCTGGCTGGCAAGATGCAGCACCAGCGACCCAAGTACATCCGAGGTTAGGGTGAAAATGGGAAACCACGACGCAGCAAGGACCAGCGCCAGACTAAGGGAAATGGCCCAAAGAGCATGATAGTCAATGCCGGATTCAAAAGCTCTCGGCAGAACAACATAACACTGCTTCTCAAGGACAACAGCGACGAGCTATCCAACCTAAACAAAATCTTGGACAAGATATGCCAAATCCACAGTACCTGCGAGAAGCCTGTAAACCACACCCACAGAGATTGTTGGGTCTTCAAACAGTCCGGCCGACTTAATGCCGAACACAAGGGGCTCGACACACCAAGTGAGGACGATGACGAACCCCACAAGCAGAGCACCGGAAAACAAAGGAATTTCCCACAAGAGGTCAAAACAGTAAACTCACTTCAAGTGCAATAGGCAAAAATAGAGTGGCGCCCATTAAAGTACGCGCCGCACGGTCCACCCCAGCAGAGTCCCTACACTGGATGTCAAAACCAATCACTTTCGACCATCAGGATTACTCCGGAAGTATCCGGAACGCAGGATGGACTGCTCTGATATTAGATCCTATAATCGACGGACTACAATTTACACAAGTCCAAATGGACGATGGCAGTGATCTAAACCAGCTATATCAGGATACAATCCGCAGAAAGGGGATAGACCCAACCAAAATACGCCATAGCAACACTTCCTTTAGAGGAGTGATGCCAGGCCAATATGCCCATTGTACGGGCTCTCTACCACTAGAAGTTGTGTTTGGCTGATCCGACAACTTCCGTCGCGAAAAGTTAGTCTTCCACATCGCCCCATTTAAAAGTAGCTATCAAGCACTATTGGGACGCGAAGCTTTCGCCCGCTTTAATGCAATACCACATTATGCATCTCTTACACTTAAAATGCCCGGTCCACGCGGCATCATCTCATTAAAGGGAAACCTCGGAAGAAAGTGAGACTGCCTTGACAGCCACACATTAATCCGGCTTTGCTGATCAAAGCACCTAAACAGGTCATTCAGATCCCGGACACGGTTAGGCGAGTCTGGCATAAATAAACAAGGGGCTTACTAGCCGCGTACCCCCTTACAAGGGGCTGCACGCATGTACAATAAGAGACAATAAAGCTCAATTTTATACATTTTTTGAATTATACTCTGTTTATACATTTTTAGCACGATCCTTTTTTCCAACTAAGTTCTTCTCTTTAACAGATGAACACTGTGCTGCACCCATCCAGGATACGGCACAACGGAGACACAGGCACAGACGTGCAGTAGGGACCCGTTGCAAGGATTCTTTTCAGATTAAGACCCTGCGTAAACCTTTCTTACTGTCTCTTGTTGATACACATCCCCCGGTTTCTCATTATAACCGAGGAGGAGGCTAGCGTTTTGGCATCGGCCGCGTCAGAAATTTTTGCGCGTACCTGGACATTAGGGGCTTAGGGCATTGTTCTGCCCGTTTCCATAAAGACCGAATACCTTAGGGAGTGTTCGGCGTCTCGAGTTAGGCCTTATATGCATCAGCTCCGAATCATGTCTTTGGTCAAATGTTGGGTTTGCCCGGCTCCTGTGTTTTGCTGCCTTACGTTCCGCTCTATCGGCTAACGCGACACCAGGAGAACTACTGCGATTGTGCCCCAGTTCGTCCAGGTGAGCACCTCAGTTGAAAAGCCGCGCTCATCATGATATAGCGAGAGACTGGTCAACCACTCGATCGACCATCGGAATGTTTAGAATTCCTCCGCTTTAATGAAGGACCGTTTCCCGGTCAGGCACATACATGCCCCGAAATTCGGAGAGCGCGGTGCCCCTAGGGGCTATATAGTAGCCCCACCATCGAACTCCTATGGCTAAGTGAAAGTGATAAAGCATTATAGTCCGGTTGCCTAGTTTGCTACGCTATCACCTCCTTCACAGGACCAAGACGTTGGATTAAGTGTGAAAATGCACTTTTTGTGCAAACACCCCCGCACTATGTGCGTGGGGGCTGAAGTCGAAGACTGCCATCTTTCAGGTTATATACACATATACATTAACGGCCGCACAGGAGGTATTTCAATACTTGAACGCACAAGTATAAAAAGCCCTTATATTATATTTGAACCATGGTTTCACAAATCATACATGTCATTTGAACATAACATTTTTCGAGCACTGCGTCTCTATTAAACGAGCGCCCTGCAGGACTTCCTCAAAATAGTGCTCGGCAGGTAATCGGCTTCTGTCCGAATCCTGGGATGCAACATCGGTGGCCTTCATCTCTGCCCAGTATGTTTTGACACGGGCGAGAGCCATCCGTGCACCCTCTATGCATGCCGACCGTTTCATTGCATCGATATGCGGCACCGCATCAAGGAACTGCTGCACCAAGCCAAAATAACTCTTCGGCTCGGGCCTTTTTGGCCACAAATGAGTCACGACGTCCTTCATGGCAAGTCCGGACAACCTATTCAGCTCAGCCCATTCGGCTAACCGATCGGTTAATGGAAGTGGACGCTCTGGACTATGGAACTGCGACCAAAAAACCTCTTCCATTCTGTGATCCTTTTGGCCTCAGAAGTGTGCGACCGCGTCTGCGGCACTCGCTGCCAAATTCAGATAAGCATCCTCCGCACCCCACAGCTGGCCCAACTGAGCATACTTCGGATCCGTGAACTTCCTCCGCAGCAGAAAGGGCTTTCCAGCCGCAATATCCCCGGCTTGATGTAGCTCCTCCTTTATAGCTCTCATCGTGGAGCGGGCATCCTTGGCTTCGGCGGTGGCCTTCTTGACGCCCTCTTGCTCCGCTCGGCGTTCTCTTTCAAGAAACTCGCAGCGGTCAGTAGCATCCTTCAGCTTCACGGCCATTTCGGCCATTTTCTCCCTGCTTCGGCAGTGAGCAGCCTGTTCGTCTTTTAGCTCTGCGCCCGCCTTCAAGGCAGCCGCATTACTTTTTCTGGCTTGCTCCTTGGCTCGGGCGAGCTCTGCCCGAAGGTCCTCCATAGCAGCAGCACAATCTGCATTAAGCATACATGCTGTAAGGCACGGGCATCAAGCTCCCTTACCAGGTGTCCGCGGAGAAGCCACATACCTTGTGACTCGTCAAGTCGCTTATTGACCAGCGTGATGTCCGCATCCGCAACGTCAAGTTGCCGCTTCAGTTCAGCAAATCTATCAGTCCGGCTGGCCACCGAACGCTCCGCCACCTATATAGGAAGGGCGACATCTTACAACTGAGATTATGATCCTCTGCATGCCGTCGCTTTTGACAACGTACCGAGTCTCAGGGGCTACTATCTATACAGGGCGCATTCTATATGCAAAACTGTCAGAAGGTATATCATTTTTGCGTACCTCAAACCCGTCGAGAAACTTCGGCGGCTTCATGCAACCCGCTCTCAGCGGATGAAATCCTTTCAATCACCGTACCCATTAACGTACGGTGATCTTCTGAGATAGATGCTCGCCCGAGCAGATCCTTCAGCTCCTCCGACCGTACACCAGTTGGTGCCGAACCTTCCGGCCCCGCCGGACTCGGGGAAACCCTCCGCGACGACACCTCAGGGTCGTCCGCCCCGCCTGACGGTGCGGCAGATGGAGGCGTTTCGCTCTCCATCATCTCCGGACAAAGATCCCCCGAAGATGAGCTCTGTTGAGAAGGGCTGAGATCCGAACTACAAGGTAATAACTTCGTTTATCTTCAGAAATAAAAAGAGGGATGTCCCTTATTACAAAACTCCCCTTTCTACTTACGGCTCGCTAGAGGGCTGATTTCCTTGGGGAAATAGTGCGGCCGGGGCTCCTCCCGGCGCAGGACCCTCTGGTGAAGATTTCTTCCCCCGCTTTGAGGCCTTGGCTTCCAGATCTTCCGAAGCGGTCCTCTTCTCTCCCTGGAGCGAGGGATTCTCGATCTCCCCTTTCTTGAGAGCCTCCTTAGCGAAGGCGGTAGCTTTCCTGTTCCCCCCTTCGCCCTCTTCCGAAGGCGCAGCCTCCAGCATCTTTGTTAACACAGGATCCGGCGTGGTCTCAGGGAGGGGGGCCAGACACCTTATTAGTTTTGCTTTTGCTATCCATTCCTGTTCAAGGGACAACTCTTTAAAGGGCAAGTTTGAGATAAATGTACGGATAGCATGTCCGGGCACAGGACTACTTACTTGAGTATCCGGGCGATTGCAGCTCAGACCTGCGTCCTCGGTCAAGTCTGGACACATCTCTTGTGATCCGAAGAACAGTTTATACATCTCCACGGGCGTCACACCCATGAAGTGTTGGAGAGCTTGCGGTCCCTCCGGATTGAATTCCCACAGGCGGAGGGGGCGACATTTGCAGGACAGAAGGCGTCGAATCAGCATGACCTGCACCACTACAACCAGATTGATCTCCCTCTCTTGGAGGTCTCGAATAGGGCCCTGCAACAGTGGTACATCCTTGGACGACCCCCAGTCAAGCCCTTTGTTGACCCATGACGCCAGCCGTTGTGGAGGGCCCGAGCGAAAGGCAGGCGGCGCCACCCATCTGGTGCCCCTGGGAGCGGTGATGTAGAACCACTCCTGTTGCCACAAACCAAGCTCCTCTTGGAAAGAGCCCTCGGGCCAGGGAGCGTCCGCACTCTTGCTTATAATAGCCCCTCCGCACTCTGCCTGCTGCCCCTCGATCATCTTCGGCTCCACATTGAAGGTCTCGAGCCACAATCCGAAGTGAGGGGTAGTGCGGAGGAAGGCTTCACATACAACAATGAACGATGAGATGTGGAGGATGGACTCCGGATCCAAGTCGTGGAATTCCAGCCCATAATAAAACATGAGCCCCCTCACGAAGGGGTCCGTCGGGAAGCCTAGACCCCGACGGAAGTGAGACACGAACACCACGCTCTCACCAGGCTCGGGAGTAGGAATAACTATCCCTTGGGCGGGCAGCGTATGCGAAATTTCGCTGGTTAGATACCTGGCGTCTCTCAGCTTTAGCACATCTTCTTCCGTGACGGAAGAAGGCATCCACCAGCCTTGTAGGTCGGAGCCGGACATTGTCGAAGGTCCGAAGCGCCTGAATCTGGAGCCTTGGGTGTTGGAACTCAAGGCGAGGGGCGGATTCGATTGAGATTGAAAGAAAGGAGCAAGCCTTGCTCTCGTTATAAAGAGGTTGAATACCAAGAGCCCTCCCCGTGACCGTTTGGGACTCGCCTTCAATAAAGGGGGTGTGCCAACGGGCACGGTTGGGTTACCCACGCCCGTATTAATGAGAATCCCGGAATAAGGGGACACGATCTCTGCTTTGACAAGACGTACCAAGGAAACCGCTTCGCTAAACGCGTTGAGGTGGAACAATAAAAACAATTCGAATAAAGGCTTGGCCGTGGTGTGACGTCATACCACGAAATACGTCGGCAGATTGAACCTGTGTAAATATTATTCTCTCTACGGTGGTATGTGGAATTTAATTTTTAGAGCCGGAAACTATCCTGGTGTTCGAAATCTTCTATGAACTATTCGGAGGAGGAACCCGCCTTGCAATGCCGAAGACAATATGCGCGCTGCACTAAATCGTCATTGAAGCCTGGTTCAGGGCTCTTGAGGAGTCTGGACTAGAGGGTGTCCGGATAGCCGAACTATCATCTTTGGCCAGACTCCAAGACTATGAAGATACAAGATTGAAGACTTCGTCCCGTGTCTGGATGGGACTTTCCTTGGCGTGGAAGGCAAGCTTGGCGATACGGATATGTAGATCTCCTAACATTGTAACCGACTCTGTGTAACCCTAGCCCTCTCCGGTGTCTATATAAGCCGGAGGGTTTTAGTCCGTAGGATGAACAACAATCACACCATAGGCTAGCTTCTAGGGTTTAGCCTTCTTGATCTCGTGGTAGATCTACTCTTGTACTACCCATATCATTAATATTAATCAAGCATGAGTAGGGTTTTACCTCCATCGAGAGGGCCCGAACCTGGGTAAAAACATCGTGTCCCTCGTCTCCTGTTACCATCCGCCTAGACGCATAGTTCGGGACCCCCTACCCGAAATCCGCCGGTTTTGACACCGACAGTTAGGTTTACCTTAATACTTCTTTTGTAGTTGCAGATGCTTGCAATAGGGGTCAATCATAAGTGGGATGCTTGTCCAAGAAAGGGCAGTCCCCAAGCACCGGTCCACCCACATATCAAATTATCAAAGTAACGAACGCGAATCATATGAGCGTGATGAAAACTAGCTTGACGATAATTCCCATGTGTCCTCCGAGCGCTTTTCTCATTATAAGAAATTATCTAGGCTTGTCCTTTTCTACAAAAAGGATTGGGCACCTTTCTGCACCTTATTTACTTTCATTGCTTGTTACCCGTTACAAATTATCTTATCTCAAAACTATCTGTTACCTACAATTTCAGTGCTTGCAGAGAATACCTTACTGAAAACCGCTTGTCATTTCCTTCTGCTCCTCGTTGGGTTCGACACTCTTACTTATCAAAAGGCAACGATAGATCCCCTATACTTGTGGGTCATCACTCCCCAGCTAGGGTTCCCACCCCCGCCGCCGACGACCGCCGGGCGCGTGCGTCCCGCCCGTCCCGCTCCCCCCTCTCCCCCTCCCCTCCCATAGCGCGCCCACACGCGCCCGTGGGGAACCCTGTTTCCACCTCCCTCCCCTCCCCCCGCCGTCGCCGGCGAGCTCCGTCAAGCAAATCCCGGGGGACGCGGCGGCGGTGGGGCCCTTCTTCCCTGTCCGCTTGTGGATGCCGGCGCAGGGCGGCTCCTCCGAGTGGCGGCGCTGGATGTCCGTGGGATCCAGCGATGCGGTAGCGGTCTCACGGGGCGGCGGGGTAGCTTACTGGTGGCGGCGCTCCGACGACCTTTGGGTGGCTGCGGTGCTCCCATCTCGGGAGGTAGCGTGTGGCTGGTCTCTTATCGGATCCAGCCAAATCTAGCTTTGGGGGCCGGCCGGCGGTGCCTGGCTCCGGTGATGCGTGCTCGGCGGCTCCAACGCTTGGAGCTCGCCGGGCGACGCAGGTAGGGCAGCGGCCGGGCGTGGTCGCTGCTCCGGCCGTGGGCGGCGGCATGGGTAGGTCTCGGTGGTGGCCTACCGGTGTCGTGGCGGCTTCACGGTGGCTCGATGGATCTGCCCACGGCAGCGACCGGCTTCTCCAGTGTCGGTCTATCAATGGTCGGGCCATCTAGACTTCACCCCATCTCCTCGTTGCTTGGGTGCTACTCCCATCAATGGGCTAGTCCTCTCCCAGCGGCGGTCCACCGCTTGTCTCGCGCCCGATGCCGCAGGAACGAGCTCGTCTCGCGCACGATGTAGCAGGACCGAGCTCGTGTCACGCATGGTGCAGCAGGACTGACCTCGCCCCCTCTCGATGCTGCAGGACCGAGCTCGTCTCGCGCTCAGGGCTGCAGGACGGGTTGGTGGATGCTAGACGCTGGGGGTCGCCCAGGGGCGCGAAAGGTCAAACCTTTGCGCTCGTCTCTTTCGTTGGGGTGCGGCGGGTCTCGGGTGAGGTGGTGTCGAGGTCTTGAATACTGGGGCGGCGGCCCTGGTGGTGGTAGCGTGGTGCTCTTGGGCAGAGCCCGTGCCTTGGTGCTGCCCGGTCACCATGGTCGTGTGGGCGGCGTGGTTACCGGGGTGTGGCGTTCGATGGCGGTGAATGTTGGCCGAGGTGAAAACCTGCTCTATCTTCAGAAGGACCGGCAGCGGCGAAGATCGTTCCCTTCTTGAAGGCGTCGTCACGGCTCTCATTGCCCATCATGCGGCTCCGGGGGAAACTCTGATCCTTGGATCGGGAGGTGGCGGCTCTCCGGTGTCGTACCCTTCCTGAAGGCACCGCCTTGGAGCGCATGGTTCGTCATATGTAGCTTCATCTCTTCGGGGTGGTAGTGCTAGGGGTGGTGTTGTTGCGCTCAGCGCCTATATATCCTGTCCTGGGTGTGTGCATGTGTTGCGGTGGCGTGGCGTGTGTTTGTACTAGGTGCTTGTTAGTTGGTGCTTTATATACAAAGCGGGGCGAAAGCCTTTTTCGGTAAATGACAACTTGGGCAGCCGGTGTGGCGTCAGAGCCAGAGGGAAATGGCATATTCGTCAGTGAGGAGGAAGAACAAAAGAAGGAAGAATACGAAAAGGAGACGGAGAAGGAAAAACAAGAAACCGCAAGTACGTGATGCTACTAGGCATCTTGGTGGCAAGCATAACCTACCAGGCCGGCCTGAAGCCGCCCGACGGAGCGTGGCAGAGTAGCGGCAACGGGTATGGGGCAAGCAACCCGGTGATGCTCACAGTTGCTCCTCCCCCCGTGCGGCGGCGCCGCGCCGCACCGGGGCCAACCCGTCGGGCCTCCTCCTCCTCCCCCCAGCGAATGACTCTCCCGCCGTCGTCGAGGGCGTCGCAGGCTAAGTCTGCGTGCCGCAGCGGCGGCTGCGGCAATCTTCCTCGGCCGGCGATCGGATCCGGGTGGCGGCGATCCATTCTGGCTGATTCAAGGTCGGTGGCGCATGCCGCCGGCGACCAGGGTTCTCGTCTTGGCGGCGACGACGATGGAATCGTGGGGGCGGCTAGGGCGCCCGATCTGGATCCATATTGGATCTGGGTGGTGGTGTTCCTGAAGGAAATATGCCCTAGAGGCAATAATAAAGTTATTATTTATTTCCTTATTTCATGATAAATGTTTATCATTCATGCTTGAATTGTATTAACCGGAAACATGATACATGTGTGAATGCATAAACAAACAGCATGTCACTAGTATGCCTCTACTAGACTAGCTTGTTAATCAAAGATGGTTATGTTTCCTGACCATGAACAAAGAGTTGTTATTTGATTAACGAGGTCACATCATTAGTAGAATGATCTGATTGACAGGACCCATTCCATTAGCTTAGCACACGATCGTTTAGTATGTTGCTACTGCTTTTATCCATGACTTATACATGTTCCTCGTAACTATGAGATTATGCAACTCCGTTTGCGGAGGAACACTTTGGTGCTACCAAACGCCACAACGAATCGGGTGATTATAAAGGAGTACTACAGTGTCTCCAAAGGTAGATGTTGGGTTGGCGTATTTTGAGATTAGGTTTTGTCACTCCGATTGCCGGAGAGGTATCTCTGGCCCTCTCGGTAATGCACATCATCAAGCCTTGCAAGCATTACAACTAATGAGTTAGCTGTGAGATGATGTATTAGAGAACGAGTAAAGAGACTTGCCGTAACGAGATTGAACTAGGTATTGGATACCGACGATCGAATCTCGGCAAGTAACATACCAATGACAAAGGAACAACGTATGTTGTTATGCGGTCTGACCGATAAAGATCTTCAGAGAATATGTAGGAACCAATATGGGCATCCAGGTCCCGTTGTTGGTTATTGACCGAGACGTGTCTCGGTCATGTCTACATTGTTCTCGAACCGTAGGGTCCGCACGCTTAAGGTTTCGATGATGCTTATTATGAATTTATGTATTTTGATGTACCGAAGAAGTTGAGTCCGGATGTGATCACGGACATGACGAGGAGTCTCGAAATGGTCGAGACATAAAGATTGATATATTGGACGGCTATATTCGGACACGGAAAGGTTCCGGAAGTTTCGGAGAAAACGGAGTGCCTAAGGGTTACCGAACCCCGGGGAAAGTTATGGGCCTTAGTGGGCCAAGAGGGAGAGAGAGGGGCCGCACCAGAGGTGGCGCGCCTCCCCGAGGAGTCCGAATAGGACAGGAGGGGGCGCGCCCCTTCCCTCTCCCTCCCTCTTTCCTTCCCCTTCTCCTTCCTAGTTGGACTAGGAGAGGGAGTCCTACTCAACTAGGAGGAGGACTCCCCCCCCTGGCGCGCCACTAGGGCCGGCCGGCCTCCCCCTCCCTCCTTTATATACGAGGGCAGGGGGCACCCTAGAACACACAAGTATGGATCTACGGATCGTTCCTTAGCCGTGTGCGGTGCCCCCCTCCACCATATTCCACCTCGGTAATATCGTTGCTAAGCTTAGGCGAAGCTCTGCGCCGGTAGAACATCAAGATCGTCCTGCCACGCCGTCTTGTGACGAATTCTCCTCGACACTCGGCTGGATCGAGTACGAGGGACGCCATCGAGCTGTCGTGTGTCAAGAACTCGGGCGCCGAGTAACGGCGCCGGATCGGTCGGATCGCGAGGAGAACGTCGACTACTTCCTCTACATTGTGATCGCTTCGCTTGGGTCTCACGAGGGTGCGTAGACAACACTCTCCCTCTCGTTGCTATGCATCACCATGATCTTGCGTGTGCGTAGGATTTTTTTAAATTACTACGCTCCCCTACAAAGGGCATCCGAGCCTAGGTTTTTATGGTTTGATGTTTTGCACGAGTAGAACACAAGTGAGTTGTGGGCGATACAAGTCATACTACCTACCAGCATGTCATACTTTGGTTCAGCGGTATTGTGAGATGAAGCGGCCTGCACCGACATTACGCGACGCTTACGCGAGACTGGTTTCACCGCCACGAGCACTCGTTGCTTAAAGGTGACCGGTGGGTGCTGTCTCTCTCACTTTAGTTGAACTGAGTGTGGCTACGCCCGGTCCTTGAGAAGGTTAAACGAGTCTATTTGACGAAGTATCGTTGTGGTTTGATGCGTGGGTGAGATTGGTTCTTGCTTAAGCCCGTAGCAGCCACGTAAAATTTGCAACAACAAAGTAGAGGACGTCTAACTTGTTTTTGCAGGGCATGTTGTGATGTGATATGGTCAAGACGTGATGCTATATTTTATTGTATGAGATGATCATGTTTTGTAACCGGTTATCGGCAATCGGCTGGAGCCATATGGTTGTCGCTTTATTGTATGCAATGCAATCGCTTCTGTAATGCTTTACTTTATCACTAAGCGGTAGAGATAGTCGTAGAAGCATAAGATTGGCGAGACGACAACGATGCTACGATGGAGATCAAGGTGTCGCGCGGTGACGATGGTGATCATGGTGGTGCTGCGGAGATGAAGATCACGAAGCACAAGATGATGATGACCATATCATATCACTTATATTGATTTGCATGTGATGTTTATCCTTTATGCATCTTATCTTGCTTTGATTGACGGTAGCATTATAAGATGATCTCTCACTAAATTATCAAGAAGTGTTCTCCCGAGTATGCACCGTTGCCAAAGTTCGTCGTGCCCGGACACCACGTGATGATCGGGTGTGATAAGCTCTCGTCCATCTACAACGGGTGCAAGCCAGTTTTGCACCGCAGAATACTCGGGTTATACTTGACGAGCCTAGCATATGCAGATATGGCCTCGGAACACGGAGACCGAAAGGTCGGCGTGAATCATATAGTAGATATGATCAACATAAGATGTTCACCATTGAAAACTACTCCATTTCACGTGATGATCGGTTATGGTTTAGTTGATTTGGATCACGTGATCACTTAGATGACTAGAGATGTCTTTCTAAGTGGGAGTTCTTAAGTAATATGATTAATTGAACTTAAATTTATCATGAACTTAGTACCGATAGTATCTTGCTTGTTTATGTTTGATTGTAGATAGATGGCTCGTCTTTGTTGTTCCGTTGAATTTTAATGCGTTCCTTGAGAAAGCAAAGTTGAAAGATGATGGTAGCAATTACACGGATGGGTCCGTAACTCGAGGATTATCCTCATTGCTGCACGTAAGAGTTACGCCTGGATGCACCGCTGGGTGCGAACTGCTTCTGCTGATGCAACCGACGACGTTAAGAACGTCTGGCGAGCAAAGCTGATGACTACTCTATAGTTCAGTGTGCCATGCTTTACGGCTTAGAACCGGGACTTCAACGACGTTTTGAGCGTCATGGAGCATATGAGATGTTCCAGAGTTGAAGTTAATATTCCAACAGAATGCCCGGATTGAGAGATATGAAGTCTCCAATAAGTTCTATAGCTGCAAGATGGAGGAGAATAGTTACATTAGTGAGCACATACTCGTAATGTCCGGGTACTACAATCACTTGACACAATTGGGAGTTAATCTTCCGGATGATTGTGTCATTGATGAAATTCTTCAATCACTGCCACCAAGCTACAAAGGCTTCGTGATGAACTATAATATGCAAGGGTTAGTAAAGACTATACCGAGCTCTTCGCAATGCTAAAGGCTGCGGAGGTAGAAATCAAGAAGGAGCATCAAGTGTTGATGGTCAATAAGACCACTAGTTTCAAGAAGAAAGGCAAAGGGAAGAAGAAGGAACTTCAAGAAGAACAGCAAGCAAGTTGTCGCTCAGAGAAGAAACCCAAGTCTGGACCTAAGCCTGAAACCGAGTGCTTCTACCGCAAGCGATCGTCACCGAAGCGGAACTGCCCCAAGTATTTGGCGGATAAGAAGGATGGCAAGGTGAACAAAGGTATATGTGATATACATGTTATTGATGTGTACCTTACTAGAGCTTGCAGAGCACTGGTATTTGATATCGGTTACATTGCTAATATTTGCAACTCAAAGCAGGACTACGGATTAGCGAACAACGGCAAAGGACGAGGTGACGATGCGCGTGGGAAATGGTTCCAAAGTCGATGTGATCGCGGTCGACACGCTACCTCTACATCTACCTTCGGGATTAGTTTTAGACCTAAATAATTGTTATTTGGTGCTGCGTTGAGCATGAACATTATATCTGGATCTTGTTTGATGCGAGACGGTTATTCATTTAAATCGAGAGAATAATGGTTGTTCTATTTATATGAGTAATATCTTTTATGGTCATGCACCCTTGAGGAGTGGTCTATTTTGATGAATCTCGATAGTAGTGATACACATATTCATAATGTTGAAGCCAAAAGATGCAGAGTTGATAATGATAGTGCAACTTATTTGTGGCACTCGCCGTTTAGGTCATATCGGTGTAAAGCGCATGAAGAAACTCCATCTTGATGGACTTTTGGAGTCACTTGATTATGAATCACTTGGCACTTATGTAACCGTGCCTTATGGGCAAGATGACTAGAACCCCGTTCTCCGGTACTATGGAGAGAGCAACAGATTTGTTGGAAATCATACATACAGATGTATGTGGTCCGATGAATGTTGAGGCTCGTGGCGAATATCGTTATTTTCTCACCTTCACAGATGACTTAAGAAGATATGGGTATATCTACTTGATGAAACATAAGTCTGAAACATTTGAAAAGTTCAAAGAATTTCAGAGTGAAGTTGAAAATCATCGTAACAAGAAAATTAAATTTCTACGATCTGATCGTGGAGGTGAATATTTGAGTTACGAGTTTGGTCTACATTTGAAACAATGCGGAATAGTTTCAACTCACGCCACCGAACACCACAACAGAATGGTGTGTCCGAACGTCGAATCGCACTTTACTAGATATGGTGCGATCTATGATGTCTCTTACTGATTTACCGCTATCGTTTTGGGGTTATGCTCTAGAGACGGCCGCATTCACACTAAATAGAACACCGTCGAAATCCGTTGAGACGACACCTTATGAACTGTGGTTTAGCAAGAAACCAAAGTTGTCGCTTTCTTAAAGTTTGGGGATGCGATGCTTATGTGAAAAAGCTTCAACCCGATAAGCTCGAACCCAAATCGAGAAATGTGTCTTCATAGGATACCCAAAGGAGACAGTTGGGTACACCTTCTATCACAGATCCGAAGGCAAGACATTCGTTGCTAAGAATGGATCCTTTCTAGAGAAGGAGTTTCTCTCGAAAGAAGTGAGTGGGAGGAAAGTAGAACTTGATGAGGTAATAGTACCTTCTCCCTTACTTGAAAGTAGTTTGTCGCAGAAACCGGTTTCTGAGACATCTACACCAAGTAGTGAGGAAGTTGATGATGTTGATCATGAAACTTCAGATCAAGTTACTCTGAACCTCGTAGATCAACGAGTAAGATCCGCACTGAGTGGTACGGTAATCCTGTTCGGAAATCATGCTACTAGATCATGATGAACCTCACGAACTATGAAGAAGCGATGGTGAGCCCAGATTCATAAAATGGCTTGAGGCCATGAAATCGAGATGGGATCCATGTATGAAAACAAAGTATGGACTTTGGTTGACTTGCCGAGGGTAGGCAAGCAATAGAAAACAAGTGGATCTTCAAGAAGAAGACCGACGCCGACGGTAATATTATCGTTCTACAAAGCTCGACTTGTCGCAAAGGGTTTCGACAAGTTCAAGGGATTGACTACGATGAGACCTTCTCACCCGTGGCGATGCTTAAGTCTGTCCGAATCATGTTAGCAATTGCCGCATTTTATGATTATGAAATTTGGCAAATGGATGTAAAGACTGCATTCTGAATGGATTTACGGAAGAAGAGTTGTATATGATGCAACCAGAAGGTTTTGTCGATCCAAAAGGAGCTAACAAAGTATGCAAGCTCCAGCGATCCATCTATGGACTGGTGCAAGCATCTCGGAGTTGGAATAAACGCTTTGATAGTGTGATCAAAGCATTTGGGTTTATCTGAGACTTTTGGAGAAGCTCAGTATTTACAAGAAAGTGAGTGGGAGCTCTGTAGCATTTCTGATATTATATGTAGATGACATATTGCTGATCGGAAATGATATAGAATTTCTGGATAGCATAAAGGGATACTTGAATAAGAGTTTTTCAATGAAAGACCTCGGTGAAGCTGCTTACATATTAGGCATTAAGATCTATAGAGATAGATCAAGACGCTTAATTGGACTTTCACAAAGCACATACCTTGACAAAATTTTGAAGAAGTTCAAAATGGATCAAGCAAAGAAAGGGTTCTTGCATGTGTTACAAGGTGTGAAGTTGAGTAAGACTCAATGCCCGACCACTGCAGAAGATAGAGAGAAAATGAAAGATGTTCCTATGCTTCAGCCATAGGCTCTATCATGTATGCAATCTTGTACTGACCTGATGTGTGCCTTGCTATAAGTTTAGCAGGAGGTACCAAAGTAATCCAGAGTGGATCATCGGACAGCGGTCAAGAACATCTGAAATACGAAAAGTACTAAGGATATGTTTCTCGTATATGGAAGTGACAAAGAGCTCATCGTAATAGCGGTTATGTTGATGCAAGCTTTGACACCGATCCGGACGATTCTAAATCGCAGACGGATCGTATTTACACTAAGCGGAGGAGCTGTCGGTTGGTGCAGTTCTAAACAAAGCGTCGTGGCGGGATCTACATGTGAAGCGGAGTACATAGCAGCTTCGGAAGCAGCTAATGAAGGAGTGCGGATGAAGGAGTTCATATCCGATCTAGGTGTCATACCTAGTGCATCGGGTCCAATGAAAATCTTCTGTGACAATCTTCGAGCAATTGCCTTAGCGAAGGAATCCAGATTTCACAAGAGGACCAAGCACATCAAGAGACGCTTCAATTCTATCCGGACTTAGTCCGTGGAGACATAGAGATTTGCAAGATACATACGGATCTGAATGTTGCGCACCGTTGACTAAGCCTCTTCCACGAGCAAAACATGATCAGCACCAAGACTCCATGGGTGTTAGAATCATTACTATGTAATCTAGATTATTGACTCTAGTGCAAGTGGGAGACTCAAGGAAATATGCCCTAGAGGCAATAATAAAGTTATTATTTATTTCCTTATTTCATGATAAATGTTTATCATTCATGCTAGAATTGTATTAACGGAAACATGATACATGTGTGAATGCATAAACAAACAACATGTCACTAGTATGCCTCTACTAGACTAGCTTGTTAATCAAAGATGATTATGTTTCCACCATGAACAAAGAGTTGTTATTTGATTAACGAGGTCACATCATTAGTAGAATGATCGATTGACATGACCCATTCCATTAGCTTAGCACACGATTGTTTAGTATGTTGCTCTGCTTTTATCCATGACTTATACATGTTCCTGTAACTATGAGATTATGCAACTCCGTTTGCGGAGGAACACTTTGGGTGCTACCAAGCGTCACAACGTGAATCGGGTGATTATAAAGGAGTACTACAGGTGTCTCCAAAGGTAGATGTTGGGTTGGCGTATTTGAGATTAGGTTTTGTCACTCCGATTGTCGGAGAGGTATCTCTGGCCCTCTCGGTAATGCACATCACTGAAGCCTTGCAAGCATTACAACTAATGAGTTAGCTGTGAGATGATGTATTACTGAGCGAGTAAAGAGACTTGCCGTAACGAGATTGAACTAGGTATTGGATACCGACGATCGAATCTCGGGCAAGTAACATACCAATGACAAAGGGAACAACGTATGTTGTTATGCGGTCCGACCGATAAAGATCTTCGTAGAATATGTAGGAACCAATATGGGCATCCAGGTCCCGCTGTTGGTTATTGACCGAGACGTGTCTCGGTCATGTCTACATTGTTCTCGAACCGTAGGGTCCGCACGCTTAAGGTTTCGATGACGCTTATTATGAATTTATGTATTTTGATGTACCGAAGAAGTTGAGTCCGGATGTGATCACGGACATGACGAGGAGTCTCGAAATGGTCGAGACATAAAGATTGATATATTGGACGGCTATATTCGACACGGAAAGGTTCGGAAGTTTCGGAGAAAACCGGAGTGCGGAAGGTTACGGAACCCCCGGGAAAGTTATGGGCCTTAGTGGGCCAAGAGGGAGAGAGAGGGCCGCACCAGAGGTGGCGCGCCCCTGGGGAGTCGAATAGGACAAGGAGGGGCGCGGCCCCTTCCTCTCCCTCTCCCTCTCTTCCTTCCCCTTCTCCTTCCTAGTTGGACTAGGAGAGGAGTCCTACTCAACTAGGAGGAGGACTCCCCCTCCCTTTGCGCCCACTAGGGCCGGCCGGCCTCCCCTCCCTCCTTTATATCACAGGGGCAGGGGGCACCCTAGACACACAAGTATTGATCTACGGATCGTTCCTTAGCCGTGTCGGTGCCCCCTCCACCATATTCCACCTCGGTAATATCATTGCGAAGCTTAAGCGAAGCTCTGCGCGATAGAACATCAAGATCGTCCCACGCCGTCGTCTTGTGGAATTCTCCCTCGACACTCGGCTGGATCGGAGTCGAGGACATCATCGAGCTGTCGTGTGTCAAGAACTCGGGGCGCCGAGTGCTGGCGCCGGATCGGTCGGATCGCGAGGAGAACGTCGACTACTTCCTCTACGTTGTGATCGCTTCCGCTTGGTCTCGAGGGCGTAGACAACACTCTCCCCTCTCGTTGCTATGCATCACCATGATCTTGCGTGTGCGTAGGAATTTTTTTTTTAAATTACTACGTTCCCCTACAGTTCCTCAGGCCATCGTGTGTATTCTTTGTTCCGGCTCAGCAAGCGGCCTTTGGACTAGGCCTGCGACATCAGGACGTTGGGGGCTCTGGCCTGGGCGCGGAGGTGGTGGCCATCCTCTTCGCCGGCGGTGGTCGGCTAGAGGGCCATGGCTTCTCACATCCGGTCCCGGCGTCGAGCGGGGACGCGAGGTTGCCGGTGAAAACCGTGCTATGACTCCGGTCATGGTGGGCGATGGCGGAGTTTTCGCGTCGTTATCTTGTTGAAGACATCGCCACTACAACTTCCGTCCACTTGCTTGCGCTGCTCTCGGTGAAAATCTAGACCGAGGTTCCCGAATCGGACGATGGCGGCGTTTTTGGCGTCGTTCTCCCTCATGGGGGCATCGTTTTTGAGCAGTGGCTGGATGGAGGAGACAAGGGTTTTACATTTACCACGTTGGTGACGGCGGATCTCGACGGCGAGGTGCAGTGGAGACCCGACGCCCGATGCGCTGTGATGGACTCGCGCAGGAGGGTGACGTTGTCCGGTGTTGTGGTGGCGTCGACAGCAGCGAGACCGGGCGAGGTAGATGCAACGGCCTCATACCCGGCAGGCGTCCTGGTTGAGGAGCACGCCGGACTGGTGGGTGCCCCATACCCGGCAGGCGTTCTGGCTGGGACCTCAGGTCTTAGATGTTAGGTTTGGCTGCGAGGTCTGTTTGGTATTAGGCTCAGACTATCAGCTTCCTTTCATCAACTGGATAGAAGTAGCAACAAATGTTGCCTAGACGGTGACTTTAGTCTTACTGTTGTATGACTTTGTAAGGTCTTGTATCAATAATTAATAGAGTGGCTATATGCATCGTCCAGATGCAGAGGCAGGAGGTCTTCCTCCTTTTTTTTTAAAATAAAAACCCTGTGATGCACGACAAGCGGACGCCTCAGTACCTCACCTTCTTCTACAGCAACTCCATTTCGTCTGTGGCATCCATCCTTGTCATCGTCATGCTGCTACGATACTGGCTGATAAAGAAGGAGCATGAAGATTGGTCGCTAAGGGTGATGAAAATCACTACCGTGGTGAATTTTGTCGCTCTCCTGGTGGCCTATACAGTTGGCTACAGCAGGAGTTGGGAGACGTCTTTGCGTGTCGGTGCGTTGAGCGTTGCCTTGCAGGGCTACCATGCAATCATTATCTTGTGCTTGTCTTGTCATCATCATCTTGGGAAGAAGCCGAGCATGGCGAGCAACCAAGGAAATCCTCCAGCGTGATTCATTAGCATTGAGCTTTGTACGTAGCTCTACTAATGTGAGTGAGGGCAGTCCACAAAATAATTCAAAATTCAGTGGGATTGTTCATCTGAGTTGTGATCTATAGTATGTATGTATCTATTTCTTCCAAGTATGTAGTAAGCAATTGCAACAAGTGGGGTCGAATTGGTTCTTCACAATTAGCAGTGTTTCCAGTCTAGCTGTGTCAAATGGGGTGTGAAGTGTACCGAAGATCAAAATTTTTCTTTAAATTTGGTTTTCTCCCTTCAAAATATCATCCACCATCTCCGTTAAAGTACGGAATTCTCATCGAGAGCTGCGAAACCCTGTAAAAAACAAAAATGAAATGAAAGGGACAGTCTACCTCTACCTCTCTTTAAAAATAGTTTGTCTGTTATTTGTCTCAGTTAATACCCAATTTCGGGAGCTCTGTCGGCGAGTTCTATTACATAAGGGAGGCATTCTAAAAATAGGGAGAGCGCTATTTCCCATCTTCTAGGGTTTTGAAGAAAGCATATCACACAGAGAAGAGAATAGATCAATTAATTTGTTTTTATTTGCCTGACCAACCTGTTATTCTCCACAAAAGTATGTCATCTCTAATCCCTCGCTCCAGTTCTTGTAAAATAAAAAACAACAATCTTAAATTCCTAATTGGAATGATTCCCCGCTCTAATTAGACACTAAAAATAGATTAGTGTCAGATGCGAGGATCCCAAATCGCATGAGCAATAGGTCTTACGTGTAAAGGATCCTGTATCCATGACTATAAATTTCCTTGCCAATCTACATGAAATAGATCCTCGTACATCCATAGAATTATTATTCCTAATTGCCCAATGTGAGAAGCAAAAAATTTATGATACATTTCCATCATCTTTGGTAAAATCAAGTCCACCACGTAGACACTCATAGCATGCTCTACCATATTTTTGCGGATAATCCTAATTTTGATTTAATAATTTGACCAAATCATTGAGTAGGACTCCAGCCATAGCATAATTGACAGATCCAACGAGTGCTTCCGTGATAAAAGGGGGTTTTGATACATATTTGTTATGCTTGAAATGGCTTTTCTTGCAACTTTAGAACATACACTAACTCATATCTCTTTCTCAACTTTCAATTGCGATTACGATTCATTTGATAACCTTATTAGTTTGTGAGCTTGGGGGATTACATGATTCGTCAAAAGATGATACAAGAGGGAAGTTTGTAAAAGCAACTGGAAGAATTGCTTAGATACCCATGCGTGAGGCTTACTTGGGTAGTGTTGTAAATGCTCTTGTTAAACCTATTGATGGGCTATGCTTTTGGCCAAGAGTTCTTTTTGCTCAAAGTGGTGGGTTTTAGCTGCCTCAAATCGTTGCGAATATGAAAGCTCAGGTTCTGCCATAGGCGGTTGCACCTGCTCCACGGGCGGCTGCTCCTAACTGAGCTGAGGCGATGACTAGTAGTTGGTCTGAGAGGATGATCATCCACACTGGGACCGAGACACGGGTCAAAACGCCTACGCGAGGTGTTGGGGAACATAGTAATTTCAAAAATTTCCTACGCACACGCAAGATCATGGTGATGCATAGCAACGAGAGGGAAGAGTGTTGTCCACGTACCCTCGTAGACCAAAAGCGGAAGCGTTAGCACAACGCGGTTGATGTAGTCGTACGTCTTCACGATCCGACCGATCAAGTACCGAACGTACGGCACCTCCGAGTTCAGCACACGTTCAGCTCGATGACGTCCCACGAACTCTGATCCAGCAGAGCTTTGCGGGAGAGTTCCGTCAGCACGACGGGGTGATGACGATGTCGATGATGTTACCGACGCAGGGCTTCGCCTAAGCATCGTTACGATATTACCGAGGTGGAATATGGTGGAGGGGGCACCGCACACGGCTAAGAGATCAAGAGATCAATTTTTGTGTCTAGAGGTGCCCCCTGGCCCCGTATATAAAGGAGCAAGGGGGAGGCGGCCGGCCAAGAGGTGGGCGCGCCAAGGGGGGAGTCCTACTCCCACCGGGAGTAGGACTCCTCCTTTCCTTGTAGGAGTAGGAGAAGGGAAGGAAAAAGGAGAAGGAAGGAAGGGGGCGTCCCCCCTCCGTAGTCCAATTTGGACCAGTTCATGGGGAGGGGTGTGGCCACCGTTTGAGGCCTTTTTCTCCTTTCCCGTATGGCCCATTAAGGTCCAATACGAATTCCCGTAACTCTTCGGTACTCCGAAAAATACCCGAATCACTCAGAACCTTTCCGATGCCCGAATATAGTCGTCCAATATATCGATCTTTACGTCTCGACCACTTCGAGACTTCTCGTCATGTCCCTGATCTCATTCGGGACTCTGAACTACCTTCGGTACATCAAAATGCATAACTCATAATATAAATCGTCACCGAACGTTAAGCTTGCGGACCTTACGGGTTCGAGAACTATGTAGACATGACCGAGACACGTCTCCAATCAATAACCAATAGCGGAACTTGGATGCTCATATTGGCTCCCACATATTCTACGAAGATCTTTATCGGTCAAACCGCATAACAACATACGTTGTTCCTTTTGTCATCGTTATGTTACTTACCCGAGATTCGATCGTCAGTATCTCAATACCTAGTTCAATCTCATTACCGGCAAGTCTCTTTACTCGTTATGTAATGCATCATCCCGCAACTAACTCATTAGTCACATTGCTTGCAAGGCTTATAGTGATGTGCATTACCGAGAGGGCCCAGAGGTACGTCTCCGACAATCGGAGTGACAAATCCTAATCTCGAAATACGCCAACTCAACATGTACCTTTAGAGACACATGTAGAGCTCCTTTATAATCACCTAATTACGTTGTGACGTTTGGTAGCACAAAAAGTGTTCCTTCAGTAAACGGGAGTTGCATAATCTCATAGTCATAGGAACATGTATAAGTCATGAAGAAAGCAATAGCAACATACTAAACGATCAAGTGCTAAGCTAACGGAACGGGCCAAGTCAATCACATCCTTCTCGTAATGATGTGACCCCGTTAATCAAATGACAACTCATGTCTATGGCTAGGAAACTTAACCATCTTTGATTCAACGAGCTAGTCAAGTAGAGGCATACTAGTGACACTATGTTTGTCTATGTATTCACACATGTATTATGTTTCCTGTTAATACAATTCTAGCATGAATAATAAACATTTATCATGAAATAAGGAAATAAATAATAACTTTATTATTGCCTCTAGGGCATATTTCCTTCACCAGGAAGCAGTGGGGAATATTCCGCAATGGGCAAAAGCCTGGCGGATCAATTCCATGTGGAGGTGGAAGTCCTACAGGTCATCAACTTCTTTTCTCGGAGAACAAACAATGACGGTATCTGAGGATAAGCATTGGCTAACTCTATATCAACAACTGCGGTAAGACAGATGATGCAAGCATTATCTGAATTGGAATTGAGTTAGTCAATTGATTCATAACTGCCTTTCGAGCACAACCATTTGAACACATGCCCCTTGCATTACAAATGTGATGCTCTAACCTCTGATTTGAATGGGCTTACATAGTGGAAATAGTGTAACAAATAGAAATAGTATAGTATAGAAAATCCGTAAAATCTCAGAATTAGTTATATATTAAGCCTACTAAAGGCATGAAAATAGATGACAAGTTTGAATCCATCATGGAATAGGTGTCTCAAATCAAATTTACTATTTCTATCTAGTCGAAAAACAACTTAAGATTCTATACCAGAAATATGAATGAACCCCATTCTTGCCATTGCTCATGATACTCTTTTTTAGCTGCTAGGTCTAATTTTTAGTTCAAGATGCCTCTTACTAACTGTAATAAACGAATTAGTAGATCTGTTCCGCCCAAAATGGGAATGGCTTGATCCTGGGCTGCCATCCATGCACGAATACCCTCGTTCAAAAGAACTTTTTTGTAGAAAGTCTCAAATTCAGGATCTTTCGCTGCATAATTTTCTAGGAAATAAAGTAATAGGCACATAAGTTCAGAGCCAAGCAAACTACACCAGTAGCATTTATCATAAGAGCAACTACAATCGTGGGCTATAAGCCCACTTAAATGCACTAGTAGAAAACAGGGCTTTTGGTTGAGGCCTGGGTAAGGGCATTAATCCCGGTTCACTTACAAACCGGGGCCAAAGGGTGCATCAGTCCCGGTTCGTGAGGTCAGGGCGCTAGCCGGGCCTCGAGGGCCATTGGTCCCGGTTTGTCTGACCCCTTTGGTCCTGGTTCCAGACACGATCCGGGACCCATGGGCCTCGCTCTTGGCCACCACCATTAGTCCGCGGTTGGTGGCTTGAACCGGGACCAAAGGTTGTCTGACCCCTTTGGTCCTGGTTCCAGACACGATCCGGGACCCATGGGCCTCGCTCTTGGCCAACCACCATTAGTCCGCGGTTGGTGGCTTGAACCGGGACCAAAGGTTGTCCTTTAGTCCCGGTTTTATCCACAAACCGGGACTAAAGAGAGGCCTATATATACCCCCACCACTGCCCGCCAACAGAGCCAGTGCTCATTTTTTGGCTGGCCGTGGGAGAGGTTTGTGGTGCTCTAGCTCACCTCCTATGCACTTGAGGTGTTCGATGAAATGCACGAGCCACACTTAAGCTTTCTTCTCTCGAAGCTCCTTGTCGAAGCTCCATTTTCCTCAAGATTTGTCTAGGTTTGGTGGTCCATCCTGTCCCGTCCCCATCCTCACCGCCGTCGATCGCCCGCGCCAATCTCGTCGCCGGCACCACCGTGGTGATCCTCTTGTTCTTATCTTCTTTCTAAAAGAAAAAAAATCTTACTTCCATGATTTAGATAGATACTTGTACAATTTTCTTACTTTTATTATTGTTTGTTATTATATAGTGCGATGGTTTTGGTATCCGCCTCCATCGGTCCTCGTCCTATCTATGATTCAGATGTGGTATATATTATCTTTTATAAGTATTTGTTTCATTTAGTGTTCATGACAATTATGCCGACCAACGTGACATAGTTGTTTTTATCTAGGAGGTATGTGAACCGGAAATTTCAACCGACCCTATTGTCGAGAGGTTAAATTTAGTTGAAAAAGAAAACAATTACTTGAAGAAAAATTGAAAAGAATTGAGGAGGAGAAGATGAAATTGGAGTTGCATGTTGTGGATGTCGTCGATGATCACAAGATCAAGATGGATGCAATGCGCTTGAAGAATAGAAAGATTAGAAATTATGCCATTCATACTGAGGCTTGGTATCATTATGCCATTGGATCAATTGTTACCTTAGTTGCCATTATGATCGCATTTGTTGTTGCATTGAAATGTTTTACATGGTTTCAATGTATGGTTTAATTAGATGCTCTAGAGAGCTATATGTTGTTCAATGAGAACTATGAATGAACTTTATGTATTTATTTTTCAGTAATAACATTTGATCACTATTGTACTTTGGTTTTCATGTGATGATGAACTTCTATTAATTTGGTCACTTCTCTATTTATGATGTTCTGTAATGGTTTTTGACACACTTAATTATATATAATGCACACAGATGAACCGGTAATAGATGTAAACTGACAGACGCACCTCTGAATACATTAAGGGCGTGCATAATTTTCTCGAGGTGGCGGAGGCAAACACGCAGAATGGTTTTATGTGTTGTCCATGCCCTATATGTGAGAATACGAAGTCTTACTCCAACCGTAAAACCCTTCACATCCACTTGGTTGAGAAGGGTTTCATGCCACACTATAATGTTTGGACCAAGCACGGAGAAATAGGGGTTATGATGGAAGACAACAAAGAAGAAGAGGATGATGACAAATATCCGCCCCCCTGAATACGGTGATGTTGCAACGGGGGAAGCTGAAAATCAAGAGGAACCAGACGATGTGCCCGATGATGATATGAAGGAAATATGCCCTAGAGGCAATAATAAAGTTATTATTTATTTCCTCATATCATGATAAATGTTTATTATTCATGCTAGAATTGTATTAACCAGAAACATGATACATGTGTGAATACATAGACAAACATAACGTCACTAGTATGCCTCTACTTGACTAGATCATTAATCAAAGATGGTTATGTTTCCTAACCATAGACATGTGTTGTCATTTGATTAATGGGATCACATCATTAGGAGAATGATGTGATTGACATGACCCATTCCGTTAGCCTAGCACTTGATCGTTTAGTATATTGCTATTGCTTTCTTCATGACTTATGCATGTTCCTGTAACTATGAGATTATGCAACTCCCGTTTACCGGAGGAACACTTTGGGTGCTACCAAACATCACAACGTAACTGAGTGATTATAAAGGAGTACTACAGGTGTCTCCAAAGGTACATGTTGGGTTGGTGTATTTCGAGATTAGGTTTTGTCACTCCGATTGTCGAAGAGGTATCTCTGGGACCTCTCGGTAATGCACATCACTATAAGCCTTGCAAGCAGTGTAGCTAATGAGTTAGTTATGGAATGATGCATTACGTAATGAGTAAAGAGACTTGCCGGTAACGAGATTGAACTACGTATTGGATACCGACGATCGAATCTCGGGCAAGTAACATACCGATGACAAAGGGAACAACATATGTTGTTATGCGGTTTGACCGATAAAGATCTTCGTAGAATATGTAGGAGCCAATTTGGGCATCCAGGTTCCGCTATTGGTTATTGACCGAGAATAGTTCTAGGTCAGGTCTACATAGATCTCGAACCCGTAGGGTCCGCACGCTTAACGTTATGATGACAGTTTCATTATGAGTTTATAAGTTTTGATGTACCGAAGTTTGTTCGGAGTCCCGGATGTGATCACGGACATGACGAGGAGTCTCGAAATGGTCGAGACATAAAGATTGATATATTGACGACTATATTCGACACCGAAGTGTTCGGACGTTTTCGGAGAAAACCGGAGTGCCGAGAGGTTACCGAACCCCGGAGAAGTAATGGGCCTTATGGGCCTTAGTGGAGAGAGGAGAGGGCAGCTAGCATGGGCGCGCCTCCTCCCCTCTGGTCCGAATTGGACTAGGATGGGGGGTGCCCCCTCTTCCCTCTCCTCTCCCCTTCCTTTCTCCCTCCTAGTAGGAGTAGGAAAGAGGGAGTCCTACTCCTACTAGGAGGAGGACTCCTCCTCCTTGGTGCGCCCCCTATGGCCGGCCGGCCTCCCCCTTGCTCCTTTATATATGGGGGCAGGGGGCACCCTAGGACACACAAGTTGATCTTCAAGATCGTTCCTTAGCCGTGTGTGGTGCCCCCCTCCACCATATTCCACCTCGGTCATATCGTCGCGGAGTTTAGGCGAAGCCCTGTGCCGGTAGAACATCATCATCGTCATCATGCAATCGTGCTGACGGAACTCATCCCCGACACTTTGCTGGATCGGAGTCCGGGGATCGTCATCGAGCTGAATGTGTGCTGAACTTCGGAGGTGCCGTGCGTTCGGTACTTGGATCGGTCGGATCGTGAAGACGCATTTACTACATCAACCGTGTTGTCATAACGCTTCGCTTACGGTCTCACGAGGGTACGTGGACAATACTCTCCTTCTCGCTATGCATCACCATGATCTTGCGTGTGCGTAGGAATTTTTTGAAATTACTACGTTCCCCAACAAAGGGTATCGAGCCAGGTTTTATCGTAGATGTCATATGCACGAGTAGAACACAAGTGAGTTGTGGGCGATACAAGTCATACCGCTTACCAAAGATGTCATACTTTGGTTTGGCGGTATTGTGAGATGAAGCGGCCGGACCGACATTACGCCAGACGCTTACGCGAGACTGGTTTCACCGTTACGAGCACTCGTGCTTAAAGGTGGCTGGCGAGTGTCTGTCTCTCTCACTTTAGCTGAATCGAGTGTGACTACGCCCGGTCCTTGCGAAGGTTAAAACAGCACTAACTTGACGAACTATCGTTGTGGTTTTGATGCGTAGGTAAGAACGGTTCTTGATAAGCCCGTAGCAGCACGTAAAATTTGCAACAACAAAATAGAGGACGTCTAACTTGTTTTTGAAGGGCATGTTGTGATGTGATATGGTCAAGAGGTGATGCTATATTTTATTGTATGAGATGATCATGTTTTGTAACCGAAGTTATCGGCAATGGCAGGAGCCATATGGTTGTCGCTTTATTGTATGAAATGCAAGCGCCTGTAATTGCTTTACTTTATCACTAAGCGGTAGCGATAGTCGTAGAAGCAATAGATGGCGAACGACAACGATGCTACGATGGAGATCAAGGTGTCGCGCCGGTGACGATGGTGATCACGACGCGCTTCAAGATGGAGATCACAAGCACAAGATGATGATGGCCATATCATATCACTTATATTGATTGCATGTGATGTTTATCCTTTATGCATCTTATCTTGCTTTGATTGACGGTAGCATTTTAAGATGATCTCTCACTAAAATTATCAAGAAGTGTTCTCCCTGAGTATGCACCGTTGCGAAAGTTCTTGGTGCTGAGACACCACGTGATGATCGGGTGTGATTGGCTCTACATTCAAATACAATGGGTGCAAAAAAGTTGCACACGCGGAATACTCAGGTTAAACTTGACGAGCCTAGCATATAACAGATATGGCCTCCGAACACGGAGACCGAAAGGTCGAGCGTGAATCATATAGTAGATATGATCAACATATTGATGTTCACCGTTGAAACTACTCCATCTCACGTGACGATCGGACATGGTGTAGTTGATATGGATCACGTAATCACTTAGAGGATTGGAGGGATGTCTATCTAAGTGGGAGTTCTTAAGTAATATGATTAATTGAACTTAAATTTATCATGAACTTAGTACCGATAGTATTTTGCTTGTCTATGTTTGTTGTAGATAGATGGCTCGTCTTTGTTGTTCCGTTGAATTTTAATGCGTTCCTTGAGAAAGCAAAGTTGAAAGATGATGGCAGCAATTACACGGATCGGGTCCGTAACACGAGGATTATCCTCATTGCTGCACGTAAAAATTACGCCCCGGAAGCACCGCTGGGTGCCAGGCCTGCTGCTGATGTAACCGGCGACGTTAAGAACGTCTGCGAGCAAAGCTGATCACTACTCGATAGTTCAATGTGCCATGCTTTACGGCTTAGAACCGGGTCTTCAACGACGTTTTGAACGTCATGGAGCATATGAGATGTTCCAGGAGTTGAAGTTAATATTTCAAGCAAATGCCTGGATTGAGAGATATGAAGTCTTGTCGGTGTCAAAACCGGCGGATCTCTGGTAGGGGGTCCCGAACTGTGCGTCTAGGCGTATGGTAACAGGAGACAAGGGACACGATGTTTTTACCCAGGTTCAGGCCCTCTCGATGGAGGTAAAACCCTACTCCTGCTTTATTGATATTGATGATATGGGTAGTACAAGAGTGGATCTACCACGAGATCAAGGAGGCTAAACCCTAGAAGCTAGCCTATGATATGATTGTTGTAATGGTTGTTCATCCTACGGACTAAACCCCTCCAGTTTATATAGACACCGGAGAGGGCTAGGGTTACACAGAGTCGGTTACAATGGTAGGAGATCTACATATCCGTATCGCCAAGCTTGCCTTCCATGCCAAGGAAAGCCCCTTCGGACACGGGACGAAGTCTTCAATCTTGTATCTTCATAGTCTTGGAGTCCGGCCGATGATGATAGTCCGGCTATCCGGACACCCCCTAGTCCAGCGCATATATTGTCTTCAGTAGCCCCCGAACCAGGCTTCAATGACCACGAGTACAGCGCATATATTGTCTTCGGCTTTGCAAGGCGGGTTCTCCTTCAAATTCCATGTGTTTGCCGAATAGTGTCCAGCTCCCTTACAAATGTTGCGCTCCTTGGATTCCACGCCCAATAATGGCCCTCTTCCACGCGTCACACGAATGTGAAAAGCCAGGGTATCTTTTATATTTTACCCCCTAGCTGCACAAATAACTTGCCTATAAGAGAGGCAAGGATCCAGATCCAAATCACACCATCCTCCTTCCGTGAGTACTCATCGGAGCGCTTTAGACCAAAAACTCATTCCATCATGGACCGTCAACGCGGCTCCTCCTCTCGCGCTCCCTGCCCTCCGCCAGGAGATTGGAGGAGATGTTCGGTTCTGCACAACGAGCTGGTGACGCTCCAAGCGGAGGGATATCTTCCCCCGGCCTTTATGGTCCCGGTTCGAGCCGGGCTGGCCACCTACAAAGGTGGGAAGCAAGCGGAGGCCACCCCTAGTCCCTCTAAAGGAGAGTGGGTGTGCTTCGTCCCCTATCTAATAAGGGGGCTTGGATTTCCTATACATCCATTCCTCCGCGGGCTTCTGGAGTTCTACGGACTCCAGCTTCATCACCTCACGCCCGCCTCTATTCTACACATCGCGGGTTTCGTAGCTCTCTGCAAGCTGTTCCTGGGCATCGAGCCCCATTTTGCGCTGTGAAAGAGGCTATTCTGCCTCGTACCCCGTTCTCACGAGGGGTCAATATATCAAGTGGGCGGTGCCGAAATATGACGCATCGCCGCGACCGGATATCCATCCGGAACCCCAAAGAAGGTGTCTGAAGACTGGCCTTCGGAATGGTTTTATGTAGAAGATGCTCCACTGCCGGACCTAGTTCGGATCGGCCTCCCGGAGTTCAGCAAGGCTCCTCTGAAGAAACGCCTAAGTTGGCGTCCGCGGAGCCCTCAACAGGAGGAAGACAGGAGTGTCCATTACTTGATGGGCCGGATAAGGTTGCTGGCCAATTCCGGATTGACCATGATTGGAGTGATGGCCACATGCATTATGCGAGGGGTGCAGCCGCTCCAATACAGGGGCCACCCTATGTGGGATTTCAACGGGGAGAATGATGCCACCCGTCATGGCCGCAAGGGGCCGGGGTCGGCCGCAGATCTGCTGAAGATTCTGTCATGTACAAGGGGGAGAAGGAGGACTTCCTCCAGACGAGCCCATTGAATGGGTTCTCCATGAATAATTCTCGGAGCTGGGTAAGCGGACGTTTATTTATCCGACCCGTGCTTTCAAAGTTAAGTACCTTACTTTATGGTTTTGATGTAGGAACTGCGCCGGGATGTGGAGAGCATACATAGTCCGGCTCCACAACCCGAGGATCCGGGAAGATCCCTTGATCCGGCCTCCGAAGAGGATTCAGACATAAAGGTGGAGCTAATTGACGGGGTGTTCCATCAACTCAGCATGGACAATGCTCTAGTCGCCATTACGGCTAACTACCCCGGCCTAACTCCGGCTTCCCAGGTAATTGTGACCTGAGTCCTGACACCATTACTTCATCCTTGCATATTTCTGACCACCGTATACAATGGTGCCTTGCAGGAGGTGCCTTCAAGGCGGGAAGCCGAACCCGCGGCAGCTGACCAGCAAGGGTCAGTCCGGCCCCGTAGGCGAAAGAGGGGTGCGGTGCGAATCGAAACGTCACTGCAACGGTATAGCTCGCGACCGTTATTAAGGAAAAGGATTCCTAGGAGGTGTATTAACGCTCATGACTTTTCCAGGAGAAAGAGCACTTGCCGGTCTGTGCCCGGAGAGGTTGCCAACCAAGCCTCCGCCAGCCAGGCTCCAACACCTGGTCCGGAGGGGGAGGCGAGCGCAAGGCGCGAGCCGGATACTCCTCCAACGGAGGATGCCGACAGGCTGTCCGCCACCAGGTCTGAGGTGGAGAGCGCCATGAACCATAGGCGCCACCGGACAGTTCTTCATGACGCGTGTTTCTCCCCCGAGGCGTTAAATGCCTTTAACGCGGGAGACGCGCACCTCCGTGCTGCTCAAGATGGTTTAACCAGAGCCACGGAGAAGTATGTAAAAGACATACGGGTAGGAGTTTTTAATAGTTGTATATGCCAGTAGCCCCCGAGACTTAAAGTAGTTAAAGTAACTGATTTAAGGCTCGTATAATATGCAGGATCTTACAGAGAAGAATACCCAATTGTCCCAGGAGCTACAAGAGTGCAAGGCCCAACTTGAGGCCGCACTAGCTGCCGCAGGCGGAGGCACAGAGACCCCCTGGTAACACATTATTTCGAAAAGGTAAGCGGTGTGCGGCGTTCGTATGAGTCTGACAATGATATTGCAGATGTTGCCGGACTGGATCCGGACAAGCAACACGTACTGCGCCAGCTGAAGGCCGGCGAGAGGGTGCTTATGAAGGTGCAACAGGAGAGGAACAAACTCCAGGATGCCCACACCCAGCTTGGGGAAGAGCTGAAAGGTGTTTGGGCCGAGCTGTCTGGCTCCATGAAGGAGAATCAGCGGCTTCGTCGCAGCATCTATGGTAAGTGCTTGAGCGAATTCTTTTGAAAAGAAGAGTTCGGCGAGGAAGCCAATTGACAGAAATATGTCTGTAGGTCTGCTCACAGGTCGCCCTGCGGAGGAAATGCCAGGTTCAACGGGTGACCAACTTCCCGAGCTGGTGCAACTGCTCGAACGTGTTCGGCAGGCGATGAGTGGCGTCGTCCAGGCCCTATGGCCGTCCGTCTCCCTACCCGAGGGCCTTGGAGAGCTTGCAGAGAAGCTTCAGGGAGCGCAGCAGCGCTTCCGTTTATGGAAGATATCGGCCTGCCGTCAAGGTGCCAGGGAGGCCTGGGCCATGGTGAAGACGCGGTACAAGAAGGCGGATCCAAACCACATGGCCGAGGTCGGACCTGTGGGGCCCGATGGGAAGGAGATCCCTGTGAGCTTAGTGTACGGCCAAGTAGAGTTAGCCGCTAAGTATTCCCAACGGGACTGTAAATTAGACAGCCTGTTAGACGGGATTGAGGAGGAGTACAATCAGTCAATTTGACGATGTATTTAAAATGACATGTAAAATGCCTTCTAGCCGGATTGTAGATCGTTCGTCTTTGCCAACCTTTTCGCTTCGACCTCGGGACCCTAGAGTCCGGAGTGTGTCCGAATACCTTCTCGATTATATAAAAAAACCGGGGCATGCATGGAGACCAGGCGTAGGGGTCATTAGTGCTTTATCAGACAAGTGCCCAACTAGTTATGTTATATTACATGGTTAGTAAGAAACATCTTCCAGGGAGAATAGTTCCGTTAAGGGTTCCTTTCCCTGGGAGGCATGCCCTAAAGTGCATGTCCGGACTGCGAAAAGAGCTGGAAAACATCTAGGGGCTGATAAATAAATAGGTAAAAAATCATCTTTCAAGTCACCGACCGAATATTCCCTTAAGAACGCTAGCTTTCGGCTTCACCCACCGAGGTACACATCCGGTGACCAGCAATAATAATCGCAGAGGTGCTCCCTTTACCTCCTAGCCGAACAATCGGGAATGTAGGGGTAAGCACAGGAGCCAGGCAACCCATCTTGGCCAAAACTTAAGTCATATCGATGCATATAATGGTGAATAAAAGGTACATGCGGAAGTTTGACGCATGTTTTGGGCATGAAGCCCGTATAAGTAAGCTTCTGTTAAAGAAGCCCCCAGGTGTAATGAGTGCGGGTAGCACATCAAGTGTGTGCGAACAATGCGCGAATCGGCCCTCCAGGGCTTTATAAAAAAAGGGTTGGATAAAAAGAGAGACAAAAGGCAACTGAAGTATAAAATGTGGACGGGGAAGGAGACGAACTCTGAGTCCAGCGCTAGGCGTAGAATCTTCGGAGGCGGGCTGCGTTCCATGGGTTCGGCTCGAGCCGGTTGTCCGATGCGTTTCGCAGACGGTATGCTCTGCCGGTCAAGGCTTGGTCGATGATGAAGGGACCTTCCCATTTGGGCTTGAGTTTGTCCTTTTTCTTGTCCGGCAGGCGTAGAACCAGTTCGCCAATATTGTAAGTTTTATCCCATACTTCTCTGCTTTGATATCTTCGAGCCTGCTGCTGATAGAATGCGGAACGAGCCTTTGCCACGTCGCGCTCCTCCTCTAATGCGTCCAAGCTGTCCTGCCGATCCAACTCGGCCTCTCTTTCTTCGTACATGCGCACTAGTGATTCATGAATTATATCGCAGGGCAAAACTGCCTCTGCGCCGTATACCATAAAGAATGGTGTGAATCCGGTAGTACGGTTTGGTGTGGTTCGCAGCCCAAGAGTACGGAGTCGAGCTCCTCTACCCAGTGCGTGTTAGATTCCGTGAGGGACCGCACTAGTCTGGGCTTGATGCCGCTCATTATTAGACCATTTGCTCGCTCAACTTGTCCGTTGGTTTGAGGATGATAGACTGAGGCGTAGTCGAGCTTAATGCCCATATTTTTGCACCAGAGTTTAACCTTGTCGGCCGTGAAGTTCGTGCCGTTATCGGTGGTGATGCTGTGGGGGACGTCATAACGGTGTACTACCCCGGATATGAAGTCTATCACTGGTCCGGATTCAGCCGTTTTAACTGGCTTGGCCTCTATCCATTTGGTGAATTTGTCCACCATGACTAATAGGTATTTTTGCTTGTGGGTTGCCCCTATAAGGGGTCCAACCATGTCAAGCCCCCAGACCGCAAACGGCCAGGTGATGGGTATAGTTTTGAGGGCGGTGGGTGGCATGTGGCTCTGATTAGCAAAGAGCTGACAATCGACGCATCGTTGGACTAAGTCCTGAGCATCTGCCCGGGCCGTTGGCCAATAGAATCCTGTACGGAAGGCCTTGCCTACGAGGGCCCGGGCTGCAGCGTGGTGTCCGCCTAGTCCGGCGTGAATTTCAGCCAGAAGGTTTCTCCCTTCCTCTTCGGAGATGCACCTCTGAAGGACTCCGGTTGTGCTTTTCTTATAAAGTTCTCCCTCGTGGACCTTGTAGGCTTTAGATCGCCGGACTATGCAGCGGGCCTCATTTTGGTCTTCGGGAAGTTCCTGCCTAATTAAGTAGGCTAGGAATGGTTCTGTCCACGGGGCAATTACTGCCATTATTTCGTGGGCTGAAGGTGTTATTTCATCGGCTAAACCGCCGATTATGTCAGATTGTTCTCTGTTGGGTGGTGCGGTTGCTTCCGGGTTGTTATTTCCGGACTCCTCTTCCCATAGTATGGATGGCTTAAAGAGTCGTTCCAGGAAGATGTTTGGAGGGACAGCGTCGCGTTTCGCACCGATGCGTGCCAGCACGTCGGCTGCTTGGTTATTATCCCTGCCACGTGGTGGAATTGAGTCCTTGAACCGAGTGACATTTTAGGACAGTGTTACGATAGGCTGCCATTTTCGGATCCTTGGCGTCAAAGTCTCCATTTACTTGGTATATTGCAAGGTTTGAATCCCCGCGCACCTCTAGGCGTTGAATGCCCATGGAGATTGCCATCCGGAGACCATGTAGGAGGGCCTCGTATTCGGCTGCATTGTTGGAGTCCGTGTACATTATCTGAAGTACGTATTGGATTGTGTCTCCGGTTGGGGACGTCAATACAACGCGAACCCCCAAGACGGCCAACATTTTGGAGCCGTCGAAATGCATAATCCAATTGGAGTATGCGCCGTACTCTTTAGGGAGTTCGGCTTCAGTCCATTCAGCGACGAAGTTAGCCAAGACTTGCGACTTTATAGCTCGCCGAGGTTTATAAGTTATGTCGAATGGTAAGAGCTCAATGGCCCATTTTGCAATCCTGCCCGTCGCGTCGCGATTGTTTATAATGTCATTGAGGGGTACTTCGGAGGCCACTGTTATCGAACATTCTTGAAAGTAGTGTCACAGCTTCCGGGATGCCATAAACACCGCGTACGCTATCTTTTTGATAATGCGGGTACCGGGACTTGCATGGAGATAAGATAGTGGATACGTAGTATACTGGCTTTTGAAGAGGGAATTTATGTCCTTCTGTTTTTCGTTCGACGACGAGGACCGCGCTGACGACTTGATGTGTTGCCGCGATATATAATAACATTGGTTTGCCCAGGTTAGGCGCGGCCAGGACCGGATTTGTTGCCAGTATGGCCTTTATTTCTTCGAGTCCGGCCGTGGGGGCATCCGTCCCACTCGAATGTTCAAATCTTTGAGGAGGCGATAGAGGGGCAAAGCCTTTTCTCCTAAACGGGAGATAAAGCGGCTTAGGGCTGCCACGCATCCAGTCAATTTTTGTATTTGTTTGAGGTCTTTTGGAATATCCAGTTGTAGGATCGAAAGTATGTCTAGAGGGGGGGGGGTGATTAGACTACTTGACAATATAAAAGTTATGCCTTTTGACAAAGACAAGTTTTTGATAGGTTCACAATTATGATCAAGTCAAGCATCACCCTACACATGCAATTCTAGAGTATAGGCAGCGGAAAGTAAATTGCACATGTAGTAAAGAGAGGTGGAGAAGAGCAAACGCTATTTTGGAGACGCGGTGATTTTTCTCGTGGTTCCGATAGGTGGTGCTATCGTACTTCCACGTTGATGGAGACTTCAACCCACGGAGGGTAACGGCTGCGAGAGTCCACGGAGGGCTCCACCCACGAAGGGTCCACGAAGAATCAACCTTGTCTATGCCATCATGGCCTACGCCCACGGAGGGCTAGCCTTACTCGGGGTAGATCTTCACGAAGTAGGCGATCTCCTTGCCCTTACAAACTTCTTGGTTCAACTCCACATCTTGACGGAGGCTCCCAAGCGACACCTAACCAATCTAGGAGGCACCACCCTCCAAAAGGTAATAGATGGTGTTGATGATGATGAACTTCTTGCTCTTGTGCTTCAAATGATAATCTCCCCAACACTCAACTCTCCTCACTGATTTGGCTGTGGTGGAAGAAAGGATTGAGTGGAAAGCAACTTGGGAAGGCTAGAGATCAAGTTTCATATGGTGGGAGTGGAGCAACTTGATCTCAACACAAGGGTAGGTAGTTCTCTTCTCGAAATGTAAGGTAGGAGTGGTAGTTCTTTCGATGGCTCTCTCCACGAGTGAAGAGGGGGGGGAGGGTATTTATAGCCTCCACACAAAATCCAACCGTTACACACATTTGACCAATCTCGGTGGGACCGAAGTTGACAACTCGGTGAGACCGAAAGTTCAAATCATGTGAACGTTGGGATTTTCGGTGGGACCGAAAATACAATCTCGGTTAGTCCGATTCGTGCAAAGACAGGAGCTTGCCAATCTCGGTGGGACCGACTTCATCATCTCGGTGACACCGATTTGATGATGAAGTTCTGAAGCTTGGCAACTCAAGTTTCGGTGAGACCGAGTTCTGAATCGGAAAATCCGAGTTTTCTAGGGTTTGGCTTTGTGGCTGAGGTGGTTCATCTCGGTGTGACTGAGTTTGGAATATCGGTGGGACCGAGATTACTTATGAGTGTATATGGCAGTGAAAGTTGCTGATAGTTTAGGAGATGTATCACTAAGCACTTTGAGCAACCAGATCATCATCATAACCTCATCCCCTTTTAATAGTATTGGCTTTCCTATGGACTCAATGTGATCTTGGATCACTAAACCAAAAATGGAGTCTT
This sequence comes from Aegilops speltoides, assembly GCA_021437245.1. Taxonomy (NCBI): domain Eukaryota; kingdom Viridiplantae; phylum Streptophyta; class Magnoliopsida; order Poales; family Poaceae; genus Aegilops; species Aegilops speltoides. The sequence continues at coordinate 92,549,980 of CM038147.1, read as the reverse complement.
GAGCTTTTGCCAATGCTTACCTTAGCATTTTGAGGGGTCCACTTCTCCAGTCCTTGCCATACCCATATCACTGAACTTTCTGAAATGATTCTCAAGAAACTATTAGTTCAATGATATATATGTTGTTATTAATTACCAAAACCACCCGGGGATTAGTTGCACTTTCAATCTCCCCCTTTTTGGTAATTTATGACAACATATAGATCAAAGCTTCGACAAAGGATATAATCAATGAATAATATAAATAAGCTTTGAGAAGTATGTGATAAGCAAGAGCTCCCCCTAAATTTGTGCATTATTTAAGATTTGCGTTTGAATGCAAATGCACAATCGATTAGGATCATGGGTCACTCTTCCATGTCACATACATCTTGGTGGAGCGCACAAAATGATAAGAATGAACAGCATGCACCCAATCACCAAGACATGAGTAAATGGTCATACAAGATAGGAATAGCATATGATAAGCATTAAGCACACATTAAAGCATAGTACGACCAAGCACTCATTAAGGTAGGATCAAACGTAGTATCAAACACACTGAATGTTTTGAAAACCAAAAGTATCTCAAAGAAACCGCAAATGAACGAAAGAGCAAAAGCGACAACAGCACTCTCTCTCTCGAAGTCCTATGATCTATACAATTTCTCCCCTTTGGCAACAAGTTACCAAAAGTTCGAAAGGTATAGAGCTAAGCATCACTTGGGACTCGGTCTTTGGCGGCTCTGTCTGGGTTGATGTTGGAGTTGATATGGCAGCATCGGCGAAGACTTCAAATGATGTCTGTGCTAGAGGAGTGGTCACTAGAGCTGGAGCTGGAGCAACCGATGGAGCTGTGGGAGGTCTTGAAGCTGTAGTCCCGTGTCGATCACTAGAATAGCAGCTGATCGGGGTCTGTGGGAACCGGAGCAGATCTGTTGATAAGCATCTGGACTAAGTCATCCTGCATCTCACGCATAAGCTCTTCCTTCTCCTCTTTGCTTCCTCAATGTCGCCTCAAGCTTGTTGACATTACTTGCACTTGATCGACTTCACATCTAGAGCATGGATCTTGTCTTCAACAATCCTCTCTAGGCTTTCTGAGGCTGCATAATGCTGGCGAGCGTTGTTCAATCCTTTGGCTAGCTTCAAGGAGCTGCTCTCCGACACTCTTTGGTTTAGCTGCTGCTGCTTCCTTGTCAGCTTTGGCTTTCTTGGCAGCTTCAATCTTGGCTTGACCTTCAACTGATGTTGGATCCTCCTCATCCATCACAACAACATTGTCCTCATGCTCAGGCTGCAGTGGTAAGTGTTCTCTATCCAACAAGAATGTGCCCATGCCAAACTTGGCATTGATAAGCATCTGAATCTGTGGGGCAAATCCACACGACCTTTTCTGGTCAGCTGCAGTCCTCTTAATGGTTTCAACCATCAAGTCCATCACCTTGAAAGGTGCTTTCTCATCAAGTATATGCAGCATGTTGATAGAGTATCCTCTGATCATGCGATGATCTCCAGACTTGGGCATCAAGGTGTGCCTCAAAATAGTATTAGTGGTAGGTAGGCCTGCCTGGAGATAGTAAATTGAGCTGAGCTTCCAGATTCCCAAATCCTTAGCTGGAACCTCTTTGTACATGTTCTTCATGGATTCATGATTCTTCTTTGGAATCCCGTATACATCAATATCATCCTCTCTTTGCACTGGAGCATTCAGAAGTTCTGCCCATTCTTCAACAGTTGAAGAAAATCTTTGGCCTTCAGTCATCCACACAATCTTTCCATCTGGGTAGAAGTGAGCTGTGGCATAGAACTGCATAATCATTTCATCGTTCCAACTAGTCAACTTCTGACCTACTAAGTCTGCAACACCACAAGCAGTGAAACTTTCATGCACATGTGGAAAGAAGTCTCTGTGCTCTTCGCTGTCAATGTACTTCCAATCAACATATCTTGTGTCTGCGACTATGGGCTTCTTATCCATCAGCACAGTCTCATAGAAGTCCTGCTGCTCTCTGGTGTGAAATCTGGGATCAACAGCAGTTCTTCTCCTCACGGCATATGGGTCAGCTTGTCTCCATAGCCTGAGACCTCTATCTTTCCTTTCCTTCATATTCTCAGCTTGAGGATGAGCATCATTGTGAAGTGGCAGTTTTGGACGAAGTTTCAGCAAAACTGGTCCTTCATCATCTGACACAGCTGGTGGCACATCATCCTTGTTCTTTTCAGATGCTAGAATGTTCCTGACTGTCTTCTTTGGCTTAGCAGCAGGCTTTGCTGGAGCTGCCTTAGCTGGAGCAGATTGCTTGGGCTTTGAAGTGGCTCCAGCCTTGATGGCATCACCCATGAGCTTAGGCTTCTGAGGAGGCTGGGGTGATTCCTCATCCTCATCTTCTTCTGCTGCATCATCATGCACTAATCTCTTCCTCTTGGAAGTTTTCTTCACTTTGCTGGCAGTTTCTTCCAAATTCAGCTTCTTGGCAACAATGGACTGTTTGACTTTCCTGGTTCCCTTCTTAGTTTGCTGACCTTGTGGCTCTTTGGCAACAACCTTCCTCTTGGGCTTTGAGGTTACTTCTTCCTCAACAACAAAATCTGAGTCTTCATCATCTGAGTTCCTCTTCTTTCTAGCCCTGGTGGCTGCAGGAGGCAAACCACTTGGTGTACTCCTCTCTCCATCATCTGATGAGCTGCTAGGATCAGGAGTAGTGCCTGCCTCTGGAATATCTGCAATAGGTGACTCGACCTGTTACGACTGCCACCGGCATCGACATGGCCGACAACCCGTGAATAGATAAGGTGTAGGCAGAGTAGAAGAGTTATCACAAACTGCGAAGTTTTGCAAACAAATGAGTTCAAATTTCAGTATTAGGTTTTCACGAAGACATTTCGGTCGACCGAGTTTAAAATTCGTGAATCCGAAGTGTTCAAGCAGAAGCTTTCACACCACTTTCGGTTGGACGAAGTGGGTTTCATCTGCCAAAACACTAGGGTTTCACAGAATTGCCATTTCGTCACACCGATTTGCACAACTCGGTTGGACCGAAGGTGCGCAGGCAATGGCCATAGGCCAAATCGGTCTTACCGAAAATCTAAAATCGGTCTCACCGAGATGTGTTCGGCGGAAACCTAACCCTAAAACTTTTACTCGAATCTCGTTCAAAAGAACTAATCTGGTGTTCAGGAATTTTTCAATCGTGGCAAGATTATAGGCAAACCAAACGTGCATTGAATCGGAGATGGGAGCACGAGTGGGATCAAAACTCACCCTAACTTGGTGGAGTTTCTCTCGGCGCAACGGCGCGGAGAAGATGTCCGTTGACGGCGACGGAGACTGAGGCGAGGGCGACAAAGGCAACGGAGACGATCCGGAGACCAGGCGGCGGCGGCAAAGGGTGTGGGGTGAAGCGTTTGAAGGAGAAATCAGCGCGGCCCTCGAGTATATATACCCCTTTGTTGTCGGTGGGACCGAGTTGTAAAACTTCGGTGGCACCGAGATGGATAACTTCTGGCGTTATGCACTTCGATCACGCCGAAAATCACAACTCGGTTTCACCGAGGTGAAAACCTAGATCAGTCTAAATGCTTTCGGTTCGACCGAGTTTGAGTGAGTTGGTCGACCAAATCAAATAGAAGGTTTTGGAAGTTAGCCCTTGTCGGATCGGTGGCTCAGTGCTCCTCACTCGGAGGGTCCAAAATGACTTGTTCAATGTTTGTGATGTAAGCATGAATAGAATTTGAGACAAGAAAGCATAGATAGCTAGGGGAGGTACTTAGGCATTCTTGTCCATCCATTTGGTCAGAAAAATCAAAACGACCAAAACAACAAATGGATGTCCTTGAATGGATAAAATCATGCATCCAACATGCTCACACAATAAGATAGCAAATGAAATATGTGTCAAACATGCACAATCAAAACTCTAGCAACTAACACACAATTTGTCGATGACTAGGTCATCTTTATATGAGTATATTGACTTAGGAGCCAAATGAGAACATTTGATCATAGGTCATACTCATCGTTTAAGCACAAGTGGGGATACCACTTTTACATAAAGCATTGATGTGTTCACATCATTTGAAGATGCTTTAGCTCAATTCTTTAGAGCAAAGCTCCCCCTAGATGTGAGAACCCCTTTTAAAGGGTCAAACTAACCTTGGGTTGTCGTAGAAGACTTCATGTAGATGTTGAAGATGTGGATGCTCAATGTTGATGAAGATCATCAAGAGTTGGGAGCAATCCTTTGGATTCGGGCACTTTCAATACCTACATGGGTTAGTCCCACAAGGAACAAACAAGGATATCCATGGACATAGATTGAGATTCACAATAGATGATGTCCATGAAAGCAATGATTACCTTGTCCCTTGACTTACCAACAAGAGGGTTTGTGACTCCATGAACTAGTGCACAATGTGGAAGTTGATTGCACAAGTTCTTGCCAAAATGAATGTGAGTGAAGTATGTTGGCGGAGTCACCCTCAAGAACTCTCTAGTTCTTCTTCTTCGGGATCCACATCATCTTGATGGGAATCCTTGGGGTTGTAGTTGAGCTTGACAAAGTAAAACTTGACGTTTCCTTGGGAACCCACTTGACCATGGCTTGAGGTGCTTCAATAAATGCATCAATCTCCTCTTGAAGCTTGTCCTTGCCTTTTAGCTTGTGGTCTTGTGGTGGAAGATCATCTTGAGCTTGTTCCACATTGGAAGAAGTAGGATCATACTTCTCCTTTTTTCCCATACTGTGGAGTAGGATATTGACCTTCTTCCCATTCAACACCCTCGGCGTTGAACTTTCGCTCAAAACCAATTCCTTGATTCTTCCGGTGCCTTCCTTGCTTGCGAACAATTTCCTCAAAGTTCTTGCTTCCGGCAAGACTCTTGTAGACACCTTTCTCTATAATCCCTTTCAATAAACTATTTTCTTGCTCAAGTGTAACTTGGCTTGAAACATTGTTAGTGGAATCAAGAGAACTACTAGAAGCAACAATATTGGATTTAGCATGGTTATTGTTACTACTAGATGAAGAATTTTTCTTATGCTTGTCATGCTTAGTTTTAATGGGAGGCAAAAATTAGACAAGAGAAGTCGTTTGGCAAGATATGAAGAACTCTTCTTTCAAGATCGTCATTGATTGCTTTTAGAAACTCATGTTCTTGCTCTAGAGTGAGCTTCTCGAGCGTAGCTTCTCATGAGATCTTAGGAGCTCTCTATGATCTTCTTGAGTTGTTTCATGAGCTAACTTAAGAGTGTTTAGTTCTTTAGTTAGGCGCTCAATCTCCTTCATAGCATTGTCATTCGACTCTTCTCGACTATAAAGACTACTAGCATGTTCATCATTACTAGGCTCACTAGATTTATCATGTAAGAGCTCATCTTCACCAAGCAAGTCATCCTCATCACTATCAAAGTCAATGAATTCAGGTGTGATACCTTGGGGCCTTTAGCCATGAAGCATCTTCCAATTCCCTCATTTGGTGAATCAAATAAGTCATAGGAGTTGGAGTTGGAGGATCTGAGAGCAAGACCGCAACACCTTCATCTTGACTGTAGTCGGAGTTGGAGTGATAGCTTCTTTCGGATTGATTGTCGGAGTCGGGCCGGAGACCCATTCACCTACATGAGCTTGATGTTTTCTTCTTGTGTAGCTCCTTGATGACTTGTCTTTCCTCTCCGAATCCTTGCTTCTCCGAGAGGGTCTTCGTTCATAACGATCATCTCTACTCCTTCTCTCTTTCGAGGTGACTCATCTCTTGAGCTTCTTCTTCTTGGAGATTCTTCTCTTCTCTTGTGGGAGCCGAACACTCATTTGAGTAGTGTCCGGGTCTTCCACAATTGTAGCAGTTTCGATCACGACTAGAAGATCTCTTTTCATCATATGATCTAGACTTTGAGCTTCTCTCTTTGCTTCTACTCTTGTAGAATTTGTTGAAGTTCTTCACCATTAGGCTTATCTCTTCATTGGAAACTAACTTGTCACTTGAGGTTGTGGGAGCATCACTTGTAGCTTTATAAGCACCACTTGACTTGTTGTGAAGCTCTTCCTTATCCTTAAGTGTCATCTCATGAGCAACAATTCTTCCAATGACTTGGTTGGCTTGAGATTCTTGTAGTTTGGCATCATTTGGATCAAAGTGCACACGGTGTCATACTTTCCATCCAAAGCTCGAGAATCTTCTTGATGATGAATCGGTCGGTCATTTCTTCGCTTCCTAAGCCGGCAATCTCATTGGTGATGAGAGCAAGCCTAGAGTACATTTCAGCGACTCCTTCACCTTCCTTCATCTTGAACTTGTCAAGTTGACCTTGAAGAACATCTAGCTTTGATTCCTTCACGGACTCGGTACCTTCGTGCATTTCAACCAAAGTATCCCAAATCTCTTTTGCATTCTCAAGGCGGCTGATTTTGTTGAACTCCTCGGGACACAAGGCATTGAAGAGAATGTCACAAGCTTGAGCATTGTTTTGCAACATCCGCAATTCATCCGTTGTAAGCCGCGATCCGAACTTTTCCTTCCTCGAAGAATTCACCTTGCATACCAACACAAATAATGCCCCATGCGGCTGGGTTATGGCCAAGAATATGCATTTTCATTTTATGCTTCCAACTAGCAAAGTTTGTACCATCAAAGTAAGGACCTCTCTGAAAATTACCCTCACTAGACGCCATACTCTCCTAGGTTGTGAAACCAAGCTTATGGAGTCAATGCAATGGAGACCAATACAATGGAGACCAAAGCTCGATACCACTTGTAGGATCGAAAGTATGTCTAGAGGGGGTGATTAGACTACTTGACAATATAAAAGTTATGCCTTTTGACAAAGACAAGTTTTGATAGGTTCACAATTATGATCAAGTCAAGCATCACCCTACACATGCAATTCTAGAGTATAGGCAGCGGAAAGTAAATTGCACATGTAGTAAAGAGAGGTGGAGAAGAGCAAACGCAATTTTGGAGACGCGGTGATTTTTCTCGTGGTTCCGATAGGTGGTGCTATCGTACTTCCACGTTGATGGAGACTTCAACCCACGGAGGGTAACAGCTGAGAGTCCACGGAGGGCTCCACCCACGAAGGGTCCACGAAGAAGCAACCTTGTCTATGCCATCATGGCCTCGCCCACGGAGGGCTAGCCTTACTCGGGGTAGATCTTCACAGTAGGCGATCTCCTTGCCCTTACAAACTTCTTGGTTCAACTCCACATCTCGACGGAGGCTCCCAAGCGACACCTAACCAATCTAGGAGGCACCACCCTCCAAAAGGTAATAGATGGTGTTGATGATGATGAACTCCTTGCTCTTGTGCTTCAAATGATAATCTCCCCAACACTCAACTCTCCTCACTGATTTGGCTGTGGTGGAAGAAAGGATTGAGTGGAAAGCAACTTGGGAAGGCTAGAGATCAAGTTTCATATGGTGGGAGTGGAGCAACTTGATCTCAACACAAGGGTAGGTAGTTCTCTTCTCGAAAATGTAAGGTAGGAGTGGTAGTTCTTTCGATGGCTCTCTCCACGAGTGAAGAGGGGGTGGAGGGTATTTATAGCCTCCACACAAAATCCAACCGTTACACACATTTGACCAATCTCGGTGGGACCGAAGTTGACAACTCGGTGAGACCGAAAGTTCAAATCATGTGAGCGTTGGGATTTTTGTGGGACCGAAAATACAATCTCGGTTAGTCCGATTCGTGCAAAGACAGAGCTTGCCAATCTCGGTGGGACCGACTTCATCATCTCGGTGACACCGATTTGATGACGAAGATTCTGAAGCTTGGCAACTCAAGTTTGGTGAGACCGAGTTCAGAATCGGAAAATCCGAGTTTTCTAGGGTTTGGCTTTGTGGCTGAGGTGGTTCATCTCGGTGTGGTGAGTTTTGGAATATCGGTGGGACCGAGATTACTTATGAGTGTATATGGCGGTGAAAGTTGCTGATAGTTTAGGAGATGTATCACTAAGCACTTTGAGCAACCAGATCATCATCATAACCTCATCCCCTTTTAATAGTATTGGCTTTCCTATGGACTCAATGTGATCTTGGATCACTAAACCAAAAATGGAGTCTTGAGCTTTTGCCAATGCTTGCCTTAGCATTTTGAGGGGTCCACTTCTTCAGTCCTTGCCATACCCATATCACTGAACTTTCTGAAATGATTCTCAAGAAACTATTAGTTCAATGATATATATGTTGTTATTAATTACCAAAACCACCCGGGGATTAGTTGCACTTTCACTAGTTGTGACAGAGCTCGGATATTGGCTGGGTTTGCTTCATTTCCTCTACCGGATACAATGAAGCCCAAGAGCTGTCCGGCTGGTATGCCGAAAACGCATTTTTCCGGGTTCAGCTTTATGTCATATGCTCGGAGGTTATCGAATGTAAGCCTCAAGTCGTCTACTAGAGTTTCGATGTGTTTGGTCTTGACGACTACATCGTCTACCTATGCCTCTACTGTTTTGCCGATCTGGGTAGCCAGACATGTCTGAATCATGCGCTGATATGTTGCGCGGCGTTTTTGAGTCCGAAGGGCATCGTGTTGAAGCAGAATGGTCCATATGGAGTAATGAATGCCGTTGCAGCTTGGTCCGCCTCCGCCATCTTGATTTGATGGTAGCTGGAGTATGCGTCGAGGAAGCACAATGAATCGTGCCCTACAGTAGCATCGATTATTTGGTCGATGTGGGGAAGGGGGAAAGGATCCTTTGGACAGGCCTTGTTGAGGTCTTTAAAATCGACACATAGGCGCCAAGATTTGTCATTCTTTGGTACCATTACCAGGTTTGCTAGCCAGTCCGGATGTTTGATGTCTCTGATGAATCCGGCTTCCAATAGTTTGGCTAGCTCCTCTCCCATTGCCTGTCTTTTGGGTTCAGAAAATCGCCGAAGAGCCTGTTTGACTGGCTTAAATCCTTTTAGGATGTTTAGGTTGTGTTCTGCCAATCTGCGTGGGATTCCCGGCATATCTGAAGGGTGCCAGGCGAAGATGTCCCAATTCTCCCGAAGGAATTCTCGCAGAGCGGCGTCTACATCAGGGTTTAACTGTGCCCCAATGCAGGCCGTCTTTGTTGGGTCCGTTGGATGGACTTGGAATTTGACTATTTCGTCCGCTGGTTTAAAAGAGGTGGACTTGGACCTCTTATCGAGTATCACATCATCCCTGTTCATCGTGGAGCGCAGCGCCGTGAGCTCCTCTGCCGCTAAGGCTTCGGATAGTGCCTCTAGGGCTAGTGCGGCTGTCTTGTTTTCGGCGCGGAGTGCTGTGTCCGGATCACTGACAAGAGTGATTATTCCGCTGGGCCCGGGCATTTTAAGCTTCATGTACCCGTAATGGGGTATGGCTTGAAAAATTGTGAATGCCTCTCGTCCTAATATAGCGTGATATCCACTGCTGAACGGGGCCACTTGGAACGTGACCTCCTCGGACCTGTAATTGTCCGTCGAGCCGAACACCACATCAAGTGTGATTTTTCCTGTGCAACGTGCTTCCCGGCTAGGGATTATTCCTCTAAAGGTTGTGCTGCTTCGTTCAATGCGGCTCCAGTCTATTTCCATTTTTTGAAGAGTTTCCTCGTAGATGAGGTTTAATCCGCTGCCGCCATCCATGAGTACCTTGGTAAGACGAAAACCGTCCACTATTGGACTGAGGACCAGCGCGACTGGTGCTCGGGCTGTTCAGAATTTAGGTTCATCGCTAGCGTTGAAGGTGATGGTCGTGTCGCTCCATGGATTTGTTGCTGCTACTTGGTAGACTTCGGCGAGGCTGCGGATTGTTCGTTTCCGCATATTATTTGATGCAAAAGTCTCGAAGACTGTTGACACCGTACTAGTACTGTTGGAGTGGTTCTCCGGGGCTAGAAGCTCTTCGCCACTTTTGGCCACCTGCCGCAATATCCAACATGCTCGAAGGCTATGTGTTGGAGTGGCGCCTTCTGTACTGTGAATTTTGTAGGGTCCGCTAAGCCATCCCTCCAGTACGGTTCCGTGCCCTTTGTGGGGTTTTTGCTTTTTGGTTTTTGTATCTGGTGCCTGAGTATGATGCACCCTTTTGTTTTGGACTAGGGTTGTATTCGGAGCCGGATTGTCCCAAAACTTAGTTTCGGTTTTCTGGAAACTCTCCATCGCACAGTACTTTCGTACTATGGACGCCAGGTCAGCGAAGCGTGTAATTTCACGACGACTTACGGTGTTCAAGATTCCCTCGTCTGTGCAATTATTGCAGAAAATTGAAATTGCTTTTTCCTCACGGCAGTCTTTTATCCTGTTCATAACCAGGAGGAATCTAGCCCAGTAATGATGTACTGTTTCACCGGGCTCTTGCCGGATTTGAGATAGATCGCGTATGTTTGGGTGGGTGGGTGGAGTTGAGTCCGGAACCCTACCCATCTCGAGGCTCAAGGGCCGGAAAGTTTCCGAATTTGGAAGCTTGGATTGCTGGACGTTGTCCAACGAGTCTGGTCCGACGCCTGACTTTAGGTTCAGTGCTTGATCGACGTCCGTCCCTCCGCGGGGATCCGGCATGGAGGGCTCGGGAGTCCGGACATAACTAGTTTTTAGTACAAAAGAAGAGTCGCCGCTTTGTTCCTCTACCACCGCAATGTGGTGGGTAACCTGGGGAGAGTTAATCTCTCTCAGATCGGTTTTAAGCCCAATCTGATTGTAGTCTGTGGCGACTCCCAGGTCGGCAATGCGATCCAAGAGCTCGTTTACGGAAGAGAGCTCCATTGGATCCAGCTGCTCGGCGAATTCCGAGCTGAAATGAAGGTTGCTTTTGATGACCCAAGAGGTCATCGTCGACGTGGCGGCCGAATAGGCGGTCATGAGACAACCACCTAGCCGGATAGTTTTGCCGGCGGCCAAAGCTCCTTCGGTGATGGTTCCATCTTTAAAGATGGGAAGAGGCATCCTTCCTGATCGCGACGGCACAGACGAACTCTCAATGAAAGCACCAATGTCGGTGTCAAAACCGGCGGATCTCGGGTAGGGGGTCCCGAACTGTGCGTCTAGGCGGATGGTAACAGGAGACAAGGGACACGATGTTTTTACCCAGGGTTCGGCCCTCTCAATGGAGGTAAAACCCTACTCCTGCTTGATTGATATTGATGATATGGGTAGTACAAGAGTGGATCTACCACGAGATCAAGGAGGCTAAACCCTAGGAGCTAGCCTATGGTATGATTGTTGTAATGGTTGTTCGTCCTACGGACTAAACCCCTCCGGTTTATATAGACACCGGAGAGGGCTAGGGTTACACAGAGTTGGTTACAATGGTTGGAGATCTACATATCCGTATCGCCAAGCTTGCCTTCCACGCCAAGGAAAGTCCCATCCGGACACGGGACGAAGTCTTCAATCTTGTATCTTCATAGTCTTGGAGCCCGGCCGATGATGATAGTCCGGCTATACGGACACCCCCTAGTCCAGGACTCCCTCAAGTCTCCAATAAGTTCTATAGCTGCAAGATGGAGGAGAATAGTTCTGTCAGTGAACACATACTCAAAATGTCTGGGTATAATAATCACTTGATTCAACTAGGAGTTAATCTTCCTAATGATAGTGTCATTGACAGAATTCTTCAATCATTGCCACCAAGCTACAAGAGCTTCATGATGAACTATAATATGCAAGGGATGGACAAGACTATTCCCGAGCTCTTCGCAATGCTAAAAGCCGTGGAGGTAGAAATCAAGAAGGAGCATCAAGTGTTGATGGTTAACAAGACCACAAGTTTCAAGAAAAAGGGCAAAGGGAAGAAGAAGGGGAACTTCAAGAAGAACAGCAAACAAGTTGCTGCTCAAGAGAAGAAACCCAAGTCTGGACCTAAGCCTGGCCTGAGTGCTTCTCTTGCAAGCGATGGACACTTTGGCGGCACTGCCCCAAGTATTTGGCGGATAAGAAGGATGGCAAAATGAACAAAGGTATATGTGATATACATGTTATTGATGTGTACCTTACTAATGCTCGCATGATAGCACCTAGGTATTTGATCTTGGTTACATTGCTAATATTTGCAACACGAAACAGGGACTATGGATTAGCGAAGATTGGCTAAGGACGAGGTGATGATGCGCGTGGGAAATGGTTCCAAAGTCGATGTGATCGCGATCGTCACGCTACCTCTACATCTACCATCGGGATTAGTTTTAGACCTAAATAATTGTTATTTGGTGCCAACGTTGAGCATGAACATTATATCTGGATCTTGTTTGATGCGAGGCGGTTATTCATTAAGTCGAGAGAATAATGGTTGTTCTATCTATATGAGTAATATCTTTTATGGTCATGCACCCTTGAAGAGTGGTCTATTTTATTGAATCTCGATAGTAGTGATACACATATTCATAGTGTTGAAACCAAAAGATGCAGAGTTGATAATGATAGTGCAACTTATTTGTGGCACTTGCGTTTAGGTCATATCGATTGTAAAGCGCATGAAGAAACTCCATCTTGATGGGCTTTTGGAATCACTTGATTATGAATCACTTTGTACTTGAACCGTGTGCCTCATGGGCAAGATGACTAAAACGCCGTTCTTGAACTATGGGCGAAACAAGCGATCTGTTGGAAATCATACATCTTGATGTTTGTGGTCCAATGAATGTTGAGGCTCGCGGCGGGTATCGTTATTTTCTCACCTTCACAGATGATTTGAGCAGATATGGGTATATCTACTTAACGAAACACAAGTCTGAAACATTTGAAAAGTTCAAAGAATTTCAGAGTGAATTGGAAAATCATCGTAATAAGAAAATAAAATTTCTACGATCTGATCGTGGAGGAGAATATTTGAGTTCCGAGTTTGGTCTATACTTGAAACAATGCAGAATAGTTTCACAACTCACGCCACCCAGAACACCACAACGAAATGGTGTGTCCGAACGTCGTAATCGTACTTTACTAGATATGGTGCGATCTATGATGTCTCTTACTGATTTACCGCTATCGTTTTGGGGTTATGCTTTAGAGACGGCCGCATTCACGTTAAATAGGGCACCATCAAAATCCGTTGAGACGACACCTCATGAACTGTGGTTTGGCAAGAAACCAAAGTTGTCGTTTCTTAAGGTTTGGGGATGTGATGCTTATGTGAAGAAACTTCAACCAGATAAGCTCGAACCCAAATCGGAGAAATGTGTCTTCATAGTATACCCAAAAGAAACTGTTGGGTACACCTTCTATCACAGATCTGAGGGCAAGATTTTCGTTGCTAAATTCGGATCGTTTCTAGAGAAGGTGTTTCTCTCGAAAGAAGTGAGTGGGAGGAAAGTAGAACTTGATGAGGTAACTTTACCTGCTCCCTTATTGGAAAGTAGTTCATCACAAGAACCAGTTCCTGTGACAACTACACCAATTAGTGAGGAAGCTAATGATATTGATCATGAAACTTGGATCAAGTTTCTCTTGAACCTCGTGGGTCTACGAGTAAGATCCGCACCAGAGTGGTATGGTAATCCTATTCTAGAAGTCATGTTACTTGACCATGATGAACCTACGAACTATGAGGAAGCGATGATGAGCCCAGATTCCGTGTATGAGAACAAAGTATGGACTTTGGTTGACTTGCCTGATGATCGGCAAGCCATTGAGAATAAATGGATCTTTAAGAAGAAGACTGACGCTGATGGTAATGTAATTGTCTATAAAGCTCGACTTGTTGCGAAAGGTTTTCAACAAGTTCAAGGGGTTGACTACGATGAGACTTTCTCACCCGTAGCGATGCTTAAGTCTGTCCGAATCTTGTTAGCAATTGCCGCATTTTATGATTACGGAATTTGGCAAATGGATGTCAAAATTGCATTCTTGAATGGATTTCTGGAAGAAGAGTTGTATATGATGCAACCAGAAGGTTTTGTTGATCCAAAAGGTGCTAACAAAGTGTGCAAGCTCCAGCGATCCATTTATGGACTGGTGCAAGCATCTCGAGTTGGAATAAGCGCTTTGATAGTGTAATCAAAGCATATGGTTTTATCTGAGACTTTTGGAGAAGCTTTGTATTTACAAGAAAGTGAGTGGGAGCTCTGTAGCATTTCCGATATTATATGTAGATGACATATTATTAATTGGAAATGATATAGAATTTCTGGATAGCATAAAGGGATACTTGAATAAAAGTTTTTCTACGAAAGACCTCGGTGAAGCTGCTTATATATTGGGCATCAAGATTTATAGAGATAGATCAAGGCGCTTAATTGGACTTTCACAAAGCACATACCTTGATAAAGTTTTGAAAAGTTCAAAATGGATCGAGCAAAGAACGGGTTCTTGCCCGTGCTACAAGGTGTGAAATTGAGTCGGACTCAATGCCCGACCACAATGAAGATAGAGAAAATGAAAGATGTTCCTATGCTTCAGCCGTAGGCTCTATCATGTATGCAATGTTGTGTACCAGACACTGATGTGTGCTTAGCAATAAGCTTGGCGAGAAAGGTACCAAAGTAATCCAGAGTGGATCATTTGGACAGCGGTCAAGAACATCTGAAATACGAAAAGGACTAAGGATATGTTTCTCGTATATGGAGGTGACAAAGAGCTAGTCGTAAAAGGTTACGTCGATGCAAGCTTTGACACTGATCCGGACGATTCTAAATCGCAAACCGGATACGTGTTTTTATTAAATGGTGGAGCGGTAAGTTGGTGTAGTTCTAAACAAAGCGTCATGGCGGGATCTACATGTGAAGCGGAGTACATAGCTGCTTCAGAAGCAGCAAATGAAGGAGTCTGGATGAAGGAGTTCATTTCCGATCTAGGTGTCATACCTAGTGCATCGGGACCAATGAAGATCTTCTGTGACAATACTGGTGCAATTGCCTTGGCAAAGGAATCCAGATTTCACAAGAGGACCAAGCATATCAAGAGACGCTTCAATTCCATCCGGGACCAGGTCCAGGTGGGAGACATAGAGATTTGCAAAATACATACGAATCTGAATGTTGCAGACCCATTGACTAAGCCTCTCTCACGAGCAAAACATGATCAGCACCAAGACTCCATGGGTGTTAGAATCATTACTGTGTAATCTAGATTATTGACTCTAGTGCAAGTGGGAGACTGAAGGAAGTATGCCCTAGAGGCAATAATAAAGTTATTATTTATTTCCTCATATCATGATAAATGTTTATTATTCATGCTAGAATTGTATTAACCGGAAACATGATACATGTGTGAATACATAGACAAACATAACGTCACTAGTATGCCTCTACTTGACTAGCTCATTAATCAAATATGGTTATGTTTCCTAACCATAGGCATGTGTTGTCATTTGATTAATGGGATCACATCATTAGGAGAATGATGTGATTGACATGACCCATTCCGTTAGCCTAGCACTTGATCGTTTAGTATATTGCTATTTCTTTCTTCATGACTTATACATGTTCCTGTAACTATGAGATTATGCAACTCCCATTTACCGGAGGAACACTTTGGGTACTACCAAACGTCACAACGTAACTGGGTGATTATAAAGGAGTACTAAAGGTGTCTCCGAAGGTACATGTTAAGTTGGCGTATTTCGAGATTAGGTTTTGTCACTCCGATTGTCAGAGAGGTATCTCTGGGCCCTCTCGGTAATGCACATCACTATAAGCCTTGCAAGCAATGTAACTAATGAGTTAGTTACGAAATGATGTATTACATAACGAGTAAAGAGACTTGCCGGTAACGAGATTGAACTAGGTATTGGATACCGACGATCGAATCTCGGGCAAGTAACATACCGATGACAAAGGGAACAACGTATGTTGTTATGCGGTTTGACCGATAAAGATCTTCGTAGAATATGTAGTAGCCAATATGGGCATGCAGGTTCTGCTATTGGTTATTGACTGATAGTTCTAGGTCATGTCTACATAGTTCTCGAACCCGTAGGGTCCGCACGCTTAACATTACGATGACAGTTTCATTATGAGTTTATAAGTTTTGATGTACCGAAGTTTGTTCGTACTCCCAGATGTGATCATGGACATGACGAGGAGTCTCGAAATGGTCAGGACATAAAGATTGATATATTGGACGACTATATTCGGACACCGGAAGTGTTCCGGACGTTTTCGGAGAAAACC
Source organism: Aegilops speltoides (assembly GCA_021437245.1). Classification (NCBI taxonomy): domain Eukaryota; kingdom Viridiplantae; phylum Streptophyta; class Magnoliopsida; order Poales; family Poaceae; genus Aegilops; species Aegilops speltoides. Next base: position 92,533,942 of record CM038147.1, on the reverse strand, counting down.
GGAGTGCCGGAGGGTTACCGGAACCCCCCCCCCCGGGAGAAGTAATGGGCCTTATGGGCCTTAGTGGAGAGAGAGAGAGAGGGGCAGCCAGCATGGGCCACGCGCCTCCCCTTCAGTCGGGTGGACTAGGAGGCGGCGCCCCTCTTTCCTCTCCCTCTCCCCTTCCTTTCCCCCTCCTAGTAGGAGTAGGAAGAGGAGTCCTACTCCTACTAGGAGGAGGACTCCTCGTCCTAATCGCCCCCTAGGGCGGCCGGCCTCCCCTTGCTCCTTTATATCACAGGGCGGTGGGCACCCTAGGACACACAAGTTGATCTTCAAGATCGTTCCTTAGCAGTGTCGGTGCCCCCTCCACCATATTCCACCTCGGTCATATCATCGCGGAGTTTAGCGAAGCCTGCGCGATAGAACATCATCATCGTCACTGCGCCGTCGTCTTGTGGAACTCATCCCAACACTTTCTGGATCGGTCAGGGGATCGTCATCGAGCTGAGCGTGTGCTGAACTTCGGAGGTGCCGTACATTTGGTACTTGGACGGTCGGATCGTGAAGGCGTCGACTACATCAACAGCGTTGTCATAGCGCTTCGCTTCACGGTCTCACAGTGCGTGGACAATACTCTCCCCTCTCGTTGCTATCGTCACCATGATCTTACGTGTGCGTAGGAATTTTTTTGAAATTACTACGTTCCCCAACATGATCTTCATCGGGTCATTGTTGATGAAAAGAGACAATGCCGAAGTGAAAGGGAGAAGTTGAAGTTCGATTGCATGTTAGTGGTGGGGAACATAGTAATTTCAAAAAAATTCCTACGCACACGCAAGATCAGGGTGATGCATAGGAACGAGAGGGGAGAGTGTGTCCACATACCCTCGTAGACCGAAAGCGGAAGCGTTAGCACAACGCGGTTGATGTAGTCGTACGTCTTCATGGCCCGACCGATCAAGCACCGAAAGCAGGGCACCTCCGAGTTCTTGCACACGTTCAGCTCGATGACGTCCCTCGAACTCCGATCCAGCCGAGTGTCGAGGGAGAGTTCCATCAGCACGAAGGCGTGCTGACGATGATGATGTTCTACCCACGCAGGGCTTCGCCTAAGCACCGCTACAATATTATCGAGGAGGACTATGGTGGAGGGGGGCACCGCACACGGCTAACTGTCTCCAAGGGGTGCCCCCCTCCCCGTATATAAAGGAGTGGAGGAGGGGGAGGGCCGGCCCTCTCTATGGCGCGCCCTAGGGGAGTCCTACTCCCACCGGGAGTAGGATTCCCCCTTTCTTAGTAGAACTAGGAGCCCTTCCAAGTAGTAGGAGTAGGAGAGAAGGAAAGGCAAAAGAGAAGAGGAGGAAGGAGGGGGCGCCGCCCCTCCTCCTATTCCAATTCGGACTAAGCATTGGGGGGCGCGCAGCCTTCCATCTCTCTTTTCCCTAAAGCCCAATAAAGCCCATATACTCCCCCGCGAATTCCCATAACTCTCCGGTACTCCAAAAACACTCGAATCACTTGGAACCTTTCCAATGTCCAAATATAGTCGTACAATATATCAATCTTTACGTCTCGACCATTTTGAGACTCCTCGTAATGTCCCCTATCTCATCCGGGACTCCGAACTACCTTCGGTACATCAAAACACATAAACTCATAATATAACTGTCATCTCCCTTTAAGCGTGCAGACCCTATGGGTTCGAGAACTATGTAGACATGACTAAGACACGTCCCCGCTCAATAACCAATAGCGGAACCTGGATGCTCATATTGGCAACTAGATATTCTACGAATATCTTTATCGGTCAAACCGCATAACAACATACGTTGTTCCTTTTGTCATCGGTATGTTACTTGCCTGAGATTCGATCGTTGGTATCTCAATACCTAGTTCAATATCGTTACTGGCAAGTCTCTTTACTCGTTACGTAATACATCATCCTGCAACTAACTCATTAGTTACAATGCTTGCAAGGCTTATAGTGATGTGTATTACCGAGTGGGCCCAGAGACACCTCTCCGACAATCGGAGTGACAAATCCTAATCTCGAAATACGCCAACCGAACAAGTACCTTCGGAGACACCTGTAGAGCACCTTTATAATCACCCAGTTACATTGTGACGTTTGGTAGAACACAAAATGTTCCTCCGGTAAACGGGAGTTGCATAATCTCATAGTTACAGGAACGTGTAAAAGTCATGAAGAAAGCAATAACAACATACTAAATGATCAAGTGCTAAGCTAACGGAATGGGTCAAGTCAATCACATCATTCTCCTAATGATGTGATCCTGTTAATCAAATGACAACTCATGTCTATGGTTAGGAAACTCTACCATCTTTGATTAACGAGCTGGTCAAGTAGAGGCATACTAGTGGCACTATGTTTGTCTATGTATTCACACATGTATTATGTTTCCGGTTAATACAATTCTAGCATGATTAATGAACATTTATCATGAAATAAGGAAATAAATAATAACTTTATTATTGCCTCTAGGGCATATTTCCTTCAGTCTCCCACTTGCACTAGAGTCAATAATCTAGTTCACATCGCCATGTGATTTAACACCGATATTCATATCTGTATATGATAAACACGCATAGTTCACGTCGTCATGTGACCAACACCCAAAGGGTTTACTAGAGTCAATAATCTAGTTCACATTGCTATGAGATTAACACCCAAAGAGTACTAAGGTGTGATCATGTTTTGGTCGTGAGAGAAGTTTAGTCAACGGGTCTTTCACATTCAGAGCCGTATGTATTTTGCAAAATATTCTGTGTCTACAATGCTCTGTACGGAGCTACTCTAGCTAATTGCCCCCACTTTCAGTATGTATCCAGATTGAGACTTAGAGTCATCTGGATCAGTGTCAAATCTTGCATCGATGTAACCTTTTACAACGAACCTCTTGTCACCTCCATAATCGAGAAACATACGTTTATTCCACTAAGGATAATTTTGACCAATGTCCAGTGATCTACTCCTAGATCACTATCATACTCCCTTGCCAAATCTGGGCCGAGTATACAATAGGTCTGGTCCATAGCATGGCATGATTTTATAGAACCTATGACTGAGGCATAGGGAATGACTTTCATTCTCTTTCTATTTTCTGCTGTGGTTGGGATTTGAGTCTTACTCAATTTCACACCTTTTGCAACACAAGCAAGAACTCTTTCTTTGACTGTTCCATTTTGAACTACTTCAAAATCTTGTCAAGGTATGTACTCACTGAAAAATCTTATCAAGCGTCTTGATCTATCTCAATAGATCTTGATGCTCAATAGGCAAGCAGCTTTACTGAGGTCTTTCTTTTAAAGAACTCCTTTCAAACACTTCTTTATGCATTCTAGAAAAATTCTACATCATTTCTGATCAACAATATGTCACTCACATATACTTATCAGAAAGGTTGTAGTGCTCCACTCACTTTATTGTAAATACAAGCTTTACCGCAAGTCCGTATAAAACTATATGCTTTGATCAATTTATCAAAGCGTATATTCCAACTCCAAGATGCTTGCACCAGTCCATAGTTGGATTGCTGGGGCTTGCACATTTTGTTAGCACCTTTAGGATTGACAAAACCTTCTGGTTGCATCATATACAACTCTTCTTTAAGAAAACCATTAAGGAAAGCAGTTTTGACATCCATTTGCCAGATTTCATAAAATGTGGCAATTGCTAACATGATTCAGATAGACTTAAGCATCGCTACAATTGAGAAAATCTCATTGTGTTCAACACCTTGAACTTGTCGAAAACCTTTTTGTGACAAGTCGAGCTTTGTAGATAGTAACACTACTATCAACGTCCGTCTTCCTCTTGAAGATCCATTTATTTTCTATGGCTTGCCGATCATCGGGCAAGTCCACCAAAGTTCACACTTTGTTCTCATACATGGATCTTATCTCAGATTTCATGGCCTCCAGCCCTTTCGCGGAATCTGGGCTCATCATCGCTTCCTCATAGTTCGTAGGTTTATCATGGTCTAGTAACTTGACTTCCAGAATAGGATTATCGTACTACTCTGGTGCGGATCGTACTCTAGAAGACCTACGAGGTTCTGTAGTAACTTGATCTAAAGTTTCATGATCATCAGCATTAGCTTCCTCACTAATTGGTGTAGGAATCACTGGAACTAATTTCCGTGATGAACTACTTTCCAATTCGGGAGAAGGTACAATTACCTTATCAAGCTCTACTTTCCTCCCACTCACTTCTTTCGAGAGAAACTCCTTCTCTAGAAAGGATCCATCTTAGCAATGAATATCTTGCCTTCGGATCTGTGATAGAAGGTGTACCCAACAGTTTCCTTTGGGTATTCTATGAAGATGCACTTCTCCGATTTAGGTTCGAGCTTATCAGGTTGAAACTTTTTCACATAAGCATCGCAGCCCCAAACTTTAAAAAATGACAACTTTGGTTTCTTGCCAAACCACAGTTCATAAGGCGTCGTCTCAACGGATTTTGATGGTGCCCTATTTAAAGTGAATGCATCTGTCTCTAATGCATAACCACAAAACGATAGTGGTAAATCGGTAAGAGGCATCATAGATTGTACTATATCCAATAAAGTACGGTTATGACGTTCGGACACACCACTAAGCTGTGGTGTTCCAGGTGGCATGAGTTTGTGAAACTATTCCACATTGTTTCAACTGAAGACCAAACTCATAACTCAAATATTCGTCTCTGCAATCAGATCGCAGAAAACTTTATTTTCTTGTTATGATGATTTTCCACTTCACTCTAAAATTATTTGAACTTTTCAAATGTTTCAGACTTATGTTTCATCAAGTAGATATACCCATATCTGCTCAAATCATCTGTGAAGGTCAGAAAATAACGATACCCGCCGTGAGCCTCAACACTCATCGGATCGCATACATCAGTATGTATTATTTCCAATAAGTCAGTTGCTCGCTCCATTGTTTCGGAGAACGGAGTCTTAGTCATCTTTCCCATAAGGCATGATTCACAAGCATCAAGTGATTCATAATCAAGTGATTCCAAAATTCCATAAGCATGGAGTTTCTTCATGCGCTTTACACCAATATGACCTAAACGGCAGTGCCATAAATAAGTTGCACTATCATTATTAAATTTGCATCTTTTGACTTCAATATTATGAATATGTGTATCACTACGATCGAGATCCAACAAACCATTTTCATTGGGTGTATGACCATAGAAGGTTTTATTCATGTAAATAGAACAACAATTATTCTCTAACTTAAATGAATAACCGTATTGCAATAAACATGATCAAATCATATTCATGCTCAACGCAAACACCAAATAACACTTATTTAGGTTCAATACTAATCCCAAAAGTATAGGGAGTGTGCGATGATGATCATATACATCTTGGAACCACTTCCAACACACATCGTCACTTCACCCTTAACTAGTCTATGTTCATTTTGCAACTCCTGTTTCGAGTTACTACTCTTAGCAACTGAACTAGTATCAAATACCGAGGGGTTACTATGAATACTAGTAAAGTACACATCAATAATCTGTATATCAAATATACCTTTGTTTACTTTGCCATCCTTCTTATCCACCAAATATTCAAGGTATTTCCGCTTCTAGTGACCATTTCTTTTGCAGTAGAAGCACTCGGTTTAAGGCTTTGGTCTAGCTTTGGTCTTCTTCACGGGAGTGACAACTTTCTTGCCATTCTTCTTGAATTTTCCCTTTCTTTCCCTTTGCCCTTTTCTAGAAACTAGTGGTCTTGTCAATCATCAACACTTGATGCTCTTTCTTGATTTCTACCTTCGTCGATTTCAACATCACGAAGAGCTCGGGAATCGTTTTCGTCATCCCTTGCATACTAAAGTTCATCACGAAGTTCTAGTAACTTGGTGATGGTGACTAGAGAACTCTATCAATCACTATCTTATCTGGAAGATTAACTCCCATTTCATTCAAGCGATTGTAGTACCCAGACAATCTGAGCACATGCTCACTAGTTGAGCAATTCTCTTCCATCTTTTTAGCTATAGAACTTGTTGGAGACTTCATATCTCTCAACTCGGGTATTTGCTTGAAATATTAACTTCAACTCCTGGAACATCTCTTATGGTCCATGACGTTCAAATAGTCTTTGAAGTCCCGATTCTAAGCCGTTAAGCATGGTGCACTAAACTATCAAGTAGTCATCATTTTGAGCTAGACAAACATTCATAACGTCTACATCTGTTCCTGCAACAGGTCCGTCACCTAGCGGTGCATCAATGACATAATTCTTCTGTGCAGCAATGAGGCCAATCTGCATCATTGCTACTAACATCTTTCAACACAGTTTTCTCTAGGAACATATCAAAATAAACATATGAAAGCAACAACACGAGCTATTGATCTACAACATAGTTTGCAACATACTACCAGGACTAAGTTCATGATAAATTTAAGTTCAATTAATCATATTACTTCAGAACTCCCACTTAGATAGACATCTCTCTAATCATCTAAGTGATCACGTGATCCAAATCAACTAAACCATAACCGATCATCACGCTCAACCTTTCGGTCTCAGTGCTCCGAGGCCATATTTGCATATCCTAGGCTCGCCAAGTTTAACCTGAGTATTCTGCGTGTGCAAAACTGGCTTGCACCCATTGTAGATGGACGTACAGCTTATCACACCCGATCATCACGTGGTGTCTGGGCACGACGAACTTTGGCAACGGTGCATACTCAGGGAGAACACTTTTATCTTGAAATTTAGTGAGAGATCATCTTATAATGCTACCGTCAATCAAAGCAAGATAAGATGCATAAAAGATAAACATCACATGCAATCAATATAAGTGATATGATATGGCCATCATCATCTTGTGCTTGTGATCTCCATCTCCGAAGCACCATCATGATCACCATCGTCACCGGCGCGACACCTTGATCTCCATCGTAGCTTCGTTGTCGTCTCGCCAACTATTGCTTCTACGACTATCGCTACCGCTTAGTGATAAAGTGAAGCAATTACAGGGCGATTGCATTTCACACAATAAAGCGACAACCATATGGCTCCTGCCAGTTGCCGATAACTCATTTACAAAACATGATCATCTCATACAACAAAGTATAGCATCACGTCTTGACCATATCACATCACAACATGCCCTACAAAAACAAGTTAGATGTCCTCTACTTTGTTGTTGCAAGTTTTATGTGGCTGCTTGCTACGTCTTGAGCTTGCGTTGGTTTTCCTCGAAGAGGAGAGGGTGATGCAGCAATAGTAGCGTAAGTATTTCCCTTAGTTTTTAAGAACCAAGGTATCAATCCAGTAGGAGGCTCCTCAAAAGTCCCACGCACCTACACAAACAAACTGAGAACTCGCAACCAACGCAATAAAGGGGTTGTCAATCCCTTCACGGCCACTTGTGAAAGTGAGATCTGATAAAGAGAGTAAGATAAGATAAATATATTTTTGGTATTTTATAATATAGATGCAAAAAGTAAAGATGCAAATAAAGGTAGATTGGAAGCAAATATGATAAGAGATAGACCCGGGGGCCATAGGTTTCACTAGTGGCTTCTCTCAAGATAGCATAAGTATTACGGTGGGTGAACAAATTACTGTCGAGCAATTGATAGAAAAGCACATAGTTATGAGATTATCTAGGCATGATCATGTATATAGGCATCACGTCCATAACAAGTAGACCGACTCCTGCCTACATCTACTACTATTACTCCACACATCGACCGACTCGTGCCTGCATCTAGAGTATTTAGTTCATAAGAACAGAGTAACGCATTAAGCAACATGACATGATGTAGAGGGATAAACTCAAGCAATATGATATAAACTCCATCTTGTTATCCTCGATGGCAACAATACAATACGTGCCTTGTAACCCTTTCTGCCACTAGGTAAGGACAGCGCAAGATTGAACCCAAAGCTAAGCACTTCTCCCATGGCAAGAAAGATCAATCTAGTAGGCCGAACCAAACTGATAATTCGAAGAGACTTGCAAAGATAACTCAATCACACATAAAAGAATTCAGAGAAGATTCAAATATTATTCATAGATAAACTTGATCATAAACCCACAATTCATCGGATCTCGACAAACACACCGCAAAAAGAGTTTACATCGAATAGATCTCCACAAGAGAGGGGGAGAACATTGTATTGAGATCCAAAAAGAGAGAAGAAGCCATCTAGCTAATAACTATGGACCCGTAGGTCTGTGGTAAACTACTCATAACTCATCGGAGGGGCAAGGATGTTGATGTAGAAGCCCTCCGTGGTCGATTCCCCCTCCGGCAGAGTGCCGGCGAAGGCTCCAAGATGAAATCTTGTGGATACAGAAGGTTACGGTGGTGGAAATTGTGTTTCGTCCTTCTCCTAGATGTTTTCGGGGTATGTAGGTATATATAGGAGGAAGAAGTACGTCGGTGGCCGCCCGAGGGGCCCACGAGACAGGGAGCGCGCCCTACATGGGGGGGGGCTCCAATCCCGTGGGAGCCTCGGCTGCTTCTTGACTTGCACTCCAAGTCCTCTTGATCACGTTTGTTCCAAAAATCACGCTCCCGAAGGTTTCATTCTGTTTGGACTCCGTTTGATATTCCTTTTCTTCGAAATACTAAAATAGGAAAAAAAAACAGCAATATGGGCCGGGCCTCCAGTTAGTAGGGTAGTCCCAAAAATGATATAAATGTGTAAATAAAGCCCATAAACATCCAAAAGGGGTAATATAATAGAATGGAACAATAAAAAAATTATAGATACGTTGGAGACGTATCAAGCATCCCCAAGCTTAATTCCTGCTCGTCCTCGAGTAGGTAAATTATAAAAAGATAATTTTTGATGTGGAATGCTACCTAGCATAATGCATAATGTAATTTTCTTTATTGTGGCATGAATGTTCAGATCCAAATGATTCAAAATAAAAGTTCATATTGATAAAAGAAATAGTAACACTTCAAGCATACTAATCAAAGTAATCATGTCTTCTCAAAATATCATGGCAAAAGAAAGTTCATCCCTACACAATCATATAGTTAGGCTATGCTTCATTTTCGTCACACAAAGATGTTCCCAACTTCTAGACCCCCGATGAAAAGCCAAGCAATTGTTTCATACTTAAATAATCTCAAACTTTATCAACCTTCACGCAATACATGAGCGAGAGCCATGGATATAGCACTATGGGGGAATAGAATATGATGATGGGGATTGTGTGGAGAAGACAAAAAAAGGAGAAAGTCTCACATTGACGAGGATAATCAACGGGCTATGGAGATGCCCATCAATTGATGTCAACATGAGGAGTAGGAATTGCCATGCAACGGATGCACTAGAGCTATGAATGCTCAACAAAAGAAAACTAGTGGGTGTGCATCCAACTTGCTTGCTCACGAAGACCTAGGGCATTTTAGGAAGCCCATCATAGGAATATACAAGCCAAGTTCTATAATGAAAAATTCCCACTAGTACGAAAAAGACAACTTATGAGAATCACTATATGAAAAACATGATGCAACTTTGAAGCACAATATATGAGACTCACTACATGAAGAGCAAGGTGCTACTTTGAAGCACAAGTGTGGAAAAAGAGATAGTAACATTGCCCCTTTTTATTTATTTTCTTTTTTTCTTTTTTTTCTTTTTTTTGGGCCTTTCTTTTTTTCTTTTTGCTCTTTCTTCTTTTTTTTCTTTTTTTTTATTTGGGCAATGTTCTAATAATGATGATCATCACACTTCTATTGATTACAACATAAGAATTACAACTCAAAACTAGAACAAGATATGACTCTATATGAATGCCTTCGGAGGTGTTCCGGGATGGTGCAATGAATCAAGAGTGACATGTATGAAAAATAATGCATGGTGGCTTTGCCACAAATACGATGTCAACTACATGATCATGCAATGGCAATATGACAAAAGTAAAGTATGTCAAGATGATGATGAACGGAACGGTGGAAAGTTGCATGGCAATATATCTCGGAATGGCTATGGAAATGCCATAATAGGTAGGTATGGTGGCTATTTTGAGGAAGATATAAGTGTTGGGAACGTAGTAATTTCAAAAAATTTCCTACGCACACGCAAGATCATGGTGATGATATAGCAACGAGAGGGGAGAGTGTTCGTCCACATACCCTCGTAGACCGTAAGCGGAAGCGTTAGCACAACACGGTTGATGTAGTCGTACGTCTTCACGATCCGACCGGTCCAAGCACCGAACAAACGGAGCCTCCGAGTTCAGCACACGTTCAGCTCGATGACGTCCCTCGAACTCCGATCCAGCCGAGTGTCGAGGGAGAGTTCCGTCAGCACGACGGCGTGGTGACGATCTTGATGTTCTACGGCGCGCAGGGCTTCGCCTAAGCTTTGCGGACGATATGACCGAGGTGGAATATGGTGGAAGGGGCACCGCTGCGGCTAAGGAACGATCCGTAGATCAACTTGTGTGTCTATGGGGTGCCCCCTACCCCGTATATAAAGGAGTGGAGGAGGGGAGGGCCGGCCCTCTTCTATGGTGCGCCCTAGGGGAGTCCTACTCCCACCGGGAGTAGGATTCCCCCTTTCCTAGTCCAACTAGGAGTCCTTCCATGTATTAGGAGTAGGAGACAAGGAAGGGGAAGAGAGAAGGGAAGGAAGGAGGGGTGCGGCCTCCCCTAGTCAATTCGGACTAGGCCATGGGTCGCGCGGCCTGCCCTAGGCAGCCCTCTCTCTTTCCCAGGGCCCAATAAGGCCCAATACTTCTCCCGGCGAATTCCGTAACTCTCCGTACTCAAAAATACCGAATCACTCGGAACCTTTCCGAACTCGAATATAGTCGTCCAATATATCGATCTTTACATCTCGACCATTTTGAGACTCCTCGTCATGTCCCCGATCTCATCCGGACTCGAACTCCTTCGTACATCAAAACTCATAAACTCATAATATAACTATCATCGAAACCTTAAGCGTGCGGACCCTACGGGTTCGAGAACTATGTAGACATGACCTAGAACTATTATTGGTCAATAACCAATAGCGGGACCTGGATGCCCATATTGGCTCCTACATATTCTACGAAGATCTTTATCGGTCAAACCGCATAACAACATACGATTGTTCCCTTTGTCATCGGTATGTTACTTGCCCGAGATTCGATCGTTGGTATCCAATACCTAGTTCTATCTCGTTACCGACAAGTCTCCTTACTCGTTCTGTAATACGTCATCTCACAACTAACTCATTAGTTATAATGCTTGCAAGGCTTAAGTGATGAGTATACCGAGAGGGCCCAGAGATACCTCTCCGACAATCGGAGTGACAAAACCTAATCTCGAAATACGCCAACTCAACATGTACCTTTGGAGACACCTGTAGTACTCCTTTATAATCACCCAGTTACGTTGTGACATTTGGTAGTACCCAAAGTGTTCCTCCGTAAGCAGGAGTTGCATAATCTCATAGTTACGAGGAACATGTATAAGTCATGAAGAAAGCAATAGCAACATACTAAGCGATCAAGTGCTAAGCTAACGGAATGGGTCAAGTCAATCACATCATTCTCCTAATGATGTGATCCCGTTAATCAAATGACAACTCTTTTGTCCATGGCTAGGAAACATAACCATCTCTGATAAACGAGCTAGTCAAGTAGAGGCATACTAGTGACACTATGTTTGTCTATGTATTCACACATGTATTATGTTTCCGGTTAATACAATTCTAGCATGAATAATAAACATTTATCATGAAATAAGGAAATAAATAATAACTTTATTATTGCCTCTAGGGCATATTTCCTTGATCTCCCACTTGCACTAGAGTCAATAATCTAGTTCACATCGCCATGTGATTTAACACCAATATTCATATCTGTATATGATTAACACCCATAGTTCACATCATCATGTGACCAACATCCAAAGGGTACTAAGGTGTGATCATGTTTTGCTCGTGAGAGAAGCTTAGTCAACGGGTCTGTCACATTTAGAGCCGTATGTATTTTGCAAATATTTTATGTCCACAATGCTCTTGCGGAGCTACTCTAGCTAATTGCTCCCACTTTCAATATGTATCCAGGTTGAGACTTAGAGTCATCTGGATCGGTGTAAAAGTTTGCACTGATGTAACTTTTATAACAAACTCTTTTATCACCTCCATAATCGAGAAACATCTCCTTAGTCCTTACTAAGGATATTCTTGACCAATGTCCAGTGATCTACTCCTAGATCACTATTGTACTCCTTGTCAAATCTGAGCAAGGTATACAATAGTTCGGTACATAGCATAGCATACTTTATAGAACCTATGGTGAGGCATAGGGAATGACTTTTCATTCTCTTTCTATTTTCTCTGCTGTGGTCGGGATTTGAGTCTTACTCAATTTCATACCTTTGCAACACAGGCAAGAACTCTTTCTTTGACTGTTCCATTTTGAACTATTCAAAATCTTGCCAATGTATGTACTCGTTGAAAATCTTATCAAGCATCTTGATCTATCTCAATAGATCTTGATGCTCAATATGTAAGTAGCTTTTACTGAGGTCTTTTCTTTTTAAAGAACTCCTTTATAACACTCCTTTATGCTTTGCAGAAAAATTCTACAGCATTTCTGATCGACAATATGTCACTGACATATACTAATCAGAAAGGCTGTAGTGCTCCCACTCACTTTATTGTAAATGCAGGCTTCATCGTAAGTCCATATAAAACTATATGATTTGATCAACTTATCAAAACGTATATTCCAACTCCGAGATGCTTGCACCAGTCCATAGATGGATCGTTGGAGCTTGCACATTTTGTTAGCACCTTTAGGATTGACAAAACCTTCTGGTTGCATCATATACAACTCTTCTGTAATAAATCCATTAAGGAATGTAGTTTTGACATCCATTTGCCAGATTTCATAAAATGTGGCAATTGCTAACATGATTCAGACAGACTTAAGCATCGATACGAGTGAGAAAATCTCATCGTATTCAACACCTTGAACTTGTTGAAAAGCTTTCGCAACAAGTCGAGCTTGGTAGATAGTAACACTACTATCAGTGTCCGTCTTCCTCTTGAAAATCCATTCATTTAACATGGCTTGCTGATCATCGAGCAAGTCAATCAAAGTCCATACTTTGTTCTCATACATGGATCATATCTCAGATTTTATGGCCTCTAGCAATTTCGCGGAATCTGGGCTCATCATCGCTTCCTCATAGTTCGTAGGTTCATCATGGTCAAGTAACATGACTTCCAGAACAGGATTACCGTACTACTCTGGTGCGGATCTTACTCTGGTAGACCTACGAGTTTTAGAAGACACTTGTTCTGAAGTTTCATGATCAATATCATTAGCTTCCTCACTAATTGGTGTATTTGTCACAGGAACTGATTTCTGTGATGAACTACTTTCCAATAAGGGAGCAGGTACAGGTACCTCATCAAGTTCTACTTTCCTCCCACTCACTTCTTTCGAGAGAAACTCTTTCTCTAGAAAGGATCCATTCTTAGCAACGAATGTTTTGCCTTCGGGTCTGTGATAGAAGGAGTACCCAACAGTTTCCTTTCGGTATTCTGTGAAGACGCACTTCTCCGATTTGGTTCGAGCTTATCAGGACGAAACTTTTTCACATAAGCATCACAGCCCCAAACTTTAAGAAACAACAGCTTAGGTTTACTGCTAAACCATAGTTCATACGGTGTCGTCTCAACGGATTTAGATGGTGCCCTATTAAACGTGAATGCAGCTGTCTCTAATGCATAACCCCAAAACAATATTGGTAAATCAGTAAGAGATATCATAGATCGCACCATATCCAATAAAGTGCGGTTACGACATTCGGACACACCATAACGTTGTGGTGTTCCAGGTGGCGTGAGTTGTGAAACTATTTCACATTGTTTTAATTGAAGACCAAACTCGTAACTCAAATATTCGTCTCCGCGATCAGATCGCAGAAACTTTATTTTCTTGTTACGATGATTTTTCCACTTCACTCTGAAATTCTTTGAACCTTTCAACTATTTCAGACTTATGTTTCATCAAGTAGATATACCCATATCTGCTCAAATCATCTTGTGAAGGTCAGAAAATAACGATACTTGCCACGAGCATCAATACTCATTGGTCTGCATACATCAGTATGTATTATTTCCAACAAGTTTGTTGCTCGTTCCATTGTTCCGAAGAACGGGGTTTTAGTCATCTTGCCCAAAAAGCACGGTTCGCAAGCATCAAATGATTCATAACCAAGTGATTCCTAAAATTCATCTTTATGGAGTTTCTTCATGCGCTTTACACCAATATGACCCAAACGGCAGTGCCACAAATAAGTTGCACTATCATTATTAACTTTGCATCTTTTGGCATCAATATTATGAATATGTGTATCACTACGATCGAGATCCAATAAACTATTTTCATTGGGTGTATGACCATTGAAGGTTTTATTCATGTAAGCAGAACAACAATTGTTCTCTGACTTTAAATGAATAACCGATTGCAATAAACGCGATCAAATCATATTCATGCTCAACGCAAACGCTAAATAACATTTATTTAGGTTTAACATTTATCCCGAAAGTTTAGGGAGTGTGTGATGATGATCATATCAATCTTGGAACTACTTCCAACACTCATCGTCACTTCCCCTTCAACTAGTCTCTGTTTATTCTGTAACTCCTGTTTTGAGTTACTAATCTTAGCAACCGAACAAGTATCAAATACTCAGGGGCTACTATAAACACTAGTAAGGCACACTTCAATAACCTGTATATCAAATATACCCTTGTTCACTTTGCCATCCTTCTTATCTACCAAATATTGAGGCATTTCCGCTTCGGACCATTTCCTTTGCGATGTAAACACTCGGTTTCAGGCTATGGTCCAGCTTTGGGCTTCTTCGTAGGAGTGACAACTTGCTTGTCTTTCCGCTTGAAGTTCCCTTTCTTTCCCTTTGCCCTTCTCTTGAAACTAGTGGTCTTGTCAATCATCAACACTTGATGCTCTTTCTTGATTTCTACCTTCGTTGATTTCAACATCACGAAGAGCTCGGGAATCGTTTTCGTCATCCCTTGCATACTATAGTTCATCACGAAGTTCTAGTAACTTAGTGATGGTGACTAGAGAATTCTGTCAATCACTATCTTATCAGGAAGATTAACTCCCACTTGATTCAAGCGATTGAAGTACCCAGACAATTTGAGCACATGCTCACTAGTTGAGTGATTCTCCTCCATCCTTTAGCTATAGAACTTGTTGGAGACTTCTTATCTCTCAACTCGGGTATTTGCTTGAAATATTAACTTCAACTCCTGGAACATCTCATATGGTCCATGACGTTCAAAACGTCTTTGAAGTCCCGATTCTAAGCTGTTAAGCATGGTGCACTAAACTATCAAGTAGTCATCATATTGAGCTAGCCAAACGTTCATAACGTCTGCATCTGCTCCTGCAATAGGTCCATCACCTAGCGGTGCATCAAGGACATAATACTTCTGTGCAGCAATGAGGACAAACCTCAGATCACGGATCCAATCCGCATCATTGCTACTAACATCTTTCAACACAGTTTTCTCTAGGAACATATCAAAATAAACATAGGAAAGCAACAACGCAAGCCATTGATCTACAACATAATTTGCAAAATACTATCAGGACTAAGTTCATGATAAATTTAAGTTCAATTAATCATATTACTTAAGAACTCCCACTTAGACAGACATCTCTCTAGTCATCTAAGTGATCACGTGATCCAAATCAACTAAGCCATAACCGATCATCACGTGAGATGGTGTAGTTTTCAATGGTGAACATCACTATGTTGATCATATCTACTATATGATTCACGCTTGACCTTTCGGTCTCTGTGTTCCAAGGCCATATCTGTATATGCTAGGCTCGTCAAGTATAACCTGAGCATTCCGCGTGTGCAACTGTTTTGCACCCGTTGTATTTGAACGTAGAGCCTATCACACCCGATCATCACGTGGTGTCTCAGCACGAAGAACTTTCGCAACGGTGCATACTCAGGGAGAACACTTCTTGATAATAGTGAGAGATCATCTTACAATGCTACCGTCAATCAAAGCAAGAATAAGATGTATAACAGATAAACATCATATGCAATCAAAATATGTGACATGATATGGCCATGATCATCTTAGCCTTTGATCTCCATCTCCAAAGTATTGTCATGATCTTTATCGTCACCGGCACGACACCATGATCTTCATCATCTTGATCTATATCAATGTGTCGTCACATGGTCGTCTCACCAACTATTGCTCTTGCAACTATTGCTATCACATAGCGATAAAGTAAAGCAATTATTTGGCACTTGCATCTTATGCAACAAAGAGACAACCATAGGGCTTCTGCCAGTTGCCGATAACTTCAACAAAACATGATCATCTCATACAACAACTTATATCTCATCACGTCTTGACCATATCACATCACAACATGCCCTGCAAAAACAAGTTAGACGTCCTCTACTTTGTTTGTTGCAAGTTTTACGTGGCTGCTACGGGCTTAAGCAAGAACCAATCTCACCTACGCATCAAAACCACAATGATAGTTTGTCAAATAGACTCTGTTTTAACCTTCGCAAGGACCGGGCGTAGCCACACTAGGTTCAACTAAAGTTGGAGAAACTGACACCCGCCAGCCACCTGTGTGCAAAGCACGTCGGTAGAACCAGGTCTCGCGTAAGCGTCTGGCGTAATGTCGGTCGGGCGCTTCATCCAACAATACCGCCGAACCAAAGTATGACATGCTGGTAGGCAGTATGACTTATATCGTCCACAACTCACTTGTGTTCTACTCGTGCATATAACATCAACGCATGGAACCTAGGCTCGGATGCCACTGTTGGGAACGTAGTAATTTCAAAAAATTTCCTACGCACACGCAGGATCATGGTGATGATATAGCAACGAGAGGGGAGAGTGTTCGTCCATGTACCCTTGTAGACCGTAAGCGGAAGCGTTAGCACAACGCGGTTGATGTAGTCGTACGTCTTCACGATCCGACCGATCCAAGCACCGAACGTACGGAGCCTCCGAGTTCAGCACACGTTCAGCTCGATGATGTCCCTCGAACTCCGATCCAGCCGAGTGTCGAGGGAGAGTTCCATTAGCACGAAGGCATGGTGACGATCTTGATATTCTACCGGCGCAGGGCTTCACCTAAGCTTCGCGACGATATGACCGAGGTGGAATATGGTGGAAGGAGGCACCGCACACGGCTAAGGAATGATCGGTAGATCAACTTGTGTGTCTATGGGGTGCCCCCTACCCCCGTATATAAAGGAGTGGAGGAGGGGAGGGCCGGCCCTCTTCTATGGCGCGCCCTAGGGGAGTCCTACTCCCACCGGGAGTAGGATTCCCCCTTTCCTAGTGTAGGATCGAAAGTATGTCTAGAGGGGGGGTGATTAGACTACTTGACAATATAAAAATTCAGCCTTTTGATAAAGACAAGTTTTTGGCAAGTTCACAATGATGATCAAGTCAAGTATCACCCTACACATGCAATTCTAGAGTATAGGCAGCGGAAACTAAATTGCACATCTAGTAAAGAGAGGTGGAGAAGAGCAAACGCAATTTGGAGACACGGAGATTTTTTCTCGTGGTTTCGATAGGTGGTGCTATCGTCAATCCACGTTGATGGAGACTTCAACCCACGGAGGGTAACGGCTGCGAGAGTCCACGGAGGGCTCCACCCACGAAGGGTCCACGAAGAAGCAACCTTGTCTATGCCATCATGGCATCGCCCACGGAGGACTAGCCTTACTGGGGTAGATCTTCACGAAGTAGGCGATCTCCTTGCCCTTACAAACTTCTTGGTTCAACTCCACATCTTGACGGAGGCTCCCAAGCGACACCTAACCAATCTAGGAGGCACCACCCTCCAAAAGGTAATAGATGGTGTTGGTGATGATGAACTCCTTGCTCTTGTGCTTCAAATGATAATCTCCCCAATACTCAACTCTCCTCACTGATTTGGCTGTGGTGGAAGAAAGGATTGAGTGGAAAGCAACTTGGGAAGGCTAGAGATCAAGCTTCATATGGTGGGAGTGGAGCAACTTGATCTCAACACAAGGGTAGGTAGTTTTCTTCTCGAAATGTAAGGTAGGAGTGGTAGTTCTTTCGATGGCTCTCTTCACGAATGAAGAGGGGTGGAGGGTATTTATAGCCTCCACACAAAATCCAACCGTTACACACATTTGACCAATCTCGGTCGGACCGAAGTTGACAACTCGGTGAGACCGAAAGTTCAAAACATGTGAGCGTTGGGATTTTCGATGGGACCGAAAATACAATCTCGGTGAGTCCGATTCGTCCAAAGACTAGGGTTTGCCAATCTCGGTGGGACCGACTTCATCATCTCGGTGACACCGATTTGATGACGAAGTTCTGAAGCTTGGCAACTCCAGTTTGGTGAGACCGAGTTCGAATCGGAAAATCCGAGATTTCTAGGGTTTGGCTATATGGCTGAGGTGGTTCATCTCGGTGTGGTGAGTTTATGGAATCGGTGGGACCGAGATTACTTATGAGTGTATATTTGAAGTGAGAGTTGCGATAGTTTAGGAGATATATCACTAAGCACTTTGAGCAACCAGATCATTATCATAACCTCATCCCTTTTAATAGTATTGGCTTTCCTATGGACTCAATGTGATCTTGGATCACTAAACCAAAAATGGAGTCTTGAGCTTTTGCCAATGCTTGCCTTAGCATTTTGAGGGGTCCACATCTTGATCATTGCCATACCCATATCACTGAACTTTCTGAAATGATTCTCAAGAAACTATTAGTTCAATGATATATATGTTGCTATTAATTACCAAAACCACCCGGGGATTAGTTGCACTTTCAATCTCCCCCTTTTTGGTAATTGATGACAACATATAGATCAAAGCTTCGACAAAGGATATAATCAATGAATAATATCGTCGCTTTGAGAAGTATGTGATAAGCAAGAGCTCCCCCTAAATTTGTGCATTATTTAAGATTTGCGTTTGAATGCAAATGCACAATCGATTAGGATCATGGGTCACTCTTCCATGTCACATACATCTTGGTGGAGCGCACAAAATGATAAGAATGAATAGCATGCACCCAATCACCAAGACATGAGTAAATGGTCATACAAGATATGAATAGCATATGATAAACATTAAGCACACATTAAAGCATAGTACGACCAAGCACTCATTAAGGTAGAATGAAGCGTAGTATCAAACACACGGAATGTCTCGAAAAAATCAAAAGTATCTCAAAAAGACCGCAAATAAACGAAAGAGCAAAAGCGCAAAGACAAAGCACTCTCTCTCTCGAAGTCCTATGATCTATACAATTTCTCCCCCTTTGGCAACAAGTTACCAAAAAGTTCGAAAAGTATAGAGCTAAACGTCACTTGGGGACTCTGTTGGCGGCTCTATGCAGGTTGATGGAGTTGAGATGGCTGCATCTGCAAAGGCTTCACTGATGTCTATGGAGCTGGAGGAGTGGTCACCGGAGCTGGAGCTGGGCCGATGGAGCTGTGGGAGGTCTTGAGGTTGTAGTCCCGGTGTCATCCTTTGGAATAGCAGTGATCGGGTCTTGTAGGAACCGGAGCAGGCTGTTCATAATCATCTGGACTAGGTCATCCTGCATCTCACGCATGAGCTCTTCCTTCTCCCTCTTTGCTTCCTCGATATCTGCCTCAAGCTTGTTGTGATGACTTGCACTTGATCGACTTGACATCCAGAGCATGGATCTTGTCTTCAACAATCCTCTCAAGACTCTCCCGAGATCTGTATAATGCTGGCAGGCATTGTTCAATCCTCTGGGTAGCTTCAAGGAGCTGCTCTCCAACACTCTTGGGTTTAGCTGCTGCTGCTGCTTCCTTCTCGACTTTAGCTTTCTTGGCAGCTTCAACCTTTGCTTGACCTTCAACCGACGTTGGATCCTCCTCATCCATCACAACTTCATTGTCCTCATGCTCGGGCTGCGTGGCAAGTGTGGTCTATCCAACAAGTATGTGCCCGTGCCAAACTTGGCATTGATAAGCATCTGAATGTGCGGGCAAATCCACACGACCTCTTACGGTCACCGCAGTCCTCTTGATAGTCTCAACTATCAAATCCATCACCTTGAAAGGTGCCTTCTCATCAAGTATATGCAGCATGTTGATAGAATATCCTCGATCATGCGATGATCTCGGACTTGGGCATCAAGGTATGCCTCGTAATAGTGTTTGTGGTAGGTAGACCTGCTCGGAGATGATACACTGAGCCGAGCTTCCAGATTTCCACATCCTTAGCTGGAACCTCTTTGTACATGTTCTTCATAGACTCATGGTTCTTCTTGGGAATGCCATAGACATCAACATCATCTTCTCTTGGCACTGGAGCATTCAGCAGTTCTGCCCATTCTTCTACAGTAGAAGAGAATCTTTGGCCTTCAGTCATCCATGTGATCTTTCCATCTGGATAGAAATGAGCTGTGGCATAGAATTGCATAATCATTTCATCATTCCAATCTGTCAACTTTTGACCAACAAACTCTGCAACACCACATGCAGTGAAGCTCTCATGCACATGTGGAAAGAAGTCTCTGTGCTCTTCACTGTCAATGTATGCCCAGTCAACATAGCGAGTGTCTGCAACAATGGGCTTCTTGTCCATCAGCACAGTCTCATAGAAGTCCTGCTGCTCTCTGGTGTGGAACCTTGGATCAACAGCAGTTCTTCTCCTCGCAGCATATGGATCAGCTTGTCTCCATAGCCTGAGACCTCTATCCTTTCTTTCTATCATGTTCTCAGCTTGAGGATGAGTATCATTGTGAAGTGGCAATTTCTGTCGAAGTTTCAGCAAAACTGGTGCCTCATCATCTGACTCAGCTGGTGGCACATTATCTTTCTTCTTTTCAGATGCAGGGATGTTCCTGATAGTCTTCTTGGGCTTGGCAGCAGGCTTGGCTTGAGCTGCCTTTGCTGGAGCAGATGGCTTGGACTTAGAAGGGGCTCCTGCCCTGATGGCATCACCCATGAGCTTAGGCTTTTGAGGAGGCTGGGGTGCTTCCTCATCATCATCATCATCTGCTGCTTCATCATGCACAATCCTCTTCCTCTTGGAAGTTTTCTTCACCTTGCTTGTTGTTTCCTCTTCCATACTCAGCTTCTTGGCAACAGTGGACTTCTTCACTTTTCTGGTGCCTTTCTTGGTTTGCTGCCCTTGATGCTCTTTGGCAACAACTTTTCTCTTTGGCTTGGAGGAAACCTCTTCCTCAGCAATGAAATCAGAATCTTCTTCATCAGAATTTTTCTTCTTTCTGGCCCTGGTGGCTGCAGGAGGCAAACCACTTGGTGTGCTCCTCTCACCATCATCTGAAAAGCTGCTTTGCTCAGGACTAGTGCCTGCCTCTGGAATTTCTTCAATAGGTGACTCGACTGTTCGCTGTCACGGCATCGACATGGTGACAACCCGTGAATAGATAAGGTGTAGGCGAGAATAGAAGAGTTATCACAAACTGCAGAAGATTTTGCAAACAAATGAGTTCAAATTTCAGTTTTAGGTTTTCACGAAGACATTTCGGTCAGACCGAGTTTAAAATTCGGTGAATCCGAAGTGTTCAAACAGAACAATTCACACCACTTTCGGTTGGACCAAAATGGGTTTTGGTCCTGCCGAAAACACTAGGGTTTCACTAAATCCTCATTTCGGTCACACCGATTTGCACAACTCGGTTGGACCGAAAAGTGCAGTGCAATGGCCAGAGGCCAAATCGGTCATACCGAGAATGTAAAATCGGTCTCACCGAGATGTGTTCGGCGGAAACCTAACCCTAAAACTTTTACTCGAATTTCGTTCAAAGAACTAATCTGCTGGATAGGAAGATCTCAAACGTGGCAAGATGCTAGGCAAACCAATCGTGCATTGAATCGGAGATGGGAGCACGAGTGGGATTGAAACTCACCCTAACTTGGTGGAGTTCCTCTACGGCGGCAACGGCGCGGAGAGAATGTCCGTTGACGGCGACGGAGACCTGCGGCGAGGGCGCACAGGCGGCGACGGAGATGATCCGGAGACCACGGCGGCGGCAAAAAGGGTGTAAAGGCGGCGTTTGAAGTAGGAATCAACGCGCTGCCCCTCGGAGTATATATACCCCTTAGCTGTCGGTGGGACCGAGTTGTAAAACTCGGTGGCACCGAGATGGATAACTGCAGGGCAGTTACACACTTCGGTCACGCCGAAAATTACAATTCGGTTTCACCGAGGTGAAAACCTAGATCAATCCAAGTGCTTTCGGTTTGACCGAGTTTGAGTGGGTTGGTCTGACCGAAATCACTAAGAAGGTTTTGGAAGTTTAGCCTTTGACGGATCGGTGGCTCCGAGTGCTCCTCACTCGGTGTGTCCGAAAATGACTTGTTCAAAGTTTGTGATATAAGCATGAATAGAATTTGAGACAAGAAAGCATAGATAGCTAGTGGAGGAACTTAGGCATTCTTGTCCATCCATTTGGTCAGAAAAATCAAAACGACCAAAGCAACAAATGGATGTCCTTGAATGGATAAAATCATGCATCCAACATGCTCACACAATAAGATAGCAAATGAAATATGTGTCAAACATGCACAAACAAAACTCTAGCTACTATCACACAATTTGTCGATGACTAGGTCATCTATATATGAGTATATTGACTTAGGAGTCAAATGAGAACATTTGATCATAGGTCATACTCATCGTTTAAGCACAAGTGGGGTTACCACTTTTACATAAAGCATTAATGTGTTCACATCATTTGAAGATGCTTTAGCTCAATTCTTTAGAGCAAAGCTCCCCCTAGATGTGAGAACCCTTTTAAAGGGTCAAACTAACCTTGGGTTGTCGTAGAAGACTTCATGTAGATGTTGAAGATGTGGATGCTCAATGTTGATGAAGATCATCAAGAGTTGGGAGCAATCCTTTGGATTCGGGCACTTTCAATACCTACATGGGTTAGTCCCACAAGGAACAAACAAGGATATCCATGGACATAGATTGAAGTACACAATAGATGATGTCCATGAAAGCAATGATTACCTTGTCCCTTGACTTAACAACAAGAGGGTTTGTGACTCCATGAACTAGTGCATAATGTGGAAGTTGATTGCACAAGTCCTTGCCAAAATGAATGTGAGTGAAGTATGTTGGCGGAGTCACCCTCAAGAACTCTCTAGTTCTTCTTCTTCGGGATCCACATCATCTTGATGGGAATCCTTGGGGTTGTAGTTGAGCTTGACGAAGTAGAACTTGACGTTTCCTTGGGAACCCACTTGACCATGGCTTGAGGTGCTTCAATAAATGCATCAATCTCCTCTTGAAGCTTGTCCTTGCCTTTTAGCTTGTGGTTTTGTGGTGGAAGATCATCTTGAGCTTGTTCCACATTGGAAGAAGTAGGATCATACTTCTCCTTTTGAGAAACAAACTTTGGAGTGGGATATTGACCTTCTTCCCATTCAACACCCTCGGCGTTGAACTTTCGCTCAAAACCAATTCCTTGATTCTTCCGGTGCCTTCCTTGCCTGCGAACAATTTCCTCAAAGTTCTTGCTTCCGGCAAGGCTCTTGTAGACACCTTTCTCTATAATCCCTTTCAATAAACTATTTTCTTGCTCAAGTGTAACTTGGCTTGAAACATTGTTAGTGGAATCAAGACAATTACTAGGAGCAACAATATTGGATTTAGCATGGTTATTGTTACTACTAGATGAAGAATTTTTCTTATGCTTGTCATGCTTAGTTTTAATAGGTGGCAAGAAATTAGACAATAGAAGTCATTTGGCAAGATATGAAGAACTCTTCTTTCGAAGATCGTCATTGATTGCTTTTAGAAACTCATGTTCTTGCTCTAGATTGAGCTTCTCGAAGCGTAGCTTCTCATGAGATCTTAGGAGCTCCCTATGATCTTCTTGAGTTGTTTCATGAGCTAACTTAAGAGTGTTTAGTTCTTTAGTTAGACGCTCAATCTCCTTTATAGCATTGTCATTCGACTCTTCTCGACTATAAAGACTACTAGCATGTTCATCATTACTAGGCTCACTAGATTTATCATGTAAAAGCTCATCTTCACCAAGTAAGTCATCCTCATCACTATCAAAGTCAATAAATTCAGGGTGTGATACCTTGGGGCCTTTAGCCATGAAGCATCTTCCAATTCCCTCATTTGGTGAATCAAATAAGTCATAGGAGTTGGAGTTGGAGGACACGAGAGCGAGACCGCAACACCTTCATCTTGATCTGTAGTCGGAGTTGGAGTGATAGCTTCTTTCGGAGTGATTGTCGAGTCGGAGCCGAGACCCATTCACCTACATGAGCTTGATGTTTTCTTCTTGTGTAGCTCCTTGATGACTTGTCTTTCCTCTCCGAATCCTTGCTTCTCCGAGAGGGTCTTCGCTCATAACGATCATCTCTACTCCTTCTCTCTTTCGAGGTGACTCATCTCTTGAGCTCCTTCTTCTTGGAGATTCTTCTCTTCTCTTGTGGGGAGCCGAACACTCATTTGAGTAGTGTCCGGTCTTCCACAATTGTAGCAGCTTCGATCACGACTAGAAGATCTCTTTTCATCATATGATCTAGACTTTGAGCTTCTTTCCTTGCTTCTACTCTTGTAGAATTTGTTGAAGTTCTTCACCATTAGGCTTATCTCTTCATTGGAAACTAGCTTGTCACTTGAGGTTGTGGGAGCATCAATTGTAGCTTTGTAAGCACCACTTGACTTGTTGTGAAGCTCTTCCTTATCTTTAAGTGTCATCTCATGAGCAACAATTCTTCCAATGACTTGGTTGGCTTGAGATTCTTGTAGTTTGGCATCATTTGGATCAAAGTGCACACGGTGTCATACTTTCCATCCAAAGCTCTGAGAATCTTCTTGATGATGAATCGGTCGGTCATTTCTTCGCTTCCTAAGCCGGCAATCTCATTTGTGATGAGAGCAAGCCTAGAGTACATTTCAGCGACTCCTTCACCTTCCTTCATCTTGAACTTGTCAAGTTGACCTTGAAGAACATCTATCTTTGATTCCTTCACGGACTCGGTACCTTCGTGCATTTCGACCAAAGTATCCCAAATCTCTTTTGCATTCTCAAGACGGCTGATTTTGTTGAACTCCTCGGGACACAAAGCATTGAAGAGAATGTCACAAGCTTGAGCATTGTTTTGCAACATCCGCAATTCATCCGCTGTAGCTTCACGATCCGGAACTTTTCCTTCCTCGAAGAACTCACCTTGCAAACCAACACAAATAATGCCCCATGCGGCAGGGTAATGTCCAAGAATATGCATTTTCATTTTATGCTTCCAACTAGCAAAGTTTGAACCATCAAAGTAAGGACCTCTATGAAAATTACCCTCACTAGACGCCATACTCTCCTAGGTTGTGAAACCAAGCTTATGGAGTCCAATGCAATGGAAACCAATACAATGGAGACCAAAGCTCTGATACCACTTGTAGGATCGAAAGTATGTCTAGAGGGGGGGGGTGATTAGACTACTTGACAATATAAAAATTCAGCCTTTTGATAAAGACAAGTTTTTGGCAAGTTCACAATGATGATCAAGTCAAGTATCACCCTACACATGCAATTCTAGAGTATAGGCAGCGGAAAGTAAATTGCACATGTAGTAAAGAGAGGTGGAGAAGAGAAAACGCAATTTGGTGACACGGAGATTTTTTCTCGTGGTTCCAATAGGTGGTGCTATCGTCAATCCACGTTGATGGAGACTTCAACCCACGGAGGGTAACGGCTGCAAGAGTCCACGGAGGGCTCCACCCACGAAGGGTCCATGAAGAAGCAACCTTGTCTATGCCATCATGGCATACGCCCACGGAGGACTAGCCTTACTCGGGGTAGATCTTCACGAAGTAGGCCATCTCCTTGCCCTTACAAACTTCTTGGTTCAACTCCACATCTTGACGGAGGCTCCCAAGCGACACCTAACCAATCTAGGAGGCACCACCCTCCAAAAGGTAATAGATGGTGTTGGTGATGATGAACTCCTTGCTCTTGTGCTTCAAATGATAATCTCCCCAACACTCAACTCTCCTCACTGATTTGGCTGTGGTGGAAGAAAGGATTGAGTGGAAAGCAACTTGGGAAGGCTAGAGATCAAGCTTCATATGGTGGGAGTGGAGCAACTTGATCTCAACACAAGGGTAGGTAGTTTTCTTCTCGTAAATGTAAGGTAGGAGTGGTAGTTCTTTCGATGGCTCTCTCCACGAATGAAGAGGGGGTGGAGGGTATTTATAGCCTCCACACAAAATCCAACCGTTACACACATTTGACCAATCTCGCCGGACCGAAGTTGACAACTCGGTGAGACCGAAAGTTCAAAACATGTGAACGTTGGGATTTTCGGTGGGACCGAAAATACAATCTCGGTGAGTCCGATTCGTCCAAAGACTAGGGTTTGCCAATCTCGGTGGGACCGACTTCATCATCTCGGTGACACCGATTTGATGACGAAGGTTCTGAAGCTTGGCAACTCCAGTTTCGTGAGACCGAGTTCGAATCGGAAAATCCGAGATTTCTAGGGTTTGGCTATATGGTGAGGTGGTTCATCTCGGTGTGGTGAGTTTATGGAATCGGTGGGACCGAGATTACTTATGAGTGTATATTTGAAGTGAGAGTTGCTGATAGTTTAGGAGATATATCACTAAGCACTTTGAGCAACCAGATCATTATCATAACCTCATCCCCTTTTAATAGTATTGGCTTTCCTATGGACTCAATGTGATCTTGGATCACTAAACCAAAAATGGAGTCTTGAGCTTTTGCCAATGCTTGCCTTAGCATTTTGAGGGGTCCACATCTTCAGTCATTGCCATACCCATATCACTGAACTTTCTGAAATGATTCTCAAGAAACTATTAGTTCAATGATATATATGTTGTTATTAATTACCAAAACCACCCGGGGATTAGTTGCACTTTCACCTAGTCCAACTAGGAGTCCTTCCATGTATTAGGAGTAGGAGACAAGGAAGGGGAAGAGAGAAGGGAAGGAAGGAGGGGGTGCGGCCCCTCCCCCTAGTCCAATTCGGACTAGGCCATGGGGGGGTGCACGGCCTGCCCTAGGCAGCCCCTCTCTCTTTCCCGCAGGGCCCAATAAGGCCCAATACTTCTCCTCGGCGAATTCCCGTAACTCTCCCACTACTTAAAAATACCGAATCACTGGAACCTTTCCGAACTCCGAATATAGTCGTCCAATATATCGATCTTTACGTCTCGACCATTTCGAGACTCCTCGTCATGTCCCGATCTCATCCGGGACTCCGAACTCCTTCGGTACATCAAAACTCATAAACTCATAATATAACCGCCGAAACCTTGCGTCACGGACCCTACGGGTTCGAGAACTATGTAGACATGACCTAGAACTATTCTTGGTCAATAACCAATAGCGGGACCTGGATGCCCATATTGGCTCCTACATATTCTACGAAGATCTTTATCGGTCAAACCGCATAACAACATACGTTGTTCCCTTTGTCATCGGTATGTTACTTGCCCGAGATTCGATCGTCGGTATCCAATACCTAGTTCAATCTCGTTACCGACAAGTCTCTTTACTCGTTCTGTAATACGTCATCTCACAACTAACTCATTAGTTATAATGCTTGCAAGGCTTAAGTGATGAGTATTACCGAGAGGGCCCAGAGATACCTCTCCGACAATCGGAGTGACAAAACCTAATCTCGAAATACGCCAACTCAACATGTACCTTCGGAGACACCTGTAGTACTCCTTTATAATCACCCAGTTACGTTGTGACATTTGGTAGTACCCAAAGTGTTCCTCCGGTAAACGGGAGTTGCATAATCTCATAGTTACATGAACATGTATAAGTCATGAAGAAAGCAATAGCAACATACTAAACGATCAAGTGCTAAGCTAACGGAATGGGTCAAGTCAATCACGTCATTCTCCTAATGATGTGATCCCGTTAATCAAATGACAACTCTTTTGTCCATGGCTAGGAAACATAACCATCTCTGATAAACGAGCTAGTCAAGTAGAGGCATACTAGTGACACTATGTTTGTCTATGTATTCGCACATGTATTATGTTTCCGGTTAATACAATTCTAGCATGAATAATAAACATTTATCATGAAATAAGGAAATAAATAATAACTTTATTATTGCCTCTAGGGCATATTTCCTTCAATAAGGAGGTTTATGTGTGATAGAGCGTATCGTATCATGGGGTTTGGATGCACCGGCGAAGTTTGCACCAACTCTCAAGGTGAGAAAGGGCAATGCATGGTACCGAAGAGGCTAGCAAAGGCGGAAAGGTTAAAGTGCGTATAATCCATGGACTCAACATTAGTCAAAAGAACTCATATAGTTATTGCAAAAATTTAGAAGTTATCAAAAACCAAGTACTACGCGCATGCTCCTAGGGGGATAGATTGGTAGGAAAAGACCATCGCTCGTCCCCGACCGCCACTCATAAGGATGCACAAGCCAGGTACACTTCATGTTTCAAATTTGTTACAAAACTTTAACCATACGTGCATGCTACGGGACTTGCTAACTTCAACACAAGCATTCTTCAAGTTCATAATCACCCAACTAGCATGACATTAATATCACTACCTCCATACCTCAAAACAATTATCAAGTATCAAGTTGATCATAGCATCCAAATTCACTTCCTATGATAGTTTTTATTATACCCAACTTCGATGCTTACCATTCTAGGACCAACTTTATGACCATAGCAAATATCATGCTGTTCTAAAAGACTCTCAAAAAGATATAAGTGAATCATGAGAGACTAGAAATTTCTTCAAAATTAAGACACCACCGTGCTCTAAAAGATATAAGTGAAGCACTAGAGCAAAAACTATCAAGCTCAAAAGATATAAGTGAAGCACATAGAGTATCCTAGCAAATTCTAATCAAATAGGCTTCTCCCAAAAGGTGTGTACAGCAGGGATGATTGTGGTAAACTAAAAAGCAAAGACTAATATAATACACGACGCTCCAAGCAAAACACATATCATGTGGCGAATAAAAATATAGCTCCAAGTAAAGTTACCAATGAACGAAGACGAATGAGGGGATGCCTTCCCGGGGCATCCCCAAGCTTAGGATTTTGGCTATCCTTGAATATCTTGTGGTACCTTGGGCATCCCCAAGCTTTGGCTCTTGCCACCCTTTATTCCATAGTCCATAAAAGTTTTACCCAAAACTTGAAAACTTCACAACACAAAACTCAACAGGAAATCTTATAAGCTCCGTTAGTGAAAGAAAACAAAACCACCACATAAGGTACTGCAATGAACTCATTCTTTATTTGTTTTGGTGTTAAACCTAATTTAATCCAACTTATCTATGGTTTATAAAATATTTTACTAGCCATAGATGCATCGAAATAAGCAAACAACACACGAAAAACAGAATCATCAAGAACGAATGATCAGAGTAATCAGAATTAACGCAAACTTCTGGAACATTAAAAATCCTACCAAAATAGGAAGTCCTGGAAAATTTGTTTATTGAACAGCAGAAAAACCTAGAATATCACATAAAGTTTTCGGAATCGTGGAAACACTAGCACCCAAATCACACAAAGCAAAACACTCATAATCTTTAATTCTAATCTTTATAGTGGGTTCCCACTCATCATTAAGTTTTCTAGGTATAGAAACTTCCAAATTAAGTTTTTCATCGTAAGATTGCATCAAGGCATCAACGATATGTTTGGTAAAAGCTTTATTTTGACTATAAGCATGAGGAGAATTAACAACGGATTGCAACAAGGAAATACAACCTTTTAAAGAACAATTATCATAATCAAATTCCTTGAAATCTGAGATAGTAGGTTCAATGTTATTAGAAGTTGGGGACTCTCCAATCCCACTTTTACCAAATTTAGCATCAAGATCTAAAGACTCCAAATTTTTGGGACGCCTTTTAGGCAAAGTTGATTCATCATCAGTCCCATAATCATCAAAATTCATATTGCAAAACATAGATCTAATAGGAGACACATCAATAACTTTAAGATCCTCGTCATTATTTTCATGGAAACTAGAAGAACACGCTTTTATAAAGCTATGTTTCTTAGCACGCAATCTAGCGGTTCTTTCCTTACACTTATCAATGGAAATTCTCATTACTTTGAGAGACTAATTGATATCATGCTGAGGAGGAGAAGATCTAAGTTTAAGAGAATCAACATCAAGCGAAAGTCTATCAACGTTCCTAGCCAAATCATCAACTTTGAGCAATTTTTCTTCAAGCAAAGCATTAAAATTCTTTTGAGAAATCATAAATTCATTAACACTATTCTCAAAATCAGAGGGCATCTTATTAAAATTACCATAAGAATTATTGTAGGAATTTCTATAATTATTAGAAGAATTACTAGGGAACGGTCTAGCATTAAAGTTTCCTCTATAAGCATTGTTTCCAAAACTATTCCTACCAACAAAATTCACATCCATAGATTCATTATTATTCTCAATCAAAGAAGACAAAGGCATATCATTGGGATCAAGAGGAGTATTTTTAGTAGCAAACATCTTCATAAGTTCATCCATCTTTCCACTCAAAACATTGATTTCTTCTATAGCATGCACTTTTTTACTAGAAGATCTTTCGGTGTGCCATTGAGAATAATTAGCCATAATATTATCAAGAAGTTTTGTAGCATCTCCCAACGTAATTTCCATAAATGTGCCTCCTGCGGACGAATCTAAAAGATTTCTAGAAGCAAAGTTCAAACCGGCATAAAATTTTTGTATGATCATCATAAATTCAAACCATGAGTAGGGCAATTGCGAAGCATCAATTTCATTCTTTCCCAAGATTGGGCAACATGCTCATGATCAAGTTGTTTAAAATTCACAATATCATTCCTAAGAGTGATAATCTTAGCGGGAGGAAAATACTTAGAGATAAAAGCATCTTTGCACTTGTTCCAAGAATCAATACTATTTTTAGGCAAAGACGAACACCAAACTTTAGCACGATCTCTAAGTGAAAACGGAAATAACTTCAATTTGACAATATTGTTATCCATATCTTTCTTCTTTTGCATATCACACAAATCAACAAAATTGTTTAGATGAGTAGCGGCATCTTCACTAGGAAGGCCGGCGAATTGATCTTTCATAACAAGATTCAGCAAAGCGGTATTGATTTCACAAGACTCAACATCATTAAGAGGAGCAATCAGAGTACTAAGGAAATCATTATTATTGGTATTCGAGAAATCACACAATTTGGTATTATCTTGCGCCATGGCAACAAGTAATCCAACACACAAGCAAACAGAAAAAGGCAAGCGAAAAGAGAAGAGGAGATTGGGAAAGAGAGGGCGAATAAAACGGCAAGGGTGAAGTGGGGGAGAGGAAAACGAGAGGCAAATGGCAAATAATGTAAATGCGAGGGAGATGGGTTTGTGATGGGTACTTGGTATGTCTTGACTTCAGCGAAGACCTCCCCGGCAACGGCGCCAGAAATCCTTCTTGCTACGTCTTGAGCTTGCGTTGGTTTTCCTCGAAGAGGAGAGGGTGATGCATCAATAGTAGTGTAAGTCTTTCCCTCAGCTTTTAAGAACCAAGGTATTATTCCAGTAGGAGGCTCCTGAAAAGTCCCACGCACCTACACAAACAAACTAAGAACTCACAAACAATGCAATAAAGGGGTTGTCAATCCATTCACGGCCACTTGCGAAAGTGAGATCTGATAAAGATAGTAAGATAAGATAAATATATTTTTGGTATTTTATAATATAGATGCAAAAAGTAAAGATGCAAATAAAGGTATATTGGAAGCAAATATGATAAGAGATAGACCAGGGGGCCATAGGTTTCACTAGTGGCTTCTCTCAAGATAGCATAAGTATTACGGTGGGTGAACAAATTACTGTCGAGCAATTGATAGAAAAGCACATAGTTATGAGATTATCTAGGCATGATCATGTATATAGGCATCACGTCCATAACAAGTAGACCGACTCACCTCGCATCTACTACTATTACTCCACACATCGACCGACTCACTCTTTGCATCTAGAGTATTTAGTTCATAAGAACAGATTAACGCATTAAGCAAGATGACATGATGTAGAGGGATAAACTCAAGCAATATGATATAAACCCCAGCTTGTTATCCTCGACGGCAACAATACAATACGTGCCTTGTAACCCTTTTGTCACTGGGTAAGGACACCGCAAGATTGAACCCAAAGCTAAGCACTTCTCCCATGGCAAGAAAGATCAATCTAGTAGGCCAAACCAAATTGATAATTCGAAGAGACTTGCAAAGATAACTCAATCATACATAAAAGAATTCAGAGAAGATTCAAATATTATTCATAGATAAACTTGATCATAAACCCACAATTCATCGGATCTCGACAAACACACCGCAAAAAGAGTTTACATCGAATAGATCTCCACAAGAGAGGGGGAGAACATTGTATTGAGATCCAAAAAGAGAGAAGAAGCCATCTAGCTAATAACTATGGACCCGTAGGTCTGTGGTAAACTACTCACAACTCATCGGAGGGGCAAGGATGTTGATGTAGAAGCCCTCCATGGTCGATTGCCCCTCCGGCAGAGTGCCGGTGAAGGCTCCAAGATGAGTCTTGTGGATAAAGAAGGTTACGGTGGTGGAAATTGTGTCTCGTCCTTCTCCTGGATGTTTTCGGGGTACGTAGGTATATATAGGAGGAAGATGTACGTCGGTGGCCGCCCGAGGGGCCCACGAGACATAGGGCGCGCCCTACAGGGGGGCACCCTCCTATCTCGTGGGAGCCTCGGCTGCTTCTTGACTTGCACTCCAAGTCCTCTGGATCACGTTTGTTCCAAAAATCACGCTCCCGAAGGTTTCATTCCGTTTGGACTCCGTTTGATATTCGTTTTCTTCGAAATAATGAAATACGCAAAAAAACAGCAATATGGGCTGGGCCTCCGATTAGTAGGTTAGTCCCAAAAATGATATAAATGTGTAAAATAAAGCCCATAAACATCCAAAAGGGGTAATATAATATCATGGAACAATCAAAAATTATAGATACGTTGGAGACGTATCACTGCTACGGGCTGAGCAAGAACCGTTCTTACCTACGCATCAAAACCACATCGATAGTTCATCAAGTTAGTGCTTTTTTAACCTTCTCAAGGACCGGGCGTAGCCACACTCGGTTCAACTAAAGTTGGAGAAACTGACACCCGCCAGCCACCTGTGTGCAAAGCATGTCGGTAGAACCAAGACCGTAAGCGTCGCGTAATGTCGGTCCGGGCCGCTTCATCCAACAATACCGCTGAACCAAAGTATGACATGCTGGTAAGCAGTATGACTTGTATCGTGCACAACTCACTTGTGTTCTACTCGTGCATATAACATCAACGCATAAAACCTAGGCTCTGATACCACTATTGGGGAACGTAGTAATTTCAAAAATTTCCTACGCACACGCAAGGTCATGGTGATGCATAGCAACGAGAGTGTGTCCACATACCCTCATAGACAGAAAGTGGAAGCGTTAGCACAACGCGGTTGATGTAGTCGCACGTCTTCATGGCCCGACCGATCAAGCACCGAAAGCACGACACCTCCAAGTTCTTGCACACGTTCAACTCGATGACGTCCCTCGAACTCCGATCTAGCCGAGTGTCGAGGGAGAGTTCCGTCAGCATGACGGCGTGGTGACGATGATGATGTTCTACCGACGCAGGTCTTAGCCTAAGCACCGCTACGATATTATCGAGGAGGACTATGGTGGAGGGAGGCTTCGCACACGGCTAATAGATCAATGATCAATTGTTGTGTCTCCAAGGGGTGCCCCCCCTCCCCGTATATAAAGGAGTGGAGGAGGGGGAGGGCCGGCCCTCTCTATGGTGCGCCCTAGGGGAGTCCTACTCCCACCGGGAGTAGGATTCCCCCTTTCCTAGTAGAACTAGGAGCCCTTCCAAGTAGTAGGAGTAGGAGAGAAGGAAAGGGAAAAGAGAAGTGAAGGAAGGAGGGGGCGCCGCCCCTCCCGCTAGTCCAATTCGGACTAAGCATTGGGGGGCGCAGCCTCCCCTCTCTCTTTTCCCTAAAGCCCAATCAGGCCCATATACTCCCTGCGAATTCCCGTAATTCTCCGGTACTCCGAAAAATACCCGAATCACTCGGAACCTTTTCGATGTCCGAAGATAGTCGTCCAATATATCGATCTTTACATCTCGGCCATTTTGAGACTCCTCGTCATGTCCCCGATCTCATCCGGGACTCCGAATTACCTTCGGTACATCAAAACACATAAACTCATAATATAACTGTCATCTTACTTTAAGCGTGCGGAACCTACGGGTTCGAGAACTATGTAGACATGACCGAGACACGTCTCCGGTTAATAACCAATAGCGGAACCTAGATACTCATATTGGCTCCTACATATTCTATGAAGATCTTTATCAGTCAAACCGCATAACAACATACATTGTTCCCTTTGTCATCGGTATGTTACTTGCCCGAGATTCGATCGTCAGTATCTCTATACCTAGTTCAATCTCGTTACCAGCAACTCTCTTTACTCGTTACGTAATACATCATCCTGTAACTAACTCATTAGTTATAATGCTTGCAAGGCTTATAGTGATGTGTATTACCGAGTGGGCCCAGAGATACCTCTCCGACAATCGGAGTGACCAATCCTAATCTCGAAATACGCCAACCCAACAAGTACCTTCGGAGACACCTGTAGAGCACCTTTATAATCACCCAGTTATGTTGTGACATTTGGTAGCACACAAAGTGTTCCTCCGGTAAACGGGAGTTTCATAATCTCATAGTTATAGGAACATGTATAAGTCATGAAGAAAGCAATAGCAACATACTAAATGATCAAGTGCTAAGCTAACGGAATGGGTCAAGTCAATCACATCATTCTCCTAATGATGTGATCCCGTTAATCAAATGACAACTCATGTCTATGGTTAGGAAACTTAACCATCTTTGATTAACAAGCTAGTCAAGTAGAGGCATACTAGTGACACTATGTTTGTCTATGTATTCACACATGTATTACGTTTCCGGTTAATACAATTCTAGCATGAATAATAAACATTTATCATGAAATAAGGAAATAAATAATAACTTAATTATTGCCTCTAGGGCATATTTCCTTCAGTCAGAGGATCACAAAGAAGGGTTGTACCCAAACCGCGAAGATGGCAACATAAAGCTTGGTACCACACTGGAATTGCTGCAATGGAAGGCAGACAATGGTGTATCTAACAACGAATTTGAGAAGCTACTGAGAATATTGAAGAAGAAGCTTCCGAAGGATTACAAATTGCCCGACAATACGTACGGAGCAAAGAAGGTTGTATGCCCTCTAGGATTGGAGGTGCAGAAGATACATGCATGCCCTAATGACTGCATCCTTTACCATGGTGCGTACGAGGATTTGAACGCATGCCCGGCATGTGGTGCATTGCAGTATAAGATCAAACGAGATGACCCTGGTGATGTTGACGGCGAGCGCCCCAGGAAGAGGGTTCCTCCCAAGGTGATGTGGTATGCTCCTATAATACGATGGTTGAAATGTCTGTTCAGAAACAAAGAGCATGCCAAGTTGATGCGATGGAAAAAAGAGGACCGTAAGAAAGACGGGAAGTTGAGAGCACCCACTGACGGGTCAAAGTGGAGAAACATCAAGAGAACATGGGGGACTTTTCAGGTAACGCAAGGAACGTATGGTTTGGTTTAAGTGCAGATGACATTAATCCTTTTGGGGAGCAGAGCAGCAATCATAGCACCTGGCCCATGACTATGTATCTATAACCCTCCTCCTTTGTTGTGCATGAAGCGGAAGTTCACTATGATGCCAATGCTCATCCAAGGCCCTAAGCAACCCGGCAATGACATTCATGTGTACCTAAGGCCATTAGTTGAAGAACTTTTACAACTGTGGAATGGAAAAGGTGTACGTGTGTGGGATGAGCACAAACAGCAGGAATTTGACCTATATGCATTGCAATTTGTAACCATCAATGATTGGCCTGCTCTTAGTAACCTTTCAGGACAAACAAACAAGGGATACCATGCATGCACGAAATGTTTAGATGACACCGAAAGTATATATTTGAAAAAATGCAGGAAGAATGTGTACCTGGGACATCGTCAATTTCTTCCGACCAACCATCAATGTCGAAATAAAGGCAAGCATTTCAAAGGCGAGGCAGATCGCCGAAAGAAGTCCGCCGTCCGTACTGGTGATCACATACTTGAAGGAAATATGCCCTAGAGGCAATAATAAAGTTATTATTTATTTCCTTATTTCATGATAAATGTTTATCATTCATGCTAGAATTGTATTAACCGGAAACATGATACATGTGTGAATGCATAAACAAACAGCGTGTCACTAGTATGCCTCTACTAGACTAGCTTGTTAATCAAAGATGGTTATGTTTCCTGACGAGGAACAAAGAGTTGTTATTTGATTAACGAGGTCACATCATTAGTAGAATGATCTGATTGACATGACCCATTCCATTAGCTTAGCACACGATCGTTTAGTATGTTGCTACTGCTTTTATCCATGACTTATACATGTTCCTGTAACTATGAGATTATGCAACTCCCGCTTGCCGGAGGAACACTTTGGTGCTACCAAACGTCACAACGAATCGGGTGATTATAAAGGAGTACTACAGGTGTCTCCAAAGGTAGATGTTGGGTTGGCGATTTCGAGATTAGGTTTTGTCACTCCGATTGTCGGAGAGGTATCTCTGGCCCTCTCAAGAATGCACGCCATCAAGCCTTGCAAGCATTACAACTAATGAGTTAGCTGTGAGATGATGTATTACGAACGAGTAAAGAGACTTGCCGTAACGAGATTGAACTAGGTATTGATACCGACGATCAATCTCGCAAGTAACATACCAATGACAAAGGGAACAACGATGTTGTTATGCGGTCCGACCGATAAAGATCTTCATAGAATATGTAGGAACCAATATGGGCATCCAGTCCCGCTGTTGGTTATTGACCGAGACGGTCTCGGTCATGTCTACATTGTTCTCGAACCGTAGGGTCCGCACGCTTAAGGTTTCGATGATGCTTATTATGAATTTATGTATTTTGATGTACCAAGAAGTTCGAGTCCCGGATGTGATCACGACATGACGAGGAGTCTCAAATGGTCGAGACATAAAGATTGATATATTGGACGGCTATATTCGACACCGGAAAGGTTCCGGAAGTTTCCGGAGAAACCGGAGTGCCTAAGGGTTACCGAACCCCGGGAAAGTTATGGGCCTTAGTGGGCCAAGAGGGAGAGAGAGGGCCGCACCAGAGGTGGCGCACCTTCCTGTGGGAGTCCGAATAGGACAAGGAGGGGGCGCCCCCTTCCTCTCTCCTCTCCTCTCTTTCCTTCCCCTTCTCCTTCCTAGTTGGACTAGGAGAGGAGTCCTACTCCAACTAGGAGGAGGACTCCCCCCTTGGCGCGCCACTAGGGCCGGCCGGCCTCCCTCCCTCCTTTATATACGAGGGGGGGGCACCCTAGGACACACAAGTATTGATCTACGGATCGCTCCTTAGCCGTGTCGGTGCCCCCTCCACCATATTCCACCTCGGTAATATCGTTCTATGAAGCTTAGGCGAAGCTCTGCGCCGATAGAACATCAAGATCGCCACCACGCCGTCGTCTCGACGGAATTCTCCTCGACACTCGGCTGGATCGGAGTACGAGGGACGCCATCGAGCTGTACGTGTGTCAAGAACTCGGGGCGCCGAGTAACGGCGCCGGATCGGTCGGATCGCGAGGAGAACGTCGACTACTTCCTCTACGCCAGATCGCTTCGCCGGGTCTCAGAGGGTACGACAACACTCTCCTCTCGCTGCTATGCATCACCATGATCTTGCGTGTGCGTAGGGAAATTTTTTGAAATTACTACGCTCCCCTACAAAGGCATCCGAGCCTAGGTTTTTATGGTTTGATGTTTTGCACGAGTAGAACACAAGTGAGTTGTGGGCGATACAAGTCATACTACCTACCAGCATGTCATACTTTAGTTCAGCGGTATTGTGAGATGAAGCGGCCCGCACCGACATTACGCCAGACGCTTACGCGAGACTGGTTTCACCGCCACGAGCACTCGTTGCTTAAAGGTGACCGGTGGGTGCTGTCTCTCTCACTTTAGTTGAACTGAGTGTGGCTACGCCCGGTCCTTGAGAAGGTTAAACGGAGTCTATTTGACGAAGTATCGCTGTGGTTTTGATGCGTAGGTGAGATTGGTTCTTGCTTAAGCCCGTAGCAGCCACGTAAAATTTGCAACAACAAAGTAGAGGACGCCTAACTTGTTTTTGCAGGGCATGTTGTGATGTGATATGGTCAAGACGTGATGCTATATTTTATTGTATGAGATGATCATGTTTTGTAACCGGTTATCGGCAATCGGCTGGAGCCATATGGTTGTCGCTTATTGTATGCAATGCAATCGCCTGTAATGCTTTACTTTATCACTAAGCGGTAGAGACAATCGTAGAAGCATAAGATTGGCGAGACCATAACGATGCTACGATGGAGATCAAGGTGTCGCGCGGTGACGATGGTGATCATGGTGGTGCTGCGGAGATGAAGATCACGAAGCACAAGATGATGATGACCATATCATATCACTTATATTGATTTGCATGTGATGTTTATCCTTTATGCATCTTATCTTGCTTTGATTGACGGTAGCATTATAAGATGATCTCTCACTAAATTATCAAGAAGTGTTCTCCCGGTATGCACCGCTGCCAAAGTTCGTCGTGCCCGGCACACCACGTGATGATCGGGTGTGATAAGCTCTCGTCCATCTACAATGGGTGCAAGCCAGTTTTGCACATGCGAATACTCGGGTTATACTTGACGAGCCTAGCATATGCAGATATGGCCTCGAACACGGCGATCGAAAGGTCGAGCGTGAATCATATAGTAGATATGATCGACATAAGATGTTCACCATTGAAAACTACTCCATTTCACGTGATGATCGGTTATGGTTTAGTTGATTTGGATCACGTGATCACTTAGATGACTAGAGAGATGTCTTTCTAAGTGGGAGTTCTTAAGTAATATGATTAATTGAACTTAAATTTATCATGAACTTAGTACCGATAGTATCTTGCTTGTTTATGTTTGATTGTAGATAGATGGCTCGTCTTTGTTGTTCCGTTGAATTTTAATGCGTTCCTTGAGAAAGCAAAGTTGAAAGATGATGGTAGCAATTACACGGATGGGTCCGTAACTCGAGGATTATCCTCATTGCTGCACGTAAGAATTACGCCCGGATGCACCGCTGGGTGCGAACTCGCCTGCCGATGTAACCGACGACGCTAAGAACGTCTGGCGAGCAAAGCTGATGACTACTCTATAGTTCAGTGTGCCATGCTTTACGGCTTAGAACCGGGACTTCAACGACGTTTTGAACGTCATGGAGCATATGAGATGTTCCAGAGTTGAAGTTAATATTCCAACAGTAATGCCCGGATTGAGAGATATGAAGTCTCCAATAAGTTCTATAGCTGCAAGATGGAGGAGAATAGTTACATTAGTGAGCACATACTCGTAATGTCCGGGTACTACAATCACTTGACACAATTGGGAGTTAATCTTCCGGATGATTGTGTCATTGATGAATTCTTCAATCACCGCCACCAAGCTACAAAGGCTTCGTGATGAACTATAATATGCAAGGGTTAGTAAAGACTATACCGAGCTCTTCGCAATGCTAAAGGCTGCGGAGGTAGAAATCAAGAAGGAGCATCAAGTGTTGATGGTCAATAAGACCACTAGTTTCAAGAAGAAAGGCAAAGGGAAGAAGAAGGAACTTCAAGAAGAACAGCAAGCAAGTTGTCGCTCAGAGAAGAAACCCAAGTCTGGACCTAAGCCTGAAATCGAGTGCTTCTACCGCAAGCGATCGGTCATCGAAGCGGAACTGCCCCAAGTATTTGGCGGATAAGAAGGATGGCAAGGTGAACAAAGGTATATGTGATATACATGTTATTGATGTGTACCTTACTAGAGCTCGCAGAGCACTGGTATTTGATATCGGTTCTCTGCTAATATTTGCAACTCAAACAGGACTACGGATTGCTTAACACCGGCAAAGGACGAGGTGACGATGCGCGGGAAATGGTTCCAAAGTCGATGTGATCGCGGTCGGCACGCTACCTCTACATCTACCTTCGGATTAGTTTTAGACCTAAATAATTGTTATTTGGTGCCTGCGTTGAGCATGAACATTATATCTGGATCTTGTTTGATGCGAGACGGTTATTCATTTAAATCGAGAGAATAATGGTTGTTCTATTTATATGAGTAATATCTTTTATGGTCATGCACCCTTGAGGAGTGGTCTATTTTGATGAATCTCGATAGTAGTGATACACATATTCATAATGTTGAAGCCAAAAGATGCAGAGTTGATAATGATAGTGCAACTTATTTGTGGCACTTGCCGCTTAGGTCATATCGGTGTAAAGCGCATGAAGAAACTCCATACCGATGGACTTTTGGAGTCACTTGATTATGAATCACTTGGCACTTATGAACCGTGCCTTATGGGCAAGATGACTAGAACCCGCTTCTCGGTACTATGGAGAGAGCAACAGATTTGTTGGAAATCATACATACAGATGTATGTGGTCCGATGAATGTTGAGGCTCGTGGCGGATATCGTTATTTTCTCACCTTCACAGATGACTTAAGCGAGATATGGGTATATCTACTTGATGAAACATAAGTCTCAAACATTTGAAAAGTTCAAAGAATTTCAGAGTGAAGTTGAAAATCATCGTAACAAGAAAATTAAATTTCTACGATCTGATCGTGGAGGTGAATATTTGAGTTACGAGTTTGGTCTACATTTGAAACAATGCGGAATAGTTTCAAGAACTCACGCCACCCGAACACCACAACAGTAATGGTGTGTCCGAACGTCAGAATCGCACTTTACTAGATATGGTGCGATCTATGATGTCTCTTACAGATTTACCGCTATCGCTTTTGGGGTTATGCTCTAGAGATGGCCGATTCAAACTAAATAGAACACCGTCGAAATCCGCTGAGACGACACCTTATGAACTGTGGTTTAGCAAGAAACCAAAGTTGTCGCTTTCTTAAAGTTTGGGGATGCGATGCTTATGTGAAAAAGCTTCAACCTGATAAGCTCGAACCCAAATCGAGAAATGTGTCTTCATAGGATACCCAAAGGAGACAGCTTGGGTACACCTTCTATCACAGATCCGAAGGCAAGACATTCGTTGTTAAGAATGGATCCTTTCTAGAGAAGGAGTTTCTCTCGAAAGAAGTGAGTGGGAGGAAAGTAGAACTTGATGAGGTAATAGTACCTTCTCCCTTACTTGAAAGTAGTTTGTCGCAGAAACCGTTTTACGAGACATCTACACCAAGTAGTGAGGAAGTTGATGATGTTGATCATGAAACTTCAGATCAAGTTACTACGTAACCTCGTAGATCAACCAGAGTAAGATCTGCACTGAGTGGTACGGTAATCCTGTTCGGAAATCATGCTACTAGATCATGATGAACCTACGAACTATGAAGAAGCGATGGTGAGCCCAGATTCCGCAAAATGGCTTGAGGCCATGAAATCTGAGATGGGATCCATGTATGAAAACAAAGTATGGACTTTGGTTGACTTGCCCGAGGGTAGGCAAGCAATAGAAAACAAGTGGATCTTCAAGAAGAAGACTGACGCTGACGGTAATATTACTGTCTACAAAGCTCGACTTGTCGCAAAGGGTTTTCGACAAGTTCAAGGGATTGACTACGATGAGACCTTCTCACCAGTGGCGATGCTTAAGTCTGTCCAAGATCATGTTAGCAATTGCCGCATTTTATGATTATGAAATTTGGCAAATGGATGTAAAGACTGCATTCTGAATGGATTTACGGAAGAAGAGTTGTATATGATGCAACCGAAGGTTTTGTCGATCCAAAAGGAGCTAACAAAGTATGCAAGCTCCAATGATCCATCTATGGACTGGTGCAAGCATCTCGAGTTGGAATAAACGCTTTGATAGTGTGATCAAAGCATTTGGGTTTGTACAGACTTTTGGAGAAGCCTCAGATTTACAAGAAAGTGAGTGGGAGCTCAGAGCATTTCGATATTATATGTAGATGACATATTGCTGATCGGAAATGATATAGAATTTCTGGATAGCATAAAGGGATACTTGAATAAGAGTTTTTCAATGAAAGACCTCGGTGAAGCTGCTTACATATTAGGCATTAAGATCTATAGAGATAGATCAAGACGCTTAATTGACTTTCACAAAAGCACATACCTTGACAAAATTTTGAAGAAGTTCAAAATGGATCAAGCAAAGAAAGGGTTCTTGCCGTGTTACAAGGTGTGAAGTTGAGTAAGACTCAATGCCCGACCACCGCAGAAGATAGAGAGAAAATGAAAGATGTTCCTATGCTTCAGCCATAGGCTCTATCATGTATGCAATGTTGTGTACTAGACCTGATGTGTGCCTTGCTATAAGTTTAGCAGGAGGTACCAAAGTAATCCAGAGTGGATCATCGGACAGCGGTCAAGAACATCCCGAAATACCGAAAAGGACTAAGGATATGTTTCTCGATATGGAAGTGACAAAGAGCTCATCGTAAAATTACGTTGATGCAAGCTTTGACACCGATCCCACGATTCTAAATCGCAGACCGGATACGATTTACACTAAACGGAGGAGCTGTCAGTTGGTGCAATTCTAAACAAAGCGTCGTAGCGGGATCTACATGTGAAGCGGAGTACATAGCAGCTTCGGAAGCAGCTAATGAAGGAGTCTGGATGAAGGAGTTCATATCCGATCTAGGTGTCATACCTAGTGCATCGGGTCCAATGAAAATCTTCGTGACAATATCGAGCAATTGCCTTAGCGAAGGAATCCAGATTTCACAAGAGGACCAAGCACATCAAGAGACGCTTCAATTCTATCCGGACTTAGTCCGTGGGAGACATAGAGATTTGCAAGATACATACGGATCTGAATGTTGCGTAACCGCTTGACTAAGCCTCTTCCACGAGCAAAACATGATCAGCACCAAGACTCCATGGGTGTTAGAATCATTACTATGTAATCTAGATTATTGACTCTAGTGCAAGTGGGAGATCAAGGAAATATGCCCTAGAGGCAATAATAAAGTTATTATTTATTTCCTTATTTCATGATAAATGTTTATCATTCATGCTAGAATTGTATTAACCGGAAACATGATACATGTGTGAATGCATAAACAAACAAAGATGTCACTAGTATGCCTCTACTAGACTAGCTTGTTAATCAAAGATGGTTATGTTTCCGACCATGAACAAAGAGTTGTTATTTGATTAACAAGGTCACATCATTAGTAGAATGATCGATTGACATGACCCATTCCATTAGCTTAGCACACGATTGTTTAGTATGTTGCTACTGCTTTTATCCATGACTTATACATGTTCCTGTAACTATGAGATTATGCAACTCCGCTTGCGGAGGAACACTTTGGTGCTACCAAACGTCACAACGTAATCGGGTGATTATAAAGGAGTACTACAGTGTCTCCAAAGGTAGATGTTGGGTTGGCGATTTCGAGATTAGGTTTTGTCACTCCGATTGTCGGAGAGGTATCTCTGGGCCCTCTCGGTAATGCACATCATCAAGCCTTGCAAGCATTACAACTAATGAGTTAGCTGTGAGATGATGTATTACGAACGAGTAAAGAGACTTGCCGGTAACGAGATTGAACTAGGTATTGATACCGACGATCGAATCTCGGGCAAGTAACATACCAATGACAAAGGAACAACGATGTTGTTATGCGGTCCGACCGATAAAGATCTTCAGAGAATATGTAGGAACCAATATGGGCATCCAGGTCCCGCTGTTGGTTATTGACCGGAGACGTGTCTCGATCATGTCTACATTGTTCTCGAACCGTAGGGTCCGCACGCTTAAGGTTTCGGCGATGCTTATTATGAATTTATGTATTTTGATGTACCAAGAAGTTCGAGTCCCGGATGTGATCACGGACATGACGAGGAGTCTCGAAATGGTCGAGACATAAAGATTGATATATTGGACGGCTATATTCGGACACC
This sequence comes from Aegilops speltoides, assembly GCA_021437245.1. NCBI lineage: Eukaryota > Viridiplantae > Streptophyta > Magnoliopsida > Poales > Poaceae > Aegilops > Aegilops speltoides. The sequence continues at coordinate 92,489,858 of CM038147.1, read as the reverse complement.
GGAAAGGTTCCTAAAGTTTCCGGAGAAAACCGGAGTGCCTAAGGGTTACCGAACCCCGGGAAAGTTATGGGCCTTAGTGGGCCAAGAGGGAGAGAGAGGGGCCGCACCAGGAGGTGGCGCCCCTGTGGGAGTCCGAATAGGACAAGGAGGGGCGCGCACCCCTTTCCTCTCCCTCTCCTCTCTTTCCTTCCCCTTCTCCCTTCCTAGTTGGACTAGGAGAGGAGTCCTACTCAACTAGGAGGAGGACTCCCTCCCTTGGCGCCACTAGGGCCGGCCGGCCTCCCCTCCCTCCTTTATATACGGGGCGGGGGCACCCTAGGACACAAGTATTGATCTACGGATCGTTCCTTAGCCGTGTGCGGTGCCCCCTCCACCATATTCCACCTCGGTAATATCGCTATGCGAAGCTTAGGCGAAGCTTCACGCCGTAGAACATCAAGATCGCCACCACGCCGTCGGTCGACGGAATTCTCCTCGACACTCGGCTGGATCGAGTACGAGGGACGCCATCGAGTTGTACGTGTCAAGAACTCGGGCGCCGAGTAACGGCGCCGGATCGGTCGGATCGCGAGGAGAACGTCGACTACTTCCTCTACGCCAGATCGCTTCGCCGGGTCTCACGAGGGTACGTAGACAACACTCTCCCCTCTCGTTGCTATGCATCACCATGATCTTGCGTGCGCGTAGGAAATTTTTTTTTGAAATTACTACGTTCCCCTACAATACTTTCTACGGTCAATGATTTACAAGTAATCTTTGGAAAGGGTCCCGGCGGACTATCTGTTCTGAATGACGTTGAGGGACACGCACCCATGTGGAAGAAGTAATCTATATTTTGGGACCTACCATATTGGAAGACCTAGAGGTCTGCTCTGCAATCGACGTGATGCATGTGACGAAGAATCTTTGCGTGAACCTGCTAGGCTTCTTGGGTGTGTATGTGAAGACAAAAGACACACCGAAGGCACGGGAGGACTAGCAACGTGTGCACGAAAAAGACGGCATATGCCTCCAAAGCAGTATGAAGGTCCTTCCAGCTACACTCTTACCAAAGAAGAGAAGGAAATCTTCTTTGAATGCCTGCTCAGTATGAAGGTCCCGCCTGGCTTCTCATCGAATATAAAGGGAATAGTAAATATGGCAGAGAAAAAGTTCCATAACCTAAAGTCTCATGACTTCCACGTGATCATGACGAAACTGCTTCCGGTTACATTGAGGGGGCTTCTACGGGAAAACGTTCGATTAGCCATTGTGAATCTATGTGCAATCCTCAATGCAATCTCCCAGAAGGTGATCGACCCAGAAATCCTACCAAGGTTAAGGAGTGATTTGGCACAATGTCTTGTTAGTTTCGGGCTGGTGTTCCCACCATCCTTCTTCAATATCATGACGCATGTCCTAGTTCATCTAGTCCGCGAGATTGCCATTCTGGGCCCTGTATTTCCACACAATATGTTCCCCTTTGAGAGGTTTATGGGAGTTTTAAAGAAATATGTTCGTAACCGTGCTAGGCCAGAAGGAAGCATCCCACGAGCCATCAAACAGAGGAGGTCATTGGGTTTTGTGTTGACTTCAGACCTTAAGAAGATTGGTCTCCCTCAATCGTGGTATGAGGGGAGACTGACTGGAAAAGGCACGCTAGGAGAGGACTCAATAATATGTAGGGACGGGCATTCTTGGTCTCAAGCACACTACACAGTTCTATAGAATTCTACCTTGGTGACCCCGTATGTCAATGAACACAAGAATATTCTTAGCTCTAAACACCCAGAGCAGTGTGACGACTGGATTACATGTGAACACATCAGGACTTTCGGCAGTTGGTTGCAAACACATCTCATGGGTGACACCACTGTTTCTGATGAGCTGTACTCGTTGGCCAGGGGTCCGTCTTCGACTGTATTAACTTACAAAGGGTACAAGATAAATGGGAATACATTTACGCGACCGCCCAAGATCAAAAGAGCACCAACCAAAACAGTGGTGTCCCCTTTGATGCAGCAACCAACGTTGCATGGGAAACACAAAATTTCCTACGCTCACCAAGATCAATGTAGGAGATGAACATATACGAGAGGAGAGATTAGATCTACATACCCTTTTAGATAGCTAAGCGGAAGCGTATATAATACGGTTGATGTAGTCGTACTCTTCACGATCCAATCGTGATCCAATCCGATCTAGCGTCGAACGGACGACACCTCCGTGTTCAGCACATGTACGGCTTGATGATGTCTCCTCCTTCTTGATCCAGAAAGAGAGGGAGGAGAAGTAGATGGTATCTCAACCAGCACGACGACATGCTGGAGATGATGGTGGAGCAATCCTAGCAAGGCTTCGCCAAGCGCCTCCGAAAATACGAACAAGGAAGAACAGGAAAGAGGGGAGTGCGCAGGGCGTGGAAATTGTTGTCTCCAGCCCTTGCGCCTCCTCCCCACTATAATAGAGGTATTGGAGGGCTAGGGCACAGCCCTAGCCCCTCCTCCAAGGAGGGAGGCGGCCAAAGGGGGAGGAGTGCCCTCCAAGCCAAGTGGAGGGCCCTCCCCTTCAGGGTTTCCCTTATCCTAGGCGGATGGGCCTCAGGGGGCTGGTGCACCTAGCCCAATAAGGCTAGGACGCCCCCTACAGCCCATGCACGCCCTAGGTGCTAGAGGGACCCTTCCGGACTCCTTCGAAACCTTCTAGAACCTTCCGGAAGCTTCCCGGTACAATATCGGTAAAACCTGAAACTTTTTCGGTAGCCAGAATATGACTTCCCATATATAAATCTTTACCTCTGGACCATTCCGGAGCTCCTCGTGACATTCGTGACTCCGAAAAATATTGGTCACCAACGTGAATATCATAATACTACTCTGGCGTCACTGAACGTTAACCGTGCGGACCCTGCGGGTTCGAGAATCATGTGGATATGACCGAGACACCTCTCCGGTCAATAACCAATATCGGAGCCTAGATGCCCATATTGGTTCCCACATATTACACGAAGATCTTTATCGGTCGAACCACACGATGCCAAGGATTCAATCAATCCCGTATGCAGTTCCCTTTGTCTAGCGGTATGTTACTTGCCTGAGATTCGATTGTTGGTATCTCCATACCCTGTTCAATCTCGTTATCGGTAAGTCTCTTTACTCGTTCCATAATACAAGATTCCGTGACTAACTCCTTAGTCACATTGCTTGCAAGCTTCTTGTGATGTTGTATTACCGAGAGGGCCTAGAGATACCTCTCCGTTGTACGGAGTGACAAAATCTCAGTCTTGATCCATGCCAACTCAACAGACACCCTCGGAGCTACCTGTAGAGCATCTTTATAGTCACCCTATTACATTGTGACGTTTGATACACACAAGGTACTCCTCCGGTGTCAGTGAGTTGCATGATCTCATGGTCATAGGAATAGACACTTGACATACAGAAGATGATAGCAATAAACTTGATACGATCAAATGCTACGTTCATAGTTTGGGTCTTGTCCATCACATCATTCTCCTAATGATGTCATCCCATTATCAAATGACAACTCATGTCTATGGCGAGGAAACCATAGCCATCTTTGATCAATGAGCTAGTCTGGTAGAGGCTCACTAGGGACATGTTGTTGTCTATGTATCGACACATGTATTTGAGTCTCCGGTCAATACAATTATAGCATGGATAATAAACGATTATCATGAACAAGGAAATATAATAATAAACACTTTATTATTGCCTCTAGGGCATATTTCCAACATCTTGCGCGTTGGGTTGCGAGTTCTTGTTATTTGTGTGTAGGTGTTGTTTACATAGTGTTGCTTGGTTCTCCTACTTGATTGATTACCTTGGTTTCCTAACTGAGGGAAATACTTACTGTTGCTATGCTGCATCATCCTCTCCTCTTCGGGGAATTACCAACGCAGATACAAGCAATCAGGCCGCCTTCATGAGCCAGCTGCGTTCAAGCGGATGATCTTCAAAGGCTGGCCACAAGGAGGGGTCCTGAGAGCCGCTGCATTTCTATTGCCAGATCAAGGACGAGGAGGATATCTCCATGCTCGTCATCCCGCCCAAGTTCAGGGAGGTGATGAAGCAGTAGCTGGTGATCAAGTCCCCGCGCGTCATTAGTCTGTCGGTCAACAAGTGGTGTATGTTTTGGGTTCAGGTCTAGATGTTCCGGGGGAGATGGTGCTTGGTCGGGGCTGGCAGTACTTCTGCCAACGCCACAAGATCCTCCCCGACGACCTCATCATCGTGCGGATCTATAGCTTGGGCCTGAAGGTGCAGATCTACAACCATGACAGCTCGATCATGTGCAGGGTGCACTGGACCAAGCACAGCTTCGTCGGCGACTTCTCCCAGGCTCTCTAGATCGCCAGTTAGCCTATCTTATTATGTAAGTATGGAAATGTTAGTAGTGTTAGTAGTTTGTGTTGCTGGTGATGGTGAACTTGTGTTGCGAACATGTTAAATTTTGGCCAGGATCAGCATCCTGGCGTGAAGCAGCGGGCTTGGGATGCCCCTACTATCTTTAACGATGACCCTAGTATAGTACTCCCTTCGTCCGGAAATACTTGTCGGAGAAATGGATGTATTGGATGTATTTGGACATATTTTAGTTCTAAATACATCCGTTTTTAATCTATCTCCTCGACAAGTATGTTTGGATGGAGGGAGTATTTATGTTCTTAATCTGTTGTTATCTTCATGTGCATTGCTTGTTTGCATTGTTTGCCTTCTATCAGTTTGTGCCTGCTGTTGTGCTCCTAATGTGCTGTTAAGGCCACCACATTTGAATGGGTGAGCTGGACATAAATGGGTATGCAGCCAAACAGATGGGGTTTGCATCTGCTCAGCCCTAAAGCACATATGCAGGCAACCAAACACCCAGCCTAAAAGTGATCGCTGATGCAATGCATGCAACCAACAACATGCAGATGTTGGTTTGTTGCCTGTTTTTGCTCAACCAGACTGGATTGAGATGGGGATGAAATGCAGGTATTGTTGCTACAAGGCAACAAAACACGACCTTGAAGACACATCATCTGCTGGATCACGTTTTTAGGATCCAAATGTCCTTAACATAATTTTTGGTACCATGCCTGTTGGCCGCCCGGATCCTTTGACATATTTGCCCTATCTGTTTCAGGCCCTTCACTGTTACGATAGGGTACAAGTGTTTTCGCATTGTCACCGCCACATTCATTGTACCAGATCAAGTTAAACAATTAGGGACCGATTATAAGCCAAGTGCCTGAAAAAAAGTATAGCGCCAGTCACTTTTTCTTTCAACCTTATGATCAACATCCAATGATCGTCAAGTGCGCACTCTTCTTCTTCTTCTTCCTTAATTTCTTCTTCCTCTGTCCCGACGGTTTCTCCTACCCCGCAATCTACCAGGTCTAACCGCCTTCCTCTGCCTCCTATGGCTATCGCCGATTCGCTGCCCCGCCATCCTGTGTATACCCCCCACACCATCGTGCTTGCCGCCGCCCCCGCCATCCCTTTAAGTAGGGCTGCAAATGAGTTGAGTTTGAGAGAGTTGGACTTGGCTCAGCTCAATTTTCATATTAAAATTCAAGCGAGCTCAAAGTGATTGAAGCTCCAGATCGAGCTGTATAACATGACTATTCATGCTCAGCTTGTAATGATCTCAAGTCGATCTCGAGCTAGTTTCAAGCTAAATGAGAATATACAAATTATAAAATGTATGACTATTATTCCAACTAGATGACGTGAAAGTGAAAAGAAGAGATTTACTCCAATTGAAGGTGCGGACGAACTGCAGATTGTGGTCCACGAGGATGAAAGAAAAGAAAAAAAATGAAGGTGCATATGCTGGGAACTTTTGCCAGAAACAAGAGAATATTTAAGACACGGCCGACGTGCCATATTTGCTTGTAAATAAAATGAAGAAAAATCCTAGACAAGATATGTGGTAATAAATTATCCTATTTTCATTAAATATATGGAAAGATCATTTAACATAATGATATTATGTCGAGCTATGGAGCTAAAATCGAGCGAGCCAGAATTGGCTCAAGATCGGCTCGTTTCTCGATCGACCTACAGAAAGTGTTCGTACTCGGCTCTTTTTTCTTTTCGGGTCAATCTCGAGTCAAGCCAAAAAACAAATCGACCTCGAGCGGCTCATGATTCTCGAGATTTTCTTGTAGCCCTACCTCTAAGCCCCGTCACACTGGAAAATAACTCTGGTGATCTCATACACCACCACCCCCTAAAATAGATAATGAGGTCATGGCTTCCCCCTAAGATTGACGGTGGAATTGTCTTCTTTGGCAAGGTCCAGTGTGAAGGAAGAAAGGAGGGAAGTAAGAGCATCTCCAGCCGCGCCCCCAACAGGCCGCCCCTAGCCATTGTTTTGCCGGCGGCGCCCAAAAAACGGCCTGTCGCGCCGCCAGTAGCCCGTTTTTTGCCGGTTTGGGCCGAAACTGGTGCCCGCGGACGCAGACCAAACCCGGCGTGCTGGGGGGCGCCGAGGAAAGCGATTTTGGCGCGAACGGGACTGGGCACGCCGAGTCAGCGAGACGCCGCTTTGTCGTCCTCATCGCCTTGGTTCTCGCGGGAATCAGTGCCAAGGCTGCCGCGCCAGTCAGCCTCCATTGATGCCTCACGGCGACGTAGTGAAGACGCCACCGAAGCGCGTCCCGCCCGCTCCCGCCACGCGTCGACCGGCATGCAGGCTCTCACCGAACCCGCTTCAGCTATAAGAGCCGGCCTCCTAGCCGGTGAACGCCATAGTCGCCACAGCTTGCCTGGTCTCCTACCACAGAGAGCCACTATCCCCCATCTTCCCCCGCCGACGAGCAATGGCCGAGCGATACCCCAGTTATGCCGCGGCGGCGAACGGCTTTGGCCGACGCCATCTCCACGAGGACGAGGCGCGCCTCCTCTACGAGGCCGACTATCCGGCGCCCCCAGACATGCGGGTGTCGGGCTCGTGGAAGTTGAGCGCCGGCGGCGTCCCTGTACCACCGGTGCCCAAAGGGATGCACGACGGGCCAAGATCGCCCGCATCCGCTCGTCACTGCCAGAGGCGCACCGGAACGAGCTGAGGTACGCCGTTGACAGCCACGCGCTGTGGACGATGTTCTTCGAGCGCCATCGCGAAGAGCAGATCGCCTCCGCCAACGGCACTATCCCCCGCGGCCGCCTCAACTCTGACGGGCGGCGCGAGTGGTGGGGCGTGCCTGGCCGCACCCTCAAGGCCGTCCTTGACCACATTGAGACCGGCAACACGCCGCGCCTCGAGTACCAGCCGCGCCCGTCGTTCTCTCGCCGCTGTGGCAGCTCCTGGATGCTGCGGCGAATGGAGCAGGGGACGTCTTCCTCGTCGGGCTCCGGCTCGCTCACCTCCGGCTCATCCGCGCTCCGCCCCGTCAAGCCGGAGCCGGAGGAGACGCCGCTACATCGCCACACCCGCAGCAGTGCCCTCGGCATCAACGAGGGCGCTCGCCCCTCCCCGCGATCCCTCCGCCTGGTCCGGCCGAAGACCGAGCCGGGGCTGCTCCCCGTGAAGCCGGAGCACGCGGAGATGGCCGCCACCGACGAGGCCTCCCTCAAGTGGGCGAGGGACGACTACGTCCGCGAGCAGGTGCTCCACCAGCGCCGGGCATACACGGAGCTCCAGGCCCAGCGTCAGGCCCGGCGCTGCGACCGCGAGGAGGGCGGTGTCGTCGTCCTCGACAGCGATGAGGAGGACGAGACCGGTCTGTCCAACCCCGCGCACGTCGGCGACCCTGGCTAGGGGTCCAGCAGGGACGGCGACGGGGCGCGCGACAACGACGACGGCGGCGGCGGAGGAGACTACCCCCGTTTCTACAAGCTCCTCGGTATGTAGAAGGCGGCCGGCTGCCGCGGTGTAGCAGTAGTTCTAGGTGTAGTTTGCATGTTTATCTGGTTTTGTACAAATTTTTATGAAATATCACCGAGTTTGTGCCAGGTCGTGGAGTTTGTACAACTTTCTATGAAAAATCGCCGAGTTTGCACGATTTTGGCGGCGACCTGGGGCGACGACTGGGACCACAATTGCCCCCACGCGCCAAGAAACGCCTGTTCAGCTCCAGGCGGCCCTTTTTCGGCGTCCTGGGGGCCGAACGGCTGGAGATGCTTTAAGGAAGAAGGTTTTAGGCACAAATTTCCAGGTATCCGAGAAATAGCAAAACCGTAACAATTACACTGACAAATGAATTACATCAACATCTTCTGAAAATAAAACAAACATAATCTACAGCGTACCTGTGCCTAGAACTAGAAGATCCCGGAGAATCACATTTTTTGGCCGAGACAACAGACTGGGATTCTCCGATTGGATAGGCTGTGCCTCCTCATGATGAATCTAGACTTTTCAAATGTACATACGACAACCTTAACACACTCAAGGATACCTAGAAAGAGACAGTACTCGTCCCCTACCTGAGTCCGCTGCGTTCATATGTGGGAGTTGATGTACTAATGATGATATGGTGCTGTACCTTAGCACCCTGAAAAGGATACGCACGCGGGGCGCAGAAGAAGACGAGACCCGGCACCTGCCTTCCTCCCGGCGACGCGCGCTTGGTTAACAAGAGCCGTCCTCTTATAAAAGTAACGCTGCTGTGAGTGCTGTCTCCTGCTCCTATCTGAATCCAATGGTTGCCGTTCGCCATTCCGAAGCACGGTAATCAAGACCATAAGCACACTTGCTGAGAGTGTTGGTGGCGGCGTCAGCTGAGGCGGAGGAGCGCGGCCGGCAGCCGGCAATAATGGGCAAGGAGACCGGCCAGTCATGGGAGTACCGGCTGCGGAAATACCTCCTGCTGCTGGCCACGCTGGTGGTGACCGTGACGTACGCCGCGGGCTTCAACCCGCCTGGGGGCGTCTGGCAGGACACCCGCGACGGCCAACTCGCCGGCGACCCCATCATCCGCGCCACCCACTACGATTGGTACCTCGCCTTCTACTACTGCAACGCCACCGCGTTTGCCGCGTCGCTCGTGGTCATCGTCCTCATCCTCGTCCTCGCCATCTCGCACGACAAAAAGATTAAGAAGGAGGAGGACAAGGAGGAGAAGATGGAGAAGGCGGTGCTCGTGTCGCTGCGGGTTTTCATGGGGCTGGACGTGCTCAGCCTCATGAGCGCCTACGGCGCCGGGACCTACCGGGACGTGGTCACCGTCGTCTTATACTGCACGGTGTCGGTGGGCACTGTCTTGGTCTAAGTCGTGTGCATCATCATTATGAAGAGGCTGGGATGTTTTCCTGACGAGAACCCCGGCTCGAACTCCGGCCCCAGCAGAGCGAAAGGCAAAGAACGGCACTGCAAAATCCTGATGCTTCTCGCGACCTTCGCGGCGAGCGTCACGTATGTCGCTGGGCTTAGCACGCCGGGCGGCTTCTGGGACAGCACCGGCGGCAGCCACCACCCGGGCGACCCGATTCTCAGGGACCGCCACGACCTGCGCCTGACGGTGTTCTTATTCTGCAACACCACGGCGTTTGTGGCGTCCCTGTTCATCACCATGCAGCTCATCATCGACCGCAAGCTCCACGAGGAAACGGGGGGAGGCCTGCCTCTGTACGCGTGCATCATCGTCGCGCTGATCGGCCTCGTCAGCGCATACATAGCCGGCAGCTGCAGGGAGACCCTCACCACCGTCTCCGTGATCATCACCCTGGTTGTCGCTTGCATCCTACTTGCTGTGCTCTTGAAATGTCGTTCCTCAAAATGGTGAGCACATATCCTCTCTCTTTCTCTGGATCATATGTGGCATCAACCAATTCCAGCTTGCAGTTGAACTCTGTTTCTCCTCTGCAATCATCATATTTCATGTGGGCGTTATTTCCAGTTTAAAACAACTTAACTGGACACTGTTTCTTTCTTTCTTTCTCTGCAGTGAATGCAGTGTCACCGGGACAGAGGGTTCAACCACTCAGGTTGGGGTAGCAGGGGTGGTCGCCGGCGCAGGAGAAGAGGCGGGGGCTAGAGGGATGTCCGGGGATACGAGCGGGCCAACGAAGGAGGTGGCTCTAACGGTCCGGCCAAATTTGACTGAAAGTCCAAAAAGTTCCATGCGACTCGATTGTAGTAGGTCCCAAGAAATAGGGGAAAATCAGCAGACTGATAATGTCAGGTATTCCCTCCGTTGAGTATATAAGATGTTACTCCCTCTGTAAAAAAAATATAAAAGCATTTAGATTACTACTTTAGTGATATAAACGCGCTTATAATTCTTTACGGAGGGAGTATATCTTATTTTCTAAATCAAATGCAATATAGACATATTTTAGTGTGTTGTTTACTCATTTCAGTCGTCATGTAGTCTATATTGAAATATCTAAAACCAAAAGTGCTATTCTGAGCTCGAGTTCACATGGTCTCAGATGAATAATAACATCTGTAAAAATAGTTAAAAATCAAAAAATTCTGAATCTTTTTGTCAAGAAACATTGATGATTTTTCTACATGCATGCAAATTTTAATGATGAAATCGCGTTTATAGAGGTGCCTCCAAAAATAACAAAATTGATGCTCCAAAAAGAGTGTTTTGGGAAGCATTTTGGAGCATCAATTTTTTTTTCTGACGGAGCGTCAATTTTGTTATTTTTTCGGCGCCTCCATATACTTGATTGCATCACGAAAATTTGCATGCGTGTAGAAAAATCATCAATATTTCATGACAAAAGAATTCATATTTTTTGAAAATTTTACATTATTTTAGTGTTTTTACTGTTCATCCAGTCGAGCTCACAAGCTCCATGTTTTGCTATTGTGAGCTCGATCTCACATGCTTTCGGATGAACTGTAATATCTGAAAAAAGTTCAAAAAAACTATGAAATTATTTGAGGGAATGGAAGGAGAACTAAGGAGCAGAGGATTTGAGTTTTTGCACCCGATCTGAAATGAGCTCGGGTGAACAGTAAAATCGATTTTTTTTCATAAAATAGAAACATTGACAAAAGTTTTAAGTGCTTGCAAAATTGTCATGAAATCACATTCCTAGAAGGCGTGGCAAAAAATCGATACTCTGTAAATGCTACTTTCAAAAGCATTTTGGAACACTGATTTTTTTGTTTTTGCCACGCCTTACGGGAATGTGATTCCATGACTAATTTTTGCAAGCACTTAGAACTTTTTGTCGATGTTATTTCTCCCAAAAATTGGATTATTTATTATTATTATTTTACTGTTCACAGAGCTCATTTGAGCTCGGGAGCATAGAGGCACTTTCGAGCAGCACCTTTTCTTTTCTTTCTCTGCAATCATATATTCATATGTGGCATCAACGAACTACAAGCTAATAATGTCAGGATCGAAACTCTGTTTCTTTCTCTGCAGTGAATGCGATTCTAGGGAGGCTGTGGACAAGGCTCGCTCTCTTGTTCTACTGCTCGCCTCTCTTGCCGCCACCATCACCTACGCAGCCGGATTGGACCCGCCGGGTGGCCTGTGGCAGGATAACGGCGACGGGCACATGGCCGGCGACCCGATCCTTCTCACGACGAACGCTAGGCGGTATAAGGCCTTCTACTACTGCAACTCGGCTGCCTTGGTGACCTCCTTGGTGGCCATCATCCTGGTCCAGAATAAGCTTCTGCTCAAGTACCACGTGCTGGAGGTAGCCATGATAATGGTCCTATTTGGCCTCATGGGCGCTTATGCCGCCGGGAGCTGCCGGGACGTGGACACCTCCATTTACGCCATGGCCTTGGCAGGCGTGGTCCTTATTTATGTCGTGATCCATGTTGTCATCTTCACGCTGGACCACAAGGACAAACAAGGCGACGAAGAGTTGCTGGAGAAGAGGCGCAAGCGGTTGCTTCTCTTCGCGATCTTGGCAGCGACCATCACCTATCAAGCGGGACTCACGCCTCCAGGCGGCTTCCTGCTCAGGGATGACCAGTTCGGGCACCGCGCCGGTGATCCGATCCTCTTGCACAACTTCCCGCGCCGCTACAATGCCTTCTTCTACTGCAACACGGTGAGCTTCATGTTGTCCATCGCCCTCATCCTCCTCCTGGTGAACCCCAATCTGTACAGGCCAGCCGTACGAAGCAATGCGCTATCAGTTTGTGCGGCGGTGGGCTTGTTTGGTTTGCTGGCGGGCTACGCAGCCGGAAGCACTCAGCACATCAAGACCTCCATCTACATATTCGTGTTAGTGGTTGTGGTCCTCCTCGTTGCCGCCATTCTGCTGGCAGTATTTTTGTGGACTGAGGTGCAGAGAAATGGCAATTCAGCAACCAAGGTGGAGAGAAATGACAACTCGGTAGCCGGTGCGCCATCAGAGCCAGAGGGAAATGGCGTATCCCTCAGAGAGGGGGAAGAACACAAAAAGAAGATGAAGGAGGAGGAAAAACAAGAAAAGAAGGAGCACGCGGAGCGCAAGTATGTAATGCTACTAGGCATCTTGGTGGCGAGCGTAACCTACCAGGCCGGCCTGAAGCCACCTGGCGGAGCGTGGCAAAGCAGCGGCAACGGGTACGAGGCAGGCAACCCGGTGATGCACAACAACAGGACGCCTCAGTACCTCACCTTCTTCTACGGCAACTCCATTTCATTTGTGGCATCCATCATTGTCATCATCATGCTGTTACGATACTGGCTCATAAAGAAGGAGTATGAAGATTGGTCGCTAAGGGTGATGAAAATCACTACCGTGGTGAATTTTGTCGCTCTCCTGGTGGCCTATGCAGTCGGCTCCAGCAGGGATTGGAAGACGTCTTTGTATGTCGGCGTGTTCAGTGTTGGTTTGCAGGGCTACCTTGCCATCATTATGTTCTGCTTGTCTTGTCATTGTCATCATCGGAAGAAGCTAGCCGAGCAGCCAAGGAAATCATCCAGCGTGACTCATTAGCAGTGCGCTCTGTACGTACCTCTAATAATTTGAGTGAGGGCTGTCCACAAACTACTATAGTATCTATGTAATTCAAAATAAATTCAATGGGATTGTTCATCTGAGTTGTGATATATAGTATCTATGTATCTATTTCTTCCGGCTATTTAGTAAAGAATCGCAACAATTGGGGTCAACTTTGAAGAAAATAAGTGGTTTTCATTTTTTTCACAGAAAACCATAGGTCCACCATAACCATTTTCGAGGGAACATGGACCACATTCTAACCGCGTGTTGACGCTTGATCTGACTAGTGGGAAATATCAATACGGTAAGTAAGAAATCTACACCGGTCGCAACAAATCACCGAGAAAGTCATGAGAACATATGCAACATAGAAATCAATGTTCCAACAATGCAAAAAAAAAAAGTTAAAAAAAACAATGCAAAAAGAAAATTGTTGCGTTACGGCAGAACCCCAAAATCAATGCAATACATTGCCCCTATGTACGCAGCAGACTGCACATGAGCTTGCAACTTCTCAAAACAACTTGTGCACAATTGAAAATCCTCAAACCACTAATCTTTAACAATGAAGGCATCGAGTTTGCCGGTCACAAATCCCACTTGTGAGAGCCGCATCGACTCGGATCAACTAACCTTAAACCCATTGTCATCAGTACACCATCTTCTCAAGCTCGAGACCCCGGAGAATATCCGTTGCAGAACGGGTAGTAGTAGGAGCATACACGCCTGTGGGTGGCGGCGGGGCTGCAAGTGATGACGCAACACTTGGCGTCGAGGCAGAGAAGAGGCAGGAATTGAGGGCTGCTAGTGACATACAATGTTGTTGGTCGTTAGTGGCCGTATACAATGGAGCCCTGTTTTAATTCGAATGAAGAAGAGGCAATATGAGGGGGTCTACAACTAGATGAGGAAAAGTGTGCGGTTCAACGGGGCACGTGGCAAACGAGTGAAGTGGCTGATGCCAGGGCGCCATCAACCAACTCGTCTGGATCATCTATTATACACTTTTACTTTATGGATGTTGCTATGCGTCGGCCGACGGATCTTTTTAAAAGATCCGCTGCCTCGCGAGTCGTCCGATGGGTTAAAGGTCAAAGGTCATCTTCTATCACTGCAACACGGGTGGTGTTGCAGGAAATTTCTACAACACGTGTCATGTGGCTGTCCGTGGGGCGCGTGGCACACAGATGGAAGGTCTGTGACACGAACTGTGTTGCGCTCGGCCATTTTGCAACACGACAAATGTTGCAAAACAAGAGAGCGGTGTGGAGGGTGTTATGCGCGCGAATGTTGATCGGACGGTTGCGGACACCGTCAACGTGCACGAATGATCCGCCGGTTGACCGGAAACATTTCCCTTACTTTATCTATGGGGTCCTAACAATTTTTTCCTAGCTATTACTTTTGAAATTGATCTCGGCTAACAACCAAGAGAAAAGGTTGGGTGTGGCCCATCACACCCCTCTCACATATCATATGGACCATGATCGGAGGTGCAAACCAATGACCTGGTTTTGGTCCCGTGTCCCTGGCACCACGTATATGAAAAAGGATCGATTATTTGATTAGTTTCATGGAGTGACGACTTGAGAAAAATCCCAAAAACGTGATGCTGAGGGAGGCAAAGACCATCTCCCACACCAGCTACCACGAGGGTAGTGTCAGCAGCTTCCTGCTGCCATCTATCGTGGCCTTGCTGCTGCACTTTCTTCCTGACGATCTACTCACAGGTGGAGCCCTCAAGTGCAGTCATGGGCCACACCTTAATGGCATCTGCTAATTCTGATTAGTCCCTAATTCTCCACATCGGTGGTGTTCTAATTTTGAAATCAAGATATGTTTTCGGTTAATCCTAAAACAGTTATTCTAAAAGCTGCTGCATGACAAGCTAAATAACAGGAACCTACAGGAAGAACTCAGTATGCACAAAAGTGTTGTTCTGATTCTGAGCTCATGTGAGCTCGAGTGAACAGTAAAATCAAAAAAATGAAATAAAACTAAAAAAATCAAACATTAACAAATGTTTTCATTGCTTGCAAAATTTCATCACCGGATCTGTAACATTTGTCAATTGTTTGTTAAAAAAAATCAGAACTTTTTTTCCTGTTCACCCGAGCTCGGGGTTAGAACAGTCACATAAGGTGGGATGCGGCTATTCTAATCCTGACCTCATGTGAGCTCGGGTGAACAGTAAAATATAAAAAAAAATCATGCACCCCTTGTCCCTGACTTGTAGCATCCTCGACTCTGGCGATCGATCAAAAACAAACTGCAATCGAAAGGTACGGGGCTCTATGACAATGCCCTCAAGAGGGTGATGATGAAGCGCCACTATTTTCGAGCCTGAAAGGAAGAAACTAGGGTTTTCACCACAGAGACCTGGCACCAAATACCTGCAAATTAAGGGCACAATTAATTACATAAGGAACCACATTGTGAGTCTGCAAGATGGACATGGCATTATGTGGGAATAACATAATTCTAAGGCTGCAATTTTATGGAGGACATTTAAGAACAAATTGAGCAACTCTGTACCCACTTTTAATCTGTTACAGTTGGATTCTTTAATTCAAAAAAATCACAATCCGCTTGATTTAGAGAAGCCTTTCTCAAAATAAGAAATTGATGTAGTTGTTAGAGAGTTACCTTTTGATAAATCTCCTGCGCCTGATGGTTTTAACACTGACTTCACCAGACACTGTTGGGACATCATTGCTCTTGATTTCTATTTATTAATTAAGGATTTTTATTATGGGAAAATCAAACTGCAAAGCTTTAACTCTTCATACATTACTTTGCCCAAAAAGGATGCTCCTGTCAGGACAAGATTTCAGACCCATCTCTCTGCTGAATTGTTCAGTTAAAATCATCATAAAATTGCTAGCCAATAGGTTATAAGTTGTGATCCTGAAGCTGGTTCATAAAAAACCAATATGGGTTCTTAAAGCACAGACCAATTCAGGATTGCCTTGCTTTGTCTTATGAATTCATTCATCAGTGTCAACAATCTGGCCAAGAACTTATTATTCTAAAACTTGATTTTGAGAAAGCCATTGATATGATTGAGCACAAAGCAATTAGAGAATTACTTGTTGGCAGATGTGCTGGTCCAAAATGGTTAATGTGGATGGATATGATTTTTGCTTCTAGAAATTTTCCAGTTCTGCTAAATGGGGTTCCTGGTAAACAGTTTAGGTGCAACAAAGGAGTTAGGCGCGCGGGGGGGGGGGGTGTCCTCTTTCACCATTCACCATTACTATTTTTCATTGTTGCAGATCTGTTGCAATCAATTCTTAATGAAACGATGACACAAAATCTAATTCAAGGTCCCATCATGTTTGCTTCTGCAAAGACTTTCTTGTCATTCAATATGATGATGATAGTGCTATAATTATGCAAGGATGCTCTGCTCAATTAAACCAGCTCAAGAATCTTTTGATGTACTTTACCACCTACACTGGGCTCAGGGTTAACTATGAAAAAATGGTGATGGTGCCTATAAATACCCCTCGAAGTATGATGTAAGAATTGTCCCTGTCATTGGGATACAAGTTTGGATCTTTCCCATTCACCTGTCCTACCTCTGTGTTTGGCTAAACCTAAGATTTAGGATTTCATGGCCATCATGCAATGAATTGAGATAAGACTTTCTGGATGCTCTTCCTTTTATCTTATGGTGACAAGTTGGTCTTGTCAGATCTGTATTCTATAGTCTGCCAATCTTTTTGATGTGCACTCTTACACTGCCAATTGGAGTTATGGAACAGATCAACAACTACCCTAGACACCTTTTTTGGAGAAAATATGGTATGGAAGAGGCACAATGCTCATTGCTTGGGAAAAAGTTTGCAAGACCAAAGATAAAGGAGGTCTTGGAGTTCTTAATATTGCTCTTCACAACAAATGCTTGCTTATGAAACATCTGCACAAATTTCTCAATCAACATGATTTACCATGGGTGCAATTTATTTGGGAGTCATATTATCCAGATAAAGTGGTTACTGGGGCTCCTAGGGATCCTTTTGGTGGAAATCAATACGCAAGCTCCTCCCAGAATAAAAAAGAATTGCTAAACCAACAATAGGCAATGGAGATATTGTCATGCTATGGCAAGATACTTGGTCCAATGGATATCTTAAAGAGAAGTATCCTGAGATATTTTTTCCTTAAATTTGAATGAGCACATATCTGTCAAGCAATTTATGAACTTGGATGTTGCTTCTGAGCACTTTCACATGCCACTTTCAGTACAAGCATTCCAGCAGTTTCAGACTCTAACCAACACCATGCACCAAAATGATCTGTCTAGCAACTTGGACAAATGGTCCTACCCTTGGAAGTGTCCATAGTATTCTTCTATTAATATGTGCCACAATCTCCAGAAAATAGATACAGTGCCAGGGATTTACAAGGAAATTTGGAAGAGTGCAGCAATGCTCAGATATAAGATCTTTGAATGGCTCATGACATATGACAGAGTTAATACAAGAAACCTTCTTCAAAGGAAAGTTTCTTCTTGCCTACTATCTATGTGCTTTATGTGATACACACTGTGAGGAAATTGCTCTTCATCTCTTCTGGGATTGTCCATTTCCTCTTAGTTGTTGGGATATTATCATGCCTGACAGGAAAAGGGGTGTCAATGTGTTGGATGAATTAAGGATAATGGTAGACTACTTTCCTACCCGATTCTCAATGGATATTGTCATCATGGGTTGCTGGAACTTATGGATGCAGAGAAACTCCAAGATATTCAGAGCTATCAACCCTTGGTTCAGTCATGGAGGATTCAACTAAGGAATGATCTTCGGTTGGTTCTTTGAGGTCAAAGAACAAGCATAAAGATACTTTCAAGCAATGGATTGAAGTATACTGATGTCGCTTGAACTACGTTGGTATTTCCCCAAAGAGGAAGGGATGATGCAGTACAGCTACGGTAGGTATTTTCCTCAGTTATGAAACAAAGGTATCAATCTAGTAGGAGAACCAAGCAACACTATGTAAACGGTACCTGCACACAAAGAACAAATACTTGCAACCCGACAGTTATGAGGGGTTTTCAATGCCTCTATGGGTAACGGTGCCAGAAATTGTGATGTTGACGGGATAAAATTTTGTGATAGATTGGATAAATAGAACTCGATAAAACACGAAATAAAATAAGTGATAACACTAGTAGAAAAAGGACCTAATGTCAGACACATTAGTCTCGGTTCAATTTCGGCCCGGTACTAATGGTACCATTATTCCCGGTTCGAACGGCTATGCATTAATGCCGATTCGTGTTGAACCTTTAGTACGGGTTCGTGCCACGAACCGGTACTAAAGGGGTGGTGGCAGGCTGGCGTTAGGCCGGGGCCCCACGAGCCCCTTTAGTCTCGGTTCGTGGCACAAACCGGTACTACAGGGCTAACATTTAGTACCGGTTTGTGCCACGAACCGGGACTAAAGGAGTCTGACCAATAGTCCCGGTTGGAGGCACAAACCGACTAAAGGGCCTGCTTTCAAACTCTACCCCCCCCCCCCCCCGTGGATCGCCTTTTCAGTTTTGTAAAAAGCAAAAGAAAATAATAAAACTTCAAAAATTAAATCCTTCGAGATGTAGTTATGTTACTACATCTACTAGTTAGGAAAATTAAAAAACTTATATTTAGACATGTTTTGCAAAAAAAAGTGTTATGAAAATGTAAAATGGCCATATCTTTTGCATATAATGTAAAAAAAGCATAATATATTAAAAAATTAGCATGAAAATCCGCATCCGATTTTGACCGCCGTAGGTCTGTTTGCAATTTTTTAGAATCCTCAAATTCTAAAAGGAAAAAAAGATATGCTCAAATTTCAGTTTTTTTTAATTTTCGTTAAATCTGGTCAAGCTATGGTCAAACTAATTATTCAAGAAATATTAGTGTTAATAAATCATTATTTTAGTTTTTTTGACTTTTGGTCAAACTATGGTCAAATCTGGTCAAACTATGGTCAAACTACTTATTCAAGAAATATTTCAGTTACTAAATAATAATAATTTTTTAGAATAGTAGTTTCAAACTAAAACGGTGAAACATGTGACTTCATGCATATTATATATTCCTGAGGCTTAATAGGATTGACAGCTTACTATTGTCAGGTAAACAACATGTGCAGACTTGGAAACTAGGGGGAATAGAACTCGGAAGTTAAGCATGCTCAGGCTGGAGTAGTGAGAGGGATGGGTGACCGGCCAGGAAGTTAGACGATTTGAAATGATGAGGGGTGATTAGAGCAATGATGAGCGGTGATTAGAAACAAAATCGTCAAATAACACAGAAATTTGAAAATCGAAAAAAAATCAAAAACAATTCGAAAAAAATAAAAAAATTCTAAAAAATTTATCCTTTAATGCCGGTTGGTGTTACCAACCGGTACTAAAGGTCCCCCAGACCACCACGCAGGCTCGTGCCACGTGGTGGGCCTTTAGCCCCAGTTCATGCATAACCGGTACTAAAGGGGGGCCTTTAGTCTCCACCCTTTAGTGCCGGTTACAGAACCGGGACTAAAGGCCCTTACGAACCGGTGCTATTGCCCGGTTCTGCACTAGTGTAACAAGGTATTTTTGGGTTTTTGATATAATAGATCTAAAAATAAAAGCGAATAAAAATAGATCTCAAATCAAATATGACAAGAATAGACGCGGGGCCTGTAGATTTCACTAGTGGCTTCTCTCAAGAAAATAGCGCACGGTGGGTAAACAAATTACTGTTGGGGAATTGATAGAACATCGAATAATTATGACGATATCCAGGCAATGATCATTATATAGGCATCACGTCCAAGATTAGTAGACCCACTCCTGCCTGCATCTACTACTATTACTCCACACAACGACCGCTGCTATCCAGCATGCATCTAATGTATTAAGTTCATGGAGACCCTTCGCGTCGACATATTCTTGTCTGGCCGTTGCCATACTAAAGTCGTTGGCATAGCAGCCTATGCCGACGGCTTCCTTACAGCCATCGGCATAGTTTCACCGTCGACAAAAAAAGAACGAGATGGCAGCTGACAGCGCCATTGCGAAGTCCAACCAACCAGGAGTTGCCACGTGGCAAAACTATGCCTACGGCTTTGTCGTCGGCATAGATGCAAATCTATGCCTATGGCTTTGCCGTCTGCATAGATGCAAATCTATGCCTACGCCTTTACCATCAGCATAGCCTGCCACGTGGCAGCTCATGGTTGCTCCTTGCCGTAGGCATATATGCAAAACTATGCTGATGGCTTTGCCGTAGGCATACACGCCACATGGCAGCTCCTGGTATCGCGACAACCAACTATGGCCTGCGGCATTGCCGTCGGCATACTTGCTGACCAGAACCAAAAACAAAGATTAGCCAAAAAGGCTAGCTATTTACAAGTGCTTATACGCACATGATTCAACAACCATGGATTTGCCAACATAGATCGTAGAATATTTTTTATGTACATAACATTTCCATTCTAAGAATCCAGCCATGTGGTGAATTTTGTGAATATATACTCTACATCTACCAAAAGGATCGCTCCCCTCACATGCAAATATAATTCAGTCCAATGGATTTCTTCTCCCCTCACATGCATAAGACAAGAGCAGACCATCTAAACAGGCGGATCAGACCTTCACCTTGGGAGCGAGGCGAGTGCTACCTATTGTCGTGTTGTCGTCGAGCTCGGGTGGTCCTCCTCCTCCTCAAGAAGTACAAGGTTGTTCCTCCCCTACACTCCAATGGCCATCTTCTCCAAGGACATCTACAAGGGCATAACACACCATTGATGCAAGTGTCACCAAGATAGTTTCAGTCAAAGTTAAAAGCAAATGTACACATGCAAACTAAACGAAACCGAGGTGCATATTCATATGTGTGTGCCTCCTCGAGCAGGACAAGGTTGTTCCTCCCCTACACTCCAATGGCCATCTTCTCCCAGGACATCTACAAGGGCAGAACACACCATTGATGCAAGTGTCACCAAGATAGTTTCAGTCAAAGGTAAAAGCAAATGTACACATGCAAACTGAACGAAACCGAGGTGCATATTCATATGTGTGTGTATGTAGAGATCCAAGTGCCATCTGAATTTTGGGGAACCAAATCGTGCTTGTTGTTGTTGCTACTTTAGCAGCAACAACATCCTCGTAATCAAACGAGGAGCAAGTTTTTTTAGCAGCAGCACATACTAGTAATTAGCTAGGACCATTATTATTGCACAACCATTCGAGGACGGTGGCAGACACATCAATCTCACAAGGCTCTACTAGAGAAACAAAAGCATAGGATATGTGATGCTATCAATCTTAGCACAAGAAGAAAAAAACACAGCCTCTCCGGTAGAATGGATGGATGCATCATGCACAGTCATCGGTTCCATCATTGCAGTACTAGTTGAGCAACAAATCAAATATAACAGTAGTTCCATTGGTTCAGCCAACAAGTTAACAAAAGTTTACTTCCCACTACTAATTTTGCAACTTGTCATAATAAAGAAAACAAAGCTCGACATCACATCAACAAAAGCTGTAGACTGGGAGCCTGGAACCATGCACACCGAATCGTAGAGTAGAAAAATAGCAGTACTACTTGGAGCAATAAGAAACTCAACGGACTGGGGCAACATTTGGAAGGAGACAAGCAAGTACTACAACAGCTAGCTAGGCTGAATTGAAGATTATGCAAAATCATATCAAGTACTTGTTGAGCATGATTATACACGGGAAGGGGAAGGGGTTCACGACAGGGACCTCTAGGTCATGGTGTGGCTTGCATCTTCCCTCCTCATGTGCATTGGTTCGCATCCAATAATCCTTGCAGTCCAATCCATGGACGTCCCTCCCTCCCTGCATCTCTAGAACAACACGACACTTAAATTTATCAACTTCCATTGCTACTGAATAGAAGAGGAGCAAGATGTATATGCTGCATAAAAGATACATGGAGAAGCAAGCTGCTTGAAAGCGAGAGGAGATCCATGATGGTTGTTTTCATTCGCAATGTAAGAACTCGAAAAAATGTGGAAGTGTGTGCTCTCTATGGATACACCAACTCCATCAGTACCTAGCACCCAAACTAAGAAAAAAAGCATTCATATGCAGCAGCCCAAACTCAAACTTTGAGAGAGCGGACGGGTTAACTTTTTTTTGTTGGGTCAAAATTTTCACAAACATAGGTAGAAGCACTCTAGAAGCTATTAGAATAAATCATAGAGGTTGGCCGAACTAATTAGCGCATTCAAACGATACAAGAGAGTGGCCTGATGAAAACATTGTTAGAGACGCACATATAGCTAGTTTCACGTAGATCAATTAAGCTACTAGATTGGTTGCTTCTTTTAGCTAGCATACACGTATGTGATTTGTTATAGCATACATAAACGAAACACACTTTTTATCAAAAATTTCACAACTAGAAGAACTCAAGCAGCTAGCTAGGCAGAAGTGAAGATTGACCAAAATCATATCAAGCAATGTGAAGCATCATTATACAAGGAAAAGGGAGGAACAGAGGAGTGCAGAGGGGCTCACCATGGGGGTGCTTTAGCCGATGCAGTGCACCACCATCACGCCGTGGATGGAGCCATTGTCACGCCGTGGATGGAACCGCCTCTCACCGAAGTTTACCCGTTCGTCGGCGTCGCCCGCAGCCACCACGCAGTGAGCGCCCGACCACGAGGGGGGAGCTGCCCGTGGGACTTGCAGTGGGCGTCGGAGAGGGCAGAGCAGAGTCGCTTAGCGACACATTGGAGTTGGAGGGGACGCCACCCTCAAAACCCTAGCACTAGGGAGGGGTCGTGGGAGAGCTCTCGGGGCCGTGAGAGGTAGATCTGGCCGGAGGGAAGGGAAGAGCAGCGGCAGGGGAGCTCGGATCTGTGCTGCGCGCCGGCGAGGGCCGCCGGAACACGCCGGCATTGAGTGGCATAGGTGGCGGCAGCGAGGGTTTCGTGGGGCGAGGGAGAGACGAGCAAGAGAGGGAGAGGCGTGGGGTGGATTTATATCTTGTTTTTCTTTTTATTTTTTCCTCCTTTTCTTTATATCGATGGATGTGAGGTGGAGAGATGGATGGATGGATGTGAGCCATGTCATCAATCCATGGCACAATTGGTTTCACCAATGAGAATTAAGCTCTTGCAATTGTATTCTCTCCTCTTATTCCGGGTAAACACTTAACAACTTTGGAGAAGGGCATTGGCCTAAATGGCTCGCTCCTTCCCATGCTTCCCGACATGGGCGAGCCCGCCACGGTAGGGTGTGGTAAAGTTTCAAAGATGTTTTGAAGAAGCCTAACCGGAGCCGCTTGTAACCTAAAATGATGTCCAAAAGTGGTTTGTCAAATCCAATATGATGTCTTTGCGGTATGTGTAGGTATAGTGATATCAAAGGAGGGACAGGCCCCAGAGGGTGAATGTACCTCGGCGACATGCTGGATCTAGCCGTTAAAATCAACGGAAAATCATACGATGCTAAAAATCCTTGGGACTTGGCACGGTGTCATCATATGGCCCTTGCAAGGTGTGGTTAAGGTTGGAGCTTTGTTTCGCAAAAGCCTGATCGGAGGCCGCTTGTAAACTACACCATCTTTGAGGTAGTATGTCGCTACTGAGAGAGAACTTGTCCGGTTTGTGAAGGAAGTGTGTTGCACGTTGCTCCGTTGACCTCAAAACTTCTCATTCTCTCAATGGGGGGCCATTGCATGACACGTACGAGGACATGGCATTTTTCTAGGCCGCCTGCAATATTTGAGACATTATTGCATCCGTAGGGTTTCAATGCGGGAAGTTACAGATCTGCATGGAGACCACCTGAAATGATGTCCAGAAGTGGTTTGTCAAATCATATATGATGTCTTTGCGGTATGTGTAGGTCTAGTTCAACCACAGGAGGGATAGGCCCCACCACCAGAGGGTGAATGTACCTCGGCGGCATGCCAGATCTAGCCATTTAAATAACGGAAAACCATACGATGCCAGAAATCCTCGGGACCTGGCGCAGTGTTGTCATATGGCCCTTGTAGGGTGTGGTTAAAGTTCGAGCGTGTTTTGAAGAAGCCTGACCGGAGGCCGTTTGTAAACTACACCATCTCTGAGGTAGTATGTGGCTATCGAGAGATAACTTCTCCGGCTTGTGAAGGAAGTGTGCTGCCCGTTGCTCCATTGACCTCGAAACTTCTCGTGCTCTCAAAAGGGGCCATTGCATGACATATGCCAGGACAATGTATATTTCTGGGCCGCCTGCAATATTTGAGACATTTATTGCATCCGTAGGTTTTAATGCGGGAAGTTACAGATCTGCATGAAGATCACCTGAAATGATGTCCAGAAGTGGTTTATCAAATCATATATGATGTCTTTGCGGTATGTGTAGGTCTAGTGCAACCATAGGAGGAACATGCCCCGCCACCGGAGGACGAATGTAACTCGGCGACATGCAGGATCTAGCCATTAAAATCCATGAAAAATCATACAATGTCGAAAATCCTCGGGACCTGGCACGGTGTCGTCATATGGCCCTTGTAGGGTGTGGTTAAAGTTTGAGCGCGTTTCGCAAAAGCCTGACCGGAGGCTGCTTGTAAATTACACCATCTTCGAGGTAGTATGTCGCTATCAAGAGAGAACTTGTCTGGTTTGTGAAGGAAGTGTGTTGCCCGTTGCTCCGTTGACCTCAAAACTTCTCGTGCTCTCAAAGGGGGCCATTGCATGACATGTGCCAGGATATGGCATTTTTCTGGGCCGCCTGCAATATTTTAGACATTTATTGCATCCGTAGGGTTTCAATGCGGCAAGTTACAGATCTGCATGGAGACCACCTGAAATGATGTCCAAAAGTGGTTTGTCAAATCATATATAATGTCTTTGCGGTATGCATAGGTCTAGTGCAACAATAGGAGGGACAACCCCCATCACTAGAGCGAAAATGTACATCGGCGGCATGCCCGATCTAGCCAATAGAATTCACGGAAAATATATGATGTCGGAAATCCTCGGGACCTAGCACGTGTCGCCATATGGCCCTTGTAGGGTGTGGTAAAAGTTTGAGCGCATTTCGCAGAGCCCGACGGGAGGCCACTTGTAAACTGCAACATCTCCGACGTAGTATCTAGCTATCGAGAGAGAACATGTCGGTTTTGTGAAGGAAGTGTCTTTGCGTGTTGCTCAGTTAGCTATTTCAACCTTCCATCACACTTGTATACATATATTAAGACACAATGCAAGTTTTGGCGGCATTACTACTCCGAAGGCCCCGTCTGCCCTAGCTATTGACCACGAGATTTAGGCCTTTGACTTTCCCAGGCGGCCTTTGACCAATGGACTTTTCCACCTAGTTGTGATAGGTCACCCATAGAAACATTTTAGAACAAGGTCTGGGCCCACTAGCCCACCACAAGATTCCTCTGGTCGACCCGACGTGGTCGTTTCCCCGCTTTGGCAAGGGCAGCCGTCCGTGAACGGGGTCACACTCCGGAGCTATGTGTCGGGTGTTCACACCTGCCACCACACTTCCTGACATGTAAGAGGACCCAAGGCGATGCTTCGGTGGCATTGCTACCCCCAAGGCCCCCGGCTGCCCTAACCTTAGCCCCGTTGACCCAAAGATCTACCCCTTTGACTTTCACCGGCCGACTTATGACCAATGGACTTTCCCACCTTGTTGTGATAGGTTAGCCCATAGGAACATCTCAAAACAAGGTTTGGGCCCAACCAACCACTAGATCTCCTTCTAGTCGACCCGACGTTGCCTTCCCCCCTCCTCCAAGTGCCGGCGGCAAAGCTGTCCATGAAGGGGTCACACTCCGGAGTCGTGTGCTTGGTGTTTACACCTTCCATCAAAATCCTAGAAACAATCTAACTGATGTATATATAGAATTTGTCTTGTTTGGCCAAGGAATGAAAAATAAACAAAAAGGTCAAAATAAAAGGGCGTTTTCTGTAAATCTGAAGCAAACATGATTTTGGTTTGTTCAAATTTGAAAACATAATATAGGAGCAGAATCCTTTCAAGATTTTGATAAAAAAACATATAAAATTTGTCAAAATCGAAGCAAGTATCAATTACTTGTGATTTTAACAAATTATAAGGACTTATATGCAAAAGTACACAAGGTCACATTTCTAACACACTCAAATCAAACTTGGTATTCATAATCTAGGGAAAACTCCACCCCAAATCGACATATAATTTATGTATGTTTAAGTTAAGATAAGTCAGATTTAAATTAATCAAATTTTAACTAAAAAGAAAATGATTTAAATAAAAAATAAATATATAATATATGCTGACGGCGCCGTTAGGGCCGTCGGCATAGCTCTGACGGCGTCAGCCCGCCGTCCATCCCTGGGTCGCCTAGGTCGCCTCTATGCCGACAACCGCCATCGGGATAGATCGAGGTATGCCGACGGCCTTTCTATGCCTACGGTTGCCGTCGGCATAGATGGAGGTGTGCCGACGGCTTCCCTTTGCTGACGCTTTTTGTTAGGCTGTTGGCATAGCTCCATCGATCTATGCTGACGGCAGTCGTAGGCATAGAGAAGGCCGTCAGCATATAGGTTTATTCCGGTAGTGAGGCCTCCAGATCTAGACCAGGGAGCCGCCACCGCAGAAGCCACGACGACAACAGAATCACCCGCCACCCTCCCCTTACTACCCATCTAGTCAAGAGGAGACACCACCACCACTACAACGTCGCTTGCTAAAAAGCCGATCGCGGAGTCCACCTTTCGAGAGCCACCGCCTCGGCATCCAAAACGACCTTTTCACCGAAACCATAATACGTGAAGAGTAAGTATAGTGGTTAAGCAATTCATTCGATTAGTTTCTCCTTCTGTTCCATGAAGTATACTAGCTCTTTTATCTCTTGTACATTTTGTATCTTTTGTTTTGGCTACGATTTATAATAAATAAATAAAAGCATTGGGGCTTTTGCCCTACTCTCCACAGCTCACAAAAGGAAAAACTGGGCTGAGAAAAGAAAACGAACGTCCCCTCAAAAAAAAAGGAAAAGGAAACGAACGAATGTGTTGATGAAATGGATCTCAAATCGCGCGCCACGCGATCGTCTCCTCTGCATGCAGTACCCATCGGAAAGCAAAACCAACACAAGTAATTACGCGTTCATTCCGGTTCTCGAAGCGGCGGACGGCCGGAGTACGTCTGAACACGACGAGGTTTCGCACGAGAGAGAAATCATATAAATTCTGGCGTACCCCTCCCTCAACGTCAATCCTCTGATCCTCCCTCCCACTCCGGCCCGCCCTGCTGCTGCATCCTCCGTTGCTCGGTAAGTGTTCTACGCTTCTTTTCCCATTGTTCGACCTCATGGTTCTCACCTCGTATATATGTGTCTCACCGATCTGCCTACCGTTCCAGGCTAGCTTGTTGGTCGGACATGGCGTTTGCTGGCATGTCTCTCGTTACCGCTGAGGGCAAGCTGTGTTCCTCCACCGTGTCGCCCATCGACTCCCGCGCGGCCAGCGGGTACCACTTGCTCGCGGTGGAAGGCTTCTCGAGAAACAAGCTACCCACCGGCCAGTACATCAGATCTCGTACTTTCTTGGTTGGAGGCCGCCGCTGGTATCTGAAGTACTACCCTAATGGCTATGACTCCAATTGCGCTGGGTTTATATCAGTTTCTCTTGCCCTTGAGGACGACGATGATGAGAATAAAGATAGCGACGGTGAGCAACCGCAGCCCGTGAAGGTCCAGTCAAGCATCTGTTTTATAGACCAATTTCAGTGGGATCAGTCGGTATACATCCATGAAAGCCGACTGAAAGACTTCCATCTCCAATCTGCATTCTGCGAGAGAGTTGTCATAAGAAGAAGAGACATGTTGGAAAGATCGGCACATCTCAAGGATGACACCTTCATCATCCGTTGCGACGTCATTGTACTTGACGTCGATGCAGACATCAACATGGAGATGGCGGGCGGTGCTCCTTCGCTCAACCAAGTGCCACCGTCAGACATGTCACGTCATTTCAAGGATCTCCTCCTGAAGGAGGGTGCTGACGTGACGTTTGAGGTCGGCGGCAAGACGTTCCCTGCGCACAGGTGCGTGCTTGCAGCGCGATCTACCGTCTTCAGAGCGCAGCTGTTCGGCGACATTACTCAGGGCTCTACTGTGAAGATAGATGGCATTGAAGCTAAAGTGTTTGGTAGCATGCTTGAATTCATCTACACCGACGCACTGCCCTACATGTGGGATTGGGAAGACGTGAAAGAGGAGGCAGAAGAGAACGACGACATGGAAGAGGTGGCCGAAGAGGGAAGCGACGTATCACCCAAGTATATAATATGGCTACTGGAGTTGCTTGAAGCTGCGGACAGATATGATCTCCATAGGCTGAAGTCGATTTGCCAAGAGGACTTAACCATCAACATACAACTGACCACCGTGATAGACATAATTGCTTTAGCTGAGCGAATGCATAGCCGTTGGTTGAAGCAGGAGTGCTTGGGGTTCATCGGAACTCATACAAGCTTGCACAAAGATTTCACGGCTGAGGAAGTTGAGGAGATGACCAGAACCTGCAGCCCTTCCATTCTCAAGAAGCTCCTCTGCAAGTTTGCTGCCTGAACTTCTCAAGAAAACCTATGCACTGGTTGCTCTTAAATATATTTTCATTTCTTAAGAGTTAATGTATGGTCAATTTGCACTATCCGACCCTAGATGAAGCTGACACATTTCTACGGGTCTTATTTAGCAAGTCATAGGCCAGCAGCTATATATGCTACGGTTCAACTCCGTAGTCATGTGATGCAGTAACCTAATAGTGTACTTTTTATATGTCTTGTTTTCATTCTTTGGTTCCTGGATCTGCGTTTAATTGTTGTGCATGAATGCATATGCATGCATGGATTACCTGCTAATTCGATCTGCTGCAATCATCAAAACAGACCTGCAGGGTGCAATTTTGCAGCATGCATGCATGTTTCCCTCTGCTAAGCTGTTCTGGTCATGGTGAACGACGCCGTAGGAGCCCTGTGTAGTGCTGCGAGAAATCGTGGACCTAATCTGCTCTTGATCTTGATTGACTTGTGAGTTTGGACTAATTTTCACTGAGGTTGGCCGGAGAAAACAAGCAATATACGGTTTCACCCCAGCTGAGAATTATGTCGCCCTCGATGAGAGCATGGTGGACGACATTCCTCAACTGAAAGATGAAGAGAACGAAGTAATAACTGCATCTTTCTCTGAGAAGGAGGTGTTTGACGCAATATCCCAAATGAAAAATAACAAGGCACCTGGTCCGGATGGATTCCCAGCTGAGTTTTACAAGAAATGTTGGGGTATTATTAAAGGCGGCTTGATGCCCATGTTCAATGATCTGTTTAATGGCCACCTTCAACTTTTTAAGCTTAACTTTGGGACTATCACGTTGTTACCAAAGAAGGCGGAAGTGATTCGCATTGAGCAATTCAGGCCGATATGTTTGCTCAATGTAAGCTTCAAGATTTTCACAAAAGTTGGTACAAACCGTCTGACTCAGATTGCTCATTCGGTGGTTCAGCCAACACAGACTGCCTTCATGCCAGATCGACACATCCTCGAGGGAGTGGTCGTTCTTCATGAGACATTACACGAAATTCACTCGAAGAAGCTCGATGGAGTGGTCTTCAAAGCGGATTTTGAAAAGGCATACGATAAAGTGAAGTGGTCATTCTTACAGCAGGCCTTACGTATGAAAGGATTTGATGAGGCTTGGAGAAAGCAGGTTGAATCATTTGTACAAGGGGGTAGTGTCGACATCAAAGTAAATGACGATATTGGCCAGTACTTCCAGACGTTAAAAGGATTGAGACAGGGAGACCCGATGTCGCCGATTCTCTTTATGTCGTGGTTGACATGTTGTCCGTTCTTGTTAATAGAGCAAAACAGGACGGTCAAGTAGGTGGTCTCATCCCACATCTGGTTGAGGGCGGGGTGTCCATTCTTCAATATGCCGACGACACCATCATTTTCATGGAACATGACCTTGTTAAGGCCAGAAACATGAAGTTATTGCTTTGCCTGTTCGAGCAACTATCAGGGTTGAAAATTAATTTTAATAAAAGTGAGCTGTTTTGCTTTGGACGCGCCAGAGAAGAACAAGAAACCTACAAGCAGTTATTTGGATGTGAAATCGGCACACTACCCTTCACGTACCTAGGGATTCCGATTCATCACCATAAGCTCACAAATAAAAAATGGAAATGTATCGAGGATCGGTTTGAAAAGAGGCTAAGTTGCTGGAAGGGCAAATTTTTGTCTTATGGAGGAAGATTGGTGCTTATTAATTCTGTACTTACAAGTATGCCCATGTTCCTCCTCTCTTTGAAGTCCCGGTTGGGGTACGGAAAAGATTGGACTTTTATCGATCTAGATTCTTCTGGCAAATTGATGAGAACAAAAATAAGTATCGTTTGGCAAAGTGGGATGTAATTTGTAGACCAAAGGACCAGGGAGGCTTGGGATTTGGAAACTTGGAGGTGAAAAATAGGTGCTTACTCAGCAAATGGCTATACCGGTTATACACAGAAAGTGATGGAGTTTGGGCTCAGCTATTGCGTAACAAATATCTCTATGCCAAAACACTAGCCCAGATTACGGCAAAAGCGTCTGACTCACCATTCTGGAAAGGGATTATGAGGATGAAAGTGGCTTTCTTTAACAGGATTAAATTTATCATTGGGAATGGACGGGATACTCGATTTTGGGAGGATACTTGGTTAGGAGATTCGCCGCTGGCTTTACAGTATCCATCCTTATACAACATTGCGCAACGGAAAGAGGTTTCCGTTGCTACAGTGTTGGGTACTATTCCGCTTAACATACAGTTTAGACGGTCTGTTATTGGCGACCGTTGGACTAGGTGGATACATCTTGTGCGTAGGTTAATGGAGGTTAACCTTTCGGATGTACCAGACACTTTGCAATGGAAGCTTTCCAGCTCAGGTGTCTTCTCGGTTAAATCCATGTACACGGATTTGATTAATACCGGGACTATCCCGAGGACGGTTCATATTTGGAAAGTTAAGGTGCCCTTGAAGATAAAAGTTTTTTATGTGGTTTGTGCATAAGGGTGTCATCCTTACTAAAGATAACTTAGTTAAACGTAAGTGGGAAGGAAGTAAAAGATGTTGCTTTTGTGATCAGGATGAAACAATAGAACATCTATTTATCAAATGTCCACTTGCTAAACTGCTTTGGAGAACTATCCATGTTACATTCAACATAACTCCACCTCTCACGATACCACATTTGTTTGATAACTGGTTGACTGGAGTGGAGCCAAAGTCCGCGGCACATATCCGAGTGGGAGCATGTGCATTAGTTTGGTCTATGGAATTGTCGCAATGACGTTGCATTTAACAGACAAACCATTACCAACTTTTTGCAGGTTATCTTCCGAGCGTCTACTTGGATCCGTACGTGGTCATTACTCAGTCGTGCGGACCACAGGGAGCGTATGGATATTGGGTGCAGCCGATGGGAGATGGTTGCACGGGATACTTACAACCGGTTTGAATGGCGGTCCAATAATAGGATAGACGTTTAGTCTCCTAGTCTTTCTGGCGCCAGTTGTGATTTTTATTTTTGGCCGCTTGTGGCTTTTCTTTGCTTAGTACGACCTTTGTTTATTATTGAGACCTCCGCTTGGAACCTTTGAGATACTTTTTAATAAATGACTGTGTGCATCAAGAGATGCAGAGGCCGGGGGTATACCTCTTTTTCGAAAAAAAAACCTTTTTGTGTTTTAGTTCATGCACCAACCATTTAAGCCTACTTGAGAAAAATTAAATTATATTTGTAAGAAAGAGAGTGTGATTTCTAAAGAGGTGTATTTCAGAGTTGAGAAGAAAACGCCTGACCAGGCTGAACTATGCTTATCTATCCCCCTCACTGGGCCTGGCCTAGCCAACTACTCCCTCTGTAAAATCATATATGACGTTCTAGATCATTACTATTATTTGGGGAGTAATGCTACACGTACAAACGAGCTACAAGGTTTTACAAAAAGAGTTAATTTGATTGATCAATAGATGGGGAGGCCCCACCCCTGAAAATCGGGGGGCAAATTTGTGATTGGTTAGTAGATGAAAAAAATCCTGGTCAGCGTGTAATTGCGTGTAACTCTTTGTATGTTTAGCATTATTGTTATTTAGGCGTGCCTAGCCAACTAACTAGTACCCTGTGATAG
Source organism: Aegilops speltoides (assembly GCA_021437245.1). Classification (NCBI taxonomy): domain Eukaryota; kingdom Viridiplantae; phylum Streptophyta; class Magnoliopsida; order Poales; family Poaceae; genus Aegilops; species Aegilops speltoides. The sequence goes on along the minus strand of CM038147.1, from coordinate 92,457,834 downwards.
GCGACAACTATGTATCGCCCGCATTCCTAATAAGAATTGCCTAAAGGCGACACACTAGCGGGCTGGCGAATTTAGAACAGTAGTTGCTGCTGCTCGTAGCCATCCCTATATGCTCGATCGGTTCGGGCTTTTTTGTTTTTCCGTTTCTTGTTTTCTTGTTATATTTTAGTTGGTTTTATTTGTTTTGCCACTATTTTCTTTAGATTTTTCTTCACTTTTACTCAGGTTTTCTTAGTTTTCGCAATAGTTTTTCTTTCTTCATTATATTTAACTCATGTCTATATTTTTTCTTGCTGTACAATATACATTTCTAGAGCACACTGGAACCATTTTTGTGGTACACTTCGGGCATTTATTAAATACATGATGTACATTTTCTAAAATACATGTTTTGAACACTTTTTGAATACACAGTAACATTTTTCCAAATACATGCCATAAATTTTTCTAGTGGTAATAAACTTTTACTAAACTATAAGAACATTTTTTACATTGTATAAAAAAATAAATTTTTATAAACATTTTTTGGAACACATGAATATTTCTTCAAAATGTCACATACTTTTTAGTTTTTAGACATATTTTTAATAGAAATAAACATCTGTTCAACCTATGTGAACTTTTTTTACATTGTATAAACATTTTATTAAAATATTACGAATATTTTATTTACTCGCCGGAATTTTTCTTTAAGTCACCTGCATTTTTTTAATAATACAAAAAATTTATTTTACATTACGCAAAAACAAATATTTTTATACATTGTATGATTTTTTTTTTGGAAATGTGCATCAAAAAATATTGAAACTCGTGAACCTTTACTAAAAATGTAACGTGCATTTTTCGAATGTATGAACCTTTTTTCTTAATCAGGCGAACATTCTTTGTACATTGTATGAACATTTACGTTAAACGGCATTTTCACTTTTTAAACATGTGCCATTTTTGAATGTGAAGAACTTTTTCCGTATGCATGATTAACATTTTCTATACACGTGTAATATTTTTCAAATGCATGTTTAACAAAAAAAATTACTTAAAGTGTTTTATTGTAATACATGTAGTATATAATATTTAGAAGTAAAAAAATAGTAGAAAGATCAAAAAACAATAACAAAAATATGAAAAGAAACGAAGAAACATGAATGCCGTTAGTGTAGCGTCAGAAGGCACGGCCGCTGGGCCGGCCTAGTAACGGCTCCCTACTACATACCATACACGCATGGTGTTGGGGATATAACTATTGGTATGACCCGCCAGGAGGGGCCGGGTTATACCTACAAGTATTCTTGAAGCCCAAGACCAAGGTTGAAGATGGCGGTTCAGTTAAGGGTCCAAATCCCATAGGCGACTTAAGGCCCGTAGTGATAAACCGCCATATGTACGTGACTTCTATTGTAAGGCAAGAATAGTTAAGAGACCGAGTCGGGCACTGTTTATGAGCCGACCGGGACTCTGTGAGCCGTTGGACATCGACCTCTGTATATAAAAGGACGACCCGACGGCGGTTCAGGGCAAATAACATCAGATCGAGAGCTAGGTCGAGCGATTCCGCTCCCTAGTTATCGAGTCATGAGCAATCTCACTCAAAACTGGATCGTAGCCTTTTACCTTCACCTAAGGGGCCGAATCAGTATAAACCTCGTGTCCTTTGTACCTATTAACCCCTTTAAGCTTCCTAGTAGCGATGGCTCCAAGACTGTCTTTTCACTAGGACATCTGACGTGACAATTCCACGACAGTTGGCGCCCACCGTGGGGCCAACGCACGGTGGATTTGAGTTCTTGAAGGGCAGCTTCGAAGGGCTCAAGGTATACGCTGTGGGCCGGATGACCAAGAGTCGTCGCGGCAAGCTCTACATCGACGACGCAAGCTGGGGCCCCGACGCCGGCTCAATTGAGTACGGGTACCGGGTCCCCTTCGGCGGAATCCACGTCTTCATCAGCAAGATCGGTGAGCTGGGCCCTGAGCCGGACATCTGCACCGACCTCGTCGAGACGGCTCAGCGTGCGAGACCTGTCCGGGCTCTGCCTGCTGTGAAGCGTGCCTTCGTGGGATGCATCCACGGAGGACTCTCTGAAGGATCTGCATCTGGTGGTGAGACGGCCATCTATTCTGATGGTGAGTCGTCCACATGCGAGACAGATTCGTTGTATCAACTGCAAGACGGCGGGCTTGGGGGCTATCCCGATGGCAGCAGCTCACTCGGCGATTTTCCAACAGGACATGCGCCGCTATCACAGCCACCAGGTTAAGTCCAGAACCTTTGAGGAAGGTGATTTGGTGCTCCGGCTCATCCAGGATCAAACTGGCGCACACAAGTTATCCCCACCTTGGGAAGGGCCTTTTGTGGTCAGCCAGAATTTGAACAACGGGTCATATTACCTTATGATGTTCAAGAGCACAAAGACTCACGTAAGTCGGAAGAGGAGACCCGCCGGTCGTGGAATATCGCTCATCTTCGGCCTTACTACACTTGCGCCACCGGCTCTCATGATGTATATATTTTGACGATGTATATATTATGATAAATAATAAAGCAGCACGTCTGTCCTTTTTTCATCCTCAAAGGTAATATGTCATTGTTATTATCATTGTCATCTCACATGATCACTTGGGGACCGATCGTATTCGAATCTAGCTTGACCCGTTTGATCCGCCTTATGATCGTATTCGAATCTAGTCGTTAAACCTTATGATCAATAGAGGGCTTCCTGTTCAAACATAGGTCGTATTCAAACCAAAGAGAACATAGTTGTCGGTACCCTTTTGATTGGCACACTGCCGAGCTCACTAGGGGGCTTGTTGATTGTATTTGAATCATAGCTCAACCCCTTTTGGGAACCGAATTTGATCGTATTCGAATCAGAGTCATTAAAAAACTCTTAAGGTCATTAGGGGGCTTCCTGTTCAAACATATGTCATATTCGAACCAAAGAGAACATAGCTGTCGGTACCCTCTTGATCGGCGCAACGCCAAAGCCACTGGGGGCTACATGATCGTATTCAAATCCTAGCTTAACCCCTTTGGAACGGTTTATTGATCGTATTCGAATCAGAAGCCTTAACTTTTCTATACTCTACTTGGTTTAAGTTTTCTTTGAAAGCAACCTTTATTTGACTTGAGAGTTTTTTGAGGTTTAAAAAGTACAAGTGTGGTTAATTTTAACCCGGCTTGATATTGGCTGATAAGTCGCCAGTATATGAGAATCAGTATACCTTTGGAAATATTGGTTTCCAAAGATTGGGTTATCACCCTTACTGTCCGCGTCATATAAACTGGCAGTGCAAATTCAAAAAGGTCACAGGTATACGATTATAGTTGTGTTTCAACATTATATGTTACAACAGGCCTATTTGTGATTCTTTTTCTATCTTAAAAATATCAAGTTATTATAACCCGCCTTACGGTTAAGCCGCCAAGGGATCTTGTGATCTATTTCTATGTGCAGGACAGTTAGAAGAATTGGTCAAAGCATAAGGAAAACAGATGAAAAGTATAACACGGGTGAATATAACATGGCGGCTTAATAGTACTAAGCACCAAAAATGTACACGATATCACGGCCAAATCAAAGTTATTTCTATTCTATTACATGACTCCCCGAGTCCAAATGATTCATATTGTTTTTCAGCACATCACAGGAATGAGCCGCCACGGTAGATTAACTCTCATGTTGGCCTGAAGCGTCCGGGTTAGCCCTCTCCGCTTCTTCGCCCTGTTCCCTTTCCTGGAAGGTTTATGATGACCAGTCAATATTGTTCAAAACTTCAAATTCAGCTTCATCATCAACTAGTCTGGCCGGGTCAACTTCAGGGGCGAAGGTATGCTTACGGAGTGGGGGATCAGACTGGTCACTTTATAGTGACGCGTTGGAATTCTCCGGTTCTCTGCGTCATAACCCGCCTGGTACTTGGTGAGATCCACTTCGTCAGCTATCAGGGTGGCCACGGGGCATACCTCCTTCACACAAGTGGCAAAGTCTTCATGTTCAAAGGAAGTACCATCCTCCTTCAGCCTTGGATAACCAATAGCGATGTCGACCGGGTCTAACTCTGGTAGCCAAGCTTTAGCCCGGCTTAAAGCATTCACCGCTCCGGCTCTCGCAGCTGACCGCCTTAGTTCATGGAACCGTTGGGGTAGCACAGAAAGCTTCTTTAGTACATCCGCCAGAAGGGTAGGCACTTCATTTGACAAAGCCACTGTGGCCAAGGCACGCTGAGATCCGGTGTACAGTTGTTCCACCAGCGTATAAACCGCCTTCAGCTTGATCAGCTATAACGCCCCGGATTCGATGCGCCAGGTGTCTGCCAGTTATTCGCCGTCATTGCCATGTCATGTGCTTGCGTGTTGCCTTTTGCCATGTCATCATCTGCATTTCATATCATGTCATCATGTGCATCGCATTTGCATACTGAAAGTCCAAAAAGTTCCATGCGACTCGATTGTAGTAGGTCCCAAGAAATAGGGGAAAATCAGCAGACTGATAATGTCAGGTATTCCCTCCGTTGAGTATATAAGATGTTACTCCTCTGTAAAAAAATATAAAAGCATTTAGATTACTACTTTAGTGATATAAACGCTTATAATTCTTCTACGGAGGAGTATATCTTATTTTCTAAATCAAATGCAATATAGACATATTTTAGTGTGTTGTTTACTCATTTCAGTCGTCATGTAGTCTATATTGAAATATCTAAAACCAAAAGTGCTATTCTGAGCTCGAGTTCACATGGTCTCAGATGAATAATAACATCTGTAAAAATAGTTAAAAATCAAAAAATTCTGAATCTTTTTGTCAAGAAACATTGATGATTTTTCTACATGCATGCAAATTTTAATGATGAAATCGCGTTTATAGAGGTGCCTCCAAAAATAACAAAATTGATGCTCCAAAAGAGTGTTTTGGGAAGCATTTTGGAGCATCAATTTTTTTTTCTGACGGAGCGTCAATTTTGTTATTTTTTCGGCGCCTCCATATACTTGATTGCATCACGAAAATTTGCATGCGTGTAGAAAAATCATCAATATTTCATGACAAAAGAATTCATATTTTTTGAAAATTTTACATTATTTTAGTGTTTTTACTGTTCATCCAGTCGAGCTCACAAGCTCCATGTTTTGCTATTGTGAGCTCGATCTCACATGCTTTCGGATGAACTGTAATATCTGAAAAAAGTTCAAAAAAACTATGAAATTATTTGAGGGAATGGAAGGAGAACTAAGGAGCAGTAGGACGCAGAGTTTTTGCACCCGATCTGAAATGAGCTCGGGTGAACAGTAAAATCGATTTTTTTTTCATAAAATAGAAACATTGACAAAAGTTTTAAGTGCTTGCAAAAATTCGTCATGAAATCACATTCCTAGAAGGCGTGGCAAAAAAAATCGATACTCTGTAAATGCTACTTTCAAAAGCATTTTGGAACACTGATTTTTTTTTGTTTTTTGCCACGCCTTACGGGAATGTGATTCCATGACGAATTTTTGCAAGCACTTAGAACTTTTTGTCGATGTTATTTCTCCCAAAAAATTGGATTATTTATTATTATTATTTTACTGTTCACAGAGCTCATTTGAGCTCGGGAGCATAGAGGCACTTTCGGGAGCAGCACCTTTTCTTTTCTTTCTCTGCAATCATATATTCATATGTGGCATCAACGAACTACAAGCTAATAATGTCAGGATCGAAACTCTGTTTCTTTCTCTGCAGTGAATGCGATTCTAGGGAGGCTGTGGACAAGGCTCGCTCTCTTGTTCTACTGCTCGCCTCTCTTGCCGCCACCATCACCTACGCAGCCGGATTGGACCCGCCGGGTGGCCTGTGGCAGGATAACGGCGACGGGCACATGGCCGGCGACCCGATCCTTCTCACGACGAACGCTAGGCGGTATAAGGCCTTCTACTACTGCAACTCGGCTGCCTTGGTGACCTCCTTGGTGGCCATCATCCTGGTCCAGAATAAGCTTCTGCTCAAGTACCACGTGCTGGAGGTAGCCATGATAATGGTCCTATTTGGCCTCATGGGCGCTTATGCCGCCGGGAGCTGCCGGGACGTGGACACCTCCATTTACGCCATGGCCTTGGCAGGCGTGGTCCTTATTTATGTCGTGATCCATGTTGTCATCTTCACGCTGGACCACAAGGACAAACAAGGCGACGAAGAGTTGCTGGAGAAGAGGCGCAAGCGGTTGCTTCTCTTCGCGATCTTGGCAGCGACCATCACCTATCAAGCGGGACTCACGCCTCCAGGCGGCTTCCTGCTCAGGGATGACCAGTTCGGGCACCGCGCCGGTGATCCGATCCTCTTGCACAACTTCCCGCGCCGCTACAATGCCTTCTTCTACTGCAACACGGTGAGCTTCATGTTGTCCATCGCCCTCATCCTCCTCCTGGTGAACCCCAATCTGTACAGGCCAGCCGTACGAAGCAATGCGCTATCAGTTTGTGCGGCGGTGGGCTTGTTTGGTTTGCTGGCGGGCTACGCAGCCGGAAGCACTCAGCACATCAAGACCTCCATCTACATATTCGTGTTAGTGGTTGTGGTCCTCCTCGTTGCCGCCATTCTGCTGGCAGTATTTTTGTGGACTGAGGTGCAGAGAAATGGCAATTCAGCAACCAAGGTGGAGAGAAATGACAACTCGGTAGCCGGTGCGCCATCAGAGCCAGAGGGAAATGGCGTATCCCTCAGAGAGGGGGAAGAACACAAAAAGAAGATGAAGGAGGAGGAAAAACAAGAAAAGAAGGAGCACGCGGAGCGCAAGTATGTAATGCTACTAGGCATCTTGGTGGCGAGCGTAACCTACCAGGCCGGCCTGAAGCCACCTGGCGGAGCGTGGCAAAGCAGCGGCAACGGGTACGAGGCAGGCAACCCGGTGATGCACAACAACAGGACGCCTCAGTACCTCACCTTCTTCTACGGCAACTCCATTTCATTTGTGGCATCCATCATTGTCATCATCATGCTGTTACGATACTGGCTCATAAAGAAGGAGTATGAAGATTGGTCGCTAAGGGTGATGAAAATCACTACCGTGGTGAATTTTGTCGCTCTCCTGGTGGCCTATGCAGTCGGCTCCAGCAGGGATTGGAAGACGTCTTTGTATGTCGGCGTGTTCAGTGTTGGTTTGCAGGGCTACCTTGCCATCATTATGTTCTGCTTGTCTTGTCATTGTCATCATCGGAAGAAGCTAGCCGAGCAGCCAAGGAAATCATCCAGCGTGACTCATTAGCAGTGCGCTCTGTACGTACCTCTAATAATTTGAGTGAGGGCTGTCCACAAACTACTATAGTATCTATGTAATTCAAAATAAATTCAATGGGATTGTTCATCTGAGTTGTGATATATAGTATCTATGTATCTATTTCTTCCGGCTATTTAGTAAAGAATCGCAACAATTGGGGTCAACTTTGAAGAAAATAAGTGGTTTTCATTTTTTTCACAGAAAACCATAGGTCCACCATAACCATTTTCGAGGGAACATGGACCACATTCTAACCGCGTGTTGACGCTTGATCTGACTAGTGGGAAATATCAATACGGTAAGTAAGAAATCTACACCGGTCGCAACAAATCACCGAGAAAGTCATGAGAACATATGCAACATAGAAATCAATGTTCCAACAATGCAAAAAAAAAAAGTTAAAAAAAACAATGCAAAAAGAAAATTGTTGCGTTACGGCAGAACCCCAAAATCAATGCAATACATTGCCCCTATGTACGCAGCAGACTGCACATGAGCTTGCAACTTCTCAAAACAACTTGTGCACAATTGAAAATCCTCAAACCACTAATCTTTAACAATGAAGGCATCGAGTTTGCCGGTCACAAATCCCACTTGTGAGAGCCGCATCGACTCGGATCAACTAACCTTAAACCCATTGTCATCAGTACACCATCTTCTCAAGCTCGAGACCCCGGAGAATATCCGTTGCAGAACGGGTAGTAGTAGGAGCATACACGCCTGTGGGTGGCGGCGGGGCTGCAAGTGATGACGCAACACTTGGCGTCGAGGCAGAGAAGAGGCAGGAATTGAGGGCTGCTAGTGACATACAATGTTGTTGGTCGTTAGTGGCCGTATACAATGGAGCCCTGTTTTAATTCGAATGAAGAAGAGGCAATATGAGGGGGTCTACAACTAGATGAGGAAAAGTGTGCGGTTCAACGGGGCACGTGGCAAACGAGTGAAGTGGCTGATGCCAGGGCGCCATCAACCAACTCGTCTGGATCATCTATTATACACTTTTACTTTATGGATGTTGCTATGCGTCGGCCGACGGATCTTTTTAAAAGATCCGCTGCCTCGCGAGTCGTCCGATGGGTTAAAGGTCAAAGGTCATCTTCTATCATCGCAACACGGGTGGTGTTGCGGAAATTTCTACAACACGTGTCATGTGGCTGTCCGTGGGGCGCGTGGCACACAGATGGAAGGTCTGTGACACGAACTGTGTTGCGCTCGGCCATTTTGCAACACGACAAATGTTGCAAAACAAGAGAGCGGTGTGGAGGGTGTTATGCGCGCGAATGTTGATCGGACGGTTGCGGACACCGTCAACGTGCACGAATGATCCGCCGGTTGACCGGAAACATTTCCCTTACTTTATCTATGGGGTCCTAACAATTTTTTCCTAGCTATTACTTTTGAAATTGATCTCGGCTAACAACCAAGAGAAAAGGTTGGGTGTGGCCCATCACACCCCTCTCACATATCATATGGACCATGATCGGAGGTGCAAACCAATGACCTGGTTTTGGTCCCGTGTCCCTGGCACCACGTATATGAAAAAGGATCGATTATTTGATTAGTTTCATGGAGTGACGACTTGAGAAAAATCCCAAAAACGTGATGCTGAGGGAGGCAAAGACCATCTCCCACACCAGCTACCACGAGGGTAGTGTCAGCAGCTTCCTGCTGCCATCTATCGTGGCCTTGCTGCTGCACTTTCTTCCTGACGATCTACTCACAGGTGGAGCCCTCAAGTGCAGTCATGGGCCACACCTTAATGGCATCTGCTAATTCTGATTAGTCCCTAATTCTCCACATCGGTGGTGTTCTAATTTTGAAATCAAGATATGTTTTCGGTTAATCCTAAAACAGTTATTCTAAAAGCTGCTGCATGACAAGCTAAATAACAGGAACCTACAGGAAGAACTCAGTATGCACAAAAGTGTTGTTCGATTCGAGCTCATGTGAGCTCGAGTGAACAGTAAAATCAAAAAATGAAATAAAACTAAAAAATCAAACATTAACAAATGTTTTCATTGCTTGCAAAATTTCATCACGGATCTGTAACATTTGTCAATTGTTTGTTAAAAAATCAGAACTTTTTTCCTGTTCACCCGAGCTCGGGTTAGAACGATCACATAAGGTGGGATGCGGTTATTCTAATCCTGACCTCATGTGAGCTCGGGTGAACAGTAAAATATAAAAAAATCATGCACCCCTTGTCCCGACTTGTAGCATCCTCGACTCGGCGATCGATCAAAAACAAACTGCAATCGAAAGGTACGGGGCTCTATGACAATGCCCTCAAGAGGGTGATGATGAAGCGCCACTATTTTCGAGCCTGAAAGGAAGAAACTAGGGTTTTCACCACAGAGACCTGGCACCAAATACCTGCAAATTAAGGGCACAATTAATTACATAAGGAACCACATTGTGAGTCTGCAAGATGGACATGGCATTATGTGGGAATAACATAATTCTAAGGCTGCAATTTTATGGAGGACATTTAAGAACAAATTGAGCAACTCTGTACCCACTTTTAATCTGTTACGCTTGGATTCTTTAATTCAAAAAATCACAATCCGCTTGATTTAGAGAAGCCTTTCTCAAAATAAGAAATTGATGTAGTTGTTAGAGAGTTACCTTTTGATAAATCTCCTGCGCCTGATGGTTTTAACACTGACTTCACCAGACACTGTTGGGACATCATTGCTCTTGATTTCTATTTATTAATTAAGGATTTTTATTATGGGAAAATCAAACTGCAAAGCTTTAACTCTTCATACATTACTTTGCCCAAAAAGGATGCTCTGTCAGACAAGATTTCGACCCATCTCTCTGCTGAATTGTTCGCTTAAAATCATCATAAAATTGCTAGCCAATAGGTTATAAGTTGTGATCCTGAAGCTGGTTCATAAAAACCAATATGGGTTCTTAAAGCACGCATCAATTCAGGATTGCCTTGCTTTGTCTTATGAATTCATTCATCAGTGTCAACAATCTGGCCAAGAACTTATTATTCTAAAACTTGATTTTGAGAAAGCCATTGATATGATTGAGCACAAAGCAATTAGAGAATTACTTGTTGGCAGATGTGCTGGTCCAAAATGGTTAATGTGGATGGATATGATTTTTGCTTCTAGAAATTTTCCAGTTCTGCTAAATGGGGTTCCTGGTAAACAGTTTAGGTGCAACAAAGGAGTTAGGCGGCGGGGTGTCCTCTTTCACCATTCACCATTACTATTTTTCATTGTTGCAGATCTGTTGCAATCAATTCTTAATGAAACGATGACACAAAATCTAATTCAAGGTCCCATCATGTTTGCTTCTGCAAAGACTTTCTTGTCATTCAATATGATGATGATAGTGCTATAATTATGCAAGGATGCTCTGCTCAATTAAACCAGCTCAAGAATCTTTTGATGTACTTTACCACCTACACTGGGCTCAGGGTTAACTATGAAAAAATGGTGATGGTGCCTATAAATACCCCTCGAAGTATGATGTAAGAATTGTCCCTGTCACTGGGATACAAGTTTGGATCTTTCCCATTCACCTGTCCTACCTCTGTGTTTGGCTAAACCTAAGATTTAGGATTTCATGGCCATCATGCAATGAATTGAGATAAGACTTTCTGGATGCTCTTCCTTTTATCTTATGGTGACAAGTTGGTCTTGTCAGATCTGTATTCTATAGTCTGCCAATCTTTTTGATGTGCACTCTTACACTGCCAATTGGAGTTATGGAACAGATCAACAACTACCCCAGACACCTTTTTTGGAGAAAATATGGTATGGAAGAGGCACAATGCTCATTGCTTGGGAAAAAGTTTGCAAGACCAAAGATAAAGGAGGTCTTGGAGTTCTTAATATTGCTCTTCACAACAAATGCTTGCTTATGAAACATCTGCACAAATTTCTCAATCAACATGATTTACCATGGGTGCAATTTATTTGGGAGTCATATTATCCAGATAAAGTGGTTACTGGGGCTCCTAGGGATCCTTTTGGTGGAAATCAATACGCAAGCTCCTCCCAGAATAAAAAAGAATTGCTAAACCAACAATAGGCAATGGAGATATTGTCATGCTATGGCAAGATACTTGGTCCAATGGATATCTTAAAGAGAAGTATCCTGAGATATTTTTTCCTTAAATTTGAATGAGCACATATCTGTCAAGCAATTTATGAACTTGGATGTTGCTTCTGAGCACTTTCACATGCCACTTTCAGTACAAGCATTCCAGCAGTTTCAGACTCTAACCAACACCATGCACCAAAATGATCTGTCTAGCAACTTGGACAAATGGTCCTACCCTTGGAAGTGTCCATAGTATTCTTCTATTAATATGTGCCACAATCTCCAGAAAATAGATACAGTGCCAGGGATTTACAAGGAAATTTGGAAGAGTGCAGCAATGCTCAGATATAAGATCTTTGAATGGCTCATGACATATGACAGAGTTAATACAAGAAACCTTCTTCAAAGGAAAGTTTCTTCTTGCCTACTATCTATGTGCTTTATGTGATACACCTTGAGGAAATTGCTCTTCATCTCTTCCGGGATTGTCCATTTCCTCTTAGTTGTTGGGATATTATCATGCCTGACAGGAAAAGGGGTGTCAATGTGTTGGATGAATTAAGGATAATGGTAGACTACTTTCCTACCCGATTCTCAATGGATATTGTCATCATGGGTTGCTGGAACTTATGGATGCAGAGAAACTCCAAGATATTCAGAGCTATCAACCCTTGGTTCAGTCATGGAGGATTCAACTAAGGAATGATCTTCGGTTGGTTCTTTGAGGTCAAAGAACAAGCATAAAGATACTTTCAAGCAATGGATTGAAGTATACTGATGTCGCTTGAACTACGTTGGTATTTCCCCAAAGAGGAAGGGATGATGCAGTACAGCTACGGTAGGTATTTTCCTCAGTTATGAAACAAAGGTATCAATCTAGTAGGAGAACCAAGCAACACTATGTAAACGGTACCTGCACACAAAGAACAAATACTTGCAACCCGACAGTTATGAGGGGTTTTCAATGCCTCTATGGGTAACGGTGCCAGAAATTGTGATGTTGACGGGATAAAATTTTGTGATAGATTGGATAAATAGAACTCGATAAAACACGAAATAAAATAAGTGATAACACTAGTAGAAAAAGGACCTAATGTCAGACACATTAGTCTCGGTTCAATTTCGGCCCGGTACTAATGGTACCATTATTCCCGGTTCGAACGGCTATGCATTAATGCCGATTCGTGTTGAACCTTTAGTACGGGTTCGTGCCACGAACCGGTACTAAAGGGGTGGTGGCAGGCTGGCGTTAGGCCGGGGCCCCACGAGCCCCTTTAGTCTCGGTTCGTGGCACAAACCGGTACTACAGGGCTAACATTTAGTACCGGTTTGTGCCACGAACCGGGACTAAAGGAGTCTGACCAATAGTCCCGGTTGGAGGCACAAACCGGGACTAAAGGGCCCGTTTTCAAACTCTACCCCCCCCCCGTGGATCGCCTTTTCAGTTTTGTAAAAAGCAAAAGAAAATAATAAAAACTTCAAAAATTAAAATCCTTCGAGATGTAGTTATGTTACTACATCTACTAGTTAGGAAAATTAAAAAACTTATATTTAGACATGTTTTGCAAAAAAAAGTGTTATGAAAATGTAAAATGGCCATATCTTTTGCATATAATGTAAAAAAAGCATAATATATTAAAAAATTAGCATGAAAATCCGCATCCGATTTTGACCGCCGTAGGCCTGTTTGCAATTTTTTAGAATCCTCAAATTCTAAAAGGAAAAAAAGATATGCTCAAATTTCAGTTTTTTTTAATTTTCGTTAAATCTGGTCAAGCTATGGTCAAACTAATTATTCAAGAAATATTAGTGTTAATAAATCATTATTTTAGTTTTTTTGACTTTTGGTCAAACTATGGTCAAATCTGGTCAAACTATGGTCAAACTACTTATTCAAGAAATATTTCAGTTACTAAATAATAATAATTTTTTAGAATAGTAGTTTCAAACTAAAACGGTGAAACATGTGACTTCATGCATATTATATATTCCTGAGGCTTAATAGGATTGACAGCTTACTATTGTCAGGTAAACAACATGTGCAGACTTGGAAACTAGGGGGAATAGAACTCGGAAGTTAAGCATGCTCAGGCTGGAGTAGTGAGAGGGATGGGTGACCGGCCAGGAAGTTAGACGATTTGAAATGATGAGGGGTGATTAGAGCAATGATGAGCGGTGATTAGAAACAAAATCGTCAAATAACACAGAAATTTGAAAATCGAAAAAAAATCAAAAACAATTCGAAAAAAATAAAAAAAATTCTAAAAAATTTATCCTTTAATGCCGGTTGGTGTTACCAACCGTACTAAGGTCCCCAGTTTCCACGCAGCTCGTGCACGTGGTGGGCCTTTAGCCCCATTCATGCATAACCGTACTAAAGGGGGCTTTAGTCTCCACCCTTTAGTGCCTATTCTGTAACCGGACTAAAACCCTCTTACGAACCGTGCTATTGCCGGTTACGCACTAGTGTAACAAGGTATTTTTGGGTTTTGATATAATAGATCTAAAAATAAAAGCGAATAAAAATAGATCTCAAATCAAATATGACAAGAATAGACGCGGGCTGTAGATTTCACTAGTGGCTTCTCTCAAGAAAATAGCGCACGTGGGTAAACAAATTATCGTTGGGGAATTGATAGAACATCGAATAATTATGACGATATCCGTGCAATGATCATTATATAGGCATCACGTCCAAGATTAGTAGACCCACTCCCTCTGCATCTACTACTATTACTCCACACAACGACCACCGCTATCCAAAGATGCATCTAATGTATTAAGTTCATGGAGACCCTTCGCGTCGACATATTCTTGTCTCGCCGTTGCCATACTAAAGTCGTTGGCATAGCAGCCTATGCCGACGGCTTCCTTACGACCATCGGCATAGTTTCACCGTCGACAAAAAGAACGAGATGGCAATGGCGGCGCCATTGCGAAGTCCAACCAACCGGGAGTTGCCACGTGGCAAAACTATGCCTACGGCTTTGTCGTCGGCATAGATGCAAATCTATGCCTATGGCTTTGCCGTCTGCATAGATGCAAATCTATGCCTACGCCTTTACCATCAGCATAGCCTGCCACGTGGCAGCTCATGGTTGCTCCTTGCCGTAGGCATATATGCAAAACTATGCTGATGGCTTTGCCGTAGGCATACACGCCACATGGCAGCTCCCGGTATCGCGACAACCAACTATGGCTCATGCATTGCCGTCGGCATACTTGTCGACTGAAACTAAAACAAAGATTAGCCAAAAGGCTAGCTATTTACAAGTGCTTATACGCACATGATTCAACAACCATGGATTTGCCAACATAGATCGAGAATATTTTTTATGTACATAACATTTCCATTCTAAGAATCCAGCCATGTGGTGAATTTTGTGAATATATACTCTACATCTACCAAAAGGATCGCTCCCCTCACATGCAAATATAATTCAGTCCAATGGATTTCTTCTCCCCTCACATGCATAAGACAAGAGCAGACCATCTAAACAGGCGGATCAGACCTTCACCTTGGGAGCGAGGCGAGTGCTACCTATTGTCGTGTTGTCGTCGAGCTCGGGTGGTCCTCCTCCTCCTCAAGAAGTACAAGGTTGTTCCTCCCCACACTCCAATGGCCATCTTCTCCAAGGACATCTACAAGGGCATAACACACCATTGATGCAAGTGTCACCAAGATAGTTTCAGTCAAAGTTAAAAGCAAATGTACACATGCAAACTAAACGAAACCGAGGTGCATATTCATATGTGTGTGCCTCCTCGAGCAGGACAAGGTTGTTCCTCCCCTGCACTCCAATGGCCATCTTCTCCCAGGACATCTACAAGGGCAGAACACACCATTGATGCAAGTGTCACCAAGATAGTTTCAGTCAAAGGTAAAAGCAAATGTACACATGCAAACTGAACAAAACCGAGGTGCATATTCATATGTGTGTGTATGTAGAGATCCAAGTGCCATCTGAATTTTGGGGAACCAAATCGTGCTTGTTGTTGTTGCTACTTTAGCAGAACAACATCCTCGTAATCAAACGAGGAGCAAGTTTTTTAGCAGCAAGACATACTAGTAATTAGCTAGGACCATTATTATTGCACAACCATTCGAGGACGGTGGCGATACATCAATCTCACAAGGCTCTACTAGAGAAACAAAAGCATAGGATATGTGATGCTATCAATCTTAGCACAAGAAGAAAAAACACAGCCTCTCCGGTAGAATGGATGGATGCATCATGCACATCATCGGTTCCATCATTGCAGATACTAGTTGAGCAACAAATCAAATATAACAGAGTTCCATTGGTTCAGCCAACAAGTTAACAAAAGTTTACTTCCCACTACTAATTTTGCAACTTGTCATAATAAAGAAAACAAAGCTCGACATCACATCAACAAAAGCTGTAGATCGGGAGCACGAACCATGCACACCAAATCGTAGAGTAGAAAAATAGCGATACTACTTGGAGCAATAAGAAACTCAACGGATTTGGGGCAACATTTGGAAGGAGACAAGCAAGTACTACAACAGCTAGCTAGGCTGAATTGAAGATTATGCAAAATCATATCAAGTACTTGTTGAGCATGATTATACACGGGAAGGGGAAGGGGTTCACGACAGGGACCTCTAGGTCATGGTGTGGCTTGCATCTTCCCTCCTCATGTGCATTGGTTCGCATCCAATAATCCTTGCAGTCCAATCCATGGACGTCCCTCCCTCCCTGCATCTCTAGAACAACACGACACTTAAATTTATCAACTTCCATTGCTACTGAATAGAAGAGGAGCAAGATGTATATGCTGCATAAAAGATACATGGAGAAGCAAGCTGCTTGAAAGCAGAGGAGATCCATGATGGTTGTTTTCATTCGCAACAGAAGAACTCGAAAAAATGTGGAAGTGTGTGCTCTCTATGGATACACCAACTCCATCAGTACCTAGCACCCAAACTAAGAAAAAAAGCATTCATATGCAGCAGCCCAAACTCAAACTTTGAGAGAGCGGACGGGTTAACTTTTTTTTGTTGGGTCAAAATTTTCACAAACATAGGTAGAAGCACTCTAGAAGCTATTAGAATAAATCATAGAGGTTGGCCGAACTAATTAGCGCATTCAAACGATACAAGAGAGTGGCCTGATGAAAACATTGTTAGAGACGCACATATAGCTAGTTTCACGTAGATCAATTAAGCTACTAGATTGGTTGCTTCTTTTAGCTAGCATACACGTATGTGATTTGTTATAGCATACATAAACGAAACACACTTTTTATCAAAAATTTCACAACTAGAAGAACTCAAGCAGCTAGCTAGGCAGAAGTGAAGATTGACCAAAATCATATCAAGCAATGTGAAGCATCATTATACAAGGAAAAGGGAGGAACAGAGGAGTGCAGAGGGGCTCACCATGGGGGTGCTTTAGCCGATGCAGTGCACCACCATCACGCCGTGGATGGAGCCATTGTCACGCCGTGGATGGAACCGCCTCTCACCGAAGTTTACCCGTTGCGTGCGTCCGCCCCGCAGCCACCACGTGCAGGAGCGCCGACCACGAGGGGGGAGCTGCCCGTGGGACTTGCAGTGGGCGTCGGAGAGGGCAGAGCAGAGTCGCTTAGCGACACATTGGAGTTGGAGGGGACGCCACCCTCAAAACCCTAGCACTAGGGAGGGGTCGTGGGAGAGCTCTCGGGGCCGTGAGAGGTAGATCTGGCCGGAGGGAAGGGAAGAGCAGCGGCAGGGGAGCTCGGATCTGTGCTGCGCGCCGGCGAGGGCCGCCGGAACACGCCGGCATTGAGTGGCATAGGTGGCGGCAGCGAGGGTTTCGTGGGGCGAGGGAGAGACGAGCAAGAGAGGGAGAGGCGTGGGGTGGATTTATATCTTGTTTTTCTTTTTATTTTTTCCTCCTTTTCTTTATATCGATGGATGTGAGGTGGAGAGATGGATGGATGGATGTGAGCCATGTCATCAATCCATGGCACAATTGGTTTCACCAATGAGAATTAAGCTCTTGCAATTGTATTCTCTCCTCTTATTCCGGGTAAACACTTAACAACTTTGGAGAAGGGCATTGGCCTAAATGGCTCGCTCCTTCCCATGCTTCCCGACATGGGCGAGCCCGCCACGGTAGGGTGTGGTAAAGTTTCAGCATGTTTTGAAGAAGCCTAACCGGAGGCCGCTTGTAACCTAAAATGATGTCCAAAAGTGGTTTGTCAAATCCAATATGATGTCTTTGCGGTATGTGTAGGTATAGTGATATCAAAGGAGGGACAGGCCCCAGAGGGTGAATGTACCTCGGCGACATGCTGGATCTAGCCGTTAAAATCAACGGAAAATCATACGATGCTAAAAATCCTTGGGACCTGGCACGGTGTCATCATATGGCCCTTGCAAGGTGTGGTTAAGGTTGGAGCTTTGTTTCGCAAAAGCCTGATCGGAGGCCGCTTGTAAACTACACCATCTTTGAGGTAGTATGTCGCTACTGAGAGAGAACTTGTCCGGTTTGTGAAGGAAGTGTGTTGCACGTTGCTCCGTTGACCTCAAAACTTCTCATTCTCTCAATGGGGGGCCATTGCATGACACGTACGAGGACATGGCATTTTTCTAGGCCGCCTGCAATATTTGAGACATTATTGCATCCGTAGGGTTTCAATGCGGGAAGTTACAGATCTGCATGGAGACCACCTGAAATGATGTCCAGAAGTGGTTTGTCAAATCATATATGATGTCTTTGCGGTATGTGTAGGTCTAGTTCAACCACAGGAGGGATAGGCCCCACCACCAGAGGGTGAATGTACCTCGGCGGCATGCCAGATCTAGCCATTTAAATAACGGAAAACCATACGATGCCAGAAATCCTCGGGACCTGGCGCAGTGTTGTCATATGGCCCTTGTAGGGTGTGGTTAAAGTTCGAGCGTGTTTTGAAGAAGCCTGACCGGAGGCCGTTTGTAAACTACACCATCTCTGAGGTAGTATGTGGCTATCGAGAGATAACTTCTCCGGCTTGTGAAGGAAGTGTGCTGCCCGTTGCTCCATTGACCTCAAACTTCTCGTGCTCTCAAAGGGGCCATTGCATGACATATGCCAGGACAATGTATATTTCTGGGCAGCCTGCAATATTTGAGACATTTATTGCATCCGTAGGTTTTAATGCGGGAAGTTACAGATCTGCATGAAGATCACCTGAAATGATGTCCAGAAGTGGTTTATCAAATCATATATGATGTCTTTGCGGTATGTGTAGGTCTAGTGCAACCATAGGAGGAACATGCCCCGCCACCGGAGGACGAATGTAACTCGGCGACATGCAGGATCTAGCCATTAAAATCCATGAAAAATCATACAATGTCGAAAATCCTCGGGACCTGGCACGGTGTCGTCATATGGCCCTTGTAGGGTGTGGTTAAAGTTTGAGCGTTTAAAAAGCCCGACCGAGGCGCTTGTAAATTACACCATCTTCGAGGTAGTATGTCGCTATCAAGAGAGAACTTGTCTGGTTTGTGAAGGAAGTGTGTTGCCCGTTGCTCCGTTGACCTCAAAACTTCTCGTGCTCTCAAAGGGGGCCATTGCATGACATGTGCCAGGATATGGCATTTTTCCGGGCACCGCAATATTTTAGACATTTATTGCATCCGTAGGGTTTCAATGCGGCAAGTTACAGATCTGCATGGAGACCACCTGAAATGATGTCCAAAAGTGGTTTGTCAAATCATATATAATGTCTTTGCGGTATGCATAGGTCTAGTGCAACAATAGGAGGGACAACCCCCATCACTAGAGCGAAAATGTACATCGGCGGCATGCCCGATCTAGCCAATAGAATTCACGGAAAATATATGATGTCGGAAATCCTCGGGACCTAGCACGGTGTCGTCATATGGCCCTTGTAGGGTGTGGTAAAAGTTTGAGCGCATTTCGCAGGAGCCTGACGGGAGGCCACTTGTAAACTGCAACATCTCTGACGTAGTATCTAGCTATCGAGAGAGAACATGTCTGGTTTTGTGAAGGAAGTGTGCTGCGTGTTGCTCCGTTAGCTATTTCAACCTTCCATCACACTTGTATACATATATTAAGACACAATGCAAGTTTTGGCGGCATTACTACTCCCGAAGGCCCCTGTCCGGCCCTAGCCAGTTGACCCTGAGATTTAGGCCTTTGACTTTCCCCGGGCGGCCTTTGACCAATGGACTTTTCCACCTAGTTGTGATAGGTCAGCCCATAGAAACATTTTAGAACAAGGTCTGGGCCCAGCTAGCCCACCACAAGATTCCCTCTGGGTCGACCCGACGTGGTCGTTTTCCCCGCCAAGTGCTGGCGGCAGCGCCGTCCGTGAACGGGGTCACACTCCGGAGCTATGTGTCGGGTGTTCACACCTGCCACCACACTTCCTGACATGTAAGAGGACCCAAGGCGATGCTTCGGTGGCATTGCTACCCCCAAGGCCCCCGGCTGCCCTAACCTTAGCCCCGTTGACCCAAAGATCTACCCCTTTGACTTTCACCGGCCGACTTATGACCAATGGACTTTCCCACCTTGTTGTGATAGGTTAGCCCATAGGAACATCTCAAAACAAGGTTTGGGCCCAACCAACCACTAGATCTCCTTCTAGTCGACCCGACGTTGCCTTCCCCCCTCCTCCAAGTGCCGGCGGCAAAGCTGTCCATGAAGGGGTCACACTCCGGAGTCGTGTGCTTGGTGTTTACACCTTCCATCAAAATCCTAGAAACAATCTAACTGATGTATATATAGAATTTGTCTTGTTTGGCCAAGGAATGAAAAATAAACAAAAGGTCAAATAAAAGGCGTTTTCAGAATCTGAAGCAAACATGATTTTGGTTTGTTCAAATTTGAAAACATAATATAGGAGCAGAATCCTTTCAAGATTTTGATAAAAAAACATATAAAATTTGTCAAAATCGAAGCAAGTACCAATTACTTGTGATTTTAACAAATTATAAGGACTTATATGCAAAAGTACACAAGGTCACATTTCTAACACACTCAAATCAAACTTGGTATTCATAATCTAGGGAAAACTCCACCCCAAATCGACATATAATTTATGTATGTTTAAGTTAAGATAAGTCAGATTTAAATTAATCAAATTTTAACTAAAAAGAAAATGATTTAAATAAAAAATAAATATATAATATATGCTGACGGCCGCCGTTAGGGCCGTCGGCATAGCTCTGACGGCGTCAGCCCGCCGTCCATCCCTGGGTCGCCTAGGTCGCCTCTATGCCGACAACCGCCATCGGGATAGATCGAGGTATGCCGACGGCCTTTCTATGCCTACGGTTGCCGTCGGCATAGATGGAGGTGTGCCGACGGCTTCCCTTTGCTGACGCTTTTTGTTAGGCTGTTGGCATAGCTCCATCGATCTATGCTGACGGCAGTCGTAGGCATAGAGAAGGCCGTCAGCATATAGGTTTATTCCGGTAGTGAGGCCTCCAGATCTAGACCAGGGAGCCGCCACCGCAGAAGCCACGACGACAACAGAATCACCCGCCACCCTCCCCTTACTACCCATCTAGTCAAGAGGAGACACCACCACCACTACAACGTCGCTTGCTAAAAAGCCGATCGCGGAGTCCACCTTTCGAGAGCCACCGCCTCGGCATCCAAAACGACCTTTTCACCGAAACCATAATACGTGAAGAGTAAGTATAGTGGTTAAGCAATTCATTCGATTAGTTTCTCCTTCTGTTCCATGAAGTATACTAGCTCTTTTATCTCTTGTACATTTTGTATCTTTTGTTTTGGCTACGATTTATAATAAATAAATAAAAGCATTGGGGCTTTTGCCCTACTCTCCACAGCTCACAAAAGGAAAAACTGGGCTGAGAAAAGAAAACGAACGTCCCCTCAAAAAAAAAGGAAAAGGAAACGAACGAATGTGTTGATGAAATGGATCTCAAATCGCGCGCCACGCGATCGTCTCCTCTGCATGCAGTACCCATCGGAAAGCAAAACCAACACAAGTAATTACGCGTTCATTCCGGTTCTCGAAGCGGCGGACGGCCGGAGTACGTCTGAACACGACGAGGTTTCGCACGAGAGAGAAATCATATAAATTCTGGCGTACCCCTCCCTCAACGTCAATCCTCTGATCCTCCCTCCCACTCCGGCCCGCCCTGCTGCTGCATCCTCCGTTGCTCGGTAAGTGTTCTACGCTTCTTTTCCCATTGTTCGACCTCATGGTTCTCACCTCGTATATATGTGTCTCACCGATCTGCCTACCGTTCCAGGCTAGCTTGTTGGTCGGACATGGCGTTTGCTGGCATGTCTCTCGTTACCGCTGAGGGCAAGCTGTGTTCCTCCACCGTGTCGCCCATCGACTCCCGCGCGGCCAGCGGGTACCACTTGCTCGCGGTGGAAGGCTTCTCGAGAAACAAGCTACCCACCGGCCAGTACATCAGATCTCGTACTTTCTTGGTTGGAGGCCGCCGCTGGTATCTGAAGTACTACCCTAATGGCTATGACTCCAATTGCGCTGGGTTTATATCAGTTTCTCTTGCCCTTGAGGACGACGATGATGAGAATAAAGATAGCGACGGTGAGCAACCGCAGCCCGTGAAGGTCCAGTCAAGCATCTGTTTTATAGACCAATTTCAGTGGGATCAGTCGGTATACATCCATGAAAGCCGACTGAAAGACTTCCATCTCCAATCTGCATTCTGCGAGAGAGTTGTCATAAGAAGAAGAGACATGTTGGAAAGATCGGCACATCTCAAGGATGACACCTTCATCATCCGTTGCGACGTCATTGTACTTGACGTCGATGCAGACATCAACATGGAGATGGCGGGCGGTGCTCCTTCGCTCAACCAAGTGCCACCGTCAGACATGTCACGTCATTTCAAGGATCTCCTCCTGAAGGAGGGTGCTGACGTGACGTTTGAGGTCGGCGGCAAGACGTTCCCTGCGCACAGGTGCGTGCTTGCAGCGCGATCTACCGTCTTCAGAGCGCAGCTGTTCGGCGACATTACTCAGGGCTCTACTGTGAAGATAGATGGCATTGAAGCTAAAGTGTTTGGTAGCATGCTTGAATTCATCTACACCGACGCACTGCCCTACATGTGGGATTGGGAAGACGTGAAAGAGGAGGCAGAAGAGAACGACGACATGGAAGAGGTGGCCGAAGAGGGAAGCGACGTATCACCCAAGTATATAATATGGCTACTGGAGTTGCTTGAAGCTGCGGACAGATATGATCTCCATAGGCTGAAGTCGATTTGCCAAGAGGACTTAACCATCAACATACAACTGACCACCGTGATAGACATAATTGCTTTAGCTGAGCGAATGCATAGCCGTTGGTTGAAGCAGGAGTGCTTGGGGTTCATCGGAACTCATACAAGCTTGCACAAAGATTTCACGGCTGAGGAAGTTGAGGAGATGACCAGAACCTGCAGCCCTTCCATTCTCAAGAAGCTCCTCTGCAAGTTTGCTGCCTGAACTTCTCAAGAAAACCTATGCACTGGTTGCTCTTAAATATATTTTCATTTCTTAAGAGTTAATGTATGGTCAATTTGCACTATCCGACCCTAGATGAAGCTGACACATTTCTACGGGTCTTATTTAGCAAGTCATAGGCCAGCAGCTATATATGCTACGGTTCAACTCCGTAGTCATGTGATGCAGTAACCTAATAGTGTACTTTTTATATGTCTTGTTTTCATTCTTTGGTTCCTGGATCTGCGTTTAATTGTTGTGCATGAATGCATATGCATGCATGGATTACCTGCTAATTCGATCTGCTGCAATCATCAAAACAGACCTGCAGGGTGCAATTTTGCAGCATGCATGCATGTTTCCCTCTGCTAAGCTGTTCTGGTCATGGTGAACGACGCCGTAGGAGCCCTGTGTAGTGCTGCGAGAAATCGTGGACCTAATCTGCTCTTGATCTTGATTGACTTGTGAGTTTGGACTAATTTTCACTGAGGTTGGCCGGAGAAAACAAGCAATATACGGTTTCACCCCAGCTGAGAATTATGTCGCCTCGATGAGAGCATGGTGGACGACATTCCTCAACTGAAAGATGAAGAGAACGAAGTAATAACTGCATCTTTCTCTGAGAAGGAGGTGTTTGACGAATATCCCAAATGAAAATAACAAGGCACCTGGTCCGGATGGATTCCCAGCTGAGTTTTACAAGAAATGTTGGGGTATTATTAAAGGCGGCTTGATGCCCATGTTCAATGATCTGTTTAATGGCCACCTTCAACTTTTTAAGCTTAACTTTGGGACTATCACGTTGTTACCAAAGAAGGCGGAAGTGATTCGCATTGAGCAATTCAGGCCGATATGTTTGCTCAATGTAAGCTTCAAGATTTTCACAAAAGTTGGTACAAACCGTCTGACTCAGATTGCTCATTCGGTGGTTCAGCCAACACAGACTGCCTTCATGCCAGATCGACACATCCTCGAGGGAGTGGTCGTTCTTCATGAGACATTACACGAAATTCACTCGAAGAAGCTCGATGGAGTGGTCTTCAAAGCGGATTTTGAAAAGGCATACGATAAAGTGAAGTGGTCATTCTTACAGCAGGCCTTACGTATGAAAGGATTTGATGAGGCTTGGAGAAAGCAGGTTGAATCATTTGTACAAGGGGGTAGTGTCGACATCAAAGTAAATGACGATATTGGCCAGTACTTCCAGACGTTAAAAGGATTGAGACAGGGAGACCCGATGTCGCCGATTCTCTTTATGTCGTGGTTGACATGTTGTCCGCTCTTGTTAATAGAGCAAAACAGACGGTCAAGTAGGTGGTCTCATCCCACATCTGGTTGAGGGCGGGTGTCCATTCTTCAATATGCCGACGACACCATCATTTTCATGGAACATGACCTTGTTAAGGCCGAAACATGAAGTTATTGCTTTGCCTGCTCGAGCAACTATCAGGGTTGAAAATTAATTTTAATAAAAGTGAGCTGTTTTGCTTTGGACGCGCCAGAGAAGAACAAGAAACCTACAAGCAGTTATTTGGATGTGAAATCGGCACACTACCCTTCACGTACCTAGGGATTCCGATTCATCACCATAAGCTCACAAATAAAAATGGAAATGTATCGAGGATCGGTTTGAAAAGAGGCTAAGTTGCTGGAAGGGCAAATTTTTGTCTTATGGAGGAAGATTGGTGCTTATTAATTCTGTACTTACAAGTATGCCCATGTTCCTCCTCTCTTTGAAGTCCCGGTTGGGGTACGGAAAAGATTGGACTTTTATCGATCTAGATTCTTCTGGCAAATTGATGAGAACAAAAATAAGTATCGTTTGGCAAAGTGGGATGTAATTTGTAGACCAAAGGACCAGGGAGGCTTGGGATTTGGAAACTTGGAGGTGAAAAATAGGTGCTTACTCAGCAAATGGCTATACCGGTTATACACAGAAAGTGATGGAGTTTGGGCTCAGCTATTGCGTAACAAATATCTCTATGCCAAAACACTAGCCCAGATTACGGCAAAAGCGTCTGACTCACCATTCTGGAAAGGGATTATGAGGATGAAAGTGGCTTTTTTAACAGGATTAAATTTATCATTGGGAATGGACGGATACTCGATTTTGGGAGGATACTTGGTTAGAGATTCGCCGCTGGCTTTACAAAGATCCATCCTTATACAACATTGCGCAACGGAAAGAGGTTTCCGTTGCTACAGTGTTGGGTACTATTCCGCTTAACATACAGTTTAGACGGTCTCATTATTGGCGACCGCTGGACTAGGTGGATACATCTTGTGCGAGGTTAATGGAGGTTAACCTTTCGGATGTACCGGACACTTTGCAATGGAAGCTTTCCAGCTCGGTGTCTTCTCGGTTAAATCCATGTACACGGATTTGATTAATACCGGACTATCCCGAGGACGGTTCATATTTGGAAAGTTAAGGTGCCCTTGAAGATAAAAGTTTTTATGTGGTTTGTGCATAAGGGTGTCATCCTTACTAAAGATAACTTAGTTAAACGTAAGTGGAAGGAAGTAAAAGATGTTGCTTTTGTGATCAGGATGAAACAATAGAACATCTATTTATCAAATGTCCACTTGCTAAACTGCTTTGGAGAACTATCCATGTTACATTCAACATAACTCCACCTCTCACGATACCACATTTGTTTGATAACTGGTTGACTGGAGTGGAGCCAAAGTCCGCGGCACATATCCGAGTGGGAGCATGTGCATTACTTTGGTCTATGGAATTGTCGCAATGACGTTGCATTTAATGACAAACCATTACCAACTTTTTGCAGTTATCTTCCGAGCGCCTACTTGATCCGTGACGTGGTCATTACTCACCGTGCGGACCACGAGGAGCGATGGATATTGGGTGCAGCCGATGGGAGATGGTTGCACGGGATACTTACAACCGGTTTGAATGGCGGTCCAATAATAGGATAGACGTTTAGTCTCCTAGTCTTTCTGGCGCCAGTTGTGATTTTTATTTTTGGCCGCTTGTGGCTTTTCTTTGCTTAGTACGACCTTTGTTTATTATTGAGACCTCCGCTTGGAACCTTTGAGATACTTTTTAATAAATGACTGTGTGCATCAAGAGATGCAGAGGCCGGGGGTATACCTCTTTTTCGAAAAAAAAAACCTTTTTGTGTTTTAGTTCATGCACCAACCATTTAAGCCTACTTGAGAAAAATTAAATTATATTTGTAAGAAAGAGAGTGTGATTTCTAAAGAGGTGTATTTCAGAGTTGAGAAGAAAACGCCTGACCAGGCTGAACTATGCTTATCTATCCCCCTCACTGGGCCTGGCCTAGCCAACTACTCCCTCTGTAAAATCATATATGACGTTCTAGATCATTACTATTATTTGGGGAGTAATGCTACACGTACAAACGAGCTACAAGGTTTTACAAAAAGAGTTAATTTGATTGATCAATAGATGGGGAGGCGGCCCACCCCCTGAAAATCAGGGGGGCAAATTTGTGATTGGTTAGTAGATGAAAAAAATCCTGGTCAGCGTGTAATTGCGTGTAACTCTTTGTATGTTTAGCATTATTGTTATTTAGGCGTGCCTAGCCAACTAACTAGTACCCTGTGATAGGCGACAACTATGTATCGCCCGCATTCCTAATAAGAATTGCCTAAAGGCGACACACTAGCGGGCTGGCGAATTTAGAACAGTAGTTGCTGCTGCTCGTAGCCATCCCTATATGCTCGATCGGTTCGGGCTTTTTTGTTTTTCCGTTTCTTGTTTTCTTGTTATATTTTAGTTGGTTTTATTTGTTTTGCCACTATTTTCTTTAGATTTTTCTTCACTTTTACTCAGGTTTTCTTAGTTTTCGCAATAGTTTTTCTTTCTTCATTATATTTAACTCATGTCTATATTTTTTCTTGCTGTACAATATACATTTCTAGAGCACACTGGAACCATTTTTGTGGTACACTTCGGCATTTATTAAATACATGATGTACATTTTCTAAAATACATGTTTTGAACACTTTTTGAATACACAGTAACATTTTTCCAAATACATGCCATAAATTTTTCTAGTGGTAATAAACTTTTACTAAACTATAAGAACATTTTTTACATTGTATAAAAAAATAAATTTTTTATAAACATTTTTTTGGAACACATGAATATTTCTTCAAAATGTCACATACTTTTTAGTTTTTTAGACATATTTTTTAATAGAAATAAACATCTGTTCAACCTATGTGAACTTTTTTTTACATTGTATAAACATTTTATTAAAATATTACGAATATTTTATTTACTCGCCGGAATTTTTCTTTAAGTCACCTGCATTTTTTTAATAATACAAAAACTTTATTTTACATTACGCAAAAACAAATATTTTTATACATTGTATGATTTTTTTTTTGGAAATGTGCATCAAAAAATATTGAAACTCATGAACCTTTACTAAAAATGTAACGTGCATTTTTCGAATGTATGAACCTTTTTTCTTAATCAGGCGAACATTCTTTGTACATTGTATGAACATTTACGTTAAACGGCATTTTCACTTTTTAAACATGTGCCATTTTTGAATGTGAAGAACTTTTTCCGTATGCATGATTAACATTTTCTATACACGTGTAATATTTTTCAAATGCATGTTTAACAAAAAAAATTACTTAAAGTGTTTTATTGTAATACATGTAGTATATAATATTTAGAAGTAAAAAAATAGTAAAAAGATCAAAAAACAATAACAAAAATATGAAAAGAAACGAAGAAACATGAATGCCGTTAGTGTAGCGTCAGAAGGCACGGCCGCTGGGCCGGCCTAGTAACGGCTCCCTACTACATACCATACACGCATGGTGTTGGGGATATAACTATTGGTATGACCCGCCAGGAGGGGCCGGGTTATACCTACAAGTATTCTTGAAGCCCAAGACCAAGGTTGAAGATGGCGGTTCAGTTAAGGGTCCAAATCCCATAGGCGACTTAAGGCCCGTAGTGATAAACCGCCATATGTACGTGACTTCTATTGTAAGGCAAGAATAGTTAAGAGACCGAGTCGGCACTGTTTATGAGCCGACCGGGACTCTGTGAGCCGTTGGACATCGACCTCTGTATATAAAAGGACGACCCGACGGCGGTTCAGGGCAAATAACATCAGATCGAGAGCTAGGTCGAGCGATTCCGCTCCCTAGTTATCGAGTCATGAGCAATCTCACTCAAAACTGGATCGTAGCCTTTTACCTTCACCTAAGGGGCCGAATCAGTATAAACCTCGTGTCCTTTGTACCTATTAACCCCTTTAAGCTTCCTAGTAGCGATGGCTCCAAGACTGTCTTTTCACTAGGACATCTGACGTGACAATTCCACGACATTGGCGCCACCGTGGGGCCAACGACGGTGGATTTGAGTTCTTGAAGGCGCTTCAAGGGCTCAAGGTATACGCCAGGGCGGATGACCAAGAGTCGCCGCGCAAGCTCTACATCGACGACGCAAGCCGGGGCCCCGACGCCGCTCAATTGAGTACGGGTACGGGTCCCTTCGGCGGAATCCACGCTTTCATCGGCAAGATCGGTGAGCTGGGCCTCGAGCCGGACATCCGCACCGACCTCGCCGAGACGGCTCGGCGTCGAGACCTGTCCGACTCTGCTGGCGTGAAGCGTGCCTTCGTGGGATGCATCCACGGAGGACTCTCAAGGATCTGCATCTGGTGGTGAGACGGCCATCTATTCTGATGGTGAGTCGTCCACATGCGAGACAGATTCGTTGTATCAACTGCAAGACGGCGGGCTTGGGGGCTATCCCGATGGCAGCAGCTCACTCGGCGATTTTCCAACAGGACATGCGCCGCTATCACAGCCACCAGGTTAAGTCCAGAACCTTTGAGGAAGGTGATTTGGTGCTCCGGCTCATCCAGGATCAAACTGGCGCACACAAGTTATCCCCACCTTGGGAAGGGCCTTTTGTGGTCAGCCAGAATTTGAACAACGGGTCATATTACCTTATGATGTTCAAGAGCACAAAGACTCACGTAAGTCGGAAGAGGAGACCCGCCGGTCGTGGAATATCGCTCATCTTCGGCCTTACTACACTTGCGCCACCGGCTCTCATGATGTATATATTTTGACGATGTATATATTATGATAAATAATAAAGCAGCACGTCTGTCCTTTTTTCATCCTCAAAGGTAATATGTCATTGTTATTATCATTGTCATCTCACATGATCACTTGGGGACCGATCAGATTCGAATCTAGCTTGACCCGCTTGATCCGCCTTTATGATCGTATTCAATCTAGTCGTTAAACCTTATGATCAATAGAGGGCTTCCTGTTCAAACATAGGTCGTATTCAAACCAAAGAGAACATAGTTGTCGGTACCCTTTTGATTGGCACACTGCCGAGCTCACTAGGGGGCTTGTTGATTGTATTTGAATCATAGCTCAACCCCTTTTGGGAACCGAATTTGATCGTATTCGAATCAGAGTCATTAAAAAACTCTTAAGGTCATTAGGGGGCTTCCTGTTCAAACATATGTCATATTCGAACCAAAGAGAACATAGCTGTCGGTACCCTCTTGATCGGCGCAACGCCAAAGCCACTGGGGGCTACATGATCGTATTCAAATCCTAGCTTAACCCCTTTGGAACGGTTTATTGATCGTATTCGAATCAGAAGCCTTAACTTTTCTATACTCTACTTGGTTTAAGTTTTCTTTGAAAGCAACCTTTATTTGACTTGAGAGTTTTTTGAGGTTTAAAAAGTACAAGTGTGGTTAATTTTAACCCGGCTTGATATTGGCTGATAAGTCGCCAGTATATGAGAATCAGTATACCTTTGGAAATATTGGTTTCCAAAGATTGGGTTATCACCCTTACTGTCCGCGTCATATAAACTGGCAGTGCAAATTCAAAAAGGTCACAGGTATACGATTATAGTTGTGTTTCAACATTATATGTTACAACAGGCCTATTTGTGATTCTTTTTCTATCTTAAAAATATCAAGTTATTATAACCCGCCTTACGGTTAAGCCGCCAAGGGATCTTGTGATCTATTTCTATGTGCAGGATAGTTAGAAGAATTGGTCAAAGCATAAGGAAAACAGATGAAAAGTATAACACGGGTGAATATAACATGGCGGCTTAATAGTACTAAGCACCAAAAATGTACACGATATCACGGCCAAATCAAAGTTATTTCTATTCTATTACATGACTCCCCGAGTCCAAATGATTCATATTGTTTTTCAGCACATCACAGGAATGAGCCGCCACGGTAGATTAACTCTCATGTTGGCCTGAAGCGTCCGGGTTAGCCCTCTCCGCTTCTTCGCCCTGTTCCCTTTCCTGGAAGGTTTATGATGACCAGTCAATATTGTTCAAAACTTCAAATTCAGCTTCATCATCAACTAGTCTGGCCGGGTCAACTTCAGGGGCGAAGGTATGCTTACGGAGTGGGGGGATCAGACTGGTCACTTTATAGTGACGCGTTGGAATTCTCCGGTTCTCTGCGTCATAACCCGCCTGGTACTTGGTGAGATCCACTTCGTCAGCTATCAGGGTGGCCACGGGGCATACCTCCTTCACACAAGTGGCAAAGTCTTCATGTTCAAAGGAAGTACCATCCTCCTTCAGCCTTGGATAACCAATAGCGATGTCGACCGGGTCTAACTCTGGTAGCCAAGCTTTAGCCCGGCTTAAAGCATTCACCGCTCCGGCTCTCGCAGCTGACCGCCTTTAGTTCATGGAACCGCTGGGGTAGCACGAAAGCTTCTTTAGTACATCCGCCGTAAGGGTAGGCACTTCATTTGACAAAGCCATCGTGGCTAAGGCACGCCGAGATCCGGTGTACGCTTGTTCCACCAACAGATAAACCGCCTTCACTTGATCACTATAACGCCCGGATTCGATCGCCCGGTGTCCGCCATTATTCGCCATTGCCATGTCATGTGCTTATGCGTGTTGCCTTTTGCCATGTCATCATCTCGCATTTCATATCATGTCATCATGTGCATCGATTTGCATACGTGTTCATCTCTTGCATCCGAGCATTTTCCCGTTGTCCGCTTTTGCAATCCGCACTCCTATGTCCTCCGGCGTCCCCTTTTGTCTCTTGTTGTGAGGGTGTTAAACTTTCTCGAATGGCCCGAGGTTTGCCAAGCGCCCTTGGTATAGCACTGGTAGACCGCCTGTCAAGTTTCGTGCCATTTGGAGGTCGTTTGGTACTCCAACGGTTAAGCGGGTAACCGTAAAAACCTCTTTTGTTGCAGCCCAACACCCCTTCCAAAGTGGCCCAAAACCCATCTAACTCCCCTCCATGCTCTCGGTCGTTCGATCACGATCGCGTGGCCGAAAACCGCTCCCTCATTTGGACTCTCCTAGCTCCCTCTATGTCTATATATACACCCCCTATTCCAAATTCACGGATGATCCCCCCGAAACCCTAGATTTTTCCCTCCACAAGGCCGGACATGTCCGGACCGGGCGGACACGTCCGCCGCCGCCCCCGCCAATCGCGAGCCGCCAGTGTCCTCCTCTCCTCCCACCGCGCTGCCCATGAGCCCACAAGGCGGGCACGCTGGCCCGCCCGCCGCCGCCGCCGCCCGGGCTCGCCGCTTGCTCCCTTCGCCGCCTCACACCCGCCGC
Source organism: Aegilops speltoides (assembly GCA_021437245.1). Taxonomy (NCBI): domain Eukaryota; kingdom Viridiplantae; phylum Streptophyta; class Magnoliopsida; order Poales; family Poaceae; genus Aegilops; species Aegilops speltoides. The sequence continues at coordinate 92,426,469 of CM038147.1, read as the reverse complement.
CCGCCGCCGCTTGGCGGCCTCATTGCTGCTCGGCGCGCCTCACCGGGCCAAGCCGCCCGCCGCCCGCACCCAGCAGCCGTGCCTCGGCCCGCCCTGCCGAGTCTCCCGCGCACAGCTGCCCTCGCCCGGCAGCCTGGCGCGCCTCTCCGCGGCGTCCTCCCGCCGAGAGCCTCGGCGATCTGACCGGCGACGTCCGGCCGCCACCAGCGCCTCGCGCCCATTGTCGCGCGCCCTCGTCGCCCACCGGTGCCATCTCCGGTGAGCCGTCGCCTGCCTCGAAGTCCGCGCTGGGTCAAACCCTAGATCTGCGAGGTTGCCCCCGTTTCACCAAGTCCCTCATAGTTTGCATTATCATGCCATGTTTGAACTGCTGCATCTCTGCATCCGTAGCTCCGTTTTGCGCGTGTAATATGTTAAATTGTTCGCCTCGACGAGTACTTCAGTTTATTCCACTGCATCATTTTCATTTGAGCTTATCTCGATGCCCGAAACGCTATTGGAAGAGTGCATGTTGATGTTAATCTGCTGAAACTGTTATAACTTGCTGTTTTATCATTTTTGCCATGATTGATGTGTGCATCCTATGAGGTTGATGTCTACATGTATGTTGATCTATGCCATTCCATCTTTCCAGGGGTGCCAACCATGTATTTTTGTGAGTTGTGTGCTGAGTGTATCAAGCTTGCTAAGTAGGGTAGTTGCTGTTGCTGATTTCCTGGCAGATTTTGTTATATTTTGTTGCTATGTTAACATGCTTCTACTAATCATTCTATGCATAATCTGGAGATGTCCTATAAACATGTTTTGATCTACATGTCATGCTCTATCCATTCATGCCCTTGGTTGCAATTATAGCCTGCTGGAACATGTTGTTATCTTGCTCCAAAGTTGCTTGAAAATGTTGATGTCAGCCTGTTAACATTAAGTTCACTTGTTCCCATGTGTTTTCCTAGTGATCCATGCACCCTATGAACTTGCTATTGCCATGCTTAGCTTCATAAACATGCCTTCTTACTATTGGTTGCCTTGCCATGCCATGTATTGCTCTGTGGTGAGTGGTTCAAGCTCACGAACATGCCTACTTATTGTTGTTCCTGCCATGTATGAATCTGTAATATAACTTGCCATGTTTACATGGGTACCATCATATTTTCCGTGCCTTTTTGGCTCATGGTCAGTAAGGGACTTTTGATCTATGCTTTTAGTAGATTCATTCCATGCCTTTGTTTGCCCTGATAAGTTCCTGTAACATGTTGTTTGATGGCTCTAAACATTGCAACCTGATGTTATTTCTGCTAAAGTCTGAAACTGTTATTATTTGCAATCTTACCATGTGTTTTGGAGCATGTTCTAGTGATTTCTGGAGATAGCTCAGTGTTCATGTTTTGTTATGCTTTACCTGTACTTCATGCCCATGACTTTTGTTATTATGTTGGGGTGCTGTAGCATGTTGTTTTGATGCTTGCAATATGCCTAGTTGCTGTTTTGGACAGATTGTTGTTATGACTTGTATAGAGTGTATGTGTTGCACCATTGCTCCGTTTTGAGTGTGCTCTATATGAAGCTTGCTTGATTTTGCATGTAGCTTCATATTATCATGTTGCACCCTTGTTTTGAGGTGTTTGCTTGACGTTTGGGTGCCTTTTGCATCAATGCCATGTTTAACTTGTTTTGCTCATATCATCTAGGCCGTAGCTCCGAATTAAACAAACTTTATATGTAACTTGACTAGAATTTCGTGTAGATCCTCTTGGTGCTCTTTAACTTGCTGTTTAACAACTTGAACATAAGGTTTATTCAGTTCTGGACCAATTTCGAAATTTGCATATGAGGACTTACCGGAATTGTTATATGTTGTCTCCGGCCTCATTTAAACTTGCCTTGATGTGTTGTTCTTGCTTGCATCATCTCTTGCCATGAGTAGCTTCATGTAGCTTGGTCATGCATCATGCTTGTTGTGCATCATGTCTTGTCTATGTGTGGTGTGTTTACCATGTTGTGTGTTTCTTCTCGATAGTTCCTGTTTTGTTGCGATCGTGAGGATTCGTTCATCTACGTGTGGTTCGTCTTCGTGGCTTCATCTTCTTCATAGACTTGTTCTTCTTCCTTGCGGGGTTTCAGGCAAGATGACCGCTACCCTGGATCTCACTACTATCATTGCTATGCTAGTTGCTTCGTTCTATTGCTATGTTGCGCTACTTATTACCTGTTTATCAAGCCATCCCATATTGCCATGAACCTCTAACCTTTGACACCTTTCGTATGCAAACCACTGTTTGGCTATATTACCGCTTTGCTCAGCCCCTCTTATAGCGTTGCTAGCTGCAGGTGAAGTTGAAGATTTCTCCATGGTGGACAGGATTTTGGTTGGGATATCACAATATCTCTTATATTATTAATGCATCTATATATTTGGTAAAGGGTGGAAGGCTCGGCCTTATGCCTGGTGTTTTGTTCCACTCTTGCCGCCCTAGTTTCCGTCATACCGGTGTTATGTTCCCGGATTTTGTGTTCCTAACGCGGTCGGGTGATTTATGGGACCCTCCCGACAGTTCGCTTTGAATAAAACTTGTCCAGCAAGGCCCAACATTGGTTTTACCATTTGCCTCACCACCACCTATATTTCCCTTGGGAGTAATTAACCCAAGGGTCATCTTTATTCAGCCCCCCTGGGCCAATGCTTGTCTAAGTGTTGGTCCAAACTAGAGCGCTTTGCAGCGCCACCTCAAGGAAACTTGAGGTCTGGTTTTATTTGTACGGACTGCTCATCCGGTCGTGGCCTGAGTCGAGATACGCGCGGCTACTATCAGGATGTCGGCACGCCGGGAGGCTTTGCTGGTCTTGTTTTACCATTGTTGAAATGTCTTGTAAAACGGGATTCCGAGACTGATCGGGTCTTCCTGGGAGAAGGTCTATTCCTTCGTTGATCGTGAGAGCTTGTCATGGGCTTGTTGGGACACCCTGCAGGTTTAAACTTTCGATAGCCGTGCCCGCGGTTATGTGGCAGATGGGAATTTGTTAATGTCCGGTTGTAGATAACTTGACACCAGATCCGAATTAAAACACATCAACCACGTGTGTAGCCGTGATGGTCTCTTCTCGGCGGAGTCCAGGAAGTGAACACGGTTTCCTGGTTATGTTTGACGTAAGTAGGTGTTCAGGATCACCTCTTGATCATTGCTAGCTTCACGACCGTTCCGCTTGTTCTCTTCTCGCTCTTATTTGCGTATGTTAGCCACCATATCATGCTTAGTCGCTGCTGCAACCTCACCACTTTACCCCTTCCTTTCCTATTAAGCTTTGCTAGTCTTGATAACCATGGTAATGGGATTGCTGAGTCCTCGTGGCTCACAGATTACTACAACCACAGTTGCAGGTACAGGTTTTCCGATGATCCTGACGCGAGAGCGATGCTTGCTTGCGTTGAGTTCTTCTTCTGCTTCTTCGATCAGGGGATAGGTTCCAGGTCGGCAGCCTGGGCTAGCAGGGTGGATATTGTTTGAGTTTCTGTTTATGTATCATCCGTAGTCGGATGTTGATCTCTTGTATGATGATATTGTATTCGTGTGGCATTGTATGCCTTATGTATGTATCCCCATCTATATTTTTATGTTGATGTAATGATATCCACCTTGCAAAAGCGTTTCAATATGTGGGTCTATCCTTAGTGGGACCTTCGAGTTCCTTTTGGATAGGGTCGCATATTGGGCATGACAAGTTGGTATCAGAGCCTCGACCGACCTTAGGAGCCCCTTAATTGATTGTGTAGTTTGGCCGTTGTTGAGTCTAGAAGAAAACTATTTTCGGAGTCTAGTTATATCGGAAAGTAGGAATTATTTTTACTCCACTGCCCCTTCGTCGCTCTGGTGAGGAATCTTGACGTAGGTGTTTCTAATTACTCCTCTTCCCTTTCAAATTTTTCTTTAGGTTCACGCAGTTGGTTTTTCGATCGTTGTCCATCTTCTTTTATCTGGTGCATTCCTCGTCAAGTTGACTCGAGTCTCTTCATCTTTGTGTTCAATCCTCAGTTGTTTTTTCCCACCCGCCCTCCCTTCTTCTTCTCGAAACCGGAGTCCGTAATTGAGTATCCTTCCTACTCGTGCGAAGTCTTTGCTTTCGTTCCTCGATGTTCTCAACCGGTGTTTTCTCTTCAAGTTATTCGTCGGTTCCCCTTCCAAGTTGCCTTGTTTTTCCCGCCCTCCCACCCTTTTTCTTCCCGGAGTCTGACTCTCTCCCGACCATCAATTTCATTCATGTGGAGTCTCTTCATTCTTCCCTCAATTATTTCGACCGGTGAATTCTCGTCTCATTCGTCACTCTTCACCCCTTTCTTTTCCGATGGATTCAATTCTAGTTTTTCGGTGTCGATCGTGTCTTTTCCTCGGCTCAAGTATTTCCCTTTGCTCGTTCGCCTCTCGCCATTTTATCCTTCCGGAGTATGATGCACCGGAACAATTCAAATATTTCAATCATCCATTGCATCACCTATCTGTTCAACAATCCTTTCCAACGGTGTTTTCTTTTAGTGGGCCCATAACCCACAGGTCTTTTCCCAGGATCTTACCTGACTCTTCTAATTCCCCCGGAGTTATTCTCAAATTCTTTTCAAGTGTGACGTAAGAATGGATTTCATCAGTCACATGCCTTCTCCAAGATTGCTTTCAAATTCTTTTCATCTTTGGTTCAACCCTTCCTCTTTGTCATTCTTCCGGAGTATCTCAGTAATTTTGGTGGTGTTTTCCATCGCCATTTGAAGACCGAAGAAGAGTTTTTCCTCTAAATCTTGTCCGTTCCCCGGAGATTCGCGGTGCTAGCTCGATGTTATCCTATCAAATTGTTTCAAGTCATACAAATTCTTTCCATCCATCCGGAGCATTTCAGGAGTTGCTTTCTCTCTCGATCATTCGGAGGCCATCTTTTTCGGAAGATTTCTTCGTTCTAAGTTTTCGGCTTCGTTCTCTAATTATTCTATATCTGTGCCCTTTCGTTCGTCTCAATATTCTTCCGGTGCTTCATTCAAGTATTCTTCAATCAGTTCGCGATCTCTTCGTTCTTTTGCATCAAAATTCCCTCTAGCATATTGGTTCTTCTAATTCTTCCCGGTGATTCATACTCTTTCATCAGTCATTTTTGAATTCTTACGGTGGTTCGTTCAAGATTCTTTTCCTTGATTATCTTTTCAATCCTTTCGTTCATTTCAATCCTACCGGTGATTCATGAAAACTTTCTCAAGTTTGAGATATGTCACTTCTCAATTCTCTTTCAAGAAGAATAAGTAGTATGCAAAATCCATTGCTTGTCATCAATTTAATTTGATGAATGATAAGCATACAATAAATCTTATTCTTATTTCATCCAAGTGAGTAACCCCTTCCTTCGGAGTTTGTTCGCGGGTAAATTCTAGTTCCAAGTGTTTTCATCTTTTCTTTTCCGGAGTTCAAATTTTCCTCGGTCATTTCGCCGGAACCTCCATCTAAATCATCGCAAGACTCATCTTATTCTTTTCGTCCTTCATTTCTATCTCATCATCCTTTTGTCACCGGAGTTCTTCATGATGGTTCTTCATGATTTAATTCATTCTTCAAGAGTTCATCAAGTATCATTCCTGAAGGAAATATGCCCTAGAGGCAATAATAAAGTTATTATTTATTTCCTTATTTCATGATAAATGTTTATCATTCATGCTAGAATTGTATTAACCGGAAACATGATACATGTGTGAATGCATAGACAAAACAATATGTCACTAGTATGCCTCTACTAGACTAGCTTGTTAATCAAAGATGGTTATGTTTCCTGACCATGAACAAGGAGTTGTTATTTGATTAAACAAGGTCACATCATTAGTAGAATGATCTGATTGACATGACCCATTCCCTTAGCTTAGCACACGATCGCTTAGTATGTTGCTACCGCTTCTATCCATGACATATACATGTTCCTGTAACTATGAGATTATGCAACTCCGTTTACGGAGGAACACTTTGGTGCTACCAAACGTCCACAACGAATCGGGTGATTATAAAGGAGTACTACAGGTGTCTCCAAAGGCGATGTTGGGTTGTCGATTTCGAGATTAGGTTTTGTCACTCCGATTGTCGGAGAGGTATCTCTGGGCCCTCTCGGTAATACACATCATCAAGCCTTGCAAGCACTACAACTAATGAGTTAGTTATGAGATGATGTATTACGGAACGAGTAAAGAGACTTGCCGGTAACGAGATTGAACTAGGTATTGGATACCGACGATCGAATCTCGGGCAAGTAACATACCGATGACAAAGGGAACAACGATGTTGTTATGCGGTCCGACCGACAAAGATCTTCATAGAATATGTAGGAACCAATATGGGCATCCAGGTCCCGCTATTGGTTATTGACCGAGAATAGTTCTAGGTCATGTCTACATTGTTCTCGAACCGTAGGGTCCGCACGCTTAAGGTTTCGATGATGCTTATTATGAGTTTATGTATTTTGATGTACCGAAGAAGTTCGAGTCCCGGATGTGATCACGGACATGACGAGGAGTCTCGGAATGGTCGAGACATAAAGATTGATATATTGACGGCTATATTCGGACACCGAAAGGTTCCGGAAGTTTTCGGAGAAAACCGGAGTGCCGAGGGGTTACCGAACCCCGGGGAATATGGGCCTTAGTGGGCCAAGAGGGAGAGAGAGGGCCGCACCAGGAGGTGGCGCGCCCCTGTGGGAGTCCGAATAGGACAAGGAGGGGGGGCGCGGCCCCCCTTTCCCTCTCCCTCTCCCTCTCTTTTCTTTCCCCTTCTCCCTTCCTAGTTGGACTAGGAAAGGGGAGTCCTACTCCAACTAGGACGAGGACTCCCCCCTCCTTGGCGCGCCTATAGGGGCCGGCCGGCCTCCCCCTCCCTCCTTTATATACGGGGGCAGGGGGCACCCTAGAACACACAAGTATTGATCTACGGATCGTTCCTTAGCCGTGTGCGGTGCCCCCCTCCACCATATTCCACCTCGGTCATACCGTCGCGAAGCTTAGGCGAAGCCTGCGCCGTGAAACATCAAGATCGTCCTGCACGCCGTCGTCTTGACGGAACTCTCCTCGACACTCGGCTGGATCGGAGTACGAGGGACGCCATCGAGCTGTCGTGTGTCAAGAACTCGGGCGCCGAGTAACGGCGCCGGATCGGTCGGATCGCGAGGAGAACGTCGACTACTTCCTCTACGCCAGATCGCTTCCGCTTGGGTCTACAAGGGTATGTGGACAACACTCTCCCTCTTGTTGCTGTTCATCACCATGATCTTGCGTGTGCGTGGGAAAATTTTTGAAATTACTACGTTCCCCAACAAAGGCATCCGAGCCTAGGTTTTTATGGTTTGATGTTTTGCACGAGTAGAACACAAGTGAGTTGTGGGCGATACAAGTCATACTACCTACCAGATGTCATGCTTTGGTTCAGCGGTATTGTGAGATGAAGCGCCCGCACCGACGTTACGCCAGACGCTTACGCGAGACTGGTTTCACCGCCACGAGCACTCGCTGCTTAAAGGTGACCGGTGGGTGCTGTCTCTCTCACTTTAGTTGAACCGAGTGTACGCCCGTCCTTGAGAAGGTTAAACGGAGTCTATTTGACGAAGTATCGCTGTGGTTTTGATGCGTAGGTAAGATTGGTTCTTGCTTAAGCCCGTAGCAGCCACGTAAAATTTGCAACAACAAAGTAGAGGACGCCTAACTTGTTTTTGCAGGCATGTTGTGATGTGATATGGTCAAGACGTGATGCTATATTTTATTGTATGAGATGATCATGTTTTGTAACCGGTTATCGGCAATCGGCAGGAGCCATATGGTTGTCGCTTATTGTATGCAATGCAATCGCTCGTAATGCTTTACTTTATCACTAAGCGGTAGAGATAGTCGTAGAAGCATAAGATTGGCGAGACGACAACGATGCTACGATGGAGATCAAGGTGTCGCGCCGGTGACGATGGTGATCATGGTGGTGCTCCGGAGATGAAGATCACGAAGCACAAGATGATGATGACCATATCATATCACTTATATTGATTTGCATGTGATGTTTATCCTTTATGCATCTTATCTTGCTTTGATTGACGGTAGCATTATAAGATGATCTCTCACTAAATTATCAAGAAGTGTTCTCCCCGAGTATGCACCGCTGCCAAAGTTCGTCGTGCCTGCACACCACGTGATGATCGGGTGTGATAAGCTCTCGTCCATCTACAACGGGTGCAAGCCAGTTTTGCACACGCAGAATACTCGGGTTATACTTGACGAGCCTAGCATATGCGAGATATGGCCTCGAACACGGAGACCGAAAGGTCGAGCATGAATCATATAGTAGATATGATCAACATAAGATGTTCACCATTGAAAACTACTCCATTTCACGTGATGATCGGTTATGGTTTAGTTGATTTGGATCACGTGATCACTTGGATGACTAGAGATGTCTTTCTAAGAGTGGGAGTTCTTAAGTAATATGATTAATTGAACTTAAATTTATCATGAACTTAGTACCGATAGTATCTTGCTTGTTTATGTTTGATTGTAGATAGATGGCTCGTCTTTGTTGTTCCGTTGAATTTTAATGCGTTCCTTGAGAAAGCAAAGTTGAAAGATGATGGTAGCAATTACACGGATCGGGTCCGTAACTCGAGGATTATCCTCATTGCTGCACGTAAGAGTTACGCCCGGATGCACCGCTAGGTGCCAGACTTCTTCTTGATGTAACCGACGGCGTTAAGAACGTCTGGCGAGCAAAGCTGATGACTACTCTATAGTTCAAGCAGCCATGCTTTACGGCTTAGAACCGGGACTTCAACGACGTTTTGAACGTCATGGAGCATATGAGATGTTCCAGAGTTGAAGTTGATATTCCAAAGTAATGCCCGGATTGAGAGATATGAAGTCTCCAATAAGTTCTATAGCTGCAAGATGGAGGAGAATAGTTACATTAGTGAGCACATACTCGTAATGTCCGGGTACTACAATCACTTGACACAATTGGGAGTTAATCTTCCGGATGATTGTGTCATTGATGAATTCTTCAATCACCGCCACCAAGCTACAAAGGCTTCGTGATGAACTATAATATGCAAGGGTTAGTAAAGACTATACCGAGCTCTTCGCAATGCTAAAGGCTGCGGAGGTAGAAATCAAGAAGGAGCATCAAGTGTTGATGGTCAATAAGACCACTAGTTTCAAGAAGAAAGGCAAAGGGAAGAAGAAGGAACTTCAAGAAGAACAGCAAGCAAGTTGCTGCTCAAGAGAAGAAACCCAAGTCTGGACCTAAGCCTGAAATCGAGTGCTTCTACCGCAAGCGATCCTCACCGAAGCGGAACTGCCCCAAGTATTTGGCGGATAAGAAGGATGGCAAGGTGAACAAAGGTATATGTGATATACATGTTATTGATGTGTACCTTACTAGAGCTCGCAGAGCACTGGTATTTGATACTGGTTCTGCTAATATTTGCAACTCAAAGCAGGGACTACGGATTGCTTAACACCGCAAAGGACGAGGTGACGATGCGCTGGGAAATAGTTCCAAAGTCGATGTGATCGCGGTCGGCACGCTACCTCTACATCTACCTTCGGATTAGTTTTAGACCTAAATAATTGTTATTTGGTGCCCGCGTTGAGCATGAACATTATATCTGGATCTTGTTTGATGCGATACGGTTATTCATTTAAATCGAGAATAATGGTTGTTCTATTTATATGAGTAATATCTTTTATGGTCATGCACCCTTGAGGAGTGGTCTATTTTGATGAATCTCGATAGTAGTGATACACATATTCATAATGTTGAAACCAAAAGATGCAGAGTTGATAATGATAGTGCAACTTATTTGTGGCACCGCCGCTTAGGTCATATCGGTGTAAAGCGCATGAAGAAACTCCATACCGATGGACTTTTGGAGTCACTTGATTATGAATCACTTGGCACTTAAGTAACCATGCCTTATGGGCAAGATGACCGAACCCGCTTCTCCGATACTATGGAGAGAGCAACAGATTTGTTGGAAATCATACATACGTATGTATGTGGTCCGATGAATGTTGAGGCTCGTGGCGGATATCGTTATTTTCTCACCTTCACAGATGACTTAAGCGGATATGGGTATATCTACTTAATGAAACATAAGTCTGAAACATTTGAAAAGTTCAAAGAATTTCAGAGTGAAGTTGAAAATCATCGTAATAAGAAAATTAAATTTCTACGATCTGATCGTGGAGGTGAATATTTGAGTTACGAGTTTGGTCTACATTTGAAACAATGCGGAATAGTTTCGCAACTCACGCCACCCGGAACACCACAGCGTAATGGTGTGTCCGAACGTCGAATCGTGCTTTACTAGATATGGTGCGATCTATGATGTCTCTTACAGATTTACCGCTATCGCTTTGGGGTTATGCTCTAGAGACGGCCGCATTCACACTGAATAGAACACCGTCGAAATCCATTGAGACGACACCTTATGAACTGTGGTTTGGCAAGAAACCAAAGTTGTCGTTTCTTAAAGTTTGGGGATGCGATGCTTATGTGAAAAAGCTTCAACCTGATAAGCTCGAACCCAAATCGGAGAAATGTGTCTTCATAGGATACCCAAAGGAGACAGTTGGGTACACCTTCTATCACAGATCCGAAGGCAAGACATTCGTTGCTAAGAATGGATCCTTTCTAGAGAAGGAGTTTCTCTCGAAAGAAGTGAGTGGGAGGAAAGTGGAACTTGATGAGGTAATAGTACCTTCTCCCTTACTTGAAAGTAGTTCTTCGCAGAAACCGGTTTCTGATACATCTACACCAAGTAGTGAGGAAGTTGATGATGTTGATCATGAAACTTCAGACCAAGTTACTGTAGAACCTCGTAGATCAACCAGAGTAAGATCCGCACCAGAGTGGTACGGTAATCCTGTTCTGGAAATCATGTTACTAGATGATGATGAACCTGCGAACTATGAAGAAGCGATGGTGAGCCCAGATTCCGCAAAATGGCTTGAGGCCATGAAATCTGAGATGGGATCCATGTATGAAAACAAAGTATGGACTTTGGTTGACTTGCCCGAGGGTAGGCAAGCAATAGAAAACAAGTGGATCTTCAAGAAGAAGACCGACGCCGACGGTAATGTTATCGTTTATAAAGCTCGACTTGTCGCAAAAGGTTTTCGCAAGTTCAAGGGATTGACTACGATGAGACCTTCTCACCCGTAGCGATGCTTAAGTCCGTCCGAATCATGTTAGCAATTGCCGATTTTATGATTATGAAATTTGGCAAATGGATGTAAAGACTGCATTCTGAATGGATTTACGGAAGAAGAGTTGTATATGATGCAACCGAAGGTTTTATCGATCCAAAGGAGCTAACAAAGTGTGCAAGCTCCAGCGATCCATCTATGGACTGGTGCAAGCATCTCGAGTTGGAATAAACGCTTTGATAGTGTGATCAAAGCATTTGGGTTTGTACAGACTTTTGGAGAAGCCTCAGATTTACAAGAAAGTGAGTGGGAGCTCAGAGCATTTCGATATTATATGTAGATGACATATTGCTGATCGGAAATGATATAGAATTTCTGGATAGCATAAAGGGATACTTGAATAAGAGTTTTTCAATGAAAGACCTCGGTGAAGCTGCTTACATATTGGGCATTAAGATCTATAGAGATAGATCAAGACGCTTGATTGGACTTTCACAAAGCACATACCTTGACAAAATTTTGAAGAAGTTCAAAATGGATCAAGCAAAGAAAGGGTTCTTGCCGTGTTACAAGGTGTGAAGTTGAGTAAGACTCAATGCCCGACCACTGCAGAAGATAGAGAGAAAATGAAAGATGTTCCTATGCTTCAGCCATAGACTCTATCATGTATGCAATCTCTGTGTACCGACCTGATGTGTGCCTTGCTATAAGCCTAGCAGGAGGTACCAAAGTAATCCAGAGTGGATCATCGGACAGCGGTCAAGAACATCCTAAAATACCGAAAAGGACTAAGGATATGTTTCTCGTATATGGAGGTGACAAAGAGCTCATCGTGGCAGTTACGTTGATGCAAGCTTTGACACCGATCCGGACGATTCTAAATCGCAGACCGGATCGTATTTACACTAAACGGAGGAGCTGTCAGTTGGTGCAGTTCCAAACAAAGCATCGTAGCGGGATCTACATGTGAAGCGGAGTACATAGCAGCTTCGGAAGCAGCTAATGAAGGAGTCTGGATGAAGGAGTTCATATCCGATCTAGGTGTCATACCTAGTGCATCGGGTCCAATGAAAATCTTCGTGACAATATCGAGCAATTGCCTTAGCAAAGGAATCCAGATTTCACAAGAGGACCAAGCACATCAAGAGACGCTTCAATTCCATCCGAGACTTAGTCCGTGGGAGACATAGAGATTTGCAAGATACATACGAATCTGAATGTTGCGCACCCGTTGACTAAGCCTCTTCCACGAGCAAAACATGATCAGCACCAAGACTCCATGGGTGTTAGAATCATTACTATGTAATCTAGATTATTGACTCTAGTGCAAGTGGGAGATCAAGGAAATATGCCCTAGAGGCAATAATAAAGTTATTATTTATTTCCTTATTTCATGATAAATGTTTATCATTCATGCTAGAATTGTATTAACCGGAAACATGATACATGTGTGAATGCATAGACAAAACAATATGTCACTAGTATGCCTCTACTAGACTAGCTTGTTAATCAAAGATGGTTATGTTTCCGACCATGAACAAGGAGTTGTTATTTGATTAAACAAGGTCAGATCATTAGTAGAATGATCTGATTGACATGACCCATTCCCTTAGCTTAGCACACGATCGTTTAGTATGTTGCTACTGCTTCTATCCATGACATATACATGTTCCTGTAACTATGAGATTATGCAACTCCGCTTACGGAGGAACACTTTGGTGCTACCAAACGTCACAACGAATCGGGTGATTATAAAGGAGTACTACAGTGTCTCCAAAGGCGATGTTGGGTTGTCGATTTGAGATTAGGTTTTGTCACTCCGATTGTCGGAGAGGTATCTCTGGGCCCTCTCGGTAATACACATCATCAAGCCTTGCAAGCACTACAACTAATGAGTTAGTTATGAGATGATGTATTACGGAACGAGTAAAGAGACTTGCCGTAACGAGATTGAACTAGGTATTGGATACCGACGATCGAATCTCGGGCAAGTAACATACCGATGACAAAGGGAACAACGATGTTGTTATGCGGTCCGACCGACAAAGATCTTCGTAGAATATGTAGGAACCAATATGGGCATCCAGGTCCCGCTATTGGTTATTGACCGAGAATAGTTCTAGGTCATGTCTACATTGTTCTCGAACCGTAGGGTCCGCACGCTTAAGGTTTCGATGGCGATGCTTATTATGAGTTTATGTATTTTGATGTACCGAAGAAGTTCGAGTCCCGGATGTGATCACGGACATGACGAGGAGTCTCGGAATGGTCGAGACATAAAGATTGATATATTGGACGGCTATATTCGGACACCGAAAGGTTCGGAAGTTTTCGGAGAAAACCGGAGTGCCGGAGGGGTTACCGAACCCCGGGAATATGGGCCTTAGTGGGCCAAGAGGGAGAGAGAGGGCCGCACCAGAGGTGGCGCACCCCCCTGTGGGAGTCCGAATAGGACAAGGAGGGGCGCGCCCCTTTCCTCTCCCTCTCCTCTCTTTTCTTTCCCTTCTCCTTCCTAGTTGGACTAGGAAAGGGAGTCCTACTCAACTAGGAGGAGGACTCCCCCTCCTGGCGCGCCTATAGGGGCGGCCGCCTCCTCCTCCCTCCTTATATACGGGGGGGGGGGCACCCTAGGACACACAAGTATTGATCTACGGATCGTTCCTTAGCCGTGTGCGGTGCCCCCTCCACCATATTCCACCTCGGTCATACCGTCGCCGCAAGCTTAGGCGAAGCCTCGCGCCGGTGAAACATCAAGATCGTCCTGCACGCCGTCGGCTTGACGGAACTCTCCTCGACACTCGGCTGGATCGAGTACGAGGGACGCCATCGAGCTGTACGTGTGTCAAGAACTCGGGCGCCGGAGTAACGGCGCCGGATCGGTCGGATCGCGAGGAGAACGTCGACTACTTCCTCTACGCCAGATCGCTTCCGCCGGGTCTACAAGGGTATGTGGACAACACTCTCCCCTCTCGTTGCTGTTCATCACCATGATCTTGCGTGTCCGTAGGAAAATTTTTGAAATTACTACGTTCCCCAACAATTCCATCCTCTCTAACTCGTGTTCTATTCTTTCCATGTTCAGTCAAAGTGCTGCCTAAATTCTTTGAGTCTTATTCGTTTCCAACTCGTTCTAACAGGAGTTGTTTCATAGTCTATCTAATTCCGTGAGCTTTCAATTCTCGTCATTCTCGTCGTTCCTCTCTTCTTCTCGAGTGCTCTCGATTCTTTGCTTCTTCTCTTGAGTTCTTGTTTCTCCCCCCCCCCTTTTCCCTTCCGTCTCGGTCCTAAGATCTCGGGACGAGATCTCTTGTTAGTGGAGGAGTGTTGTAACGCCCCGGATTCGATGCGCCAGGTGTCTGCCAGTTATTCGCCGTCATTGCCATGTCATGTGCTTGCGTGTTGCCTTTTGCCATGTCATCATCTGCATTTCATATCATGTCATCATGTGCATCGCATTTGCATACGTGTTCATCTCTTGCATCCGAGCATTTTCCCCGTTGTCCGTTTTGCAATCCGGCACTCCTATGTCCTCCGGCGTCCCCCTTTTGTCTCTTGTTGTGAGTGGGTGTTAAACTTTCTCGGAATGGCCCGAGGTTTGCCAAGCGGCCTTGGTATAGCACCGGTAGACCGCCTGTCAAGTTTCGTGCCATTTGGAGGTCGTTTGGTACTCCAATGGTTAAGCGGGTAACCATAAAAACCTCTTTTGTTGCAGCCCAACACCCCTTCCAAAGTGGCCCAAAACCCATCTAACTCCCCTCCATGCTCTCGGTCGTTCTATCACGATCGCGTGGCCGAAAACCGCTCCTCATTTGGACTCTCCTAGCTCCCTCTATGTCTATATATATACACCCCCTCCAAATTCACGGATGATCCCCCCGAAACCCTAGATTTTTCCCCTCCGCGCGCGCCGGACATGTCCGGACCGGGCCGGACACGTCCGCCGCCGCCGCCCGCCAATCGGGAGCCGCCACGTGTCCCTCCTCTCTCCCGCCGCCATGAGCCATGAAACCAGCGCCGCATGCGAACCCGCCTCCGCCTGCCGCCCGGGCTCGCCGCTTCTCCCTTCGCCGCCTCCTGCCGCCGGCCGGCGATGTCGCCCGCTTCGGCCGTGCCTCGCTGGCCTCGGCTTCGCCGCCCGCCGCCCGCGGACCCAGCGCCGCCGTGCCTCGCCCCGCCCTGCCGGAGTCTCCGCCCACAAGCCCTCGCCGGCGACGTGCCGCGCCTCCGCAAGATCCCTCCGCCGCCGGAGCCGGCCGCCCGGCCGCGCCGTCCGGCCGCCACCGCGCCCTCGCGCCAAGCTGTCTCGGCGCCCTCGTCGCCCTCCGCTTTGCTTGCGGATCCGCCGGATCCGCCCGATCTGCCGGGCGCCTCTCCCTCGCCCATCGGCGCCATCTCCGCGAAGCGCTCGCCTCGAAGTCCGCTACTGGTCAAACCCTAGATCTGCGAGGTTGCCCCCGTTTCACTAAGTCCCTGATAGTTTGCATTATCATGCCATGTTTGAACTACTGCATCTCTGCATTCGTAGCTCCGTTTTGCGCATGTAATATGTGAAATTGTTCGTCTCGACGAGTACTTCATTTCATTCCATTGCATCATTTTCATTTGAGCTCATCTTGATGCCCGAAACGCTGCTGGAAGAGTGCATATTGATGTTAATCTGCTGAAACTGTTATAACTTGCTGTTTTATCATTTTTGCCATTATTGATGTGTGCATCCTATGAGGTTGATGTCTACATGTATGTTGATCTATGACATTCCATCTTTCCAGGGGTGCCAACCATGTATTTTTGTGAGTTGTGTGCTGAGTGTATCAAGCTTGCTAAGTAGGGTAGTTGCTGTTGCTGATTTCCTGGCAGATTCTGTTATATTTTGTTGCTATGTTAACATGCTTCTACTAATCATTCTATGCATAATCTGGAGATGTCCTATAAACATGTTTTGATCTACATGTCATGATCTATCCATTCATGCCCTTGGTTGCAATTATAGCCTGCTGGAACATGTTGTTATCTTGCTCCAAAGTTGCTTGAAAATGTTGCTGTCAGCCTGTTAACATTAAGTTCACTTGTTCCCATGTGTTTTCCTAGTGATCCATACACCCTATGAACTTGCTATTGCCATGCTTAGCTTCATAAACATGCCTTCTTACTGTTGGTTGCCTTGCCATTCCATTTATTGCTCTGTGGTGAGTGGTTCAAGCTCACGAACATGCCTACTTATTGTTGTTCCTGCCATGTATGAATCTGTAATATAACTTGCCATGTTTACATGGGTGCCATCATATTTTCCGTGCCTTTTTGGCTCATGGTCAGTAAGGGACTTTTGATCTATGCTTTTAGTAGATTCATTCCATGCCTTTGTTTGCCCTGATAAGTTCTTGTAACATGTTGTTTGATGGCTCTAAACATTGCAACCTGATGTTATTTCTGCTAAAGTCTGAAACTGTTATTATTTGCAATCTTACCATGTGTTTTGGAGCATGTTCTAGTGATTTCTGGAGATAGCTCAGTGTTCATGTTTTGTTATGCTTTACCTGTACTTCATGCCCATGACTTTTGTTATTATGTTGGGGTGCTGTAGCATGTTGTTTTGATGCTTTCAATATGCCTAGTTGCTGTTTTGGACAGATTGTTATTATGACTTGTATAGTGTATGTGTTGCACCGTTGCTCCGTTTTGAGTGTGCTTTATATGAAACTTGCTTGATTTTGCATGTAGCTTCATATTATCATGTTGCACCCTTGTTTTGAGGTGTTTGCTTGATGTTTGGGTGCCTTTTGCATCAATGCCATGTTTAACTTGTTTTGCTCATATCTTCTAGGCCGTAGCTCCGAATTAAACAAACTTTATATGTAACTTGACTAGAATTTCGTGTAGATCCTCTTGGTGCTCTTTAACTTGCTGTTTAACAACTTGAACATAAGGTTTATTCAGTTCTGGACCAATTTCGAAATTTGCATATGAGGACTTACCGGAATTGTTATATGTTGTCTCCGGCCTCATTTAAACTTGCCTTGATGTGTTGTTCTTGTTTGCATCATCTCTTGCCATGAGTAGCTTCGTGTAGCTTGGTCATGCATCATGCTTGTTGTGCATCATGTCTTGTCTATGTGTGGTGTGTTTACCATGTTGTGTGTTTCTTCTCGATAGTTCTTGTTTCGTTACGATTGTGAGGATTCGTTCATCTATGTGTGGTTCGTCTTCGTGGCTTCATCTTCTTCATGGACTTGTTCTTCTTCCTTGCGGGATTTCAGGCAGGATGACCGCTACCCTGGATCTCAATACTATCATTGCTATGCTAGTTGCTTCGTTCTATCGCTATGCTGCGCTACCTATTACCAGTTTATCAAGCCATCCCATATTGCCATGAACCTCTAACCTTTGACACCTTTCCTATGCAAACCACTGTTTGGCTATGTTACCGCTTTGCTCAGCCCCTCTTATAGCGTTGCTAGCTGCAGGTGAAGTTGAAGATTTCTCCATGGTGGACAGGATTTTGGTTGGGATATCACAATATCTCTTATATTATTAATGCATCTATATATTTGGTAAAGGGTGGAAGGCTCGACCTTATGCCTGGTGTTTTGTTCCACTCTTGCTGCCCTAGTTTCCGTCATACCGGTGTTATGTTCCCGGATTTTGTGTTCCTAACGCGGTCGGGGGATTTATGGGACCCCCCTGACAATTCGCTTTGAATAAAACTTGTCCAGCAAGGCCCAACATTGGTTTTACCATTTGCCTCACCACCACCTATATTTCCCTTGGGAGTAATTAACCCAAGGGTCATCTTTATTCAGCCCCCCTGGGCCAATGCTTGTCTAAGTGTTGGTCCAAACTAGAGCGCTTTGCAGCGCCACCTCAAGGAAACTTGAGGTCTGGTTTTAGTTGTACGGACTGCTCATCCGGTTGTGGCTTGAGACGAGATACACGCGGCTACTATCAGGATGTCGGCACGCCGGGAGGCTTTGCTGGTCTTGTTTTACCATTGTCGAAATGTCTTGTAAACTGGGATTCCGAGACT
This sequence comes from Aegilops speltoides, assembly GCA_021437245.1. Taxonomy (NCBI): domain Eukaryota; kingdom Viridiplantae; phylum Streptophyta; class Magnoliopsida; order Poales; family Poaceae; genus Aegilops; species Aegilops speltoides. Next base: position 92,408,257 of record CM038147.1, on the reverse strand, counting down.
GATCGGGTCTTCCTGGGAGAAGGTCTATTCCTTCGTTGATCGTGAGAGCTTGTCATGGGCTAAGTTGGGACACCCCTGTAGGGTTTAAACTTTCGAGAGCCGTGCCCGCGGTTATGTGGCAGATGGGAATTTGTTAATGTCCGGTTGTAGATAACTTGACACCAGATCCGAATTAAAACACATCAACCGCGTGTGTAGCCGTGATGGTCTCTTCTCGGCGGAGTCCGGGAAGTGAACACGGTTTCTGGGTTATGTTTGACGTAAGTAGGTGTTCAGGATCACCTCTTGATCATTGCTAGCTTCACGACCGTTCCGCTTGTTCTCTTCTCGCTCTTATTTGCGTATGTTAGCCACCATATCATGCTTAGTCACTGCTGCAACCTCACCACTTTACCCCTTCCTTTCCTATTAAGCTTTGCTAGTCTTGATACCCATGGTAATGGGATTGCTGAGTCCTCGTGGCTCACAGATTACTACAACCACATTGGTATAGGTTTTCCGATGATCCTGACGCGAGAGCGATGCTTGCTTGCGTTGAGTTCTTCTTCTGCTTCTTCGATCAGGGGATAGGTTCCAGGTCGGCAGCCTGGGCTAGTAGGGTGGATATTGTTTGAGTTTCTGTTTATGTATCATCCGTAGTCGGATGTTGATCTCTTGTATGATGATATTGTATTTGTGTGGCATTGTATGCCTTATGTATGTATCCCCATCTATTATGTAATGTTGATGTAATGATATCCACCTTGCAAAAGCGTTTCAATATGCGGGTCTATCCTTAGTGGGACCTTTGAGTTCCTTTTGGATAGGGTCGCATATTGGGCGTGACATCAGCATATCTTGGTTCAGATTTGAACTCCTCGAGCCTGCATAAACATTGGCAGGTGAGTCAGTTCCAATTTGTATGATCAATTGAAAGGTTCAAGAATTTAACACTTGCAGGGAGACTTACCAAAGATCGCTGAGACCATCTGAGAGACATGGGGTTTTAACCCGGATAATTCACCGGTTGCTTCTTCAAGAGCCGCCTCTGCCTTCTTAGCTCGATTAATCAACGCAATTTTTTCGTCAGCCCAGGCCTTTTTCTCCATTTCAAATTCTTTCTTCAGCTTTGCTTGTTCAGAAACGCTGAATTTAAACTTGGAGTCAGCTCTTTGGGTTTCCATCTCTTGGGCCTCAAGGCGGTTCTTCAGATCAGACACTTCTGATTCAAGTTGACTCATGGCGGCCTATACAAATACCGGGTCAAGAATCAGGATAAACATGATGCAATATTAAGTCCCAAGCCTTTTGCAAGCAACAACACTTGGCACTTGGGGACTAATGTCTACCGAATAATTTTACTTAATGTGGCGGTTCATGATAGTAAGTCCCAAGCACTTTGCAAGCAAGAGTACTTGGCACTTGGGGGCTAATGCATATTGCTGTTTAAAAGTTTCAAATGTTTAGTTCAATACATCCATATGAAGGACCAGTTCAACCATACTGGTTAAGCCGCCCCTTGGGGACTACGGAGTAAGCCAGATTTCTTACATATCTTGTCCATGTATGTTACTAATGTCACTAAATTTGTTTCTAAAGTCTACAGCGTATTCATCATAAGCAATAGACTTGGGGGATGTCATAGTAAAGATAAGTAATTACATAGAAAGGGTTGTACCTCAAATTTCTGGTGCATCTGCTTCACCATGTTAATTTCAATATCACGGCTGTTGTGCACTTGACTCATATAGCCGGAAAAGACCTCTTAAATACTCAGGTGAGTATAGTCAGTGACATCAAGTTTGACCCGGCGGTGTTCCAGAAGCTCCTCCTGGCGGAGCACTTGGCCAGCACGGTTTGCCTTCCCGGCTCAACAAGGCCGGTTCTGGTGATCTCAACATCAGTATTTTCAGGATCATCCGTCCTGAGCGGGCTAGGAACTTCCGGGTTTTCTGAGCCATCAACGGCTCGCTCAGCAGGTGGGTCAGCAATTGGAGTTGGTATATCTTGAGCTGGTTCAAGTGGCGGCTCATGAGTTGACGATTCAGACACGGCTGTTCCAAGTACTGGCTCGATCACGACTGTGTCTTCAGCCGGCTTGTTCTTCTTGACCCTTTTGCTGGGCTTGGCTTGTCCACTGCATAAAATAAAAAGGTTAGTACAAATGCAACGAATTGAAATGAATACAGGATAAGCAGGTTATCATTACCCTGGTGCAGTCTTGAAAGCCGGCAGATTGGGCTGCATTGAGTCGCCGGAGGAAGGCGAAGTTTCCTGATAATCCGACTCAGAAGAATTGAGTGGTTGACGAGTGAGACCCGCCAAAGGATAAAAGAGATTTAAATCAGAGGTGACCTCGTTCCCGTGCTTCTTTGGGGTGTTTGGCAAGCCGGAGGAGAGCTCCGCATCCTTGTTAGTCCGGGTCTGCCTCCGGCTCTCATGAATCTGTCGCTTCAAAAGAAATTGAGGATCTTGATAAGCTAAGGGATGTGAAAATCTTACTTTTCGGGTTACTCTGCGGATTTTCTGTCTTGGCAAAGGCTCGGAGTCGGAGGAAATGATAGTTACCTCTTCAGCCTTGTTATGGCTTGTTCCTGTGTCCTCCTGCTAATAATCAGTGTCAATAATATGATTAAGAAGGAGCCAAGAGAGTCAAGGGCTACCTCCGACTCAGCAGAATCTTCTAGCCGAAGCAAGTCAGAGGCGGTGGCTTTCTTGCCCTTCTTCTCGGCAGCCTCTTTCCTGGCGGCTTTCTTCCCCTTCCTGGCTTTTTTGGCAGCCTCATGGTCATATTTGACCTTCCAGAATTTATCACCCACCTGTGAGAGTTAGCAAAGGTCTGAGTATGGGTGAAACATCGAAAAATCAAAGTAATTTGTTCATATGTGCGGCTTACCTTTGGAGCCGGGTTAGCTTCGCAGAAGGGGGCTAGGCCCACCTTACCTCAATCTGCTAGGCTCTCGTTCAAAAGGGACTTCGTCATATCATTAATGACATCTTCAGGTAAGTCTTTAGGGCTGTGCCGCAGAGGGCCATCCTTTTTGCCTGTGTAGGTGCACATCAAGCCGGGGCGGCGGCTCAATGGAATGACCCGCCGGGTGAGCCAAACCCGGACTAAGTCGATGCTAGTTAACCCGTTCCCCAGAAGAGCTTTGATCTTAGCTAAGGTGGGGGCGAGTGTTTTGTGTTCGGCAGTTGTAATCTTGTCAGGAAGCTGGTGGTTGGGCCCAAGACGTAGAGCACGAAAACCGGGCAGAGGGTTCTCACCAGCCGGAGAGGTGTCTTGGCAATAAAACCATGTATGATTCCAGTCTTTGGGATGATTCAGCGGGTTGGCATAAGGAACGATTACGTCCCTACGATGTTGGATTGAGACACCACCAAGTTCTAAGCTCTGGCCGTTGGCGCACTCATTCTGGCGGTTCAAATAGAATAGCTCTCTGAAGAGTAAAATGTTGGGTTCTTCTCCAATATATACTTCACTGAATACTTGGAAGTTGCAGATGTTAGACACGGAATTGGATCCGATGTCTTGTGGGCGAAGGTCAAAGAAGTGCAATACATCTCTGAAGAATTTTGAGCCGAGTGGAGAGAAACCCCGGTTCATGTGATCCGTGAAAACAATAACCTCTCCCATTTTGGGCTGAGGAAATTCCTCCTCCGGGTTAGGAGCACGATAGGACATGATTTCCTTCTTCGGCAGATAGCCGGTCTTCACAAAGCCGTCAAGTGTGCTGTCTGTGATAATGGATTTGACCCAGTTGCAGGAAGTGGGTGCTTTCAGTGCCATTGTGATGAAAGCCTAAGACAGAGTAAAAAGTACCAGTTCAAATTTAAGCCGGAGGAAAAAAATATTACGGTGCATATTCAAGATGGCGGCTTATGAAGGGGCCTAATGGTATAAGAATAATTATGTCAAGGTTATTTAATCTTCCATAGGCTCTATAAGCCATTAAAATTGTTTAAACCGCCATGGGTGGTGAAGGTTATCAATTGAGCATTGCCTCTTTAAAGCCGGTGATAAGAGTCGTGGTGGCTAGATGGATCTAACAAGTGCAGATTTTTGCCTAAGTGTTGCATAAACAAGTTTCACAAACTGCAGCTATTATTTTGGATCAAATGGTTGTTCAGAAAAGAAAAATTTCTAGACCTAAAAACATGGTACATAGGAGTTCATGCATTCTAATGAGGATTCTTTACAAAGAAAGAGGATCTGCTAATGCCTAAAATGGGTGCGGAACAGCTGCCGCATGAGATCTATGCTACTGTTGGATCAAAAGAAGCCACGGCAGAAGAAATACGAAGAACTGAGATGAACTACGAACTGTACTGGGGAACTCGCGAACCCAAGCATGGATCTAAGATGCAGAAAGGGGAAAACTTACAGCGGTAGATCTGTTGCAGAGGGGCGCCGCCGTTCTCTGGACGGATTCAGGTTGATGCAGCGGCCAAAGTCGACAGAGCCGAAGGTGCGCTGCGGCGGCGGTGAAGCTCGAGCGACAGTAGGGGGGAGAGGAAGAAGACGAGGAAAGGGGAGAATGGAGAAAGATCTTGTCGGGTCTATTTATAAGGAAGGACCACTGAAAGAGCGCGAAAAACAAGGAGGCCAAAAATATAAGTTGTCCAACTACATGGACACCTCGATTTTCGGGATGGCCATCAAGATAAACATCCGTTGGGATACATTGAACACAACGTGCATTTATGGCAGGTAACGTCATGGCAGGTTACCACAAATCCAGAGGATGACGTCATGGCGGGTTACGAAAATTTCATAAGTAAAGAGCAGAAGATTTTTTTTCGTAAGTGTTGAAGATTGACATGAACCAGTCCAAATCAATCTGGGGCCTAATGTTGGGGATATAACTATTGGTATGACCCACCCAGGAGGGGCCGGGTTATACCTACAAGTATTCTTGAAGCCCAAGATCAACGTTGAAGATGGCGGTTCAGTTAAGGGCCCAAAGCCTAGAGGCGACTTAAGGCCCGTAGTGATAAACCGCCATATGTATGTGACTTGTATTGTAAGGCAAGAATAGTTAAGAGACCGACCCGGACACTGTTTATGAGCCGGTCGGGACTCTGTGAGCCGTTGGGCGTCGACCCCTGTATATAAAGGGACGACCCGGCGGCGGCTCAGGGCAGGTAACATCAGATCGAGAGCTAGGTCAAGTGATTCCGCTCCCTAGTTATAGAGTCATAAGCAATCCCACTCAAAACTGGATCGTAGGCTTTTACCTTCACCGTAAGGGGCCGAACCAGTATAAACCTCGTGTCGTTTGTCCCGATTAACCCCTTTAAGCTTCCTAGTTGCGATGGCTCCACGACTAAGTCCTTTCACTAGGACATCTGACGTGACAATTCCACGACACATGGCTTCTCACATGGCCCAGACGCATGGGTTTTTTTTCTACGAATAATAGGAGCAGACTAAATTTGTCTCAAAGAAAAGCAGACCAAATGTTTACCTTGGTACCCTCCGCCGCTTGGCTTCCTAAAAATCAACTCAAATGGGGCAGACAATATTCAGGGTGGATGAGGAGTTGTTGCTACCATGTGTGGGGAGCACAACGGCAAGTACATGGGATCTTCATCTACTATTGCTCTTAACGATGTCACCAATGTGGTGGTCCTTGAAGCAATGGCATCCAGAGAAGCTCAGTGTTTCGGCACTGATGTTTTGGCAAAACATATTATCATTTCCTCAGACAACAGTTCAATTATTAAAGATATTGAATCAAATGTTGGAGGAGCTCATGCGGCGGTGATCAAAGAGGTGAACGATAGGAAGAACGATTTTGAATCATGTCGGTTTATTTACGAATCTAGACGTAGAAACTATGAGGCTGATGGCTTACCAAAGTTTTCTCTCTTGATGTTGGTAGGCATGTGTGGCTGCAAGAGCCACATGATCTTGTATCAATTCCACTAAACATTGTTGCCGAACAAAGTGCGACAAGGTTTTCTAAAACAAATGTTTAAATTTTCAAGAAATATAGTTCGCTCCCTAGTGAAAGACAAGCTTTCGACGCTACACGTTCAGACTCCATGGCCTGGCCATGCCCTCGCCTCGGAAAAAGTCCATTTTAAACCTTTAACTTGTAGAGCATAGCTAAATCAAACCCCAACTCTGAATCCTGGTTGTTGGCACACTGAACTTGTCAATCCTAGACCAAATCGAACCTTGGAACTGTTTGGTGCACCGGGAAAGCGACGATCCTGGGATTACATCTCTCGGATCACTCCTTTGATGTGCATGATATTGAAAAATGTTCGGAAATTAAAAAATATTCTTAAATACGAAAAACTTCAGAATTTTGGAGAAATGTTCGTGAACTTAATTTTTTCGCAAATCTGGAAAAAAATCAGAAATAAAAATATTCTCAAATTTGAAAAAAAATAATGATTTTGGAAATATGTTCGTGAACTCAAACAATGTTCACAAATTTTAAAAGGTTTCTTGTGCTTGAAAAAATTTCACGAGGTCCAAAAATATTTTTGAATGTTAAAATATGTTCATGAATTTGAAAAAAGATCACGAACTCAAAAATGGAAAAAAAAATGTTCACAAATTTATGAAGTGTTCATGAATTTGATAAAACGTTCATGAGTTTGAAAATCGTTTGCGAAGTTGAAAAACTATCCACAAACTCGAAACATGTTCGGGAAGTCAAAAAATATTTGTGAATTTGAATTAGTTTTCATGATTTTTTTTAAATTCACAAGTTTGATAGATGTTCACAAATTTTAAACAGATTACGAAGTTGAAATTGTTCAACATATATTTAAGAGAATTGACCATGTATTGTAAAATTCTGATTGTATATTCAAAAATATACATTAAATTAGATACCTAATGTTTAAAAAGAAATCTGATAATAAAATAGAGAAAAGGAAAATTAGAAAATAAAGAAAGAAAAATAAAAAATGCCTAAGAAAATTGTAAATTAAAAAGAAATAAAAAGGGATATAAAATGATAATAGAAACTACAGAAATGGGAAATCAAAAGAGAAAAAAGAAAGAGTTACTAGCACAAGTACGAAAAAAAGGATTTTGGAAACCAGCTTAAGTTCACTATGAAAGTCGGCACGAATACAAAAGAAATCAGTTACTGGGCGACCCGCACGAAACTAGAGGTGGAAGATAAATATGACAGGTGGGTCAATTCAAGCAGTGAAAGTAGCAAATTATCCCCCTTTGGGATATATATTTTTCAAGAAAAACTGCTCCATGGTTAGATTTAGACTGTGATTGACAAGTTCAGAGTGCCAACGATCGGAATTTGAAGTTGGATGTTCGATTTAGCTAAGCTCTGCAAGTTCAAGGTTTAGAGTGGACTTTTCCCACTTGCCTCACACTAGCACAACACATAGCACACCGATGAAAAAACACAGCAGCTGACGCGACTAAGCTCGGCTCTCCGCCCTCGCTCCCCTCCCCTTGCCATAGTCGGTTCTTCTCCGGTTCTTCAAAATGAGAGCCACAAGTTGGCAAGCCTAAGGAAATCTTGCCACACTTTTTGAGTGTATGTGATGTGGGATCCTAGTGTGGCTTTTCTAAGATGTGGCTTGAACCAAACACACACCTAAGTTGGTCAAACTTGCCTAACCTTAGGTATGGCAACCTTTCGCAAACTTAGTCTCAAACCAAACAACCCCTAAACCTTAGCACCACCACTTGCCATTTTATTCTGGGCCACCATCCGAGATTTCAAAAATTGTTGTGGGCATAGCCCATTTATTTCTAACAGAAATTGTAACCATCCTGTCAAATTGCAAATAGACGTGACCAAAAAATCCCAAATTTTTAACCAATTTGCAGTCAAAAGGAGAGGACAAACAGTATGCAGCCAACGGGACACAAAATTGCAACATGAAGAGGTACTTACACCATGGTAGGGCACCTGCAGTACACCCATCCATCATGATCCTTGCTGTCAGAGACGTGCAGCTTCACCATGGGACCACAATGTGGGCAGGAGATCGGGGGGTGAACGGACCGCCGCAGTGGTTAGCAGAGTGGGACGAGCTAGCTGCAGACATGCATGAGAGAGGATAAGCTCGAAGCAGCGATGATGGGCGGCGACATAGCGGATGCGGGTTGTGGCTGCGACGAGGGAAGGGGACTGGTGGCTAAGAATTTGGGGAAAAGAGAAAGGGGAAATGGTACTTATTCTCATGCGAAATAGCATTTTTGTGGGAAAAAAACATGCAAGTGGGCCATGCCTTGCTGGCGATTATGTGGCAAGTCAAATGGTCAAACTGTATGCCACGTCGGCCCAATACGGCTTGGAAGCGTGCGTCGCCACCGACGCTGTCCAGTGATGTAACTTTAGTCACCGTAATCTAGGTATTCCGGAGTCAGTGACCAAAGAGAACTTTGGAGACGAATCCAGTGACAACGTTAATTGCTTGTATTTCGGTTCTTGAGGAGATAGATCAAGGCATCGCACTGGAGAGGACGGCATATAAATTCTTGGGTATCCCTACCTCAACGCATCGGCAGACGACATCTATCTCCCCTGATCCTCCTTTCCCTCTGCTACCGGCCATGACCATCTATCCTTCAATGCTCGCTGGGGCGGAGATAGGGAGGGCGAGCAGGGGCTAAGACCCTTGCGAATCGCTTGCTGCAGTATAAGTTTTTTTTAGGAAAAGCCTTCATGGCGTACTTTATTTCACTTTAAAAAGAGATACATTGTTTATTACATCAGAAACAATAGAACTAGGTGGGGTATCATCCCAAATGATAGTACAGTTTGAAATACTAGCATGCTTAGCTAAATTGTGTGCCACATGATTTGCTTCCCGGTTGCAGTGTTGCAAACAAATATCACCAATCCTTTGAGCTATTTGAAAACTCTACAATTATAGCCGCGTAAGGACTCCATACCTGGATTGTGCCATTGAAAGCTTGAACAGGTTCCAAGGAATCCGATTCTCCAATGACTGGAATACACCCCAAATCTTCAATGAGGTTTAAGCCATGTTGTAGTGGTTTAACTTCTATTGTTGCTACATCTAACAGGTGGTGAAGAGGCCAACATGCACCAGCTATGGCCTCACCCCTATCATTTCGAATAACCGCTCCTGCACCTCCTCTACCATCATTCCTAAGAGTAGGATCTACACACGATTTGGTGGTTTTATCCAAGTGATTTCTTCTTTCTTGGTCCCTGAATGTGTGCCTGCAAAATTGCTTGCTAGAGCTTGAATCACAAAAGATGTGCGACGCGGCGGGGCTACATATCCCCCCTTAACAAACTCCCGCCGCTGCCGCCATACATACCATGCCCCAACTACGATTAGCTCTTTAAGACCAACATGACCAAGAATTGGTGATTTGTTCCTAGTCCGACGCAGCAGCTCTTCCAACAAAATGGATCCGGATCTATCTATACGTGATGCTTCTTCAGTAATTTCCGAAAGACCCAGGGCAGCCCAGACTTGCTTCGCTCGTGCACAAGTAAACATCAAGTGTGTAAAATCTCCTCCGGGCCCATAGAACATACTGGACATTGTGGAGAAGTGCGGATGTGCCTATTAGCAAGCACCACTAGTAGAAAACAACCCATTAGTCCCGGTTCGTAAGGGCCTTTAGTCCCGGTTCATGAACCGGGACTAATGGGTCGTTACTAATGCCACCACCCATTAGTCCCGGTTCAAACACGAACCTGGACCAATGTGGCTCCACATGGCCCTGTGCACCGAGCCCAGTCAGAGGCCTTTGGTCCCGGTTGGTGGCTCCAACCGGACCAAAAGTCAATTTTTTAACAAAAGTGGCTGCTTTAGGGTTTTGGGGTTATTTTTAGGTTGTTATTATAGCTAGCTAATAGAGAGAAGTGTCCTCTCTTATCTTCGCCCTTGGTTTATCAACGCTGCTGTTATGTTCATTGCACCCATGAGATATAACATGCTCATGCATGCTTTGCATCATACATCATCATATATATGTATATAATAACAAGTCCTACTAATCATGCATCATCATACAACTTCTACTTGTTATTAATAATAAGTCATACGATCATCATCCTCATATATAGTCATCGAACCCAACTCTACATAATTGTTCTTAGCACATGATCATCAGTATCAGGTATAGGACCTAAACACCCTTAAGGTAAAATAGCACAAAACAATATAGACCCCGACTCTCCATTATGAAGAATGGCGATCATCCTGCTCCAATTCTTGCCTTTCACGCTTATTGCTTCCAAGAAGCTCCTTACGACTGTCCATACATTTTTTCCATTCTTTGATGTTATGTCTCCACTTCTTTTAGAAACCCGGTATGGACAGTTGAGATTCAGAGGACGACCTGGTCGTATGTTCAAAACACGAAGGCTACCACGCAGATACATCGATGAGGCACACAATCATTCGGGATTATCTGTTGAAAAACATAGTAATAACTTCGTAGTTAGCAATGATGTACTAGTTTTAGAAGTGTGCAAAAAGATGCACGGATGTTAATAGTAAAAAATAATCTTACCAAGGTATCTCCATGGTAGTTATCAGAGTTCAACACGTGCACTAGTGGCACGATTGACCATAATGTTGAGGAGTTTGATTGTAGATATTGTAATTCTCAATATCGGTACAAAATTCGACCGCATGATTTTTCTCCCGATAAGTTAATTTGGAGCCTTCGTGTAGTACGCTCATCTACCATCTTCCGCACATTCTTTGAAGAATGAAAATAAGCTGTCAATGGAGATAAGTTGTCAACTATATATTTTGAAATAAACAATATAAATTACTTAATAACTATGTTTAGCTCACATGAGGGAAGAACTGAGGTGTATCCACAAAGACCCGAATCGAAGGTGTCTCTTGCTCGATTGTAGGATCATCAAGATCCATGGTGACAACCATACCTCATCAAGACCATACATCTTGCAAAATGCATCCCAATTTTTGCAACCAAAATGGGTTACACTCGAGCATTGTACAGCTTTACTTGAAAATCCACACCATGTTCGGTACTTAGGATAATTTTTTGGTTTCAAATTTTCATGGTCTTCAAAATCCATCCTCTCCAAGACATAGCGCCTTGCAAAGCATGGGATAAGCTAGTTGAATTGGAAAAGATGAAAATACACGTTAAAATAGTTGAAGTCGTGCTTAATTACGAAAAAACTATTGTCGCTGCTATGCATCAGTATGAACATCGCAAGTCTCCTCGAGCTTAATGTCAAGCGCCGATCTTCGCCCAGCTCAATGAATCATCGACATACCTCGGTCGTCGTGGCACCAACGCACTCCCGGCGATTTTCGTCGTCCGATGAGTACGACATTTCCGGCCTATGTTCATAATTCAAATATTAAACTAGATCATTATTATTAATCACGGGTTGACTATCGATGATCGATGTACGTACGTAGCTCCTCTTTCATTCCCGAATGCATTATTATACCAAATTGTCTAGCACACAGGAATGAAGGAGAACTTATCCAATATGAGCATTCAATAAGCAAAACCAAATCACAAAATAAAGTGTAGTATTCAAATTAGCATGCATTCAATAATTATAAGTAAAAGTACATCATCTCTTGGTGTCCGTACATCATCGAATATTATCACTAATACAACTAGAACCGTAGCGCCCGACGGGTATCGACGCGGGCGGTGGACACCCAAAGATAAGAAACCATCACAGGAGCATAGCTCCAGTGAGATCCCTGAAGAACCTGCCAGGTATTGTCAAACCTCCCCTCCAATGCAACCATGTAGCGACGGACGTGCTCGTCCTCCTCGCTGACACGGTGACGCACCACCTCCGCGGTGTCCGGATGCCTCACCACCGCCATCGCCCACGCGACCGCCACCAAACAAGGATCGGGTCAACAACGGGCTGCCTCCTCACCAACCTCACGCCCCGGAAGGTAGCACCTCCCAATACCAACCCGGCGGAGCCAGGTCCTGAACATGGCCCGATCAAGCAGGCCTCCACCGCCGAGTCGGCGGCAGCGAGGATGCGGATAGGCATCGCCGACGCCGACGCTGAACTACTTCTATATATAGTTAAATAAAAGTAGTCTTATTAATTAAATCAACTATCTAGTTCAACTACTAAACACTTACTATAAATAAATAAGTAGTACTTACTAAAACAAACTACTTCATTATATAGTAAAATAAATAAGTTTATTAAATCAGCTACCTAGTTCAACTATATATAAACTACTTCTTCTTTTTTTTCCTTTTTCTAAATACTATGAACAAAAAATTATTAAAATTCTGTGAACAAAATTAATTACACAATCTAAATATCTAAATTACTACACATCTAATCTAACAAAAAGATCTAAATTACACAATATGAACAAATCTAACAGAAAAAAATCTAACATAAAAAACTAACATAAAAAATCTATTTACAGAAAAAAATCTAACATAATATAATACATATCTAAATTACTACACATCTAATCTAACAAAAAGATCTAAATTACACAATATGAACAAATCTAACAGAAAAAAATCTAACATAAAAAACTAACATAAAAATCTATTTACAGAAAAAAATCTAACATAATATAATACATATCTAAATTACTACACATCTAATCTAACAAAAAGATCTAAATTACACAATATGAACAAATCTAACAGAAAAAAATCTAACATAAAAAACTAACAGAAAAATCTATTTACAGAAAAAAAATCTAACATAATATAATACATATCTAAATTACTACACATCTAATCTAATAAAAAGATCTAAATTACACAATATGAACAAATCTAACAGAAAAAATCTAACATAAAAAATCTATTTACAGAAAAAAAATCTAACATAATATAATACATATCTAAATTACTACACATCTAATCTAATAAAAGATCTAAATTACACAATATGAACAAATCTAACAGAAAAAAAATCTAACATAAAAAATCTATTAACAGAAAAAAAATCTAACATAATATGAACAAATTAATTACACAATCTAAATTAACTACATATCTAACTTACTACACATCTAATCTAACAAAAAAATCTATGAACTACAAAAAAATCTAAAAACAAATCTAACAAAAATTTAAAAAAAGAGGCTCACAGCCGGCGACGGCGAGGTGCGGCGCGGGCGGTGATTTGCGCCGAGGCGGCGGGTCGGGTGGCGACGCGTCGATCGTGGCGGGCAGGTGGCGGGCGGCGACGGGCGCTGGGCGGGCGGGCGGGCGAAGATGGGCGGCGACGGCGAGAAGGCGGGGGCGGCGACGGCGTCGCGAGAGGCGGCGACGGCGTCGAGGCGGGCGGGCGACGGCGTCGGGCGAGGCGGCGACGGCGAGGTAGCGGCAGGGACGCGCGACGGCGGAGGAGGAGAGGCCGAGAGATCAAGTCGGGAGAGGAGGACGGCGCGCTAAGTGTCAGATATATAGCATCAGATTGGTCCCGGTTTGTGGCACAAACCGACCAATGCCTCCTTTAGTCCTCGTTGGTGCCGCCAACCGACCAAAGGCCTCTTGTCGCCAGCGCAAAGGGCGGAACGAAGACCTTTGGTCCCGTTGGGGCTCCAACCGGGACTAAAATGAGCATTGGACCCGTTGGAGCGCCCAACCGGGACCAAAGAACAGATTTGTCCCGTTGGAGCCATGAACCGTACCAATGGACCTGTAACTATTTTTTATTTTATGCAGCTATTTTTTGTTGATTCTTCCCGCAGCTGTTTTTTAGTCCCACCTCGCCAAGCGAGAGGCACTTTCAATGCTTATAAGCCCCGAGTGCGTGATACAATGATGAAGAGGCTCGGTGCTCTCAAGACGTTGGTTAGCTTCAAGCCTTGCGAATACGGTAGACTGCACGAGCTATGTGCGGTCAGATTGATACTATTCTAAAAGGCTTGAAGCAAATTAACGAAAGATTATGCCTCTTTTTTATTTTTAATGACTTATTACAACTCAGAAAAAAAGAAAAAATAAATGTAGCAGAAAAGAAAAAATATATAGAAAACTACTCGAAATGAATAGAAGCAAAAATAGTTGTGATTAACTGTACTAAAAAGGAGCATATATGCTTATTTTTAACGGCTTATTACAACTCAGAAATAAAAAGAAAAAAATAATATAGCAGAAAAAAAACTATATAAAAAACTACTCATAAATGAATAGAAGCAAAAAATAGTTGTGATTAACTGTACTAAAAAAGAGCATATATGCTTATTTTTAATGGCTTATTACAACTCAGAAATAAAAAGAAAAAATAATATAGCAGAAAAAGAAAAAAATATAAAAAACTACTCAGAAATGAATAGAAGCAAAAAAATAGTTGTGATTAACTATACTAAAAAAGGAGCATATATGCTTATTTTTAATGGCTTATTACAACTCGAAATAAAAAGAAAAAATAAATATAGCAGAAAAAGAAAAAAACTACTCGAAATGAGATAGATGCGCTTATAGAGGAAATTCAACTTAAATTCATAATGAATTTCAAGAGAAATCCGTATGAATTTATGCTAAATTACCTATATAAGCGCATCTATTTTCATTTTCGGAGGAGCTCAATAAGGTAGAGAGGGAGGGGCTTATAAACCGGTCTCGTTCCCCTTCGGTTGGCGAGGTGGGACTAAACTCTGGTCGCAACGGGTACCAACCATTTAGTCCCGGTTGAAGGTTCAACCGACTAATGGAAGCCCATTGGTCCCGGTTCAAGCCACCAACCGACCAATGGTTTTGGGGCAGAGCGAGGCCCATTGGTCCCGGTTCGTCCCACCAACGGGACCAATAGTTTGATTTAACCGGGACCAATGTGCCACGTGGCCCGGCCGGCTCCCGGGGCTCACGAACCGGGTCCGATGCCCCCATTGGTCCCAGTTCTGGATTGAACCGGGACTAATGGGCTGGAGCGGCCTGGACCATTGGCCCCTTTTCTACTAGTGCACTGACAGTCCCGAAACTATCCCATGGAAAGCCTTCCACGCAAAAAATCACTTTACTCGGTACGTGCAACTTCCATAGAATTTCCTAAACTAGGTTCCGTGCTGATGTACCTTGACTATCAGTATGGTAAGTCTATGCCGGTGAGAATGATCCCATTCAATATAATATGCTGACCTAACCGAGAACGTGTATGCTTTTGTGTAGTGCCATGCCACGAAATCTTCATCCATATGATCGCTAAGGGGTATCTGAAGAATCCTGTCAACATCAATAGGGCAAAAAAATTTCTCGTGTTAAGTCCTCATCCCAATTACCTATATTCGGATCAATTGGCTCATTTACTGTTTGAAGAAGAACATGCCCCTTTGGACTTAATATCATGCGAGTGGGGCTCCCCGGAATCCAATGATCCTCTCATATATTGATTGTTCCGCCCGTGCCAACACGCCAGATGTGCCCTCTTCTAAAAGTATTAAGACCAGCCACAATGCTTTGCCATGTAAAAGATGAACCTTTTCTTGGACCAGCTTTAAGTAAATTGCGGCTTGGGTAATACTTAGCTTTTAGAACTTGAGCGCATAGGGTATCCGGATTTAAAACGACTCTCTAGGATTGCTTTGCTAGAATTGCCAAATTAAAAGAGTGTAGGTCCCGAGAGCCCATACCTCGATCCTTCTTAGGGATACACATTCTCCACCATGCCATCCAATGCATACGCTTAATTTCCTCCGTATCTCCCCATCAGAACTCGGTTGCATATGTCATATCCTTATATAGTTTTTTGGGGATATTGAATATAGACATAGCAAAAACAGGAATAGATTGCATGACTGCTTTTGGAAGAATTTCCTTTCCTCCCAATGACAGAAGCTTCTCCTTAGGTTTCCAGTCTACTAATAATTCTCTCTAACAAGTGCATAAAACTGTCACTTCTAACTGCCGCAGTATAAGGTTTGTACACGCTAATGGACGGCTGGCCGCAGCTAATTAGTCATTAGCCCATATGTTTTTTTCTTTTTTGAGACAAATTAGCCCATATGTTAATGAACCAGCGCCAAATTAGAGAATACCAAAGCCCAGTAGGCAATATAGCCCATGTACGGTCGTGTACCCTCAGAAAAAGAAACCCATGTACGGTCGTGGTTGGCTTATTTGTGATACTAAAGGCCAAAACAGTCATCGTCCCCTCTCGTTAGGGTTTCTCTCCCCTCGGCGGCGATCGAATCGCCCTGTAGGGTTTCGGCTACCCTCCCCCCGTCTCCGCCGTAAGGCTGTGCTCGGACTGATCACGGCGCACTCGTAGCGCTGCCCGGTCCTGGTACACGCTCCTACGGCTTGGGGTCAGGCTAGGGTTTTGGCGACAACACCCGATCAAAGTTTTTCTCGGGTTAGGGCAACCATGGCGGAATCGGCTTCGAGTTCAAAGGCGAAGGACTTGGAGGCGCTCATGAGCGAGCTGGGACTCAATGAGGAGGACATGGACGACGTGGTGGTGGACCAGGAGGATCCGCTGCCGCAAGAGACGACTAGATGGATGGCCATAGTGCGCGTCCATACGGAGAAGAAGTACAGCCAGTACGGCTTCTACAAGACGATGAGAGCTGCTTGGGATCTCGCGCAGCAAGTCCAGATTCGGCCCTTGGAGGAAAATCTATATACGATGCAATTTGCATGCCTAGGTGACTGGGAGAGGGCGATGCTAGAGGGGCCGTGGAACTGTTGGGGAACGTAGCAGAAATTCAAAATTTTCCTACGTGTCACCAAGATCTATCTATGGAGAAACCAGCAACGAGGGGAAGGAAAGTGCATCTACATACCCTTGTAGATCACTAAGCGGAAGCGTTCAAGAGAACGGGGTTGAAGGAGTCGTACTCGTCGTGATCCAAATCACCGGAGATCCTAGTGCCGAACGGACGGCGCCTCCGCGTTCAACACACGTACAGCCCGGTGACGTCTCCCATGCCTTGATCCAGCAAGGAGAGAGGGAGAGGTTGAGGAAGACTCCATCCAGCAGCAGCACGACGGCGTGGTGGTGGTGGAGGAGCGTGGCAATCCTGCAGGGCTTCGTCAAGCATCGCGGGAGAGGAGGAGGACTTGGGAGAGGGGGAGGGCTGCGCCAGAACTTCGTGGTAAGCTCCCATGCGTCTCCCCACTTTATATAGGGGTGTAGGGGCTGGTTTCTTGCCCTCCAAGTCCATTGGGGCGTTGGCCAAGGTGGGAGGAAAGAAATCCCATCATTTCCTTCCCCATCGATTGTTATCCCCCTTTTTAGGGATCTTGATCTTATCCCTTCGGATAAGATCTTATTCCTTCTAAGGGGGATCTTGGTGCGCTTGACCAGGGGTGTGGGGCCTTTCCCCACTACCCACGTTCATGTGGGTCCCCCATGCAGGTGGGCCCCATGCGGAACCTTCTAGAACCTTCCCGGTACAATACCGAAAAATCCGAACATTTTCCGGTGGCCAAAATAGGACTTCCCATATATAAATCTTTACCTCCGGACCATTCCGAACTCCTCGTGACGTCCGGGATCTCATCCGGACTCAATAACATTCGGTAACCACATACAAACTTCCTTTATAACCCTAGCGTCATCGAACCTTAAGTGTGTAGACCCTACGGGTTCGGGAAACATGTAGACATGACCGAGACGTTCTCCGGTCAATAACCAACAGTGGGGTCTGGATACCCATTTTGGCTCCCACATGTTCCACGATGATCTCATCGGATGAACCACGATGTCAAGGACTCAATCGATCCCGTATACAATTCCCTTTGTCTAACGGTATTGTACTTGCCCGAGATTCGATCGTCGGTATACCGATACCTTGTTCAATCTCGTTACCGGCAAGTCTCTTTACTCGTTCCGTAACACATCATCCCGTGATCAACCCCTTGGTCACATTGTGCACATTATGATGATGTCCTACCGAGTGGGCCCAGAGATACCTCTCCGCTTACACGGAGTGACAAATCCAGCCTCGATCCGTGTCAACCCAATGACACTTTCGGAGATACCAGTAGTGCACCTTTATAGTCACCCGATTCGTTGTGACGCTTTGATACACCCAAAGCACTCCTACAAGATCCGGGAGTTACACGATCTCATGGTCTAAGGAAGAGATACTTGACATTGGAAAAGCTCTAGCAAACGAACTACACGATCTTTGTGCTATGCTTAGGATTGTCTTGTCCATCACATCATTCTCCTAATGATGTGATCCCGTTATCAACGACATCCAATGTCCATAGCCAGAAACCATGACTATCTGTTGATCACAACGAGCTAGTCAACTAGAGGCTCACTACGGACATATTGTGGTCTATGTATTCACACGTGTATTACGATTTCCGGATAATACAGTTATAGCATGAATAAAAGACAATTATCATGAACAAGGAAATATAATAATACTTTTATTATTGCCTCTAGGGCATATTTCCAACAGGAACTACAAGGGAAACGCAGTGATTATGGCTGAATATGATGGTTTCACAAAACCCTCACTGGTGAAATTGGATACGCTAGAGCTGTGGATGCAAGTGCACGACTTACCTGATGGTTTCTACCCCCTCATTAAAGCTCTAGCCAGGAAGGTAGGAGAGTTTGTCTATGCGGAGCCAAAGTCGCAGGATTTTGAAGGAAACTTTTACAGGGTCAGAATCAAGATCAATGTGTTTAAACCTTTGAAGAATGCGGTTAGCTTGGTTCACAAGGAAGAGCGGCAAATTTTCAAGGTCAAGTATGAGAGGCTTCCGGACTGGTGTGCCGTTTGTGGCCACCTGGGGCATCAGTTCAAGGAACATGGGGATGGCATACATCCAAAGTCGGCCCTAGTCTTCAAGGAACTTAGAGCAGATTGGTTCCGTGGGGCTGGCCCAGGCCCGAGACAGAACAGATCATCAGGAAGAGGTGGTCGCGGGGGACGTGGCCGAGGGGCTGGGCGGTCTAGCCAGTCAGGACGGGGTTCAGCACCGGAGGACTACACGGAGGAGGGCACGCAGCGTGACACTGCGATGGTAGAAGCGAAAGATAATCGCAAGCGCACCATGGGCGACATGGGGGAGAAACCAAACCCTCAGGCGCAGGTGGCGCCTGCAGCCCCTGTGGAAACCGGAAAATCAACACTCATGCTATCAGCACCACCTGTGGATGTCAGTCCAAACTCAAAGCAGGAACCCAAGCGGGCCAAGTTAACTACAGTCTCCGAACATGCTCCAAGACTCTCGCTAGCGGGCAAGCTTCAAGAAAGTACATCGGCGTCCTCCGATCTGGAGGGTCGCCGGGCGCAATGAATACCCTATGTTGGAACTGTCGCGGTGTGGGCAATGCTGCGACAGTCAATGAGCTTCGCGAGCTAGCGAAGAAATTTGCCCCCCCTATTCTCTGTATTGTTGAAACCCAGATTGAAAGAGGTAGGGTAGAAGCACTTGCTGGTACTTTGGGATATGATAACAGTTTTGCGATAGATAGTCAAGGGAGGAGTGGAGGCATATGTATTTTCTGGAACAATTCAATGAAACTTGAAATTCTTGGTTACTCTATGTATCATATTGATTGCTCAATTCTCGACCCGGGGAAAGATACGTGACGTCTCACATGTGTGTATGGTGAAGCTCAAACCCCGCTGAGACACCAAACCTGGACAGTGCTAAAAAACATAAGCGGTCAAAGTTCATTGCCATGGCTATGTATCGGAGATTTCAATGAGGTGCTA
The DNA here is from genome assembly GCA_021437245.1 of Aegilops speltoides. Lineage (NCBI taxonomy): Eukaryota > Viridiplantae > Streptophyta > Magnoliopsida > Poales > Poaceae > Aegilops > Aegilops speltoides. The sequence goes on along the minus strand of CM038147.1, from coordinate 92,388,670 downwards.
CGTCCGGATGAACACGAGGGGGTGGGGCAGCGGAGTAATGCCCAGATCCAGGGTTTTCGAGATGCCATTGGCGTGTGCATGTTGATGGACCTGGGGTACAAGGGCCGGTTCTGGACTTTTGAAAAGAAGGTTGCGGGGGGCACCTTCACACGTGTCAGGCTAGATAGGGCGCTTGGATCTGCAGAGTGGAGCGCTCAGTTCCCCCTTGCCAGTTTGTCTCACTTGACAGCGGCCACCTCGGATCACTGTCCAATTTTTTTGGAAATAAATGAGCCTGGCACACAACCTTTTCGCAAGGATTTCAGGTACGAGACCATGTGGGAGACTCATGAACACTGGCAGGACACAATTTCAGAGAAGTGGAACTCGAAGCATTCGGGCCACACCGTGGAGGAGCTTCGGCGAAAGCTAGCTGCACTAGCTACAGATTTATCAAGGTGGAACAGAGACACCTTCGGTAGCGTCCGAAAAGAAATACGAGCGTTGAAACTCGAACTGGAACGCCTAAGGGGCGAACCTGCGAGATCGGGACCTTCACATGTTGAGATAAAAATCAATGACAAATTAGTTGAGTTGTATCACAGGGAGGAATTGATGTGGCGACAGAGATCCAGGATCGAGTGGCTAGCCTCCGGGGACAAGAACACACGTTTTTTTTCACTTGAGAGCAAGCATGAGACGTAAGAAGAACATGGTGAAGGCCCTGGCTAATTCGTTGGGTGTGCTCATTGATGACCCTGGAGATCTTCGAGAGATGGTAAATGACTTCTATCAGACCTTATACACCACCGAAGGTGTGACAGGGCTTGATGAGGTTATGTCTCATGTTCCGGTTAAGGTCACAGCAGGTATGAATGACATCTTATGCGCCCCTTACACAAGTGACGAGGTGAAAGTGGCCCTCTTCCAGATGTCCCCGACGAAGGCACCGGGTCCAGATGGTTTTCCAGCTCATTTTTATCAGAGGCACTGGTCTTTGTGCGGCGAGGAGATTACGAGGGTGGTTCTCAGAATCGTCCGCGGAGAGGAGAATGCAGAAAGTATAAATGATACAGTTTTGGTGCTAATACCTAAGGTAACAAACCCAACTCTCTTATCTCAATTCAGGCCCATAAGTTTGTGCAATGTCCTTTACAAGATAGCTTCAAAGGTTGTGGCAAATAGACTCAAACAAATACTGCCTGACATCATCTCCGAGGAGCAGTCAGCCTTTGTCCCAGGCAGGCTAATTACAGACAACATCATATGTGCATATGAGTGCCTACATTTCATGAAGAGGTCTAGGGCAAAGAGTAACAGTACTTGTGCTCTAAAGCTTGACATGATGAAAGCGTATGATCATTTGGAGTGGCAGTATTTGAGAGCGATAATGGCCAAACTGGGATTTGCACAAGCATGGATTGACATAGTAATGAACATGGTATCGTTAGTGTCTTTCTCAGTTCTTTTTAATGGAGAGAAACTAGACCAGTTCAAGCCTTCAAGAGGTATTCGACAGGGAGACCCCATCTCCCCTTACTTGTTTTTGATTGCAGCGGAGGGCCTTTCGTGCCTTTTAAAGTCCAGTTCTCAGTCATCAGTTCTAGAAGGAATCAAGGTGGCCCCAACAGCCCCGGCTGTAAACCACCTCCTGTTTGCAGATGACAGCCTGCTGTTTTTCAAAGCCAATGTTGAGGGAGCGGAAGCGGTGTCAAACCTATTGGATGTTTATTGTCATGCTTCGGGACAAAGAGTGAATAATGATAAGTCTACTATTTTCTTCAGCAGAGGGTGCCCTCAGACAACCCGAGATAATGTGAAGCTTGCTGTTCAAGTCCAAAAAGAATCTTTGAGCGACAAATATTTGGGAATGCCAACAGACGTGGGGCACTTAAAGAATGGCACTTTTAGATACCTCCGTGATCGTGTGTGGGAGAAGGTAAAGGGGTGGATGGAGAAGATGTTGTCTTCAGCAGGAAAGGAAGTGCTCATCAAATCCGTTGCTCAGGCAATCCCAGTCTACTCCATGGCCTGCTTCCGCTTACCGAGAGGCCTATGTGAAAATATCACATCCATCATACGGAAGTTCTGGTGGGGTAGCAAACAAGGCAAGCGGAAACCAGCATGGGTATCATGGGAGATCATGACAAGGCCAAAATACATGGGAGGGCTGGGCTTCCGTGACCTCGAGCTTTTTAATCTCGCGTTGTTAGCCAGACAGGCTTGGAGAGTGCTTAATAATCCCAACACTTTGAGCTCGTTGATTCTGAAGGCAGCCTACTTCCCTGATTCAGGCATTTTGGAGGCCGAGTTGGGTGCACACCCCTCGCAGATTTGGCGGGCAATAATTGACGGAAGGGATATCATGAAGCAAGGGATCATTAGGAGAATTGGGACGGGAGAGGACACGATGATTTGGGAACATAATTGGATCCCGAGGGATGGCATCCCTAGGCCCATAGTTTCTCTCGTTCATGACCCACCTACCAGCGTACATGAGCTCATAGATCAAACTACAGCAATGTGGGAAGAGGATGTGGTCCGTTCAGTATGCATACCTATTGACGCCGAAGCCATACTCAAGATCCCAGTATGCACAAGGAGAGTTGATGACTTTTGGGCATGGAGTCGAGAGAAGAAAGGTATGTTCACCGTCTGTTCAGCATATCGTATGATCCAAACCACCAAGCTAGGCCGTGAAAATTGGCTTTATGGTACCGAGGGGCCTTCCAGTCTTGAGGAGAGCAGCAACTGGACATCACCCTGGCAAACCAAGGTTCCGAACAAAATCCGTGTGTTTCTGTGGAGGTTGGCGAGGGAATCTATACCCACATATGATATACTCCACCATCGCAAAATGGCGACCTCACCAGCATGCCAGATATGTTGGGCGCCGGACTCCTGGAGACACGCCCTGCTTGACTGTGCCAGGGCGAGGAGCGTATGGGCCCTAGCTTCGGAGAACTTGGTCGGCCAAATGGCTAGCTGCGCCAACCCGAGTGCTAAATCCTGGCTTTTCTCGATGAGGGACACGTTATCACATGAGGAATTTACCAGACTCGGGGTAACCTTGTGGGCAATATGGAGTTCAAGGAGGAAATTGATTCACGAAGGTTTGCACCAAACACCACATGCAACAAATGCTTTTGTGGACTCTTTTCTCAACGATCTGCAGGCCCTAGTAAAGCCACAAGAGCAACAGAGGGGGGCTCAACCTCGGCCGAGGCACTGGTTACCACCGAAAGAGGGAACTTGCAAGATCAATGTTGATGCAGCGATTATGAGGACTAGACCCGTGGGGGCAGTGGCTGCGGTTTGCAGGGATCGCCAGGGTGCTTTCCTCGGCGCATCCACGATCACATTTCATGGCATTGATGATCCCACAACGCTCGAAGCCCTGGCTGTACGGGAATCTTTAGCCCTGGCAGAGGATTTGTATCAAAATAGAATTTCAGTTGCTTCAGATTGTAAGGTCGTCATTGATGATATTGGGAAGCCGAGTGCAGCGGTATATGGAGCTATCATTAGGGAGATAGAAGATCATTCTAAAGTTTTTGTCAATTGTTTTTTTAGTCATGAGTTTAGGAGCTCGAATGTCGAGGCTCACAATTTAGCGAGGCATGCTCTGTCACTTGGTGTTGGCCGCCGTGTGTGGCTGGGCAACCCAGGTGACCTATCTTTCGTCCCTGTAAACATTGTGACGAGTTAAATAAAAAGCTTCGCGAGGTTGTCTCAAAAAAAAATGTGATACTAAAGAATCGATCAGATGTCATGTACTTCCGCTAGGGTTTTGCTGCTGCCGCCGGTCGGATATACTCGATGGGTGGAACTTTCGTTTAAACTTGAATTATCACCGTCATCCTAGGGCATAGCAGCAGCTGCTGCTAGCGCCTAGCGCTTGAGCACTTGGCGGAGCATCGCAGCATCGATCTTGACAACAGTGCACTAGCTGCACGCCGTCGTCCACGACAGATTGATCCTCGGAGTCTTTGAATCTGGCAGCGCAGCTCGGGCGAGTCAACCCCGGCCCAAACTTAATTAAGGTACTCCCTATATTCACTTTTATAAGACCTTGTAAACATTTCAGACAACATGCAAAACAGGTCAATTTCAGTTGTCTGAAATGACTTATAAAAGTGAACGGAGGGAGTATATCATTACGAATTAATATTACTGTTTAGAAGAATAAATATTACTGTTAGACTTCTAAAGGGTATTTGTTAGTGTTGCTGCTTGATCTACTGTAAGTTGCATGCTAGTTAGATCAACCCAAAGTACTAGCTAGGATCTTTTACTGTTGGTTAATGATTCTCACCTCGTATGCATGTTTCTGACCTATCGATCTACCGTTCACTAGCTTGTCGATCGGACATGGCGTTTGCTGGCGTGTCTCTTGTCACCGATGAGGGCAAGCTGTGCACGTCTACCGTGTCGCCCATCGACTCCCGCGCGGCCAGCGGGTACCACCTCCTCGCGGTCGAAGGCTTCTCGAGAAACAAGACGCCCACCGGCCAGTACATCAGATCTCACACTTTCTTGGTTGGAGGCCGACGATGGTATCTCAACTACTACCCTAATGGTTGTGACTACCAGTGGGACGGTTGGGTATCGGTGTCTATTGGCCTTGAGGACGACGATGTCACGCCCAATATGCGACCCTATCCAAAAGGAACTCGAAGGTCCCACCAAGGATAGACCCGCATATTGGAACGCTTTTGCAAGGTGGATATCATTACATCAACATTACATTATAGATGGGGATACATACATAAGGCATACAAATGCCACAAGAGTACATCAATACAACATACATAAGATCAACATCCGACTACGGATGAAACACAAACAGAAGCTCAAACAATATCCACCCTGCTAGCCCAGGCTGCCGCCCTGGAACCTATCCCCTGATCGAAGAAGAAGCAGAAGAAGAACTCCAAACAAGCAAACATCACTCTCGCATCATGATCATCGTGATAACTGTACACTGCAATCGTTGTTGTAGTAATCTGTGAGCCACGAGGACTCAGCAATCCCATTACCATGGGTATCAAGACTAGCAAAGCTTAATGGGAAAGGAAGGGGTAATGTGGTGAGGTTGCAGCAGCGACTAAGCATGTATGGTGGCTAACATACGCAAATAAGAGCGAGAAGGGAAGCAAAGGAACGGGCGTGAAGCTAGCAATGATCAAGAGGTGATCCTGAACACCTACTTACGTCAAACATAACACAGAAACCGTGTTCACTTCCCGGACTCCGCCGAGAAGAGACCATCACGGCTACACACACGGTTGATGCGTTTTAATTCGGATCTGGTGTCAAGTTATGTACAACCGGACATTAACAAATTCCCATCTGCCACATAACCGCGGGCACGGCTCTCGAAAGTTTATACCCTGCAGGGGTGTCCCAACTTAGCCCATGACAAGCTCTCGCGATCAACGAAGGAATAGACCTTCTCCCAGGAAGACTCGATCAGTCTCGGAATTCCGGTTTACAAGACATTTCGATAATGGTAAAACAAGACCAGCAAAGCCGCCCGATGCGCCGACAATCCTGATAGGAGTTGCACATATCTCGTTCTCAGGGCAACACCGGATGAGACTAGCTACAAGTAAAACCAGACTTCGAGTTTCCTCGAGGTGGCCCTGCAGGCAGCTCAGTTCGGACCAACACTTAGACAAGCACTGGCCCGGGGGGGCTAAGATAAAGATGACCCTTGGGTTGGCCGACCCAAGGGAAAGGTATAGGTGGTGGTGAGGCAAATGGTAAAACCAAGGTTGGGCCTTGCTGGGCAAGTTTTATTCAAAGCGAATCGTCAGGGGTCCCATAAATCACCCGACCGCGTTAGGAACGCAAAAATCCGGGAACATAACACCGGTATGACGGAAACTAGGGCGGCAAGAGTGGAACAAAACACCAGGCATAAGGCCGAGCCTTCCACCCTTTACCAAATATATAGATGCATTAATAATATAAGAGATATTGTGATATCCCAACATAAACCCTGTCCACCATGGAGAAATCTTCAACTTCACCTGCAACTAGCAACGCTATAAGAGGGGCTGAGCAAAGCGGTAACATAGCCAAGCAACGGTTTGCTAGGAAGGGTGTCAAAAGGTTAGAGGTTCATGGCAATTGGGATGGCTTGATAAACAGGTAATAGGTAGCGCAGCATAGCGATAGAACGAAGCAACTAGCATAGCAATGATAGTAGTGAGATCCGTGGTAGCGGTCATCTTGCTCAAATCCGCTGGGAAGAAGAACGAGTCCATGAAGAAGATGAAGCCACGAAGACGAACCAAGCGGAGATTTAACGAATCCTCACGATCGCAACGAAACGGAACTATCGAGAAGAAGCACACAACATGGTAAACACACCACACATAGACAAGACATGATGCACAACAAGCATGATGCATGACAAAGGCTACATGAAGCTACTCATGGCAAGAGATGATGCAAACAAGAACAACACATCAAGGCAAGTTTAAATGAGGCCGAACAACATATAACAATTCCGTAAGTCCTCATATGCAAATTTCGAAATTGGTCCAGAACTGAATAAACCTTATGTTCAAGTTGTTAAACAGCAAGTTAAGATGCACCAAGATGATCTACACGAAATTCTAGTCAAGTTACATATAAAGTTCATTAGATTCGGAGCTACGGCCTAGAAGATATGAGCAAAACAAGTTAAACATGGCATTGATGCAAAATGCATACAAACATCAAGCAAACACCTCAAAACAAGGATGCAACATGATAATATGAAGCTACAAGCAAAATCAAGCAAGATTCATATAGAGCACACTCAAACGGAGCAACGGTTCAACACACACACAATATACAAGATATGACAACAATCTGTCCATAACGGCAACTAGGCATATTGCAAGCATCAAAACAATATGCTACAGCACCCCAACATAATAACAAAAGGCATGGTCATGAAGTACAGGTAAAGCATAACAAAACATGAACACTGAGCTATCTCCAGAATCAACTAGAACATGCTCAAAAGGACATGGGAAGATTGCAAATAATAACAGTTTCAGACTTTAGTAGAAATAACATCAGGTTGCAATGTTTAGAGCTATCAAACAACATGTTACACGAACATATCATGGCAAACAAAGGCATGGCATGAATCTACTAATGGCATAGATCAAAGGTCCCTTACTGACCATGAGCCAAAAAGGCATAGAAAATATGATGGCACCCATGTAAACATGGCAAGTTATATTATAGATTCATACATGGCAGGAACAATAATAAGTAGGCATGTTGGTGAGCTTGAACCACTCACTACAGAGCAATACATGGCATAGCAACGCAACCAACAGTAAGAAGGCATGTTTTTGAAGCTAAGCATGTCAAGATCAAGTTCATAGGGTGCATGGATCACTAGGAAACAATCATGGAAACATTGAACTTAATGTTAACAGGCTGACAGCAACATTTTCAAGCAACTTTGGTGCAAGAATACAACAATCTACAGCAAGCTATAATTGCAACCAAGAGCATGAATGGATAGAGCAAGACATGTAGATCAAAACATGTTTATAGAACATCTCCAGATTATGCATAGAATGATTAGTAGAAGCATGTTAACATAGCAACAAAATATAACAGAATCTGTCAGAAAACAAAGAACAAAGAACTACCCTACTTAGCAAGCTTGATACACTCAGCACACAACTCACAAAAATACATGGCATACACCCCTGGAAATATGGCATGGCATAGATCAAAACACATGAAGACATCAACCTCATAGGATGCACACATCAATCATGGCAAAAATGACAAATGAGCAAGTTATAACAGCCAAAGAGATTAACATCAACATGCACTCTTCCAACAGCATTTCGGGCATCAAGATGAGCTCAAATGAAAATGATGCAATGGAATCAAATGAAGTACTCATCGAGACGAACAATTTGACATATTACACGCACGAAACGGAGCTACAGATGCAGAGATACAGCATGATGAACATGGCATGATAATGTGCAAATATTCGGGACTTAGCAGTTTCTGAAAAAAAACAGATGAGCGCTATGAAACTAAAACACGCACGAGCGGGGATCTGTGGGTTGCTCACCACGTGGGCTCGGCCCGGGAAGGAGGAGGAGGCAGGCCGGCTTGGGCTGGGCCTTGGGGAGGCCGGCTGGGCCGGATCTGGCCGCTGGCCGGGCTCTGGCTCTTGAGGCCGGCTCGCGTCGCCCGCCGCGCTACCGAAGAGGGAGGCCGCCGGTGGCGGATTCCGCGGGGTGGCGGTGAAGCTCCGCGACGGAGGGATGGCGAGGAGGCCGAACGGACAGATCGGTGCGGGGCAACCGGATCCGTGGTTCCCGCCGGATCCGGCGAAGGCGGCGCGACGGCGAAGCTCCACGGGCGGCGGCGGATCCCAAGGCGGCGCGATGGATCCTCGGGACAACAAGGGGCTCGGGTGAGAGAGAGAAGAAGAGGCGCGACGGGAGGGGCGGCGACTGGTCCGGTGAGATGGTCTCCGGCGGGCGGCGGCGCTGCTGGCGCTGCGAGAAGCCAGCGCGACGAGGCGCGGGCGAGCGCGCGGCCGACGGGTTCGGGCGGCAGCGCTGGCTCCCGGGCCGCGCAGCGCAGGGAGAGAGAGGGCGACGTGGCACGTCGTGGTTGGCCGGCGGGCGGCGGCTGGACATGTCCGGTGGGGCGCGGACATGTCCGGCGGCTGGAGGAGGAAGAAGCTAGGGTTAGGGTAGGATTTGACCGCGAATTTCGGGGGGAGAGGCATATATATAGGTAGAGGGAGATAGGAGAGTCCAAATGAGGTGCGGTTTTCGGCCGCGCGATCGTGATCGAACGACCGAGAGCATGGAGGGGAGTTTGCTGGGCTTTGGGCCAATTTGGAGGGGGTGTTGGGCTGCAATAAAAGAGGGCTTTGCGGTTACCCGGTTAACCGGTGGAGTATCAAATGACCTCCAAATGGCACGAAACTTGACAGGCGGTCTACCGGTGGCATACCAAGGCCGCTTGGCAAACCTCGGGCCATTCCGAGAAAGTTTAACACCCGCACACGAAAAGAGAGAAGACGGAGACGCTGGAGGACATAGGAGCGCCGGATTGCAAGACGGACAACGGGGAAAATGCGCGGATGCATGAGACGAACACGTATGCAAAATGAAATGCACATGATGACATGATATGAAATGCATATGATGACATGGCAAAGTGCAACACGCAAGCAAATGATATGGCAACGACGGCGAATAACTGGCAGACACCTGGCGCATCGAATCCGGGGCGTTACAGACGAAGATGATGACGCTGACGATGATGAGCAAAAGCAGCTCGTGAAGGTCCGGCTTGCCATTTGTTTGATCGACCAATTTCAGTGGCAAGAGTCAGTATACATCCATGAATGTGAAACAGAAGATTTCGTTCTCAATTCTGTAGTCTGCGATAAAGATTTCATAAGAAGATCTACGTTGGAAAGATCTTCGTATCTCAAGGATGACAGCTTCATAATCCGTTTCAACGTTAGCGTACTTGACGTCAAGGCCGACGTCAACACGGAGGTTGGCGCTACCACCATCGTTTCTCGGTTCATCCAAGTCCCTCCTTCCGACCTGGCAATCCACTTCTAGGATCTCCTCATGTCCAAGGAGGGTGCCGACGTGACGTTTGAGGTTGGCGGTGAAGCATTTGCTGTGCATCGATGTGTGCTTGCAGCGCGATCTATGGCATTCAAGTCACAGCTGTTTGGTGACACTCCTGGTGGTGCTACTATGAAGATCGATGGTATTGAAGCAGAAGTGTTTAAGAGCATGCTAACTTTCATCTACACCGACACATTGCCTGTACCTGGCTGGAATAAAATACAAGTGTGGACACCAGAGGGAGCCCCAAAAGCAGTCCAACATGTAATGTGGCTGCTGCAGTTGCTTGAAGTTGTGGAGAGATATGATCTCCATAGGCTCAAGTCGATCTGCCAAGAAGAGTTGGGCACCAGCATTCAGCTGAACACGGTAGCGGACATCATTGTTGGAGCTGAGCGGAGGCATTACCGTTGGTTGAAGGAAGAGTGCTTGGAGTTCATCAAATCTAACACAACCGTGCACAAAGTTTTCACAGCTGAGGAGATTGAGCAGATCGTCAAAACCTGCAGCGCCTCCGTTGTCAACAAGCTCCTCTCCAAGTTTGCTTCCTAAATTTCTCAAGCAAACCTATGGATTCGTATTCTGCGTACGTTGCCTTCCAAATAAGTCTATGTATCGATCGAACCCGAGATTAAACTGTCGCATTTCTTTGTGTCGTAGTAGTGAGTGGATCATCCGGTAGCTATATATATGCTGCTGTTATATATCTTGCATGTTGCAACTTGGTATTGATCATATGTAGTAATAAATCTAATATATACTATATGTGCCTTGTTTTCCTTATGTTTTATTTCTGTGCGCGCATTAATTTAACTGTTGTGCATGAATGTATGACCAGCTGATTCAATCAGCAGCTGCAATCATGAACGAATGTGCAGAGTGCAGTTTCGTTAGCATCAATATCTCCTTGCGCTAAGCCGTTCCTACGATGGTTCTCGCAGGATCTCCGTGTACAGTGTGGCTGTTGCATCCAATCGTCAGTCGAATATGCTCTTAATTTTGGCCGACTTGTGAGCTTGGGTTAATTTCAGTTGGGTTGGGTGGAGAAAACAACTATGGTACGCTTTCACTCTTTTGTGTTGCACCAATCAGCTTGACCTGTTTCAAGAGATGAGCGGATCATATCCCCGACCCGGATGCCTCCTTGATAAAACCTAACTAACCCATGCTCTGCGCAAACACCACTGAAGGAACAAAGTTCTATATTTATTTATTTATTATTGCCGGAAGACGTGATTTCTGGCTTTCTCATGGAATTTTAACGAGCAGTTTCAGTGTTGAACCAGGCCGGCTCGCTTGGGCCTTGCCTCCTAGTGAACCCTCCGGTCCCCGGCCACGGCCCCATAACTTATGGGCTTATGTTGTTTTGTTCTTCTTTTCTTTTTTGCGAAAGGCTTTCGTTATTTCAACCCCACCAAGCGCAGAGATTTCAGCACGATGTTGTGATTTCTGAACGGACTACCGTGTCCACACAACACATCGGTCGGGGCGCGCGACGTCCGGCCTCCATGTCCATGTGCATGCCCCAGCTGCAGGCTGCAGCGCCGCACGAGGGTGGAGAAACGCAGCAGCTGACGTGAGTGGACTCGGCCCTCCCTCCGCTCTCGTTCCCCTCCCCTTGCCATACTCTGGTTCTTCTCCGTCTCCGGTCCTCCAGACCAGGGCCGGGCGGGCGCATGCATGTGCCTGCCACATGACACCACGAGCCACGAGAAGACTGTATGCACCAAACCAATGCAGACCCAGACCAGTTCTCCCTCGGCTGCTCGGCCGCCGTCAGCGCCAATGTCATCGGTGACGCGCGCGGGCGCAGAGGCCCGGCAAATGCAATTACCCCGGCGCCCTACCTACCTGAATCGACCGAGATTTTCTGATCCACGCATCGGCCGCTGCCAATGGCGCAGCGAGCGAGCGAGCGAATCCGGCTTGTTCAGTGCTGGGTAGTACAGGGTAGTACGTACCCAGCGCGTGTCGTCCCTGTGCTCTGCTCCGCACGCAGGGCAGGTCATAAGTGCTCGCACCTGCTGCGTACGTCGGGTGCAGAGATTCGTAGCCGTGTAGCACTCTGCATTTGGTCTGCTCGCGGGGCGAAAGGTCAGCTTGTTAGTACCGCTCATCATGGTTAACAAGTCTCGGCTGATACGCGGGGTATGTACTGCGTCGTGCAATGCCGTTTGCATCTTCAGCTAGCCAGAGCAACTCTAACAGATTCATCATACTATGATCGTCATCCATCATATGAAACGCTCCATATGAATATAGAAGCCGCCGCAGGTGTACGAAGAGCCTTCGTAATGTACCCTTCAATTTAAGCTCAAATTATACATACAGAACGCATGTTTCACAGTGATTTATTATTATTTTCTTCAAAAATGCAGGGGCAATTTAAACTCATACGCTATGCGGCCGATATCCATCGCATTAGGCTGTTCGTAGTGGAGAATATCATAAGTTAGTATCATGCATATGATATTAGTGTATAATACTACCTTTGTAATGCATAATACGTCATCTGTTTTTATTTACTTCGCATATTAGAGTTGACTGAAGTCAAACTTCGTAAAGTTTGATCAAGTTTATAGAAAATAATATAAATATTTGCCATAAAAAAATCTATACGATGCGAAAGTACATTCTATAATGAATCTAATGATATTGATTTGTTATGGTACATGTTAATATTTCTGTCTGTAAACTTTGTCAAAGTTTACAAAGTTTGACTTTGACCAAAGCTAATATGCGGAGTAAATAAAAATGGAGGGAGTATTATGGATTAGTATCATACTAGATGGCTTTCTTTTATTAACATGCAAAATGTATGGTAGTACATCATTTATTATGGTAGTAAACCCTCTTTTCTTCATTTAATTCGGTGTCACCTCATTAAAATTGTCTGGTTGGCATGATACTCCCATTACGGGCAGCCTTACATATAATTAGCAACTTCAAATGTCGTTAAACGACATTTAAAATAAGCAATGTCGCTGCTCGAGCGACATTGCTAGCTCGACTACCTACATTACTAGGTCGTGTGCGTCGTCTAGTCGCCGCCCTTCAGGTTGGTCATTGGTCATCATCCTCCTCCTCTAGGCCGAAATATCCTCCATCGAGTCGTAGGGGTCGGACTCACGTGTAGCAGCCACGAGCTGCCACTGCTCCTCCTCGTCGGTGAGTGTAGATAGATGATTCATGCCTCATTGTGAGCTTGGTGGGAGGTGAGCTCGAGCATCGCATGGAATGGGTCCTCGGGCTCCACCTCCCCTTCTGTTGGGCCGAAACGACAACGGTTTCGCTCACCCGGAGGAGGGGATCAGCTGGGTTGACGAGGCCAACATCCTCCTTATCCCCCTTCCCTTGAACGAGGAGCCACGACCAACGACACGCGGCTAGAGTAGAATTTATTTGGCGCCGCCGCTGCCATGTCGGAAGGGCGATGCAGCGGGCAATATCAACCTACCTAATTAAGAAACCCCATCCATGAAATTTACAAGTCCATCTGGTAGATCGAGGCATCCCTGCACTCCCACATAGGCAGAGCCATCGGAGGTCGGAGGATGACAGGGTGATGACCCACTAGGAAAGAAGAGGTGGTGGAGATGCGCACGCTGAGATGGCCTCTCTTAGGGTTGGGAGAGGAATGGTTGGGAAAAATAACTTATAATCTTGTTTAACCCTTCTCGTGATACACAATATTCCATCGGGGAGGGTTTATTGGGCCTCCTTGTATTTTGGCTCTTCCAATTTTGACCTATAAATTGTATGTCATAAAAAATTATATGTGGGAACTATATTTTGAATAGAAATTCAACGGTATACTTTTTATACCATGTATCTTATATTTTGTTAGTCGTATAGATGGTCGAAGTTTGATTCAAAATATGAGGGGGTCTAATAAACACGGACGGAGGAAGTACATAAAGCATTTATGTACTATGAAAAGTGTGTATTTTGTTCTTTTTTTAAATGAAAAATGTATGTCCATCGTCATACTTAAATGGGAGATTCGCCAGAAGAAAACACTTACTTAGCTGAGCAAGGTGATCTTTGTTTGTGGTTGATGAGTTGTTTGTGCTAAAATTTGTCTATAATTTATCCTGAAGATTAACCATGTGCAAAAGCTAGCTATAGTTAGGCTTCTACCTTGGAAGTGACGCGGGTAAATGACTTAGCCAGAGTTGAAACTGATTCGCAAAAAAGAAAAAGGAAAAACAAAGTGAGAACTCTCTGTCAGAAAAATGTGTCAACAAAGCTCAACATGAAGATCGAAACAGAGGGCACTGATTAGGGCATCATCAAGACATTGATAGTAATACAAGAATGAAGAAATATGCTCTAACGAGGCTACCGTATACACAAAGCTGTTGGAGACCTCGGGTGATGACCATACTAACCTCGAGCTCTTCCCGACACAGCTTATGCTAAACTAAAAACAAACCCACCCACACAGAGAGAGACAGAGAAATGGAGCGGAAGCAGAGCAAGCGGAAGACACGGGAACAGAACAGAGCATGTGCGGAGGCGGAGCTAGTAGGAGATCTCCATGGAGAAGTTGGAGTCCAGCAGCTCCTCGATCATCTGCTCCACGTACTGCTCCTCCAGGAACCCGCCGCTCCACCCGGCCGCCGAGGCCGCCGCGGACGGCGCGCTGGCATTGCCCGTGTAGCCAGCGAACGGCGCCGGCGGCGTGCGCGGCTCCACGGACGACGTCGAGGCGTCCTTGTCCTGCTGCTGCCCGGCCTGCGAGCCGCACGCCACGTTGAAGCGGTGGAGCTTGGCGACCAGCGCCGGGGAGAGGAACGACGACGACGGGGCGGCATCGTCGGGGAAGTTGGTGCGCACGCGCGGGCCGCACATGATGCGCGCCGCCTCGTCGTAGGCGCGCGCCGCGTCCTCCGCCGTCTCGAAGGTGCCCAGCCAGATCCTCGTCTTGCTGCAAGAAAGAAAACCGCCATGGTCAGGCTCAGGCCACGCCAAGAAAATCGATCGATCCAGAGCAATCGCAAAGGCTTTGGACGACGACGACGACGTACAGGAGGGGGTGGCGGATCTCGGAGACCCAGGAGCCCCAGTGGCGCTGCCGCACGCCGCGGTACCGCTGCTGTGGCCGCGCCATTTCACTTTCGGAAGGAGCTCTTCGCTTGCTCGGTGAGAGTGGAACCAGCTGCCTCCGTGCTGACTCTCGCGTGTCTTGGGGCTTGGAGAAGACGATGGCGTTGGTGATGGTGATTAGTATGGTGTGTGCGAGCTTTTGAGCGCTATAAGTAGACAAGGGTAGTTCCCGGCCTGTTTTGAACGGCTTCTCCGTGGGTCCCTGTTTCTTTGTATGTCACCCCTGGCCCACCTTCATCAAGTTAGAACTTCAAAAAAAAAGTTTGCAGGATTTTTTTTACTCCCACTGGTGTTAAAAAACGGTCTTATATTATTACAGGATGGGGGAATGGAACTTAGAAACACCAAAAAACGAAATGCTCAAAACTTTTAAAGCTTGCTTTCGTATTCTCGGCTAGCTAGCCGCTAAATATTTTCAAAAAGAAAAGTTATACCTCCTAACCTCTGCATCAGTTTGATGGATTATCATAATTGTGCATTTACTTAGGGATATCAAGATTCAACAACCAAACCTTGATTTCATTTAAAAATGTGTATAAAACTCCTTTTGACTCAACAGAGATGAGTTCTAAAATTGGTGGATTTACTAATACACAAATTTGACCATTATTATTTGTAGGAATGCATAGTGAAATATTAAATTTGTTATTATGAAACTATTTCCATGAAAATATAACTGCATGATTTTATCCAATTAAATTACTTTACTAATTAGTTATCGTATTAGAGTAGTTTGATTGCAAGTTTTCAGTTGCATAGTCCATTTTAGCAGAGATAGTAATTAAATCAGGCATGCCTACTATATTGGGCAAGCAATTAATAAGAAATGTTTGTTTAAAATGAGAAAGGTTGTTTACTTAAATTTACGTTTTGACGCCTTATTTGACACTGAGATTGATTGTGATGTTATCGATGATTTTGTGTCTGCTTTGGGACAATTGGTCAGTTCGCTCTATTTTGGATAACAAAATACCCCCTCCATCTCCAAATACATGGCATATAAACTAAGTCAAAAAGTTTATGTTTTCCAATTTTGACCAAGCATATATAGAAAAGAATGAAGATAAACAATACCAAATCAATATCAATATATCCACCGTTATATAATTTTCATAATCTATTTATTCGATATTGTAGTTGCTCGTATTTTCTGCTATATATTTGGTCAAACTTACAAACAATTGACTTTCAAAGTATATTTATATGCCAGCTATTTGGGGATGGAGGGAGTATGTAAACATTTAATTTAAGCTTCTAACATGGTAATATATTTTGCAATAATTGAAAAAGACAAGCACATTAGCTATAAAATTGAGTGTGTGATGGACGGAATGCTCACGGTATCCTAATTATTAGAGCATCTACAGCCGGGCACCCCAAACCCACCTTATACACCCGGACGGGCCGCCCGGCCACGATTGTCTGACCCAGACATCCCCCTCAAACGGGCCTCAAACGCCCAGGCTGACCGGCACTCCTCATAGCCAGCCAAAATATGGGACGGATATGAGCGCGCCCGGGCACGCCGGGCATGTAGAACCAACGAAGGGGTCCCACACGGACTCACCTGGAAACCCGGCGGTCTGACAGACGCCTCCTCCGTCACTACGGTGTGAACGCCGCGTGGTG
This sequence comes from Aegilops speltoides, assembly GCA_021437245.1. Classification (NCBI taxonomy): domain Eukaryota; kingdom Viridiplantae; phylum Streptophyta; class Magnoliopsida; order Poales; family Poaceae; genus Aegilops; species Aegilops speltoides. The sequence goes on along the minus strand of CM038147.1, from coordinate 92,372,315 downwards.
CCGCTCCGGCTCGCCGCGCGAGAGAAAATCCGCCTATTTAACCCGGTCGGAGTCCCGCAGCCCTAGTCCAACAAGCCGCACGTGCCGCCCGCATCGCTGCCGGGCTGCCTCCGGACTCGCCGGAGCCGGAGCTGCCAGGCTTCAACATGGAACAGGCGGAGGTGGAGTTCGCCGTCGCCCAGTCCGACGAGATGGCAGAGCAGCAGGCCATCCTGGAGTCCATCTAGAATGAGGCCTATGTGGAGGCCAACCGGGCGTTCCTCCGGCATGAGCAGGCAGCATCCGACGCGCTCTTCGCCGAACTCGACGCGGAGATAAGGGTGGAGGAGGCCGGAGCTGCAGCTGCCGCCAATGCTGCCGGAGCCGGGCACGGAGATCGTCACATCTCCGAGGATGAGTAGCTAGGTGATCGACGCAGTACATAGGTTTATTTCGTTTGCATGTCTTGCGGGCGTTTGAGTGACCATATTTGACATATCCGGCTGTAGATGCTCTTAGCTAACTTGTTTGCGGAAATCTAATTTGGTTCTAGGGAGCACACGGTCCCGCCCGTAAAAAATGCATTGCAAATGTAAAAGAAAAGGATGTGTTCATTGTCACACCCAAATGCTACCTGCAAATTTTTAGTGGGACAACTTAAGCATTCCAATTTGTACAAAAAAACAAGTTGAACATCAAATGTTACCAAAATGTTAGACATAATTTTAATTTTCACACCGACGAAGCACTGCTCTTCCATTTCACATGAAAATTATCAAGCATGCTCTTTATACTATCATGAACATCTTAAAAAAAATCAGAATTTTTAAATATGCAAAAGCTAGTCATAGCTGAGCTTTTACATTGGAAGTGACGCGGGGTAATTATTTAGCAAGAGTGAAAACTGATTCGCAAAAAAGAAGTCCAGAGTAATGCCTCAACAAAGCTCTACATGAAGATCGAAACAGAGGACACTAATTATAATTAGGGCATCATCAACACATCTATACTACTTATAAAAGAGTAAACATTATCTTCTCTAAATGCACCTCACAAAACGTACACGGATACATTACCACTGTATGATTAGTCTCACTAAACTCAATCTAACGGCTAGCATTAACCTAATCTGTTCTTTGTGTGCACTTCAATTTACATTGACTGACCGTACTCCACCGTGGAGGAAAATATGAAAGTCCACGCCTGGTCAATTAGGAAACTATAATCACGGACACATCTTATTAAGAAACTAATCACGGGCGCATCTAATTATTAGGAAACTAATCACAAATGCATCCTATTATTAGGAAACTAATCACGGGCGCATCTAATTATTAGGAAACTAATCACAAACGCATCCTATTATTAGGAAACTAATCACGGGCGCATCTAATTATTAGGAAAATAATCACACGCATCCTATTAGGAAATTAATCACGAACGCATCTAATTATTAGGAAACTAATCACGGACGCATCCTATTAGATAACTAATCACGAACGCATCTAATTATTATGGAACTAATCGCGAGCGCATCCTATCGTCTCCTATCAGGGAATCGCGATCGCGAGTCGCCTGCCGTCACCAGCCCACCACCCAAGTGAGCCACAGTGGAAGACACGCGAGGAGGAGTTGCGGCTTCCTCCGAACACACACACGTGCCGTCACCGCTTTCGTCTTCTGCCTGGAGGCCAGGCTATTTTTCTACCGACTGCAACGACTTCGTCCACGTCCTGGCATGCTCTTCGGGAACCACCGGCATCCGCGTCGACTTCAGCTCCGTCCACAACTCCCACACTGACAACCACCCACCGGCGACACCCTTCAAGTGGGGGGCAATGCTGAGTATCCTGGACCAATATAAGCGGGCCAAAAAAATCAAGTGGGGGCATTTGCCAGCCATGCATGTAGATTCGCCTGGTCGCCAACCATCGTCGTCCCCAGGGCAGCGCAGGTCTCGGCCACTGCGCAGCAGGTGAAGCTAATTACGGCCCCATCTCACTCGCCCGAAGCCACCGCCGACTCCCTCAGCTCTGACGCGTGCTGCTCCGTTGGACACGCTTATCCAGTACTCATGCGTGGACGACGTCGTCCAAAGACATCCTACCTTTATCGGACGCTGGAACTCCCCACGCCCCAGTGCGTGGAGGCCGCCGCCTCAAAGCTGGACGACTGATTCACCTGCGTCGACAATGCCGCCCAGCTGGTGAGAGGACACGATCGCCACGGCGGCTCGCAGGCCTGAACGACGGAGACGCTCGCCTTCACGCAAACGCGCCGCACGCACGCACTAATCAGGTAAGTACCAAGTGTTGTTTTTTTACTGTCATCGCTACCTCGCCGGTGGTGACACATCTACAAGTACAGGAACCAGAGATGAGTCAATGAGAAACAGAGGCGCACTGGAGCACACACGGTTGGGTTTCAGGCAACCAATGCCTTCTTTCTTTCTTTATTTTTTCACTGATTTTTGCGTACCTGCAACAGACATCCCTGTTTTTTAAGTACTGACTACCGGCTATTACATGGCCAACTCACGACTACATAGTGAACTCACAGACAAATTCGCTGAACCAAGACCTTACTTGCAGTCATGAAATTAAGTTTCACTGAAAAAACCCCAGAAGTTTGCATAAGTTTTAGTGAAAAAAAAACTAAAGTTTGCATAAGTTTTACTAAAAAAACCTGAAGTTTGCATAAGTGTATTTGTTTGTCCAGCAAATACATGGCAATTGTAATTTTACATGAGCATTTTCATAGCGTCCTTATCTACAGTTGAGTTAACATGTTTTCCTGATAGAAAACTTGGACCACATACAAGAGAAGCAAAAAATGCATGTTGATTATGATGATGACGAATGTAGGATATTTTGTGGTCATGGTAAATTCTCATATCATTTATTTTATTTCGCTATTGCACTCCACATTACATACTACGCACGACCACTTTGGTAGAGGTGACGAGTTCGCATCATACAGAGAGACCAACCATGTTTCTCCGAATATCTTGAATCATGATCCTTATGACTTCATTTCTACTACTTATAAGAAGTACATTTTTTTCATTTGACTATTTCCTGACTTGAGAGGTAAGGTATGTTTCAGACATTACGACACTTGTGTGCTTTTCTTGCTTCCAGACATTACGACACTTGTGTGCAATAGTAGAATCGGATGGTCCAACTAGCAATGTTTTGTCTTGTTTCACAACTGATTCTATGCAGTCAAGACATCTCTACACTTCTCTATCTGACAATGGCTTCCTCTTTTCAACAAACCATAGAGGTCCCTTCCCACTATTGTGGTTGACACTCAATTGTAATAATAATTCTTGACTGGAGTTTGTTGACACTGAAACGGTTCCTTAGCTTGTCCTAAGTGACATTTTCATGTGTGATTATACTTGCATAAATCTATTAATACAGGAGACACTGTGTGATTATATATGCAGAATCATGATGAATAGTCTAAATAATTTTGAGTTTTATACATTGGGAACACTGGGTGGTCTTTTAATACAGGAGACATGTTGATTAAGGAGAAACGATATTTTAAATTATTTGTACGAGTTGGGAATAAGAGATTGTGTATTTTATAGGAAAATTTCAAATTTATGAATAAATTGTCTTGTATTAAGTTTAGTATAATGTGTTAATCCAAATAGACGCGTGTTGCACGTGCACACTTATTAGTTCAAATAGACGTGCGTTGCACGTGCACACTTACTAGTCAATAGTAATACAAGAATGAAGAAATGTGCTCTAACGAGGCTACTGTATACACAAAGCTGTTGGAGACCTCGGGTGATGACCATACTAACCTCGAGCTCTTCCAGACACAGCTTATGCTAAACTAAAAACAAACCCACCCACACACAACACACGGAGAGACAGAGAAATGGAGCGGAAGCAGAGCAAGCGGAAGACACGGGGACAGAACAGAGCATGTGCGGAGGCGGGGCTAGTAGGAGATCTCCATGGAGAAGTTGGAGTCCAGCAGCTCCTCGATCATCTGCTCCACGTACTGCTCCTCCAGGAACCCGCCGCTCCACCCGGCCGCCGAGGCCGCCGCCGCCGACGGCGCGCTGGCATTGCCCGTGTACCCGGCGAACGGTGCCGGCGGCATGCGCGGCTCCACGCCCACGGACGACGTCGAGGCGTCCTTGTCCTGCTGCTGCCCGGCCTGCGAGCCGCACGCCACGTTGAAGCGGTGGAGCTTGGCGACCAGCGCCGGGGAGAGGAACGACGAGGACGGGGCGGCGTCGTTGTCGGGGAAGTTGGTGCGCACGCGCGGGCCGCACATGATGCGCGCCGCCTCGTCGTAGGCGCGCGCCGCGTCCTCCGCCGTCTCGAAGGTGCCCAGCCAGATCCTCGTCTTGCTGCAAGAAAGAAACCCGCCATGGTCAGGCTCAGGCCACGCCAAGAAAATCCATCGATCCGAGCAATCGCAAAGGCTTTGGACGACGACGACGTACAGGAGGGGGTGGCGGATCTCGGAGACCCAGGAGCCCCAGTGGCGCTGCCGCACGCCGCGGTACCGCTGCTGTGGCCGCGCCATTTCACTTTCGGAAGGAGCTCTTCGCTTGCTCGGTGAGAGTGGCAGCGGCTGCCTCGGCGCTGCACGCTCGCGTGTCTCGGGGTCGGGGCTTGGAGAAGACGATGGTGATGGTGATTAGTGTGGTCTGTGTGAGCTTTTGGGCCCTATAAATAGAGAAGGGAGGAAGGAGGAAATTCAGTTCGCGGCCTGTTTTGAACGGCCTCTCGGTGGGTCCCTGTCCCTGTCTGTGTGTATGTCATCCCTGGCCCACCTTCACCAAGTAGAACTTAGAAACACCAAAACGGAAATGGTCGAAACTCTTGGAAGCACCGGTGTGCTCTCGCTTGGTCGTCTAGCTTGCTCTCGTATTCTCGACCACCTAGTTTGGAGCAAATGGTACAAAAGGGAGGTTATAATTACGAAGTTGGTACGAAACTGAGTCACTTATTTTGAGACAGAGGAAGTACCTCCTAACCTTTGCATCAGTTCGGTGAATTATGATGATCACGTTTGCCAAATCAACTGATGCATGTTTGCTAGCACTATACTCCCTCCATTCCAAAATAGATGAGTCAATTTTGTAGGAGTATGTTTCATAAATTTGACTATGGCTGGTAAATTTAAGGATACCAAGATTCAAAAACCACACCTTTGATAATTTGAAAATGAGTATAATTAAAACTTTCTTTGACTCAAAATAGCCGAGTTCTAAATTTTGCGGATTTATTAATAGACAAATTTGGCCGTTATTATGTGTAGGAATGCATACTAAAATATTACATTTTTTATTATGAAACTATTTCTGTGATGATATAGTTACGTGATTTTGTCCAATTAAATTATTTTACTAGTTAGTTATTGATGTTAGAGTAGTTTGATTGCAAGTTTTCAATTGCACGGTCCATTTTAGCAGAGATAGTAATCAAATCAGGCATGCCTACTATATTGGGCGAGCAATTAATAAGAAATATTTGTTCAAAAACGTGATAGGTCGTTTATTTAAATTTAGGTTTCCGAAGTTTTATTCGGCATTGGGATTGATTGTGACCGTTGATTTGTGTCTGATTTGGGACAATTGGTAAGTTCGCTCTATTTAGGATAACAAAATACTATGTAAACATTTAATTTAAGTTTCCAACATGGTAATATTTTTTGCAATAATTGACAAAAATAAGCACATTAGATATAAGTTGAGCCTATGATGGAAGGAATGCTCATGGTATCCTACTTATCAGCTAGCTTTTCTGCCCATTTTGTCTTTGTTACCAAATTGTTCTACAACAAGCTTTTCATGCAATGTGTATTATTGTCATTGATTTCCTCTTTGTTTGTGTTAATAAATTTTACATGACCATTGTCATGTACACGTATTTAGACATATTTAATGATATCTTTTACAAGTGATCAACGAGGAACCTATCTCGCTTAGTTGGTGGTGGATATCTCATAGGATGCGAATCCCTATAGTTTTCTTTGAAGAAAGGACAAGTGGCCGATGTAAATATTTTCTGAAGTCAGAAACATACAAAAAAGATCTGATCGCATGTTCTATCAGGACACATATTTCTTGACAGATGAGTAACAAATCAATATATCCCATGTAAGCTAGAGTACAGCATATGATCTAGAGTATACCCAGAAGTCAGGAACTAGTGTCAATAATATTCCTGTAGACTATGAGGCAGCCCCTATTGACGAGATCTCAGACGTCACATTTCCCTCCAAGTAAAATACATCCACCCAGACCATTGACGAACAAGTTAATGATGAGGTTCTAGGGTAGTTTAGGCCTAATTAACTAGCCTCACATACAAGTCCAATCCATGTTAGATCAGCATATGGTAGGTAAGCAGACAAAATTTTTATAACCAGTACATGATTAGTTCAGAGCTTTGGATTCCCCACAAGAACCCAAATTAAGTAGCCCGCAGATGCCCTCATGACACACACTGATCTGCAAACTGTACGTACTCCGATTTCCCCCATAGCCATAGGATTGACTATCGAGCCCCATGAATTTCAATTTCCCATGACATCACACACACACACACAGTCGGCCACAGCTATGAGATCTGCCAGAATATCGATTGGTACGTTGACAGACACGCACACACTCACACACATAGCATCGTCCTACTTGCACTCGGATCCCAGGGCAAACAAGTTGCAAACCGCAGTGCCTCATTGGGCTGCTACATTTGCATCTGTTTTTGATTTTTGGCGCCATCCATGCCGATGGCATGGAGCCCACAGCGTGACCTTGGGACGGGCAGAGCCTGCGCCTTGGGAGGAGCATATGCAGATGGGAAGGCTAGCATTTTAGGTCTTTATCCCCCAAAAAAGATTATGCAAACGCGGCGTGCTGGCTTCGATCTGCTGCGCCATGCATCAAGATTCATGCATTTGGTCGAGCGCGCACCTGCCAAATCTGGGCGAGTGTGTGGTGCGTGTGTCATCGATGATGCGTGTGTTTCCTTGTGCAACGCACCGTATCCAGGGCGCGATCTCCCCGGCCGCTCGTCCCGTCGCGGCTTGGACGCATGCATGCATGCATGCATGCTCGACCTCGCCGATGCGCGCGCCGTGGTGTGGTGTGCCAGCGTCGGCCGGCCGGGCCGCTCCCCCTGCGTGTTACTCCAAGTGGCTGAGCGCGTGGGAATCCGCGGTGCGTGGCGTCGATCCGATGGAGATCAGGGGCATGATGCCGGCTTGGACGAGGGAGGCGTCGTCCCGTGGTGGCAGCTGGGGCGTATCTATGCTGCTGATCGGACGACGGCCAGTGGTCGGCCAGGGTTGGTTTTCATGGGAGGGTGGTGTCATGTCCTGGAGGGCATGACATGGGCAGCACTGGTTGGTTGCTGTGCGTGCCTGCTTGTGTTGGAGCCTCGTGGCAAGTGGCGACCGCTGAGCCATGTGGGGGTTCCAAGCTTCCAATAGTAGCCTTCCTAGTCAGCAGCGCAGCTGGGTCTTGTCACTTGATAAGGTGGTAGGATTTTTCTGTCAAAAAAAGTGATTGGATGGAACCTTGCCACATGTTTACCTTTTGGCAACTACTCCCTCCCTCCGTTCCTAAATATAAGTCTTTGTATAGATTCCACTAGATGGACTACATACGGAGCAAAATAAATGAATCTACACTTAAAATGCATCTATATACATCTCTATGTGGTTCATAGTGAAATCTCTACGAAGACTTATACTATTTAGGAACGGATGGAGTTTTTTTATTATTACTTGAGAAACACAATTACACACAGACACTCACAAGCACACACGCACACTCACCCCTATGAGCATATCCGAGAGACACACACAGGCATTCGTATTTCGATACGAATTCAGTGATATAATTTTTGCTCCCGCCGCAGTTGCTCTCCTTGGTTAAATTTACGGTCAAACTTACATCTCGGGATGCACGGGCGCACTATATTATGGAATGGAGGGAGTATCTTCTTTCTTCATTATTTTTACAGCTTTTAAGTCCGTTGTTCCGTTCATTTTATTTTTCTAGTGGTTCTATAAGGAAACTCCTGCCAATATGGTGGACAATAAGATAACCCGATTGTCAAAGAGTTCCACAGTCAACCGTCAAAAAGTGCGCTACAAAACCGACACAAGATTCTAGACAACCTGGAACCAGTGCAGTATAAAACATGGAGTAGACATTTTGTTTAAAGTGCAGTTTAAAACTAAGGAGATACAGTAGAAAAATGCAATACACATTGGTACAGAAAATACAATCTGCAATGGTAAAATAGTGCACTAAAAAGCTCAAAGGAAATGTAGAACAAAATTTGCAATGCACATTAGTTTAGTAAATACATCACACATTGGTTAAGAAGTGTGATACTCAGTAATCCAAAATTCCGTACTCATCCTATATCTTTACATAAACAGCTAGCCTTTGGCCCTCTACTAACATATTTCTTTCAATATGCACATATGCCGCATTATCATGAAAACATGCATGAAAAAAGACCCACCTCAACATGCAGATATGCATGGGAAAGGCCCACCTCAATAATTTATATTTATTTTTATTTTTAGTTCTCATATTACTCATCCAACTATTCATTTTCTAAATTATCAAATACTCCATCCGTCCCATAATATAAGAGCATTTTTTTTCAAAATGCTCTTATATTATATGGGACGGAGGGAGTATCATGAAAGTATATGGCAACCAACTCCCGCCATAATGCGCATGTTTTTTTCCAACTCCATTTCAATCGGTAGCTGAGGACACATATGAGGTGATCAAATATTGTATGCAGTATTGTATTTAACTCAGATATTCATGTTTATAGAATCAAATCCTATTAAACTATATTGCAACCTATTCCTGGGGCAACGCAAGGGGTATCATCTGGTATCCTATATATACCTAAGAGAGTCATCCTCACTAACTTATTTATCTCAACATACAACCACGCCACCTCACCGTACAACTATAAATAGGATAAGGCCCACCTCAACATACAATCATGCATGGGAAAAGACCCATCACAACATTTAACCATGAATGAAAAAATGTCTTCCATTTAATTGTTCAACTTATATTCAATAAACATGTTACAACTATTATATACACAAACAAATGTAACAAGTCATATGTATTTTTAATTTTTGGTCTCATGTTATCAACCCAAAATTTTGTCAACTAATTCCCGCAACAACCCGCGGGGTATCCTCTAGTATACTTAAATAGTTGATCCGCACCAACTCTGATTTTCTCAACATGCAGCTATGACAAAACTCACCATGTCACCATGCATGAAAAAATGCACACCTTAGCATGCGCCACACATGCTACTGTAATTTTAATAAGAATCTTGCAACTATATAATAACTAAATGCAAATTATATGTATTTTAGTTTTAAAAATACTCACATTGTTAATCCAAATACTAATGTTTCATATGAGCAGATATAATCGAAATAATTACAAATAATTCCTGTAACTATGCGCGGATATCATCTCTAGTTGGTCTGGAAATGTATCACTCGGTGGTGTAAAAATATGATATACTCCTACCCCGCAAAAAAAACACAGTGAAGGAAAAACTCATCTGATATATCATGTTGGATCCGAGCAATCAGCGACAAATATGGTAGAAAAATGCAGTAGATATTATTAGAAAAGTGCAACACTAACTAAGAGAAAATGAAGTGGCAATTTACAATTGGCATCATCGTAAACTATAGAATACACAATAGTAAAAAAGAGTGTGATGAAAAGTCGAGAGAGAATTTAGTAAAAAAAAATAGTGCATAACATAGATCCCCGAAAAATATAGTAGGGAAAAATCGTCGAATGTACCCGTTCGGTCCAATTTTGAATAGCCATTCATTCAGGCGGTCATATTTTGCAGCGGCAGTTGGTTGCCAACAAACACACCACACAAGTGTAAACCTATACAACAGCATATATTATGATCTGATATATACTTCTTTTGTCATTCACTCATCCGTTCAATCATATTTTGCAACCAGCGGGCAGTTGGCTGCCTACAAACACATCACACAAGCGTAAACCTACACCACAGCATATATTATGATCTGCCATAACTAGCCAAGTAGTAGTACTAGCCATGAACCTGAGGAGAATTAGATAGCGTAGCCATGTAGGGACCTCGCGTATCCTGATAAGCCCGCGACATGGCAGCACATGCTGCGCTACGCCACCACAGGAAGTGAATGAACAATTAAAGGATGTGCACCCAGTCTGACCGAATTGCCGCACAGGCACAGTACACGACATCTATCCCCACATATCCAAATCGTCGTACACAGCGAAAATTTACTGCCGATCGACAGGCCGATTCTCTGCCGCAGCAGCGGCAGCACAGTTTCGATCACGATCCTGAGCGCGCGCACAGTTTCGTTCGCCACTGCTGAACCGAGGCTCCCGCCCGTCCGTCACCCCCGAAAGGACGAGCCGCCCGGCCGCACAGTGCGAGCCGCAGGCGGATGTCGTAGTGGCGTAAACGCCTCTCACCGGTCACATCGTCGGCGTCGGTACGTACTGCGCTGCGCCGGAGCCGATCGACGCCGCGGCCGGACGGATCCGCGCGCCCGTGGCCGATCCGCCCCGGGCGCGTGGGGGTTTTCGAGGGGTACTACGTGGCCGCACGGCGGCGCGGCGGCCCCTACCGCGCGCTGCGGCCGGATGGATACGGGGGAATCGATCGGCCGGGCCGGGGGGGATGCGCCGTCAGGATTCGGCCTCAGAGAACGGAGATGAGATACTATCCCTCTCTGCAGTACGACGCGATCTTGGGCGATCCCTGCCGCAGCGCCACTATGGGGTCTGTGGGCGCACAGGAACAGGAACATCATCAAACGCCGTCGCCGTGCCAGTGCCAGTGCCTGTGCGGGCATGCGGCAGCGGGAAGCCTACACGTTGTAGTACGTACGTAGTGATGGTCTGATCATCTGGGCGGAGGAGCGGGGACATGGGAGCGGTCATCTTTGGCTGTGGATCGTGACGGCCGGGTTGGTTTATGGGGGTCGTGCATGCATGCTCCTTTGATGATGGGGGGATGTGCATGTACCCGGCCGGCCATGTGACGGCTGATGCCGAGCACCACACGTTTAAGTTATCTGCACGTCCTTGTGTTGTTCCTGTTCTTTCTTTTCTTCCCTGGCGATGATAGCCTAGCGCTGAGAGTCTTGGTTTCTCTTGATTTTTGTTACGTAGTTAATTGCTTGTTCAGCTTTGATTGATTGTCGTGCTGTGTGAACGCTGGTCTGAAGAAGTTCCTGGGGGAAAAGATAATGCGAAGGGTGCCGCTACCTAACACATGCATCGGCTGGGTTGCTGACAAGACCCAAAATGGTTTTCTGATGGAAATTTAGTTATACTTCTTTTTCAAAACGATTTTGATTGCTACACCTAGCAGCATGGCGGCTGCAAGCATGTTCCACTGAAAATCTGCCATTGGAAAAGAGTATCTGTCGAACTATTGCAATCCAAGGCCAACTCTAGCTGACCCCCTAAAACACTAGAGGAGTAAAACAGAAATTTTACTCCTCTATTTTGCACCTAGCCAAACTCCTAGAACCTATAAGGACTACAATTTTTACTCGCCCGCAAAAAAATCCCTCCAAGCCGTCTAAATATACTCGGCGCTTGTGCGATCGAGTAAAAGTAGCGTGTCACTTTCTCCCGCCCCTCGCGGCTCCTTTCTTCCCGCCGCTGCCGCCCTTCTGCCACCCTGCCAGCTTGCTGCCGTGGAAAACCACTCCCGGGCCGCCGCCTGCGCCGAAAAAGAGGATGTGGATGAAAAAGCTCCACCAGTCACAAGCACCAGCTCCAACCACGCCAAAGGCCGCCGGGGTGGCGACTGCCTCTCCGGTGACGGCCGGCCACCCTCCTACCACTCCCGCCGTCCCCAAGAGAGCTAGAAAATCGACGTTTGCGGCATCGGCCCTTGTCGAGGGGGCCGTGAAGAAGAAGAATGCAACTCTTACACCCCATCCATTTCTGATGCCTCGTGCAGTGTCTTCGGCCACCCCTACGGCCATTGCTCTGGAACGTCCAGTCAGCGCAGCCAACTAGAAGGGTCGCGGCCTCCAAGTGCTCGAGGAAATGGCAACAAGGTAAAGAAAATCATTTTTTTGCATTTCGGCCAACGAATTTGGCGGTGATTGTTGGTGGCCGATGATGATGGAGTTTGTTCGTTTTGTTGTCGTGGTGTGGAGATGAACATGGCCGAATTCTTGGCGTCTTTGGAGTCCTCAGCTATGATGGGGCTATATGATATCAATTATGATTCAATTTGGTATCACTCGGAGGTGGCCGAAGAAGAGGGGGTGGAAGAAGATGAGGTGGCCGAAGAGGAGGTGGTCGGTGGAGACAAAGTTGAGGAGGTGACCGAAGCAAGCACGAGGTCGTCAAGGTCACGAACTCACAACTACAATCAAGTTGAAGATGTTGTTCTATGCTATGTTTGTATGAACATCTCCATGGATGCAACGGTTTTAGCAGAGAATTGCGGACTATTACAACAACTCCGTAGATGAGCGATCAAGCCGTATGCAAGATTCTCTTGGGCATCGTTGGGGTACCATTCACGACCAATGCAACAACTGGTCCGGTTGCATCAATCAAGTGAATCATGCACCACCGAGCGGTGTGCAAGTCACAGAGTATGGCCCCGTACATCCAGGAACTTTTCAAGCATAAGAACAAGAAGTTCGGCCACAAGCCCTTCGCGTTGCATCATTGCTACAAAAGAGCTTTGCAAGAATGAGAAGTGGATCAAGAGAGTTGCGGGGATCACTCCAAAAATACCAGTCTTGAGCATATCCGTTGAGGAGGAAAACGAGGTGGATGAAGAGGCCAACAATAGACTGGATGGGAACAAAATTGCAAAAGAGAGAAAGAAGAGAAATGCATACGGTGGCACAAACAAAAAAGAACTTGTGGTCATGACTGAGGCCAAAGAAGGTGTTGGTGGTCGAAGGTAAAGAAGAAAAGGTGGTGAGTTCGAGGATGAGAAATAGAAGGCCAAGTTGGCAGCTGAAGAGAGAAAGTCGAAGGTGGAGGAGCGTAGACTTGCACTCGAGGGAAGGCTTCATGACACCAAGAAAGCCTAAGATCGTGCTATCATGTTCATGAATCCAACCACAATGGATGAAAATGCAAGAAAGTATTGGGAGCTCACTCGTGGGGAGATCTTGACCCAAACGAAAGGTTTTCTTTAGAATGGTGGTGGTGGTAGTGGCGGCGGCAGCCAAGCGGATGGTGGTGGTGGCGGCCGAGAGGATGGTGGTGGTGGTGGCGGTGATAATTTCTTCGGCTCGGACTCACACAAAGTTCGTGCATGCCATTGGTTGGCTTGATCCACAACATACACATGTTATGTTTGTGGTGATTTTGGATCAAAGTTTGTGTTTGAAATGATGCCTTTTGGATGAACTATGCATGTTTCAGTTTGAAAATCATGATGATGAAACTATATGCTTATTAACGGTTATGTTATGCATGTTTTAGTTTGAATGTTTTTATGATATATATTGTGAAGTTTTTGAAGTTCATGCGACTAGGACACAAAATCTATGCATTTTTTACTCCACTAAGTTTAGGGATCGGCTAGGTGTGGCCACTTATAGAGGAGTAAAAGTTTACTCCACTAACTTTACTCGGCCGGATTCCCCTCTATTTTATAGGGGATCGACTAGAGTTGGCCTAAGTCCTCGATACTGTAAAAGTCGTAGTTTTTGAACATGAAATAAGTCAAGCTTTGGTGATTCAAAACTGCAAATACTTTTGTTTCGTTGTAGAAAAAACAAGTAAATTATGTGTATTTATAATCATTGTTTTAGATCCTCTAGCCCCAAATTCTACATTATTGTACCACACAATAAAATACATACACATTGCACTTCGCGTATACATATATTTTATGGTCGTAAGTTTGGCTTTTTCACGTCATCTCTACATGTTCCACCATGAGGGTAGTTTAGCCATTTATTTGAAAAAGAACAGGTTAGACCTATTTGCAATTTAAACTTAAAATAAAACTGCACATTCACACCCAATCATTGGTCATGAAAGGTTGCATTTGTATGTGTGTGTGTGTGGGGGGGGGGGCTTGTTTTGTACCATCAAATTTTCCTATCCAGGTCGATGAAGCTATTCATTATCAACATAAGACACCTGTTGGCATGAATTATCTGTTGTGGAGAATTCTTTCACCAACTTCGTTTGTTTTGCTTGATATGTATGTGTGAGTCTGTTTGTAAAAAGCTCTGTAACATATATTGTCGATGATTTGTAACAATTGATATCACGGAGTGTAGGAAATGGAAAGAGGGGGGAGGGGGGTAGTCAAGGTTGGGTGAGCGGCGAAGACAAGGATTTATATAGGTTTTGACCTCCCTTAGTATAATATCCTTCTCCTGTCTTGGTTTCTGTTGATATCAAGAGGTATGACAATGTATGGATTCAGCAAGTACATAAGGCATATGCAACTCATCAAAAAAATAAGCGGTATATATATCTTCAATCACTCTAAAGGGTCTCATGTGCCTCCCAAAAGGCTCATAGTAGGTGCCCTTTGGGTTCTTATATGTTCGGTGGAGAAGTATCTTTGATGGCATGTGTACGTCTACAATTATAACTTATCTTCACCAGTTAGCGGAAGCGTGTGTCTTGAAAAAAGGGGCTCGTCTATGCTTCAATTGACCGAGATTTTCATAAGTGGGGGAGGGGGGAGCTAGTTTTGTACCATCAAATTTGTCTATCCAGGTCGATGGAGCTATTCATTATCAAGGTCGATTGGGGGGGGGGGGGGGGTTAGTCGAGGTTGGGCGAGTGGTTCATCGCGAAGACAAGGATTTATATATGTTTTGGCCTCCCTTAGTGTAATATCCTACCCATGTCTTGGTTTCTGTTGAAATCAAGATGTATGATAATGGATGGATTCGAAAGTACATAAGGCATACGCAACTCATCGAGAAAATGGACGGAATATATGTCTTCAATCACTCTGCAGGGTCTCATGTGCCTCCCAAAAGGCCCCAACTTGGTAGGGGCCCTTCGGGTTCTTATATGTTCGGCGGAGAAGTATCTTTGCAGGCATGTATACGTCTACGATTACAACTTATCTTCAGTAGTTAGTCGAGGCGTGTGTCTTGACGAAAGGGGGCTCGTCTATTTTTCAATTGACCGAGATTTTCTTAAGTGTCAACCGATTTAGAAAAGTGCAACTTGGATGCATTTTACCTAGTTGCAAGTGCAGAGTACTTTTTTTAATCGATTGAGACATAAAAAACATCTTGATGGACTGAGACCTGGCAAAACTGTGGAAGAATACTCTCGTTTGACTAACTGAAGAGATATAGACAAGCAT
This sequence comes from Aegilops speltoides, assembly GCA_021437245.1. Taxonomy (NCBI): domain Eukaryota; kingdom Viridiplantae; phylum Streptophyta; class Magnoliopsida; order Poales; family Poaceae; genus Aegilops; species Aegilops speltoides. The sequence continues at coordinate 92,356,941 of CM038147.1, read as the reverse complement.
ACAACCCAGTTTAATCGAGTATTTAACAAAAAACTACCACAATTCGTGGAATCGTGCCTACAAACTACCATTTTACAAATTTGTGCGGAAAACTACCACTTTTGTTCTAATCTTTGTCTAAAAACTACCAAGTTAGAAAAGTGGCCGATTCAGATTGTTTAAGCGTGATTATAACATGTTGGGCCCACCTGTCGGGGCTGAAAAAGCCAACCCCGTTACTTTGACCGTTAACATGTGGGGCCCACACATCAGTTCTTTCTTCTTCCTCTAAAATTCCCTATCTTCCTCTAAAATTCCCCACGGAGATCTGGGGTGGCTTTCAATGGCAGGCAAATTGATCTAGCTAGCTCTAATAGCCAGGCTCCAATCGACTTTTGCTTTGGACGAATCGAGCTAGCAAGCTCCAATTTCCTCGATGTAAAATCGCGGCCGAACATGCAGCCAGGTGTGAAGGGCGGAAGGATCAGCCGCAGAACTCCCGGCCTTGGCCATGGCGCGCGCGGTCGTCGCAGATGACCACGAATCCATCCGCCGCCACGACCCAGGATAGCTCGGCCAGAGGCGCAAATGCCAGCTTCAAGCGCGGCGGCAGCCATGGCCAGGTTGCGGAGGCCAGCGCGCAGCCATGGCCAGCCCGCCCGGAATGGAAGCTCGCGCGGAGGCCAGCTTCGAGCGCGGCGGTCGCCGTCGAGCTCGCCCGGCGATGCGGAGTCCAGCCAGCGCGACGGCTGTTGGAAATATGCCCTAGAGGCAATAATAAAAGATTATTATTATATTTCCTTGTTCATGATAATTGTCTTTATTCATGCTATAACTGTATTATCAGGAAATCGTAATACACGTGTGAATACATAAACCATAATATGTCCCTAGTAAGCCTCTAGTTGACTAGCTCGTTGATCAACAGATAGTCATGGTTTCCTGACTATGGACATTAGATGTCGTTGATAACGGGATCACATCATTAGGAGAATGATGTGATAGACAAGACCCAATCCTAAGCATAGCACAAGATCGTGTAGTTCGTTTTGCTAGAGCTTTTCCAATGTCAAGTATCTTTTCCTTAGACCATGAGATCGTGTAACTCCCGGATACCGTAGGAGTGCTTTGGGTGTACCAAACATCACAACGTAACTGGGTGACTATAAAGGTGCACTACAGGTATCTCCGAAAGTGTCTGTTGGGTTGACACAGATCGAGACTGGGATTTGTCACTCTGTATTACGGAGAGGTATCACTAGGCCCACTCGGTAATGCATCATCATAATGAGCTCAAGGTGACCAAGTGTTTGGTCATGGGATCATGCATTACGGTACAAGTAAATTGACTTGCCGGTAATGAGACTGAACGAGGTATTGGGATACCGACGATCGAGTCTCGGGCAAGTAACATACCGATTGACAAAGGGAATTGTATACAGGGTTGATTGAATCCTCGACATCGTGGTTCATCCGATGAAATCATCGTGGAACATGTGGGAGCCAACATGGGTATCCAGATCCCGCTGTTGGTTATTGGCAGGAGAGCTGTCTCGGTCATGTCTGCATGATTCCCGAACCCGTAGGGTGTACACAATTAAGGTTTGGTGACGCTAGGGTTATTAGGAAGACTTGTATGTGATTACCGAATGTTGTTCGGAGTCCCGGATGAGATCCCGGACGTCACGAGAAGTTTCGGAATAGTCCGGAGGTGAAGATTTATATATAGAAAGTGTTGTTTCGGCCATCGGGAAAGTTTCGGGGTCACCCGGTATTGTACCGGGACCACCGGAAGGGTTCCGGGGGTCCACCGGGTGGGTCCACCTATCCCGGAGGGCCCCATGGGCTTAAGTGGGAGGGGAACCAGCCCCTAGTGGGCTGGTGCGCCCCCCTTGGGCCCCCCTGCGCCTAGGGTTGGAAACCCTAGGGTGGGGGGCGCACCACTTGCCTTGGGGGGCACTCCACCCCCTGGCCGCCGCCCCCTTGGGAGATTCCCATCTCAGGGCGGTGCCCCTCGGGGCCTATATAAGGAGGGGAGGGAGGCAGCCGCACCTGAGTCTTGGCGCCCTCCCCACTACACCTCTTCCTCCTCCCGCAGTTGCTTGGCGAAGCCCTGCCGGAGTACTGCATCTCCAAAACCACCACGTCGTCGTGCTGCTGCCATCGGGAAAGTTTCGGGGTCACCCGGTATTGTACCGGGACCACCAGAAGGGTCTCGGTGAAGGAAATATGCCCTAGAGGCAATAATAAAGTTATTATTTAGTTCCTCATATCATGATAAATGTTTATTATTCATGCTAGAATTGTATTAAACGGAAACATAATACATGTGTGAATACATAGACAAACACAACGTCACTAGTATGCCTCTACTTTACTAGCTTATTAATCAAAGATGGTTATGTTTCCTAACAATAGACATGTGTTGTCATTTGATTAATGGGATCACATCATTAGGAGAATGATGTGATTGACATGACCCATTCCGTTAGCCTAGCACTTGATCGTTTAGTATATTGCTATTGCTTTCTTCATGACTTATACATGTTCCTGTAACTATGAGATTATACAACTCACGTTTACGGAGGAACACTTTGGGTACTACCAAACGTCACAACGTAACTGGGTGATTATAAAGGAGTACTACAGGTGTCTCCAAAGGTACATGTTGGGTTGGCGTATTTCAAGATTAGGTTTTGTCACTCCGATTGTCGGAGAGGTATCTCTGGGCCCTCGATAATGCACATCACTATAAGCCTTGCAAGCAATGTAGCTAATGAGTTAGTTACGGAATGATGCATTACATAACGAGTAAAGAGACTTGCCGGTAACGAGATTGAACTAGGTATTGGATACCGACGATCGAATCTCGGGCAAGTAACATACCGATGAAAAAGGGAACAACGTATGTTGTTATGCGGTTTGACCGATAAAGATCTTCGTAGAATATGTAGGAACCAATATGGGCATCCAGGTTCCGCTATTGGTTATTGACCGAGAATAGTTCTAGATCATGTCTACATAGTTCTCGAACCCGTAGGGTCCGCACGCTTAACGTTACGATGACAGTTTTATTATGAATTTATAAGTTTTGATGTACCGAAGTTTGTTCGGAGTCCCGGATGTGATCATGGACATGATGAGGAGTCTCAAAATGGTCGAGACATAAAGATTGATATATTGGAAGCCTATGTTTGGACTTCGGAATAGTTCCGGGTGAAATCCGGATTTTACCGGAACACCGGGGGGTTACCGGAACCCTCCCGGGGGTTAATGGGCCTTAGTGGGCCATGAGGGAGAAGAGAAGGGCCGGCCAGGGCAGGCCGCGCGCCCCCTCCCCCCTAGTCCGAATAGGACAAGGAAGGGGGGCGGTGTTGGAAATATGCCCTAGAGGCAATAATAAAAGTATTATTATATTTCCTTGTTCATGATAATTGTCTTTTATTCATGCTATAACTGTATTATCCGGAAATCGTAATACACATGTGAATACATAGACCACAATATGTCCCTAGTGAGCCTCTAGTTGACTAGCTCGTTATGATCAACAGATAGTCATGGTTTCCTGGCTACGGACATTGGATGTCGTTGATAACGGGATCACATCATTAGGAGAATGATGTGATGGACAAGACCCAATCCTAAGCATAGCACAAAGATCGTGTAGTTCGTTTGCTAGAGCTTTTCCAATGTCAAGTATCTCTTCCTTAGACCATGAGATCGTGTAACTCCCGGATACCGTAGGAGTGCTTTGGGTGTATCAAACGTCACAACGTGAATCGGGTGACTATAAAGGTGCACTACGGTATCTCCGAAAGTGTCATTGGGTTGACACGATCGAGATCGGATTTGTCACTCCGTAAACGGAGAGGTATCTCTGGCCCACTCGGTAGGACATCATCATAATGTGCACAATGTGACCAAGGGGTTGATCACGGGATGATGTGTTATGGAACGAGTAAAGAGACTTGCCGGTAACGAGATTGAACAAGGTATCGGTATATGGACGATCGAATCTCGGGCAAGTATAATACCGCTAGACAAAGGGAATTGTATACAGGATCGACTGAGTCCTTGACATCGTGGTTCATCCGATGAGATCATCGTGGAACATGTGGGAGCCAACATGGGTATCCAGATCCCGCTGTTGGTTATTGACCGGAGAACGTCTCGGTCATGTCTGCATGGTTCCCGAACCCGTAGGGTCTACACACTTAAGGTTCGATGATGCTAGGGTTATAAAGGAAGTTTGTATGTGGTTACCGAATGTTGTTCGGAGTCCCGGATGAGATCCCGGACGTCATGAGGAGTTCCGGAATGGTCCGGAGGTAAAGATTTATATATGGGAAGTCCTGTTTTGGTCACCGGAAAAGTTTCGGGTTTTATCGGTAACGTACCGGGACCACCGGGAGGGTCCCGGGGGTTCACCAAGTGGGGCCACCAACCTCGGAGGGCTGCATGGGCCATGTGTGGGAGGGAACCAGCCCCAGGTGGGCTGGTGCACCCCCCACAAGGGGCCCAAGGCGCAGGGGAGAGTGGGAGGGGGCAAACCCTAGGGCAGATGGGCCCTAAGGCCCACCCCAGCGCCGCCTCCTCTCTCCTCTCTCGCCGCCACCCAGATGGGATCTGGGGGCTGCCGCCATCCCTGGGGAGGGAACCCTAGAGGGGCGCAGCCCCCTCCCCTCCCCCTATAAATACTTGAGGTCTGGGGGCTGCCCAACACAGAGAACTTCTCCTCTTGGCACAGCCCTACCTCTCTCCCTTCTCCTCATATCTCGTGGTGCTTGGCGAAGCCCTGCTAGACTACCACGCTCCTCCATCACGACCACGCCGTTGTGCTGCTGCTGGATGGAGTCTTCCTCAACCTCTCCCTCTCTCCTTGCTGGATCAAGGCGTGGGAGACGTCACCGGGCTGTACGTGTGTTGAACGCGGAGGTGTCGTCCGTTCGGCACTAGGATCTCCGGTGATTTGGATCACGACGAGTACGACTCCTTCAACCCCGTTCTCTTGAACGCTTCCGCTTAGCGATCTACAAGGGTATGTAGATGCACTCTCCTTCCCCTCGTTGCTGGTTTCTCCATAGATAGATCTTGGTGACACGTAGGAAAATTTTGAATTTCTGCTACGTTCCCCAACAGTGGCATCATGAGCTAGGTCTATTGCGTAGATTCTTTGCACGAGTAGAACACAAAGTAGTTGTGGGCGTTGATGTTGTTCAATATGCTTACCGTTACTAGTCCAATCTTGTTTCGACGGTATTGTGGGATGAAGCGGCCGGACCGACCTTACACGCATTTCTTCGTGAGACAGGTTCCACCGATTGACATGCACTTGGTGCATAAGGTGGCTAGCGGTGCCGCCTCTCCCACTTTAGTCGGAACGGATTCGATGAAAAGGGTCCTTATGAAGGGTAAATAGCAATTGGCATATCACGTTGTGGTTTTGCGTGAGGTAAGAAACGTTCTTGCTAGAAACCCTCAAGCCACGTAAAACATGCAAACAACAATTAGAGGACGCCTAACTTGTTTTTGCAGTATGCTATGTGATGTGATATGGCCAAGAAGAATGTGATGAATGATATGTGATGTATGAGATTGATCATGTTCTTGTAATAGGATTCACGACTTGCATGTCGATGAGTATGACAACCGGCAGGAGCAATAGGAGTTGTCTTTATTTATTGTATGACCTGCGTGTCATTGAACAACGCCATGTAATTACTTTACTTTATTGCTAACCGGTAGCCATAGTAGTAGAAGTAATAGTTGGCGAGACAACTTCATGAAGACACGATGATGGAGATCATGATGATGGAGATCATGGTGTCATGCCGGTGACGATGATGATCATGGAGCCCCGAAGATGGAGATCAAAAGGAGCAAAATGATATTGGCCATATCATGTCACTATTTGATTGCATGTGATGTTTATCATGTTTATGCATCTTGTTTACTTAGAACGACGGTAGTAAATAAGATGATCCCTTACAAAAATTTCAAGAAGTGTTCTCCCCTAACTGTGCACCGTTGCTAAAGTTCGTCGCTTCTAAGCACCACGTGATGATCGGGTGTGATGGATTCTTACGTTCATATACAACAGGTGTAAGACAGATTTACACACGCGAAACACTTAGGGTTAACTTGACGAGCCTAGCATGTACAGACATGGCCTCGGAACATAGAGACCGAAAGGTCGAGCATGAGTCGTATAGTAGATACGATCAACATGAAGATGTTCACCGATGATGACTAGTCCGTCTCACGTGATGATCGGACACGGCCTAGTTGACTCGGATCATGTAATCACTTAGATGACCGAGAGGATGTCTATCTCGAGTGGGAGTTCATAAGATGAACTTAATTATCCCGAACATAGTCAAAAGATCTTTGCAAATTATGTCGAAGCTCACGCTTTAGTTCCACTGCTTAGATATGTTCCTAGAGAAAATATAGTTGAAAGTTGACAAGAGTGATTATGCGGACGAGAGAAAGCTCATGTCCTTAATGCACCGCCACGAGTCTTTGAACCCCAAACGTCGTTTGTGGATGTTGCGAACATCAGACATACACGTTTGATAACTACGTGATAGTTCAGATAAACGGTTTAGAGTTGAGGCACCAAAGATGTTTTCGAAATGTCATGGAACATATGAGATGTTTCGAGGGCTGAAATTGGGATTTCAGACTAGTGCCCACTTCAAGAGGAATGAGACCTCCGATGATTTTCTTAGCCTGCAGACTAAGCGAGAAAAGCTCAATCGTTGAGCTTGTGCTCAGATTGTCTGAGTGCAACAATCACTTGAATCGAGTGGGAGTTGATCTTCCAGATGGGATAATGATGTTTCTCCAAAGTCATTGCCACCAAGCTGCTAGAGCTTTGTGGTGAACTATAACATATCAGGGATAGATATGATGATCCTTGAGGTATTCACGATGTTTGACACCGCGAAAGTAGAAATCAAGAAGAAGCGTCAATTGTGGATGGTTGGTGAAACCACTAGTTTCAAGAAGGGCAAGGGCAAGAAGGGATACTTCATGAAACGGCAAATCAGCTGCTGCTCCAGTGAAGAAACCCAAGGTTGAACCCAAACCCGAGACTAAGTGCTTCTGTGATAAGGGGATTAGTCACTAGGGCGGAATTACCCTAGATACTTGGTAGATGAGAAGGCTGGCAAGGTCGATAGAAGTATATTGGATATACATTATGTTAATGTGTACTTTACTAGTACTCCTAGTAGCACCAGGGTATTAGATACCGGTTCGGTTGCTAAGTGTTAGTAACTCGAAATAAAAGCTATGGAATAAACGGAGACTAGCTAAAGGTGAGCTGGCGATATGTGTTGGAAGTGTTTCCAAGTTTGATGTGATCAAACATCGCACGCTCCCTCTACCATTAAGATTAGTATTAAACCTGAATAATTGTCATTTGGTGTTTGCGTTGAGCATAGACATGATTGGATTATGTCTATTGCAATACGGTTATTCATTTAAGGAGAATAATGGTTACTCTATTTATTTGAATAATACCTTCAATGGTCTTGCACCTAAAGGAATGGTTTATTGAATCTCGATCGTAGTGATACACATTTTCATGCCAAAAGATATAAGATAGTAATGATAGTACCACTTACATAGGCACTGCCATGTAAGTCATATTGGTGTAAAATGCATGAAGAAGCTCCATGTTGATGGATCTTTGGACTCACTCGTTTTGAAAAAGTTTGAGACATGCGAACCATGTCTATTGGTGTATAAGCATGAAGAAACTCCATGCAGATGGATCGTTTGGACTCGCTTGATTTTGAATCACTTGAGATATGCAAATCATACCACATGGGCAAGATGACTAAAAAACCTCGTTTTTCAGTAAAATGGAACAAGATAGCAACTTGTTGGAAGTAACACATTTTGATGTGTGCAGTCCAATGAAGTGCTGAGGCATTGCAATGAATATCGTTATGTTCTTACTTCACAGATGATTCGAGTAGATGAGTATATTTACTTGATGAAACACAAGTCTGAATTATTGAATGGTTCAAGTAATTTCAGAGTGAAGTTGAAGATCATCGTGACAAGAGGATGAAATGTCTATGATATGATCATAGAGATGAGTATCTGAGTTATGAGCTTTGGCACGCAATTAAGACATTGTGGAAATTGTTTCACAATTAATATCGCCTGGAACACCATAGTGTGATGGTGTGTCCGAACATCATACTTACACCCTATTGGATATGGTGCGTACCATGATGTCTCTTATCGAATTACCACTATTGTTTATGGGTTAGGCATTAGAGACAACCACATTCACTTTAAATAGGGCACCACGTAATTCCGTTGAGACAACACCGTTTGAACTGTGGTTTGGAGAAACCTAAGTTGTCGTTTCTTAAAAGTTTGGGGCGGCGACGCTTATGTGAAAAAGTTTCAGGTTGATAAGCTCGAACCCAAAGCGGATAAAATGCATCTTCATAGGACACCCAAAACAGTTGGGTATACCTCCTAATTCAGATCCGAAAGCAATAGGGATTGTTTCTTGAATCGGGTCCTTTCTCGAGGAAAAGTTTGTCTCGAAAAGTTGAGTGGGAGGATGGTGGAGACTCTATATGGTTATTGAACCGTCACTACAACTAGTGTGTAGCAGGGCACAGGAAGTTGTTCCTGTGGCACCTACACCAATTGAAGTAGAAGCTTATGATAGTGATCATGAAACTTCGGATCAAGTCACTACCGTACCTTGTAGGGTGACAAGGATGTGTACTGCTTCAGAGTGGTATAGTAATCTTGTCTTGAAGGTCATGTTGCTAGACAACAATGAACCTGCGAGCTATGGAGAAGCAATGGTGGGCCCAAATTCCGACAAATGGTTAGAAGCCATGAAATCCGAGATAGGATCCATGTATCAGAACAAAGCATGGACTTTAGTGGACTTGCCCGATGATCGGCAAGCCATTGAGATAAATGGATCTTTAAGAAGAAGACGGACGTGGACGGTAATGTCACCGTCTATGAAGCTCGACTTGTGGCAAAGAGTTTTTTCACAAGTTCAAGGAAGTTGACTACGATGAGATTTTCTCATCCGTAGCGATGCTTAAGTCCGTCGGAATCATGTTAGCATTGGCTGCATTTATGAAATCTGGCAGATGGATGTCAAAACGAGTTTCCTTACCAGTCTTCGTAAGGAAAGGTTGTATGTGATACAATCCGAAATTTTTGTCGATCCTAAGGATGCTAAAAGGTATGCTAGCTCCAGCAATCCTTCTAAGGACTGGAGTAAGCATCTCGGAGTTGGAATGTACGTTTTGATGAGATCAAAGATTTTGGGTTTATACAAAAGTTTATGAGAAACTTGTATTTCCAAAGAAGTGAGTGGGAGCACTATAGAATTTCTGATGAGTATATGTTATTGACATATTGTTGATCAGAAATGATGTAGAATTTCTAGAAAGCATATAGGGTTATTTGAAAAGTGTTTTTCAAGTGAAAACCTGGTTTAAACTACTTGAACATTGAGCATCAAGATCTATGAGGATAGATCAAAAACCGCTCAATGATACTTTCAAATGAGCATATACCTTGACATGATCTTGAAGGTGTTCAAGATGTATCAGTCAAAGAAGGAGTTCTTGCCTGAGATGTAAGGTACGCAGTTAAGACTTAAAGCTCGACCACGGCAAAATAGAGAGAAAGGACGAAGGTCGTCCCCTATGTTTTAGACGTAGGCTCTATAGTATGCTATGCTGTGTACCGCACCGGAAATGTGCCTTGCCATGAGTCAGTCAAGGGGTACAAGAATGATCCAGGAATGGATCATTGGACAGCGGTCAAAATTATCCTTAGAGGAATAAGGATATGTTTCTCGATTATGGAGGTGATAAAGAGTTCGGCGTAAAGGGTTACGTCGATGCAAGCTTTAACACCTATCCGAGTGACTCTGAGTAGCAAACCGGATACGTATAGTGGAGCAACTATTTGCAATAGCTCCAAGTGGAGCGTGGAAGCAGTGTTTACAATATGACCTAGAAATTTGCAAAGCACACACGGATCTGAAAGGTTCAGACCCGTTGGCTAAAACCTCTCTCATAAGCAAAACATGATCAAACCCCAGAACTCATTGAGTCTTAATCACATGATGATGTGAACTAGTTTAATGACACTAGTAAACTCTTTGGATGTTGGTCACATGGTGATGTGACCTGTGAGTGTTAATCACATGGCGATGTGAACTAGATAATTGACTCTAGTGCAAGTGGGAGACTGTTGGAAATATGCCCTAGAGGCAATAATAAAAGTATTATTATATTTCCTTGTTCATGATAATTGTCTTTTATTCATGCTATAATTGTATTATCCGGAAATCGTAATACACGTGTGAATACATAGACCAAAATATGTCCCTAGTGAGCCTCTAGTTAACTAGCTCGTTGTGATCAACATATAGTCATGGTTTCCTGGCTATGGACATTGGACGTCGTTGATAACGGGATCACATCATTAGGAGAATGATGTGATGGACAAGACCCAATACTAAGCATAGCACAAAGATCGTAGTTCGTTTGCTAGAGCTTTTCCAATGTCAAGTATCTCTTCCTTAGACCATGAGATCGTAACTCCCGGATACCGTAGGAGTGCTTTGGGTGTATCAAACATCACAACGTAACTAGGTGACTATAAAGGTGCACTACGGTATCTCCGAAAGTGTCTGCTGGGTTGACACGGATCGAGATCGGATTTGTCACTCCGTGTAACGGAGAGGTATCTCTGGGCCCACTCGGTAGGACATCATCATAATGTGCACAATGTGACCAAGGGGTTGATCACGGGATGATGTGTTACGGAACGAGTAAAGAGACTTGCCGATTCTGAGATTGAACAAGGTATCGGTATACCGACGATCGAATCTCGGGCAAGTATAATACCGCTAGACAAAGGGAATTGTATACGGATCGACCGAGTCCTTGACATCGTGGTTCATCCGATGAGATCATCGTGGAACATGTAGGAGCCAACATGGGTATCCAGATCCCGCTGTTGGTTATTGACCGGAGAACGTCTCGGTCATGTTCAGATGGTTCCCGAACCCGTAGGGTCTACACACTTAAGGTTCGATGATGCTAGGGTTATAAAGGAAGTTTGTATGTGGTTACCGAATGTTGTTCGAGTCCGGATGAGATCCCGGACGTCACGAGGAGTTCCTAATGGTCCGGAGGTAAAGATTTATATATGGGAAGTCCTGTTTTGGTCACCGGAAAAGTTTGGGTTTTATCGGTAGACGTCATGGGACCACCGGGAGGGTCCCGGGGGTCCACCAAGTGGGGCCACCAACCCCGGAGGGCTGCATGGGCCATGTGTGGGAGGGAAACAGCCCTAGGTGGGCTGGTGCACCCCCCACAAGGGGCCCAAGGCGTAGGGGAGAGTGGGAGGGGGCAAACCCTAGGGCAGATGGGCCCTAAGGCCCACCCAGCGCCGCCTCCCTCTCTCCCCTCCGCCGCCACCCAGATGGGATCTGGGGGCTGCCGCCACCCCTGGGGAGGGAACCCTAGAGGGGGCGCAGCCCCCTCCCCTCCCCCTATAAACACTTGAGGTCTGGGGGCTGCCCAACACATGAGAACTTCTCCTCTTGGCACAACCCTACCTCTCTCCCTTCTCCTCATATCTCGCGGTGCTTGGCAAAGCCCTGCTAGACTACCACGCTCCTCCATCACCACCACGCCATTGTGCTGCTGCTGGATGGATTCTTCCTCAACCTCTCCCTCTCTCCTTGCTGGATCAAGGCGTGGGAGACGCCACCGGGCTGTCGTGTGTGTTGAACGCGGAGGTGCCGTCTGCTCGCACTAGGATCTCCGGTGATTTGGATCACGACAAGCACGACTCCTTCAACCCCGCTTCTCTTGAACGCTTCCTCTTAGCGATCTACAAGGGTATGTAGATGCACTCTCCTTCCCTTGTTGCTGGTTTCTCCATAGATAGATCTTGGTGACACGAGGAAAATTTTGAATTTCTGCTCACGTTCCCTAACAGCGGCGCCCCCTTCCTCTTTCCCTCCCCAAGTCCTAATCCAACTAGGAAGGGGGGAGTCCTACTCCCTGGGAGTAGGACTCCTCCGCCGCCTCCTCCTAGGGCCGGCCGCACCCTCCCTTGCTCCTTTATATACGGGGGCAAGGGGGCACCCTAGAACACACAAGTTGATCTACGGATCGTTCCTTAGCCGTGTGAAGTGCCCCCCTCCACCATATTCCACCTCGGTCATATTGTCGCGGAGTTTAGGCGAAGCCCTGCGCCGGTAGAACATCATCATCGTCACCACGCCGTTGTGCTGACGGAACTCATCCCCGATGCTTTGCTGGATCGGAGCCCAGGGATCGTCATCGAGCTGAAAGTATGCTGAACTCGGAGGTGCCGTACGTTCGGTATTTGGATCGGTCGGATCGTGAAGACGTACGACTACATCAACCGCGTTGTCATAACACTTCCGCTTACGGTCTACGATGGTACGTGGACAATACTCTCCCCTCTCGTTGCTATGCCATCACCATGATCTTGCGTGTGCGTAGGAAATTTTTTGAAATTACTACGTTCCCCAACAGTGGCATCCGAGCCAGGTTTTATGCGTAGATGTCATATGCACAAGTAGAACACAAGTGAGTTGTGGGCGATACAAGTCATACTTGAAAGTGCAACTAATCCCCGGGTGGTTTTGGTAATTAATAACAACATATATATCATTGAACTAATTGTTTCTTGAGAATATTTCAGAAAGTTCAGGGATATGGGTATGGCAATGACCGATGATGTGGACCCTCAAAATGCTAAGGAAAACATTGGCAAATGCTCAAGACTCTATTTTTGGTTTAGTGATCCAAGATCACATTGAGTCCATAGGAAAGCCAATACTATTAAAAGGGGATGAGGTTATGATGATGATCTGGTTGCTCAAAGTGCTTAGTGATTTATCTCTCAAACTATCAGCAATCTTTCATTCCACCATATACTCATAAGTAATCTCGGTCCCACCGATTCCATAAACTCAGTCACACCGAGATGAACCACCTCAGCCATGTACCCAAACCCTAGAAATTTCGGATTTTCCGATTCCAAACTCGGTCTTACCGAAACTAGTGTTGCCAACCTTCTGTAACCTTCTGTACTCAAATCGGTGTCACCGAGATGAGAAAGTTGGTCCCACCGAGAATGGCAAACCCTAGTCTTTGGAAGAATCGGACTAACCGAGATTGTATTTTCGGTCCCACCGAAAATCCCAACGTTCACAAGATTTGAACTTTCGGTCTCACCGAGTTGTCAACTTCGGTCTGACCGAGATTGGTCAAATGTGTGTAATGGTTGGATTTTGTGTGGAGGCTATAAATACCCTCCACCTCCTCTTCATTCGTGGAGAGAGCCATCGAAAGAACTACCACTCCTACCTTACATTTCTGAGAAGAAAACTACCTACCCTTGTGTTGAGATCAAGTTGCTCCACTCCCACCATATGAAACTTCATTTCTAGCCTTCCCAAGTTGCTTTCCACTCAATCCTTTCTTCCACCACAGCCAAATCAGTGAGGAGAGTTGAGTGTTGGGGAGATTATCATTTGAAGCACAAGAGCAAGGAGTTCATCATCACCAACACCATCTATTACCTTTTGGAGGGTGGTGCCTCCTAGATTGGTTAGGTGTCGCTGGGAGCCTCCGTCAAGATGTGGAGTTGAACCAAGAAGTTTGTAAGGGCAAGGAGATCGCCTACTTCGTGAAGATCTACCCCGAGTAAGGCTAGTCCTCCGTGGGCGTAGGCCATGATGGCATAGACAAGGTTGCTTCTTCGTGGACCCATACATTTGGGGAACGTGGCGAAATTTAAAATTTTCCTCGTGTCACCAAGATCTATCTATGGAGAGACCAGCAACGAGTAGAAAGAGAGTGCATCTACATACCCTTGTAGATCGCTAAGCGGAAGCGCTCAAGTGAACGGGGTTGATGGAGTCGTACTCGCCGTGATTCAAATCACCGATGATCAAGTGCGAGCATACGGCACCTCCGCGTTCAACACACGTGACAGCCCGACGATGTCTCCCACGCCTTGATCCAGCAAGGAGAGAGGGAGAGGTTGAGGAAGACTCCATCCAGCAGCAGACAACGGCGTGGTGGTGGTGGATGAGTGTGGCAATCCAGCAGGCTTCGCTAAGCACCACGGAGAGGAGGAGTACTTGGGAGAGAGGAGAGGGCTGCAACCAAAGGCGGATCGAATCACGTGTATTCTGTGTGTTCTCTGGGCAGCCCTATGCCTCACTATTTATAGGGGAGAGGGGGCTGCGCCCCCTTTAGGGTTTCCCACCCCAAGGGGCGGCGGCCAGCCCCCCAGATCCCATCCGTGGCGGCGAGGGGGAGAGAGGGGAGGCGCACCTGTGGTGGGCCTTAGGGCCCATCTGCCTAGGGTTTGCCCCTTCCCCACTTCCCACGCCTTGGGCCTTGGTGGGGCGCCCCAGCCCACCTAGGGGCTGGTCCCTCCACACTTGGTCCACGCAGCCTCAGGGCAGGTGGCCCCACTTGGTGGACCCGGGACCCTCCCTGGTCCCAGACGTTACCGATAAACCCCAAACTTTTCCGGTGACCAAAACAGACTTCCCATATATAAATCTTTACCTCCGGACCATTCCGAACTCCTCGTGACGTCCGGGATCTCATCCGGACTCGAACAACATTCGGTAACCACATACAAGCTTCCTTTATAACCCTAGCATCATCGAACCTTAAGTGTGTAGACCCTACGGGTTCGGGAGACATGTAGACATGATCGAGACGTTCTCCGGTCAATAACCAACAGCGGATCTGGATACCCATGTTGGCTCCTACATGTTCCACGATGATCTCATCGGATGAACCACGATGTCAAGGACTCGATCGATCCCGTATACAATTCCCTTTGTCTAGCGGTATTTTACTTGCCCGAGATTCGATCGTCGGTATACCGATACCTTGTTCAATCTCGTTACGGCAAGTCTCTTTACTCGCTCGCAACACATCATCCCATGATCAACCCCTTGGTCACATTGTGCACATTATGATGATGTCCTACCGAGTGGGCCCAGAGATACCTCTCCGCTTGCACGGAGTGACAAATCCCGCCTCGATCCGTGTCAACCCAAAAGACACTTTCGGAGATACCTGTAATGCACCTTTATAGTCACCCGCTTCGCCAGTGACGCTTTGATACACCCAAAGCACTCCTACGGTATCCGGAGTTACACGATCTCATGGTCTAAGGAAGAGATACTTGACATTGGAAAAGCTCTAGCAAACGAACTACACGATCTTTGTGCTATGCTTAGGATTGTCTTGTCCATCACATCATTCTCCTAATGATGTGATCCCGTTATCAACGACATCCAATGTCCATAGTCAGAAACCATGACTATCTGTTGATCACAACGAGCTAGTCAACTAGAGGCTCACTAGGGACATATTGTGGTCTATGTATTCACACGTGTATTACGATTTCCGGATAATACAGTTATAGCATGAATAAAAGACAATTATCATGAACGAGGAAATATAATAATAATACTTTTATTATTGCCTCTAGGGCATATTTCCAACAGTCTCCCACTTGCACTAGAGTCAATAATCTAGTTCACATCACCATGTGATTAACACTCATAGGTCACATCGCCATGTGACTAACACCCAAGAGTTTACTAGAGTCAGTAGTCTAGTTCACATCACTATGTGATTAACACTCAATGAGTTCTGGGGTTTGATCATGTTTTGCTTGTGAGAGAGGTTTTAGTCAACGGGTCTGAACCTTTCAGATCCGTGTGTGCTTTGCAAATTTCTAGGTCATATTGTAAATGCTGCTTCCACGCTCCACTTGGAGCTATTCCAAATGGTTGCTCCACTATACGTATCCGGTTTGCTACTCAGAGTCACTCGGATAGGTGTTAAAGCTTGCATCGACGTAACCCTTTACGCCGAACTCTTTATCACCTCCATAATCGAGAAACATGTCCTTATTTACTCCAAGGACAATTTTGACCATTGTCCAATGATCCATTCTGGATCATTCTTGTACCCTTAGATCGACTCATGGCAAGGCACACTTCCTCGCGGTACACAAAGATAGCATACTATAGAGCCTATGTCTCGAAACATAGGGACGACCTTCGCCCTTTCTCTCTTTTACGCCATGGTCGAGCTTTAAGTCTTGACTTCATACCTTACAACTCGTGCAAGAACTCCTTCTTTGATGATCCATCTTGAACACCTTCTAGATCATGTCAAGGTATGTGCTCATTTGAAAGTACTATTAAGCATTTTGATCTATCTTATAGATCTTGATGCTTATTGCTCAAGTAGCCTAATCCAGGTTTTCCATTGAAAATCACTTTTCAAATAACCCTATATGCTTTCCAGAAATTCTACATCATTTCTGATCAACAATATGTCAATAACATATACTCAACAGAAATTCTATAGTGCTCCCACTCACTTCTTTGGAGATACAAGTTTCTCATAAATTTGTATAAACCCAAAGTCTTTGATCATTTTATCAAAGTACATATTCCAAGTCCGAGATGCTTACTCCAGTCCTTAGAAGGATCGCTGGAGCCAGCATACCTTTTAGCATCCTTAGGATCGACAAAACTTTCGGATTGTATCATATACAACCTTTCCTTACGAAGACTGGTAAGGAAACTCGTTTTGCATTCCATCTGCCAGATTTCATAAATGCAGCTAATGCTAACATGATTCTGACGGACTTTAAGCATCGCTACGGATGAGAAAATCTCATCGTAGTCAACTTGTGAAAAACTCTTCGCCACAAGTCGAGCTTCATAGACGGTGACATTACCGTCCACGTCCGTCTTCTTCTTAAAGATCCATTTATCTTAATGGCTTGCCGATCATCGGGCAAGTCCACCAAAGTCCATGCTTTGTTTTGATATATGGATCCTATCTCGGATTTCATGGCTTCTAACCATTTGTCGGAATTTGGGCCCACCATCGCTTCTCCATAGCTCGTAGGTTCATTGTTGTCTAGCAACATGACTTTCAAGACAGGATCACCGTACCACTCTGAAACAGTACGTATCCTTGTCACCCTACGAGGTACGGTAGTGACTTGATCCGAAGTTTCATGATCACTATCATAAGCTTCTACTTCAATTGGTGTAGGTGCCACGAAACAACTTCCGTGCCCTGCTACACACTAGTTGTAGTGACGGTTCAATAACCATATCAAGTCTCCACCATCCTCCCACTCAACTTTTCGAGACAAACTTTTCCTCGAGAAAGGACCCAATTCAAGAAACAATCCCTATTGCTTTGGGATCTGAATTTGGAGGTATACCCAACTGTTTTGGGTGTCCTATGAAGATGCATTTTATCCGCTTTGGGTTCGAGCTTATCAACTCAAACTTTTCCATACAAGCGCCGCAGCCCCAAACCTTTAAGAAATGACACTTAGGTTTCTCTAAACCATAGTTCATACGGTGTCATCTCAACGAATTACGTGGTGTCCTATTTAAAGTGAATGTGGTTGTTTCTAATGCCTAACCCATAAACGATAGTTGGTAATTCGATAAGAGACATCATGGCACGCACCATATCCAATAGGGTGCAACTATGATGTTCGGACACACCATCAAACAATGGTGTTCCAGCGGTATTAATTGTGAAACAATTTCCACAATGTCTTAATTATGTGCAAAGCTCAGAACTCAGATACTCATCTCTATGATCATATCATAGACATTTCATCCTCTTGTCACGATGATCTTCAACTTCACTCAAATTACTTGAACCATTCAATAATTCAGACTTGTGTTTCATCAAGTAAATATACTCAACATTTACTCGAATCATCGTGAAGTAAGAACATAACGATATTCAACTGCATGCCTCAACACTCATTGGAATGCACACATCAAAATGTGTTACTTCCTACAAGTTGCTATCTTGTTCCATCTTATCAAAACCGAGGCTTTTCACTATCTCGTGGTATGATTTGCATATCTCAAGTGATTCAAAATCAAGTGAGTCCAAACGATCCATCTGCATGGAGTTTCTTCATGCATATACACCAATAGACATGGTTCGCATGTCTCAAACTATTCAAAACGAGTGAGTCCAAAGATCCATCAACATGGAGCTTCTTCATGCGTTTTACACCAATATGACTTACATGGCAGTGCCACAAGTAAGTGGTACTATCATTACTATCTAATATCTTTTTGGCATGAAAATGTGTATCACTACGATCGAGATTCAATAAACCATTTCTTTAGGTGCAAGACCATTGAAGGTATTATTCAAATAAATAGAGTAACCATTATTCTCCTTAAATGAATAACAGATTGCGATAGACATAATCCAATCATGTCTATGCTCAACGCAAACACCAAATCTCGATGGTAGAGGGAGCGTGATGCTTGATCACATCAACCTTGGAAACACTTCCAACATATATCGTCACCACCTTTAGCTAGTCTCCGTATATTCCGTAGCTTTTATTTCGAGTTACTAACACTTAGCAACCGAACCGGTATCTAATACCACGGTGCTACTAGGAGTACTAGTAAAGTACACATTAACATAATTGTATATCCAATATACTTCTATCGACCTTGCCAACTTTCTCATCTACCAAGTATCTAGGGTAATTCCGCCTAGTGACTATTCCCCTTATCACAGAAGCACTTGGTCTCGGGTTTGGGTTCAACCATGGGTTTCTTCACTGGAGCAGCAGCTGATTTGCCGTTTCATGAAGTATCCCTTCTTGCCCTTGCCCTTCTAGAAACTAGTGGTTTCACCAACCATCAACAATTGATGCTTCTTCTTGATTTCTACTTTCACGGTGTCAAACATCGTGAATACCTCAAGGATCATCATATCTATCCCTGATATGTTATAGTTCATCACGAAGCTCCAGCAGCTTGGTGGCAATGACTTTGGAGAAACATCACTATCTCATCTGGAAGATCAACTCCCACTTGATTCAAGTGATTGTTGCACTCGAGACAATCGAGCACAAGCTCAACGATTGAGCTTTTCTCCCTTAGTTTGCAGGCTAAGAAAATCGTCGGAGGTCTCATACCTCTTGACGTGGGCACGAGCCTGAAATCTCAATTTCAGCCCTCGAAACATCTCATATGTTCCGTGACGTTTCGAAAACGTCTTTGGTGCCTCAACTCTAAACCATTTTAACTGAACTATCACGTAGTTATCAAAACATGTATGTCCGATGTTCGCAACATCCACAAACAACGCTTTGGGGTTCAGCTCACCGAGCGTGCATTAAGGACATAAGCTTTCTCTCGTCCGCATAATCGCCATCACAACTTTCAACTATATTTTCTCTAGGAACATATCTAAACAAAGGAACTAAAGCGCGAGCTTATGACATAATTTGCAAAGATCTTTCGACTATGTTCAGATAATTAAGTTCATCTTATGAACTCCCACTCGATAGACATCCTCCGGTCATCTAAGTGATTACATGATCCGAGTCAACTAGGCCGTGTCCGATCATCACGTGAGACGGACTAGTCTCATCGGTGAACATCTTCATGTTGATCGATCTACTATATGACTCATGCTCGACCTTTCGGTCTCGTGTTCCGAGGCCATGTCCGCACATGCTAGGCTCGCAAGTTAACCCCAAGTGTTTTCACTGTGTAAAACTGTCTTACACCCGTTGTATGTGAACGTAAGAATCCATCACACCCGATCATCACGTGGTGCTTAGAAGCGACAAACCGTAGCAACGGTGCACAAATGGGGAGAACACTTCTTGAAATTTTGTAAGGATCATCTTATTTACTACCGTCAGTCCTAAGTAAACAAGATGCATAAACATGATAAACATCACATGCAATCAAATAGTGACATGATATGGCCAATATCATTTTGCTCCTCTTGATCTCCATCTTCGGGCTCCATGATCATCATCGCCACCGCATGACACCATGATCTCCATCATCATGATCTCCATCATCGTGTCTCCATGAAGTTGTCTCGCCAACTTATTACTTCTACTACTATGGCTACCGTTAGCAATAAAGTAAAGTAATTACATGGCGTTGTTCAATGACACGCAGGTCATACAATAAATAAAGACAACTCCTATGGCTCCTGCGGTTGTCATACTCATCGACATGCAAGTCGTGATTCCTATTACAAGAACATGATCAATCTCATACATCACATATCATTCATCACATTCTTCTTGGCCATATCACATCACATAGCTTACCCCGCAAAAACAAGTTAGACGCCCTCTAATTGTTGTTGCATGTTTTACGTGGCTGCTATGGGTTTCTAGCAAGAACGCTTACCTACGCAAAACCACAACGTGATATGCCAATTGCTATTTATCCTTCATAAGGACCCTTTTCATCGAATCCGCTCCGACTAAAGTGGGAGAGATCGGCACCCGCTAGCCACCTTATGCACGGTGCATGTCAATCGGTGGAACTCGCCTCACGAAGAGCGTGTAAGGTCGGTCCGGCCGCTTCATCCCACAATACCGTCGAAACAAGATTGGACTAGTAACGGTAAGCATATTGAGCAACATCAACACCCACAACTACTTTGTGTTCTACTCGTGCAAAGAATCTACGCAATAGACCTAGCTCGATACCATCGCTGGGGAACGAGCGTAAATTTAAAATTTTCCTCGTGTCACCAAGATCTATCTATGGAGAGACCAGCAACGAGTAGAAAGAGAGTGCATCTACATACCCTTGTAGATCGCTAAGCGGAAGCGCTCAAGTGAACGGGTTGATGCAGTCAGATTGCTCGTCGTGATTCAAATCACCGATGATCAAGTGTCAACGACGGCACCTCCGCTGCTCAACACACGTGACAGCCCGACGATGTCTCCCACGCCTTGATCCAGCAAGGAGAGAGGGAGAGGTTGAGGAAGACTCCATCCAGCAGCAGCACAACGGGCGTGGTGGTGGTGGATGAGTGTGGCAATCCAGCAGGCTTCGCTAAGCACCACGGGAGAGGAGTACTTGGGAGAGAGGAGAGGGCTGCAACCAAAGGCGTAGATCGAATCACGTGTATTCTGTGTGTTCTCTGGGCAGCCCTATGCCTCACTATGTATAGGGAGAGGGGGCTGCGCCCCTTTAGGGTTTCCCACCCCAGGGGGGGGCCCAGCCCCAGATCCCATCTGGTGGCGGCGAGGGGAGAGAGGGGAGGCGCACCTGGGTGGGCCTTAGGCCCATCTGCCCTAGGGTTTGCCCCTTCCCCACTTCCCACGCCTTGGGCCTTGGTGGGGGCGCCCCATCCCACCTAGGGGCTGGTCCCTCCCACACTTGGTCCACGCAGCCTTCGGGGCAGGTGGCCCCACTTGTGGACCCCCGGACCCTCCCGGTGGTCCCAGACGTTACCGATAAACCCCAAACTTTTCCTGACCAAAACAGACTTCCCATATATAAATCTTTACCTCCGGACCATTCCGAACTCCTCGTGACGTCCGGGATCTCATCCGGACTCAACAACATTCGTAACCACATACAAGCTTCCTTTATAACCCTAGCATCATCGAACCTTATGTGTAGACCCTACGGGTTCGGGAGACATGTAGACATGATCGAGACGTTTCTCCATCAATAACCAACAGCGGATCTGGATACCCATGTTGGCTCCTACATGTTCCACGATGATCTCATCGGATGAACCACGATGTCAAGGACTCACGATCCCGTATACAATTCCCTTTGTCTAGCGGTATTTTACTTGCCCGAGATTCGATCGTCGGTATACCGATACCTTGTTCAATCTCGCTACGCAAGTCTCTTTACTCGCTCCGCAACACATCATCCCGTGATCAACCCCTTGGTCACATTGTGCACATTATGATGATGTCCTACCGAGTGGGCCCAGAGATACCTCTCCGCTTGCACGGAGTGACAAATCCCGCCTCGATCCGTGTCAACCCAAAAGACACTTTCGGAGATACCGTAATGCACCTTTATAGTCACCCGCCACGCCAGACGCTTTGATACACCCAAAGCACTCCTACGGTATCCGGAGTTACACGATCTCATGGTCTAAGGAAGAGATACTTGACATTGGAAAAGCTCTAGCAAACGAACTACACGATCTTTGTGCTATGCTTAGGATTGTCTTGTTCATCACATCATTCTCCTAATGATGTGATCCCGTTATCAACGACATCCAATGTCCATAGCCAGAAACCATGACTATCTGCTGATCACAACGAGCTAGTCAACTAGAGGCTCACTAGGGACATATTGTGGTCTATGTATTCACACGTGTATTACGATTTCCGGATAATACAGTTATAGCATGAATAAAAGACAATTATCATGAACGAGGAAATATAATAATAATACTTTTATTATTGCCTCTAGGGCATATTTCCAACACCTTCGTGGGTGGAGCCCTCCGTGGACTCTCGCAGCCGTTACCCTCCGTGGGTTGAAGTCTCCATCAACGTGGATTGACGATAGCACCACCTATCGGAACCACGAGAAAAATCTCCGTGTCTCCAAATTGCGTTTGCTCTTCTCCACCTCTTATTTACTACATGTGCAATTTACTTTCCGCTGCCACTACTCTAGAATTGCATGTGTAGGGTGATACTTGACTTGGTTATCATTATGAACTTGCTAAAAACTTGTCCTAATCAAAAGGCTAAACTTTTAAGTTGTCAAGTAGTCTAATCACCCCCCCTCTAGACATACTTCTGATCCTACAATACTGCTTACCAGCATGTCATACTTTGGTTCGGCGGTATTGTGAGATGAAGCGGCCCGGACCGACATTACGCGTACGCTTACGCGAGACTGGTTTCACCGTTATGAGCACTCGTGCTTAGAGGTGGCTGGCGGGTGTCTGTCTCTTTCACTTTAGCTGAATCGAGTGTGGCTACGCCCGGTCCTTGCGAAGGTTAAAACAGCACTAACTTGACAAACTATCGTTGTGGTTTTTGATGCGTAGGTAAGAATGGTTCTTGCTAAGCCCGTAGCAGCCACGTAAAATTTGCAACAACAAAGTGGAAGACGTCTAACTTGTTTTTGCAGGGCATGTTGTGATGTGATATGGTCAAGACGTGATGCTATATTTTATTGTATGAGATGATCATGTTTTGTAACCGAAGTTATCGGCAACTGGCAGGAGCCATATGGTTGTCGCTTTATTGTATGAAATGCAAACGCCCTGTAATTGCTTTACTTTATCACCAAGCGGTAGCGATAGTCGTAGAAGCAATAGATGGCGTAACGATAACGATGCTACGATGGAGATCAAGGTGTCGCACCGGTGACGATGGTGATCACGACGGTGCTTTGAAGATGGAGATCACAAGCACAAGATGATGATGGCCATATCATATCACTTATATTGATTGCATGTGATGTTTACCCTTTATGCATCTTATCTTGCTTTGATTGACGGTAGCATTTAAGATGATCTCTCATTAATTATCAAGAAGTGTTCTCCCTGAGTATGCACCATTGCGAAAGTTCTTCGTGCTGAGACACCACATGATGATCGGGTGTGATAGGCTCTACGTTCAAATACAACGGGTGCAAAAAAGCTGCACACGCGGAGTACTCAGGTTAAACTTGATGAGCCTAGCATATACAGATATGGCCTCGGAACACGGAGACCGAAAGGTCGAACGTGAATCATATAGTAGATATGATCAACATAGTGATGTTCACCATTGAAACTACTCCATCTCACGTGATGATCGGACATGGTTTAGTTGATTTGGATCACGTGATCACTTAGATGACTAGAGAGATGTCTGTCTAAGTGGGAGTTCTTAAGTAATATGATTAATTGAACTTAAATTTATCGTGAACTTAGTACCTGATAGTATTTTGCTTGTCTATGTTTGTTGTAGCCGTTGAATTTTAATGCATTCCTTGAGAAAGCAAAGTTGAAAGATGATGGTAGCAATTACACGGACTGGGTCCGTAACCTGAGGATTATCCTCATTGCTGCACAGAAGAATTATGTCCTGGAAGCACCGCTGGGTGTCGTGCCCGCTTCGCCGATGTAACCGACGACGTTAAGAACGTCTGCGAAAGCAAAGTCGATGACTACTCGATAGTTCAAGCAGCCATGCTTTACGGCTTAGAACCGGTCTTCAACGATGTTTTGAACGTCATGGAGCATATGAGATGTTCCAGAGTTGAAGTTAATATTTCAAGCAAATGCCCGGATTGAGAGATATGAAGTCTCCAATAAGTTCTATAGCTGCAAGATGGAGGAGAATAGTTACACAAGGTACACATACTCAAAATGTCCGGGTATAATAATCACTTGATTCAACTGGGAGTTAATCTTTACGATGATAGTGTCATTGATGTAATTCTTCAATCACTACCACCAAGCTACAAGAGCTTTGTGATGAACTATAATATGCAAGGATGGACAAGACTATTCCCGAGCTCTTCGCAATGCTAAAAGCCGCGAAGTAGAAATCAAGAAGGAGCATCAAGTGTTGATGGTTAACAAGACCACCAGCCAAGAAAAAGGCAAAGGGAAGAAGAAGGGGAACTTCAAGAAGAACAACAAACAAGTTGTTTGCTCAAGAGAAGAAACCCAAGTCCGGACCTAAGCCTGAAATCGAAGTGCTTCTACCGCAAGCAGCATCGACATCGAAGCGGAACTGCCCCAAGTATTTGGCGGATAAGAAGGATGGCAAAGTGAACAAAGGTATATGTGATATACATGTTATTGATGTGTATGAAAGTGCAACTAATCCCCAGGTGGTTTTGGTAATTAATAACAACATATATATCATTGAACTAATAGTTACTTGAGAATCATTTCAGAGAGTTCAATGATATGGGTATGGCAAGGATCAAGAAGTGGACCCCCAAAATGCTAAGGCAAGCATTGGCAAAAGCTCAAGACTCCATTTTTGGTTTAGTGATCCAAGATCACATTGAGTCCATAGGAAAAGCCAATACTATTAAAAGGGATGAGGTTATGATGATGATCCGTTGCTCAAGTGCTTAGTGATACATCTCCTAAACTATCAAGAACTTTCACCGCCATAGACACTCATAAGTAGTCTCGGTCCCACCGATATTCCAAACTCACCACACCGAGATGAACCACCTCACCATAAGCCAAACCCTAGTAAACTCGGATTTTCAATTCAACTCGGTCTCACCGAAACATGAGTTGCCAAGCTTCTGTAACCTTCTGTCATCAAATCGGTGTCACCGAGATGATGAAGTCGGTCCCACCGAAACTGGCATGCTCTTGTCATTGCACGAATTGGACTAACCGAGATTGTATATTCGGTCCCACCGAAAATCCCAACGTTCACATTATTTGAACTATCGGTCTCACCGAGTTGTCCACTTCGGTCCCACCGAGATTGCTCAAATGTGTGTAACGGTTGGATTTTGTGTGGAGGCTATTTATACCCCTCCACCCCCTCTTCATTCGTGGAGAGAGCCATCAGAAAGAACTACCACTCCTACCTTACATTTCTGAGAAGAGAACTACCTACCCTTGTGTTGAGATCAAGTTGCTCCACTCCCACCATATGAAGCTTGATCTCTAGCCTTCCCAAGTTGCTTTCCACTCAATCCTTTCTTCCACCACAGCCAAATCAGTGAGGAGAGTTGAGTGTTGGGGAGATTATCATTTGAAGCACAAGAGCAAGGAGTTCATCATCATCTACAACATCTATTACCTTTTGGAGGGTGGTGCCTCCTAGATTGGTTAGGTGTCGCTTGGGAGCCTCCGTCGTCGAGATGTGGAGTTGAACCAAGAAGTTTGTAAGGGCAAGGAGATCGCCTACTTTGTGAAGATCTACCCCGAGTAAGGCTAGCCCTCCGTGGGCGTGAGCCATGATGGAATAGACAAGGTTGCTTCTTCGTGGACCCTTCAGGGTGGAGCCCTCCGTGGACTCATGGCAGCTGCTACCCTCCGTGGGTTGAAGTCTCCATCAACGTGGAAGTACGATAGCACCACCTATCGGAACCACGAGAAAAATCACCGCGTCTCCAAAATTGCGTTTGCTCTTCTCCACCTCTCTTTACTACATGTGCAATTTACTTTCCGCTGCCTATACTCTAGAATTGCATGTGTAGGGTGATGCTTGACTTGATCATAATTGTGAATCTGCCAAAACTGTTCTTTGTCAAAAGGCAGAATTTTATATTGACAAGTAGTCTAATCACCCCCTCTAGACATACTTTCGATCCTACAAGTGGTATCGAGCTTTGGTCTCCATTGTATTGGTTTCATTGCATTGACTCCATAAGCTTGGTTTCACAACCTAGGAGAGTATGGCGCCTAGTGAGGGTAATTTTCAGAGAGGTCCTTACTTTGATGGTACAAATTTTGCTAGTTGGAAGCATAAAATGAAAATGCATATTCTTGGTCATAACCCAGCCGCATGGGGCATTATTTGTGTTGGTATGCAAGGTGAATTCTTCGAGGAAGGAAAAGTTCGGATCGCGGCTTACACCGGAAGAATTATGGATGTTGCAAAACAATGCTCAAGCTTGTGACATTCTCTTCAATGCCTTGTGTCCCGAGGAGTTCAACAAAATCAGCCATCTTGAGAATGCAAAAGAGATTTGGGATACTTTGGTTGAAATGCACAAAGGTACCGAGTCCGTGAAGGAATCAAAGCTAGATATTCTTCAAGGTCAACTTGACAAGTTCAAGATGAAGGATGGTGAAGGAGTCGCTGAAATGTACTCTAGGCTTGCTCTCATCACAAATGAGATTGCCGGCTTAGGAAGCGAAGAAATGACCGACCGATTCATCATCAAGAAGATTCTCAGAGCTTTGGATGGAAAGTATGACACCGTGTGCACTTTGATCCAAATGATGCCAAACTACAAGACTCTCAAGCCAACCAAGTCATTGGAAGAATTGTTGCTCATGAGATGACACTTAAGGATAAGGAAGAGCTTCACAACAAGTCAAGTGGTGCTTACAAAGCTACAAGTGATGCTCCCACAACCTCAAGTGACAAGTTAGTTTCCAATGAAGAGATAAGCCTAATGGTCAAGAACTTCAACAAATTCTACAAGAATAGAGGCAAAGAGAGAAGCTCAAAGTCTAGATCATATGATGAAAAGAGATCTTCTAGTCGTGATCGAATCTGCTACAATTGTGGAAGACCCGACACTACTCAAATGAGTGTACGGCTCCCCACAAGAGAAGAGAAGAATCTCCAAGAAGAAGAAGCTCAAGAGATGAGTCACCTCGAAAGAGAGAAGGAGCAGAGATGATCGTTATGAACGAAGACCCTCTCGGAGAAGCAAGGATTCGGAGAGGAAAGACAAGTCATCAAGGAGCTACACAAGAAGAAAACATCAAGCTCATGTAGGTGAATGGGTCTCCGGCTCCGACTCGGCAATCAATCCGAAGGAAGCTATCACTCCGACTCCGACTACAGTCAAGATGAAGGTGTTGCGGTCTTGCTCTCAGATCCTCCAACTCCAACTCCTACGACTTATTTGATTCACCAAATGAGGGAATTGGAAGATGCTTCATGGCTAAAGGCCCCAAGGTATCACACCCTGAATTCATTGACTTGATAGTGATGAGGATGACTTGCTTGGTGAAGATGAGCTCTTGCATGATAAATCCAAAGGAGCCTAGTAACGATGAACATGCTAGTAGTCTTTATAGTCGAGAAGAGTCGAATGACAATGCTATGAAGGAGATTGAGCGCCTAACTAAAGAACTAAACACTCTTAAGTTAGCTCATGAAACAACTCAAGAAGATCATAGAGAGCTCCTAAGATCTCATGAGAAGCTACGCTTCGAGAAGCTCACTCTAGAGCAAGAACATGAGTTTCTAAAAGCAATCAATGACGATCTTCGAAAGAAGAGTTCTTCATATCTTGCCAAACGACTTCTCTTGTCTAATTTCTTGCCACCCATTAAGACTAAGCATGACAAGCATAAGAAAAATTCTTCCTCTAGCAGTAATAATAACCATGCTAAATCCAATGTTGTTGCTTCTAGTAGTTCTCTTGATTCCACTAACAATGTTTCAAGCCAAGTTACACTTGAGCAAGAGAATAGTTTATTGAAAGGGATCATAGAGAAAGGTGTCTACAAGAGCCTTGCCGAAGCAAGAACTTTGAGGAAATTGTTCGCAAGCAAGGAAGGCACCGAAGAATCAAGGAATTGGTTTTGAGCGAAAGTTCAACGCCAAGGCGTTGAGTGGGAAGAAGGTCAATATCCTACTCCACAGTTTGTTCCTCAAAAGGAGAAGTATGATCCTACTTCTTCCAATGTGGAACAAGCTCAAGATGACCTTCCACCACAAGACCACAAGCTAAAAGGCAAGGACAAGCTTCAAGAGGAGATTGATGCATTTGTTGAAGCACCTCAAGCCATGGTCAAGTGGGTTCCCAAGGAAACGCCAAGTTCTACTTCGTCAAGCTCAACTATAACCCCAAGGATTCCCATCAAGATGATGTGGATCCCAAGAAGAAGAACTAGAAAGTTCTTGAGGGTGACTCCGCCAACATACTTCACTCACATTCATTTTGGCAAAAACTTGTGCAATCAACTTCCACATCGTGCACTAGTTCATGGAGTCACAAACCCTCTTGTTGGTAAGTCAAGGGACAAGGTAATCATTGCTTTCATGGACATCATCTATTGTGAACTTCAATCTATGTCCATGGATATCCTTGTTTGTTCCTTGTGGGACTAACCCATGTAGGTATTGAAAGTGCCCGAATCCAAAGGATAGCTCCCAACTCTTGATGATCTCCATCAACATTGAGCATCCACATCTTCAACATCTACATGAAGTCTTCTACGACAACCCAAGGTTAGTTTGACCCTTTAAAATGGGGTTCTCACATCTAGGGGAGCTTTGCTCTAAAAAAATTGAGCTAAAGCATCTTCAAATGATGTGAACACATCAATGCTTTATGTAAAAGTGGTAACCCCACTTTTGCTTAAACGATGAGTATGACCTATGATCAAATGTTCTCATTTGGCTCCTAAGTCAATATACTCATATAAAGATGACCTAGTCATCGACAAATTGTGTGTTAGTTGCTAGAGTTTTGGTTGTGCATGTTTGACACATATTTCATTTGCTATCTTATTGTGTGAGCATGTTGGATGCATGATTTTATCCATTCGAGGACATCCATTTGTTGTTTTGGTCTTTTGATTTTTCTCGACCAAATGGATGGACAAGAATGCCTAAGTACCTCCCCTAGCTATCTATGCTTTCTTGTCTCAAATTCTATTCATGCTTACATCACAAATTTTGAACAAGTCATTTTGGACCCTCCGGTGAGGAGCACTCGAGCCACCGATCCGTCAAGGGCTAATTTCCAAAACCTTCTAATTGATTTCGTCGACCAACTCACTCAAACTCGGTTGAACCGAAAGCATTTAGACTGATCTAGGTTTTCATCTCGGTGAAACCGAGTTGTGATTTTCGGCGTGATCAAGTGCATAATCGCTTAGCGTTATCCATCTCAGTGCCACCGAAGTTTTACAACTCGTCCCACCGACAATGAAGGGTATATATTCCGAGGGCCGCTGCTGATTCCTCCTTCAAACGTTTTCGCCCCACACCCTTGCTGCCGCCGCTTTGGTCTCCGGATCGTCGCCGCTGTCGCTCAGGCGCCACCGCAGTCTCCGTCGCCGTCAACGGACATCTCCTCCGCCGCTGCCGCCAGAGAAAAACTCCACCAAGTTAGGGTGAGTTTTGATCCCACTCGTGCTCCCATCTCCGATTCAATGCACGCTTGATTGCCTAGTATCTTGCCACGATTGAAATCCTCCCAGACACCGATTGGTTCGTTTGAACTAGATTCGAGTAAAAGTTTTAGGGTTAAGTTTCATGAACACATCTCGGTGAGACCGATTTTATATTTTCGGTATGACCGATTTGGCCTATGGCCATTGATCGCACCCTTCGGTCCAACCGAAGTTGTGCAAAATCGGTGTGACCGAAATGAAGATTCTGTGAAACCCTAGTGTTTTCGGCAGATCGAAACCCACTTCGTCAAACCGAAAGTGGTGTGCCAAGCTCTGCTTAACACTTCGGATTCACGAACCTTAAACTCGGTCCGACCAAATGTCTTCTGTGAAAACTTAATACTAGAATTTGAACTCATTTTTTGCAAAACTTCGCATTTTGTGATGACTCTTCTTCTCTGCCTACACCTTATCTATTCACAAAGTTGTCACCCATGTCGATGCCGGTGAAAGGAGAACAGGTCGAGACACCCATTGCGATATTCCAGAGGCGCACTAGTCCCGATCCTAGTAGCTCATCTGATGATGGTGAGAGGAGTACACCAAGTGGCATGCCTCTTGCAGCCACCAGAGCTAGAAAGAAGAGGAATTCAGATGATGAGGATTCAGATTTTGTTGTTGAGGAAGAGGTGACCTCAAAGCCTAAAAGGAAGGTTGTTGCCAAAGATAAACAAGATCAACAATCTAAGAAGGGCACCAGCAAAGTCAAGCAGTCAACTGTTGCTAAGAAGCTGAATTTGGGAGAGGCAGCTGCAAGCAAAGTGAAGAAAACCACCAAGAGAAAGAGGATAGTGCATGATGCAAAGAAGAGAGGATGAGGATGAGGAAGCACCCCAGCCTCCTCCTCGAAGCCAAGCTCATGGGTGATGCCATTAAGGCCGGAGCCACATCAAAGCCCAAGAAATCTGCTCCAGCTAAGGCAGCTCCAAAGAAAGCCTCGCCGCCAAGCCCAAGAAGACCGTCGAAACATTCCAAATATTCAAAAGAACAAGGATGATGTGCCACCAAATGAGTCTCGACGATGAAGGACCAGCTTTTCTTTGAAACTTCGCCCAAAACGCCACTCCATAATGATGCTCATCCTCAAGCCGAGGATATGAAGGCAAGGAAAGATAAAGGTCTCGGGCTATGGAGACAAACTGACCCATATGCCGTGAGGAGAAGAACTGCTTGTAGATCCCAGATTTCACACCGTAGAGCAGCAGGACTTCTATGAGACCGTCTTGATGGACAAGAAGCCCATAGTCGCAGACACCGATATGTTGATTTGGAAGTACATTGACAGCGAAGAGCATAGAGATTTCTTTCCACATGTGCATGAAAGTTTCACCGCATGTGGAGTTGCAGATTTTGTAGGTCGAAATTGACCAGTTGGAACGATGAGATGATAATGCAATTTTATGCCACACTCACTTCTACCCCGATGGAAAGATTATGTGGATGATCAAGGTCAAAGGTTTTCTTCTTCTGTTGAAGAATGGGCAGAAATTCAATGCTCCAAAGGCAACGAGAAGATGATATTGATGTATATGGGATTCCAAAGAAGAATCATGAATCCATGAAAAACATGTACAAAGAGATTCCAAGAGAGGATTTGGAAATCTGAAGCTCGCTCGATCTACCATCTCCAGCAGGCTTACCTACCACTAATACCATTTTGAGGCATACCTTGATGCATAAATCGAGATGATCGCATGATCGAGGATACTCTATCAACATGCTGCACATACTTGATGAGAGAGCACCTTTCAAGGTGATGGACTTGATGGTAGAGACCATTAAGAGGACTGCAATGACGAGAAAAGGTCATGTGGATTTGCCCAGATTCAGATGCTTATCAATGCCAAGTTTGGCACGGGCACATTCTTGTTGGATAGAGAACATTTACCGCTGCAGCGAGCATGAAGACAATGTTGTTGTGATGGATGAGGAGGATCCGACATCTGTTGAAGGTCAAGCCAAGATCGCAGCTGCTAAGAAAGCCAAAGTCGACAAAGAAGCAGAAGCAGCTAAACCAAAGAGTTTCGAGAGCAAATTCTTGAAGCTACTCAAAGGATTGAACAACGCCTGCCAGCATTGAACAGTCTCGGAGAGCTTAGAGAGGATTGTTGACGAGAAGATCTACGCCTGGGCGTGAAGTCGATCAAGTACAAGTGACCGCCAACAAGCTCGAGGCGACATTGAGGAAGCAAAGCAGACAAGGCGAGCTTATGTGTGAGTTGCAGGATGACTTAGTCCAGATTCTCATCGACAGATCGCTCCGGTTCCCAAAGGATCCCGATCACCGCTATTCCAAAGGATCGACACCAGACTACACTTCAAAGACTCTCCCACAGCCCAGCGAGCTTGCTCCTACTCCACTCCAGCTCCAAGTCCACTCCTCCAAAGACAGACATCACCAAGTCATCGCCGATGTCACATATCCACTCCGACATCAACCTGCACGGAGCCGCCAGCAGAGTCCACAAGGACGCTTAGCTCTATGCTTTTTCGAACTTTTGGTAACTTGTTGCCAAAGGGGAGAAATTGTATAGATCATAGGGCTTCGAGAGAGAGTCTGTCGTTGTCTTTGCGCTTTTGCTCTTTCGTTCTTTTGCGGTTTCTTTGAGATACTTTTGGTTTTCGAGACATTCAAGGTGTTTGATACTCCGCTTGATTCTACCTTAATGAGTGCTTGGTCGCACTATGCTTTAATGTGTGCTTAATGCTTATCATATGCCATTCCTATCTCGTATGACCATTTACTCATGTCTTGGTGATTGGGTGCATGCTATTCATTCTTATCATTTTGTGCGCTCCACCAAGATGTATGTGACATGGAAGAGTGACCCATGATCCTAATCGATTGTGCATTTGCATTCAAACGCAAATCTTAAATAATGCACAAATTTAGGGGGAGCTCTTGCTTATCACATACTTCTCAAAGCGACGATATTATTCATTGATTATATCCTTTGTCGAAGCTTTGATCTATATGTTGTCATCAATTACCAAAAAGGGGGAGATTGAAAGTGCAACTAATCCCCGGGTGGTTTTGGTAATTAATAACAACATATATATCATTGAACTAATAGTTACTTGAGAATCATTTCAGAGAGTTCAAGATATGGGTATGGCAAGGATCAAGAAGTGGACCCCCAAAATGCTAAGGCAAGCATTGGCAAAAGCTCAAGACTCCATTTTTGGTTTAGTGATCCAAGATCACATTGAGTCCATAGGAAAAGCCAATACTATTAAAAGGGATGAGGTTATGATGATGATCCGTTGCTCAAGTGCTTAGTGATACATCTCCTAAACTATCAAGAACTTTCACCGCCATAGACACTCATAAGTAGTCTCGGTCCCACCGATATTCCAAACTCACCACACCGAGATGAACCACCTCACCATAAGCCAAACCCTAGTAAACTCGGATTTTCCGATTCAACTCGGTCTCACCAAACATGAGTTGCCAAGCTTCAGAACCTTCTATCATCAAATCGGTGTCACCGAGATGATGAAGTCGGTCCCACCAAACTGGCATGCTCTTGTCATTGCACTAATCGGACTAACCGAGATTGTATATTCGGTCCCACCGAAAATCCCAACGCTCACATTATTTGAACTATCGGTCTCACCGAGTTGTCCACTTCGGTCCCACCGAGATTGCTCAAATGTGTGTAACGGTTGGATTTTGTGTGGAGGCTATTTATACCCTCCACCCCTCTTCATTCGTGGAGAGAGCCATCGAAAGAACTACCACTCCTACCTTACATTTCGAGAAGAGAACTACCTACCCTTGTGTTGAGATCAAGTTGCTCCACTCCCACCATATGAAGCTTGATCTCTAGCCTTCCCAAGTTGCTTTCCACTCAATCCTTTCTTCCACCACAGCCAAATCAGTGAGGAGAGTTGAGTGTTGGGGAGATTATCATTTGAAGCACAAGAGCAAGGAGTTCATCATCATCTACAACATCTATTACCTTTTGGAGGGTGGTGCCTCCTAGATTGGTTAGGTGTCGCTGGGGAGCCTCCGTCATCGAGATGTGGAGTTGAACCAAGAAGTTTGTAAGGGCAAGGAGATCGCCTACTTGTGAAGATCTACCCCGAGTAAGGCTAGCCTCCGTGGGCGTGGCCATGATGGAATAGACAAGGTTGCTTCTTCGTGGACCCTTCGTGGGTGGAGCCTCCGTGGACTCAAAGCAGCCGTTACCCTCCGTGGGTTGAAGTCTCCATCAACGTGGAAGTACGATAGCACCACCTATCGGAACCACGAGAAAAATCACCGTGTCTCCAAAATTGCGTTTGCTCTTCTCCACCTCTCTTTACTACATGTGCAATTTACTTTCCGCTGCCTATACTCTAGAATTGCATGTGTAGGGTGATGCTTGACTTGATCATAATTGTGAATCTGCCAAAAACTGTTCTTTGTCAAAAGGCAGAATTTTTATATTGACAAGTAGTCTAATCACCCCCCCTCTAGACATACTTTTGATCCTACAGTGTACCTTACTAATGCTCGCAGTAGCACCTGGGTATTTGATATTGGTTCTGTTGCTAATATTTGCAACTCGAAACAGGGACTACGGATTAAGCAAAGATTGGCTAAGGACGAGGTGACGATGCGCGTGGTCTATTTTTATTAAATCTCGATAGTAGTGATACACATGTTCATAGTGTTGAAACCAAAAGATGCAGAGTTGATAATGATAGTGCAACTTATTAGTGGCACTGCCGTTTAGGTCATATTGGTGTAAAGCGCATGAAGAAACTCCATACTGATGGGCTTTTGGAATCACTTGATTATGAATCACTTGGTACTTGTGAACAGTGCCTCATGGGCAAGATGACTAAAACGCCATTCTCCGGAACTACGGAGCAAGCAACTGATTTGTTGGAAATCATACATACTGATGTTTGTGGTCCAATGAATGTTGAGGCTCGCGGCGGGTATCGTTATTTTCTCACCTTCACAGATGATTTGAGCAGATATGGGTATATCTACTTAATGAAACACAAGTCCAAACATTTGAAAAGTTCAAAGAATTTCAGAGTGAAGTGGAAAATCATCGTAACAAGAAATAAAGTTTCTACGATCCGATCGTGGAGGAGAATATTTGAGTTACGAGTTTGGTTTACATTTGAAACAATGCGAATAGTTTCAAGAACTCACGCCACCCTAACACCACAACGAAATGGTGTGTCCAAACGTCAGAATCGTATTTTACTAGATATGGTGCAATCTATGATGTCTCTTCTCGATTTACCGCTATCATTCGGGGTTATGCTTTAGGACGGCCGCATTCACGTTAAATAGGGCACCATCAAAATCCGTTGAGACGACGCCTTATGAACTGTGGTTTGGCAAGAAACCTAAGTTGTCGTTTCTTAAAGTTTGGGGCTGCGATGCTTATGTGAAGAAACTTCAACGAGATAAGCTCGAACCTAAATCGGAGAAATGTGTCTTCATAGGATACCCAAAAGAGACTATTGGGTACACCTTCTATCACAGATCTGAGGGCAAGATTTTCGTTGCTAAAATCGGATCCTTTCTAGAGAAGGAGTTTCTCTCTAAAGAAGTGAGTGGGAGGAAAGTAGAACTTGATGAGGTAATCAGACTGCTCCCTTATTGGAAAGTAGTTCATCACAAGAACCAGCCCAAAGGACAACTACACCAATTAGTGAGGAAGCTAATGATATTGATCATGAAACTTCGGATCAAATTTCTCTTGAACCTCGAGGGTCTACTAGAGTAAGATCCGCACTGAGTGGTACGGTAATCCTGTTCTAGAAGTCATGTTACTTGACCATGATGAATCTACTAACTATGAGGAAGCGATGATGAGCCCAGATTCGCAAAATGGCTAGAAGCCATGAAATCGAGATGGGATCCATGTATGAGAACAAAGTATGGACTTTGGTTGACTTGCCCGATGATCGGCAAGCCATTGAGAATAAATGGATTTTTAAGAAGAAGACCGACGATGGAAATGTAATCGTTTATAAAGCTCGACTTGTTGCGAAAGGTTTTCGACAAGTTCAAGGGGTTGACTACGATGAGACTTTCTCACCAGTGGCGATGCTTAAGTCTGTCCGAATCATGTTAGGCATTTTATGATTATGAAATTTGGCGATGGATGTCAAAACTGCATTCTTGAATGGATTTCGGAAGAAGAGTTGTATATGATGCAGCCGTAAGGTTTTGTTGATCCAAAAGATGATAACAAAGTGTGCAAGCTCCAAATGATCCATTTATGGACCGGTGCAAGCATCTCGGAGTTGGAATAAACGCTTTGATAGTGTGATCAAAGCATATGGTTTTATATGCACTTTTGGAGAACCTCAGATTTACAAGAAAGTGAGTGGGAGCTCAGAGCATTTCGATATTATATGTAGATGACATATTATTAATTGGAAATGATATAGAATTTCTGGATAGCATAAAGGGATACTTGAATAAAAGTTTTTCAATGAAAGACCTCGGTGAAGCTGCTTACATATTGGGCATCAAGATTTATAGAGATAGATCAAGACGCTTAATAGGACTTCTACAAAGCACATACCTTGATAAAATTTTGAAAAAGTTCAAAATGGATCAGGCAAAGAAAGGGTTCTTGCCCGTGCTACAAGGTGTGAAGTTGAGTCAGTCTCAATGGCCGACCACATCAGAAGATAGAGAGAAAATGAAAGATGTTCCCTATGCTTCAGCCATAGGCTCTATCATGTATGCAATGTCAGGTACCGACACTGACGTATGCTTAGCAATAAGCTTGGCAGAAGGTACCAAAGTAATCCAGAGTGGATCATCGACAGCGGTCAAGAACATCCCGAAATACCCGAAAAGGACTAAGGATATGTTTCTCGATATGGAGGTGACAAAGAGCTAGTCGTAAATGGTTACGCCGATGCAAGTTTTGACACCGATCCGGACGATTCTAAATCGCAAACCGGATACATGTTTTTATTAAACGGTGGAGCTGTAAGTTGGTGCAGTTCTGAACAAAGCGTCGTGGCGGGATCTACATGTGAAGCGGAGTACATAGCTGCTTCGGAAGCAGCAAATGAAGGAGTCTGGATGAAGGAGTTCATTTTCAATCTAGGTGTCATACCTAGTGCATCGGGACCAATGAAGATCTTCTGTGACAATACTGGTGCAATTGCCTTGGCAAAGGAATCCAGATTTCACAAGAGGACCAAGCACATCAAGAGACACTTCAATTCCATCCGAGACCAAGTCCAAGTGGGAGACATAGAGATTTGCAAGATACATACGGATCTGAATGTTGCAGACCCATTGACTAAGCCTCTCTCACGAGCAAAACATGATCAACACCAAGACTCCATGGGTTGTTAGAATCATTACTATGTAATCTAGATTATTGACTCTAGTGCAAGTGGGAGACTGAAGGAAATATGCCCAAGAGGCAATAATAAAGTTATTATTTATTTCCTCATATCATGATAAATGTTTATTATTCATGCTAGAATTGTATTAAACGGAAACATAGTACATGTGTGAATACATAGACAAACACAACGTCACTAGTATGCCTCTACTTGACTAGCTAATTAATCAAAGATGGTTATGTTTCCTAACCATAGACATGTGTTGTCATTTGATTAATGGGATCACATCATTAGGAGAATGATGTGATTGACATGACCCATTCCGTTAGCCTAGCACTTGATCATTTAGTATATTGCTATTGCTTTCTTCATGACTTATACATGTTCCTGTAACTATGAGATTATGCAACTCATGTTTACCGGAGGAACACTTTGGGTACTACCAAACATCACAACGTAACTGGGTGATTATAAAGGAGTACTACAGTGTCTCCAAAGGTACATGTTGGGTTGGCGATTTCGAGATTAGGTTTTGTCACTCCGATTGCCTGGAGAGGTATCTCCGGCCCTCTCGGTAATGCACATCACTATAAACCTTGCAAGCAATGTAGCTAATGAGTTAGTTATGGAATGATGCATTACATAACGAGTAAAGAAACTTGCCGATAACGAGATTGAACTAGGTATTGATACCGACGATCGAATCTCGCAAGTAACATACCGATGACAAAGGGAACAACGTATGTTGTTATGCGGTTTGACCGATAAAGATCTTCGAGAATATGTAGGAACTAATACGCGCATCCGTGTTCCGCTATTGGTTATCGACCGAGAATAGTTCTAGGTCATGTCTACATAGTTCTCGAACCCGTAGGGTCCGCACGCTTAACGCTACGATGACAGTTTTATTATGAGTTTATAAGTTTTGATGTACGAAGTTTGTTCGAGTCCCTGATGTGATCACGGACATGATGAGGAGTCTCAAATGGTCGAGACATAAAGATTGATATATTGAAGCGTATGTTTGACTTCGAATAGTTCCGGTGAAATCGATTTACCGAACCCTCCCGGGTTAATGGGCCTTAGTGGGACATGAGGGAGAAGAGAAGGGCGGCCAGGCAGGCGCGCGCCTCTCCCCTAGTCTCAATAGGACACGGAAGGGGCGCGCCTCCTTTCCTCTTTCCCTCCCCGCAAGTCCTAATCCAACTAGGAAGGGGGAGTCCTACTCCTGGGAGTAGGACTCCTCCCAAGGCCTCCTCCTAGGGCCGGCCGCACCCTCCCTTGCTCCTTTATATACGGGCAGGGGCATCCTAGAACACACAAGTTGATCTATGGATCGCCTTAGCCGCAGTGCGGTGCCCCTCCACCATATTCCACCTCGGTCATATAATCGCGGAGTTTAGGCGAAGCCCTCGTGCGATAGAACGTCATCATCGCCACCACGCCGTCAGTCGACGGAACTCATCCCCGACGCTTTGCTGGATCGGAGCCGGGATCGCCATCGAGCTGAACGTGTGCTGAACTCGGAGGTGCCGTGACGCTCGTACTTGGATCGGTCGGATCGTGAAGACGTCGACTACATCAACCGCGTTGTCATAACGCTTCGCTTACGGTCTCACGAGGGTACGTGGACAATACTCTCCCCTCTCGTTGCTATGCCATCACCATGATCTTGCGTGTGCGTAGGAATTTTTTTGAAATTACTACGTTCCCCAACACCCGGGGGGTCCACCGGGTGGGGCCACCTATCCCGGAGGGCCCCGTGGGCTGAAGTGGGAGGGGAACCAGCCCCTAGTGGGCTGGTGCGCCCCCCTTGGCCCCCCTGCGCCTAGTGTTGGAAACCCTAGGGTGGGTGCGCACCACTTGCCTTGGGGGGCACTCCACCCCCCTGGTCGCCGCCCCCTTGAGAGATTCCCATCTCCAGGGCCGGCGCCCCCCCTGGGGGCCTATATAAAGGAGGGGGGAGGGAGGGCAGCCGCACCGTGAGTCTTGGCGCCTCCCTCCCCCTGCTACACCTCTTCCTCCTCCCGTAGTTGCTTGGCGAAGCCTGCTAGAGTATCTTGATCTCCACCACCACCACACCGTCAGGTCTGCTGGAGCCTTCTTCCTCAACCTCTCCTTTCCCTTGCTGGATCAAGAAGGAGGAGACGCCATCCGCTCCGTCACGTGTGTTGAACGCGGAGGTGTCAGTCTGCTCAAAGACTTGGTCATTGGTGATTTGGATCATGGCGAGTACGACTCCATCATCCCCGTTCTCTTGAACGCTTCCGCTCGCGATCTACAAGGGTATGTAGATGCACTCCTATCACTCGTTGTTTAGATGAACTCATAGATGGATCTTGGTGAAACCGTAGGAATTTTTTTATTTTCTGCATCATTCCCCTACAGTGGCATCATGAGCTAGGTCTATGCGTAGTTCTCTATTGCACGAGTAGAACACAAATTTGTTGTGGGTGTAGATGTTGTCAACTTTCTTGCCGCTACTAGTCTTATCTTGCTTCAGCGGTATTGTGGGATGA
This sequence comes from Aegilops speltoides, assembly GCA_021437245.1. Lineage (NCBI taxonomy): Eukaryota > Viridiplantae > Streptophyta > Magnoliopsida > Poales > Poaceae > Aegilops > Aegilops speltoides. The sequence goes on along the minus strand of CM038147.1, from coordinate 92,317,364 downwards.
AGCGGCCCGGACCGACCTTACACGTACGCTTACGTGAGACAGGTTCCACCGATCGACATGCACTAGTTGCATAAGGTGGCTAGCGGTGTCTGCTCTCCCACTTTAGTTGGAGCGGATTCGATGAAAAGGGTCCTTATGAAGGGTAAATAGAAGTTGACAAATCACGCCAGGCTTTTTCAGAGGTAAGAAAACGTTCTTGCTAGAACCCTATTGCAGCCAAGTAAAAGATGCAACAAGAATTAGAGGACGCCTAACTTGTTTTTGCAGCAATTGCCTTGTGATGTGATATGGCCAAAAGTTGTGATGAATGATGAATGATATATTGTGATGTATGAGATCATGTTCTTGTAATAGGAATCACGACTTGCATGTCGATGAGTATGACAACCGCAGGAGCCATAGGAGTTGTCTTTATTTTTGTATGACTGCGTGTCATTGAAGAACGCCATGTAAATTACTTTACTTTATTGCTAAATCGTTAGCCATAGAAGTAGAAGTAGTCGTTGGCGTGACAACTTCATGAAGACACGATGATGGAGATCATGGTGTCATGCCGGTGACGAAGATGATCATGGAGCCCGAAGATGGAGATCAAAGGAGCTATATGATATTGGCCATATCATGTCACTATTATATAATTGCATGTGATGTTTATTATGTTTATGCATCTTGTTTACTTAGAATGACGGTAGTAAATAAGATGATCCCTTATGACAATTTTAAGAAAGTGTTCTCCCCTAACTGTGCGCCGTTGCTAAAGTTCGTCGTTTCAAAGCACCACAATATGATCGGGTGTGATAGATTCTTACGTTCACATACAACGGGTGTAAGACAGTTTTACACATGCAAAAACACTTAGGGTTAACTTGACGAGCCTAGCATGTACAGACATGGCCTCGGAACACGAGACCGAAGGTCGAACATGAGTCGATGGAAGATACGATCAACATGGAGATGTTCACCGATGATGACTAGTCCGTCTCATGTGATGATCAGACACGGCCTAGTCGACTCGGATCGTGTAACACTTAGATGACTAGAGGGATGTCAAATCTGAGTGGGAGTTCATTGAAATAATTTGATTAGATGAACTTAATTATCATGAAATTAGTCTAAAACCTTTGCAAATATGTCTTGTAGATCAAATGGCCAACGCTCATGTCAACATGAACTTCAACGCGTTCCTAGAGAAAACCAAGCTGAAAGATGATGGCAGCAACTATACGGACTAGGTCCGGAACCTGTGGATCATCCTCATAGCTGCCAAGAAAGCATATGTCCTAGATGGACCGCTAGGTGAAGCACCCATCCCAGAGAACCAAGACATTATGAACGCTTGGTAGTCACGTGCTGATGATTACTCCCTCGTTCAGTGCGGCATGCTTTACAGCCTAGAACCTGGGCTCCAAAAGCGTTTTGAGCAACACGGAGCATATGAGATGTTCGAGGAGCTGAAAATGGTTTTCCAAGCTCATGCCCGGGTCGAGAGATATGAAGTCCTCGACAAGTTCTATAGTTGTAAGATGGAGGAAAATAGTTACACAAGGAGCACATACTCAAAATGTCTGGTTGCACAACCGCCGTCCCAACTGGACATTAACCTCCTGGACGAGGCGGTCATTGACAAATCCTTCATCGCTCCCACCAAGCTACAAGAGCTTTGTGATGAACTACAATATGCGGGGATGGTGAAAACTATTCTGAAGTATTTTCAATCTCAAGTCGGCAGAGGTAGAAATCAAGAAAGAACATCAAGTGTTGATGGTCAATAAAACCACCAAGTTCAAGAAGGGCAAGGATAAGAAGAACTTCAAGAAGGACGGCAAGGAGGTTGCCGCTACCAATAAGCCAGCTTGCCGAAGAAGTCAAAGAATGGACCCAAGCCCGAGACCGAGTGCTTTTATTGCAAAGGAAGGGTCATCGAAGCAAACTGCCCCAAATACTTAGCGGACAAGAAGGCCGCAACACTAAAGGTATATTTGATATACATGTAATTGATGTGTACCTTACCAGTACTCGTAGTAACTCCTGGGTATTTGATACCAGTGCCGTTGCTCATATTTGTAACTCACAGCAGGAGCTGCGGAATAAGCGGAGACTGACGAAGGACGAGGTGACGATGCGCGTCGGGAATGGTTCCAAGGTCGATGTGATCGCCGTTGGCACGCTACCTCTGCATTTACCTACAGGATTAGTTTTAAACCTTAATAATTGTTATTTAGTGCCAAGTTTGAGCATGAACATTGTATCTGGATCTCGTTTGATACGAAATGGCTACTCATTTAAATCCGAGAATAATGGTTGTTCTATTTATATGAGAGATATGTTTTATGGTCATGCCCCGATGGTCAATGGCTTATTCTTAATGAATCTCGAACGTAATGTTACACATATTCATAGAGTGAATACCAAAAGATGTAAAGTTGATAACGATAGTCCCACATACTTGTGGCACTGCCGCCTTGGTCACATTGGTGTCAAGCGCATGAAGAAGCTCCATGCTGATGGACTTTTAGAGTCTCTCGATTATGAATCATTTGACACATGCGAACCATGCCTCATGGGCAAAATGACCAAGACTCTGTTCTCCGGAACAATGGAGCGAGCAACCAACTTATTGGAAATCATACATACCGATGTGTGCGGTCCAATGAGCGTTGAGGCTCGCGGAGGATATCATTATGTTCTCACTCTCACTGATGACTTGAGTAGATATGGGTATGTCTACTTAATGAAACGCAAGTCTGAGACCTTTGAAAAGTTCAAGGAATTTCAGAATGAGGTAGAGAATCAACGTGACCGAAAGATAAAGTTCCTATGATCAGATCGTGGAGGAGAATATTTAAGTCACGAATTTGGTATGCACTTAAGGAAATGTGGAATCGTTTCACAACTCACGCCGCCTGGAACACCTAGGCGTAACGGTGTGTCCGAACGTCGTAATCGCACTCTATTGGATATGGTGTGGTCTATGATGTCTCTTACCGATTTACCGCTATCATTTTGGGGATACGCTCTAGAGACAGCTACATTCAAGTTAAATAGGGCACCGTCTAAATCCGTTGAGACGACACCATATGAATTATGGTTTGGGAAGAAACCTAAGCTGTCGTTTCTAAAAGTTTGGGGATGCGATGCTTATGTCAAGAAACTTCAACCTGAAAAGCTCGAACCCAAGTCGGAAAATGCGCTTCATAGGATACCCTAAGGAAACCATTGGGTATACCTTCTACTTAAGATCCGAGGGCAAGATCTTTGTTGCCAAGAACGGATCCTTTCTCGAAAAGAGTTTCTCTCGAAAGAAGTAAGTGGGAGGAAAGTAGAACTCGATGAAGTACTACCTCTTGAACAGAAAGTAGTGCAGCTCAGAAAATGTTCTGTGATGCCTACACCAACCGGAGAGGAAAATAATGATGATGATCAAGTTACTTCGGATCAAGTTGCTACTTGAACTTCATTGGTCCATTAAGGACACGCTCCGCACTGAGTGGTACGGCAACCCTGTCTTGGAAATCATGTTGTTAGACAACGGTGAACCTTCAAACTATGAAGAAGCGATGGCGGGCCCAGATTCCAACAAATGGCTTGAAGCCATGCAATCCAAGATAGAATCCATGTATGAAAACAAAGTATGGACTTTGACAGACTTGCCCGATGATCGGCGAACGATAGAAAACAAATGGATCTTTAAGAAGAAGACGGACGCGGATGGTAATGTTACCATCTATAAAGCTCGACTTGTCACTAAGGGTTATCGGCAAGTTAAAGGAGTTGACTATGATGAGACATTCTCTCCCGTAGCGAAGCTGAAGTTCGTCCGAATCATGTTAGCAATTGCCGCATACTATGATTATGAGATATGGCAGATGGACGTCAAAACGACATTCCTTAATGGACATCTTAAGGAAGAAGCAGATATGATGCAGCCGTAAGGTTTTGTCGATCCTAAGAATGCTAACAAAGTATGCAAGCTCCAAATGATCCATTTATGGGCTGGTTCAAGCATCTCGGGTTGGAACATTCGCTTTGGTGAGATGATCAAAGCGTTTGGGTTTATGCGACTTATGGAGAAGCCTCAGATTTACAAGAAAGTGAGTGGGAGCTCAGAGCATTTCTCATATTATATGTAGATGACATACTCTTGATGGGAAATGATATAGAACTTTGGACAGCATTAAGGCCTACTTGAATAAGTGTTTTCAATGAAGGACCTTGGAGAAGCTGCTTACATATTAGGCATCAAAATCTATAGGATAGATCGAGATGCCTCATAGGTCTTTCACAAAGCACATACCTTATAAGATTTTGAAGAAGTTCAAATGGATCAGTCAAGAAAGGGTTCTTGCTCAGATTGCAAGGTGTGAGATTGAGCTCGGCTCAATGCCCCACCATGGCAAAAGATGAAGAAGAGATGAGTGTCATCCCTATGCTTCACCCATAGGATCTATTATGTATGCCATGTTGTGTACTGCACTGATGTAAACCTTGCCGTAAGTTTGGTAGGAAGGTACCAAAGTAATCCCGCAAGGAACACCGGACAGCGGTCAAGAATATCCGAAGTACCGAAAAGGACAAAGGACATGTTTCGCTTATGGAGGTGACGAAGAGCTCGAGGGTTACGCCGACGCTAGCTTCGACACAGATCTGGATGACTCTAAGTCTCAAACCGGATACGTGTATATGTTGAATGATGGAGCAGTAAGTTGGTGCAGCTGCAAGCAGAGCGTCATGGCGGGATCTACATGTGAAGTGGAGTACATGGCAGCCTCGGAGGCAGCGCATGAAGCAATTTGGGTGAAGGAGTTCATCACCGACCTAGGATTCATACCCAATGCATCGGGGCCGAGCAAACTCTTCTGTGACAACACTGGAGCTATTGCCCTTGCCAAGGAGCCCAGGTTTCACAAGAAGACCAGGCACATCAAGCGTTGTTTCAACTCCATCCGCGAAAATGTTCAATATGGAGACATAGATATTTGCAAAGTACATACGGATCTGAATGTCGCAGATCCGCTGACTAAACCTCTTTCATGAAAGCAAAACATGATCAACACCGTAACTTTATGGGTGTTCGATTCATCACAATGTAACTAGATTATTGACTCTAGTGCAAGTGGGAGACTGTTGAAATATGCCCTAGAGGAAATAATAAAAGATTATTATTATATTTCCTTGTTCATGATAATTGTCTTTATTCATGCTATAATCAGTATTATCGTGAAATCGTAATACACGTGTGAATACATAGACCATAATATGTCCCTAGTAAGCCTCTAGTCGACTAGCTCGTTGATCAATGATAGTCATGGTTTCTGACTATGGACATTAGATGTCGTTGATAACGGGATCACATCATTAGGAGAATGATGTGATGGACAAGACCCAATCCTAAGCATAGCACAAGATCGTAGTTCGCTTTTGCTAGAGCTTTTCCAATGTCAAGTATCTTTTCCTTAGACCATGAGATCGTAACTCCGGATACCGTAGGAGTGCTTTGGGTGTACCAAACGTCACAATGTAACTGGGTGACTATAAAGGTGCACTACGGTATCTCCGAAAGTGTCTCATTGGGTTGACACGGATCGAGACTGGATTTGTCACCCGTATGAAGGAGAGGTATCACCGGGCCCACTCGGTAATGCATCATCATAATGAGCTCAAGGTGACCAAGTGTTTGGTCACGGATCATGCATTACGATGCGAGTAAAGTGACTTGCGATAAACGAGACCGAACGAGGTATTGGGATACCGACGATCGAGTCTCGCAAGTAACATACCGATTGACAAAGGGAATTGTATACGGGTTGATTGAATCTCGACATCGTGGTTCATCTGATGAAATCATCGTGGAACATGTGGGAGCCAACATGGGTATCCAGATCCCGCTGTTGGTTATTGGCCAGAGAGCTGTCTCGGTCATGTCTGCATGATTCCCGAACCCGTAGGGTCTACACAATTAAGGTTCGGTGACGCTAGGGTTATTAGGAAGACTTGTATGTGATTACCGAATGTTGTTCGGAGTCCCGGATGAGATCCCGGACGTCACGAGGAGTTCCGGAATAGTCCGAAGGTGAAGATTTATATATAGGAAGTGTTGTTTTGGCCATCGGGAAAGTTTCGGGGTCACCCGGTATTGTACCGGGACCACCGGAAGGGTCCCGGGGGTCCACCGAGTGGGGCCACCTATCCCGGAGGGTCCCGTGGGCTGAAGTGGGAGGGGAACCAGCCCCTAGTGGGCTGGTGCGCCCCCCTTGGGCCCCCCCTGCGCCTAGGGTTGGAAACCCTAGGGTGGGGGCGGCACCACTTGCCTTGGGGGGCACTCCACCTCCGCGCCGCCCCTTGGGAGATTCCCATCTCAGGGGCGGGCGCCCCGGGGCCTATATAAGGAGGGGGGGGAGGGCAGCCGCACCGAGTCTTGGCGCCCCTCCCCTGCTACACCTCTTCCTCCTCCCAGCTTGCTTGGCGAAGCCCCGCCAGAGTATCAGATTCCACCACCACCATGCCGTCGTCTTTCTTGAGTCTTCTTCCTCAACCTCTCCTTTCCCTTGCTGGATCAAGAAGGAGGAGACGCCATCCGCCTCCGTCGTGTGTTGAACGCGAGGTGCCGCCTGCTCAAAGACTTGGTCATCGGTGATTTGGATCACGGCGAGTACGACTCCATCATCCCCGTTCTCTTGAACGCTTTCGCTCGCGATCTACAAGGGTTTGTAGATGCACTCCTATCACTCGTTGTTTAGATGAACTCATAGATGGATCTTGGTGAAACCGTAGGAAAAAATTTATTTTCTGCATCGTTCCCCAACAATGGCTAGCTTGCTCGGCGAAGCGGCGGCAGCTCGCCCACCGCCGGCCCAGCGACACTACGCATACAAAGTGTTTGTAGAAATGTCCCAGTGAACACATGGGTCCCGTCTGTCATAATGGTCACTTAACGGTTAATCTAGCGGGGTTGACTATTATTATCATGTCAATGCTTACGTGTGGGCCAGCCCTGTCATAATCACGCTTAAACGAGTCGAATCGGCCACTTTTCTGACTTGGTAGTTTTTAGGCAAAGATTAGAACAGAAGTGGTAGGTTTCCGCACAAATTTGTAAAGTGGTAGTTTATCGGCACGGTTCCACGAATTGTGGTAGTTTTTTGTTAAATACTCAGTTTAATCTAAGCTTGACCATCCAACTCACCATACTTTTGTTTCTCTGCCATGCTCGGCTGAAACCAGGTGTTCAAAATTAATCATGCAATTGCATGTGGTTCGCCTCCCATTGCTTATTGACACTTGTGATCCGCGTTTCATGCATGGATCTTGCGATCGGGACATGGTGATCTGATGCCCCATTTGATAGTACGATGATCAGCAACTAGCTCGGACCAGATGCATGGCCAGATTAATTAATCTCCCTCGAGCCACGCAACTTGTCGGCACACAGCATCATATATATGCAGTGCAAATCCTGATGCAAGTAGTGCAATGTTCCCCTCCAAGTGGCAAGTGGGCATGCATGATGTTAGGTCATATGCAGTTCGTACATGTGTTTGTTTCATGGTTGTTAGGAACATGATTTTAATCAAGGTTCGATCGATCCGGTTTTCTCGAAAGAAAAGATTGTAATCTAAGCATCTTTTTTTCTGTAGGACCATAAACTTAAACTACTACTTGATTTTTGAAGAATATAAGATCGTATAATCAGACCATATATACTTACGATCATCATAATACAAATCGAGATCTTGATGGTGCTTTAGCCCTGCTTATTTTGCCAGAACAAATCAATCAATCAGTCGATCGTAAGCAAACAATTTTTGATCTATTTTCGCAGGTGGACCGGTCGGGCTCGGTCGTGCAATGCAGACAAGGGCATTTCCAGGTGTCGATCAACGTCGAGTCCGCACATGGACTTCCCTGGAACATCGCTAGTTTCTTAATCGGTTTCCTATGATTAGCTAGCAGGACAGCATCCAGAACACCCATGTGGCCGTGATCAACGCCCATACTGGTAAGACGATGGTATGGTGGCCAATAAGGCATGTACAATGGTGGCATATGGATACATATGCCCCATGACAAAAAGCAATTTGAGGCACCCACATTTATTTTTTCTCCCCAATGCAAGCTACCGCTAGTGGGCCTCATTAAAAACTTGAAAATAAAGACTCTTATACATATGCATCTCTACTTTTCACTCCAACCTTTTCAGCTTTTGTCACTGGACCACACTTTTTCTCTTCAAGCACCCGCCTCCTGAAGAGGATCCCGCTTCCCTATCCGAACCTATTTTACGTCATATCCGATCCTACATGGCCTGCGAAGCATCACCTTGAGGCTATGCATTGTACATGCCCTAAGATTCCAGAGGAGCTCGATTGCCATGCATGCATGCATGCATCCTAATCAGCGAGACTGCTAAGTATCGTGTCTGTGCTCTCTGATTGGTGCCCCTCCTCATGTTGTCTGTTGCCCAGGGGACGTGATGCTGGTGACTCACGCATGGCGACAAGAAAGTTTATGATCTTTGGGCTTATTCGTTAGTAGCTTTGACCATTGACTGCTGATAACCACACTGTCTCCAAAAATACATGTTATTAAGAGCATCTCTAGTTCTTTCCATATATCTTACGAGCATCTCTCTGAACCATCTCTAGTCCAGCATCTCTCTGAACCACCTTAAGTTTGCCTCTCAAAAAATTGATGGCATTGGATTTGGGAGGGTAGGAACTAGCCCATCCACAATATATTAACTCTCAATATTTTCCACACACAATAACAAGTGCAGCTCTTTAAAGTCACTCAAATGTGCATAATAATTCCCCGCCACAAACTTTATTTCAAAAAACTTCCCCACCACAAACCGTGTTTATGGCTGCTGTCGGACGACTACCACCGGCATGACTTCTCCTCATCGGGATCCGCACCTCAGGGAGCAAGCATCAGGGCCGAGAGCCGCCACTTGGAGTTGCCTCAGTGCCAATGTTGAAGGCCATGGCTGCCGCTTGGGCGTCGCCTTCGAGAAAAGAAGGGGTAGGGACACCTATGCAAGGTGTCGCTAGGGAAAGCATGTAGTAACTGCCAGCAAGGCGGGACAAGAGTCGTTTGCGTCGGCGAGCAGCTGAGAAGGCGGGAGGCGACGCAGGACCGACACGGAGCACGGCCAGTCGGCGGTGGGGATGGAGGCAGTCATAGGGATGAAATGTCCTCCTGCCTCTTTTTATGGTTTTGTTAATTGGATTGGGAAGCGAAAGTGTTGTTCTAATCCTGAGCTCATGTGAGCTCGGGTGAACAATACTTTTTTGGAAAACAATTCAAAAAATTATGAATTTTTTTGTGTAAAAAATTTATACATGTTTTGATAGATTGGATATATTCATCATGAGATGACATTCGTGCAAGATGTGGCAACAAAAAAAAATCAATGCTCCAAAATGCGTTTGAAAATAACATTTGGGAGAATCGATATTTTTTTCTTCATATTTTCCACGGATGTCATCTGCTAATGAAATTTTGTAGGCTATGAAAACATTTGTAAATGTTTCACATATGAAAAATTCACATTTTTTATATTTTCAACTTCTTTTTTATTTTACTATCCACGCGAGCTCACATGAGCTCGGGATCAGAAAAGTTGCGTCCATTGGGACGGATCAACTTACCCCAATAGGAAGGGGGGTTTTAGTAGAAAAGTAAGTAGGGATAAGGGGGGACTTTTTTGGGAGCTCCTCTAGGATTTTTTTTAGAACCCTTTACTCTCCAATTCTTGACAGTTTTTTAGGTAAATGGTTGGTACCCTTTAGTCTCTCCTTGTTTTACTACACTACATCCAAAGATATTCTACATATTAGTACTACTATCAATTAAACTGCACAAACGTCTTATATTTAAGAATGGAGGTAGTACTTTGTAAAATCCAACCCAATTTATATATTAGTATGGCAGTTGGCCTTTGGCGACATTGCGACCACATGTCGCTGTTGGTGATGTGGTGGCTTGCGATCGGGGGCATCCTCGTCCTCTGTTTGTGGTGCTGGCGGTGGCGGTGCGGAGGGCGCAGTGGTAGGCGGTGGCCGCGCATCGACGAGCTTATCTCCTTGGTGTTGTGGCGGCTTGATCGACGTGCTCTTCGATCTGGTGGCCATGGTCTGCCGTTGCCGGTGTGGTCTTTGCTGGCAACGGGTTTGTCGCTTCCCCGGGGCTCGGCGAGGTGGTGGGGCGAAGGGCTCTGGGCGAAAGCCTTGATTACGATGGGGATTGGTTACCGGCGATGATGGCATGATGGCGCCTTTTCCTTTGGCGTCGTCGCTAAGGAGTTCCTCCTCGCCACTAGACTATGGTTGGTCGTTTTTTTGAGTGGCTGTGGTGGCTGTTGGTATGGCCGGACCCTTTCCTAGGTTTGGTGGAGAGTTGTGGGTGAATCCTAGGCGAAAGCTTTATTGATCGACGGGGGTCAATGTTGGAGATGTTGGGGAACGTAGCAGAAATTCAAAATTTTCCTACGTGTCACCAAGATCTATCTATGGAGAGACCAGCAACGAGGGGAAGGAGAGTGCATCTACATACCCTTGTAGATCGCTAAGCGGAAGCGTTCAAGAGAACGGGGTTGAAGGAGTCGTGCTCGTCGTGATCCAAATCACGGAGATCCTAGTGCGAGCAGACGGCACCTCCGCGTTCAACACACGTACAGCCGGTGGCGTCTCCCATGCCTTGATCCAGCAAGGTGAGAGGGAGAGGTTGGGAAGACTCCGTCCAGCAGCAGCCGACGGCGTGGTGGTGGTGGAGGCGTGGCAATCTGCGCAGGCTTCGCCAAGCACCGCAGAGAGGAGGAGTACTTGGGAGAGGGGAGGCTGCGCCGAGAACTTCGTGTTCAGCTCCCATCGTCTCCCCACTTTATATAGGGGTGGAGGGCTGGTTTCTTGCCCTCCAAGTCCATTGGGGCGTTGGCCAAGGTGGGAGGAAAGAAATCCCATCATTTCCTTCCCCATCGATTGTTATCCCCCTTTTAGGGATCTTGATCTTATCCCTTGGGATATGATCTTATTCCTTCTAAGGGGGATCTTGGTCGCTTGACCAGGGGTGTGGGGCCTTTCCCCACTACCCACGTTCATGTGGGTCCCCCCATGCAGGTGGGCCCCACTCCGGAACCTTCTAGAACCTTCCCGGTACAATACCGAAAAATCCCTAACATTTTCCGGTGGCCAAAATAGGACTTCCATATATAAATCTTTACCTCCGGACCATTCCGGAACTCCTCGTGACGTCCGGGATCTCATCCGGGACTCCGAACAACATTCGGTAACCACATACAAACTTCCTTTATAACCCTAGCGCCATCGAACCTTAAGTGTGTAGACCCTACGGGTTCGGAGACATGTAGACATGACCGAGGCGTTCTCCGGTCAATAACCAACAGCGGGATCTGGATACCCATGTTGGCTCCCACATGTTCCACGATGATCTCATCGGATGAACCACGATGTCAAGGACTCGGTCGATCCGTATTCAATTCCCTTTGTCTAGCGGTATTGTACTTGCCCGAGATTCGATCGTCGGTATACGATACCTTGTTCAATCTCGTTACGGCAAGTCTCTTTACTCGTTCCGTAACACATCATCCGTGATCAACCCCTTGGTCACATTGTGCACATTATGATGATGTCCTACCGAGTGGGCCCAGAGATACCTCTCCGTTTACGGAGTGACAAATCCATCTCGATCCGTGTCAACCCAAAAGACACTTTCGGAGATACCTGTAATGCACCTTTATAGTCACCCGATTCGTTGTGACGTTTGATACACCAAAGCACTCCTACGGTATCCGGAGTTACGATCTCATGGTCTAAGGAAGAGATACTTGACATTGGAAAAGCTCTAGCAAGCGAACTACGATCTTTGTGCTATGCTTAGGATTGGGTCTTGTCCATCACATCATTCTCCTAATGATGTGATCCGTTATCAACGACATCCAATGTCCATAGTCAGAAACCATGACTATCTGTTGATCTGTGAGCTAGTCGACTAGAGGCTCACTAGGGACATATTGTGGTCTATGTATTCACACGTGTATTACGATTTCCGGATAATACGCTTATAGCATGAATAAAAGACAATTATCATGAACAAGGAAATATAATAATACTTTTATTATTGCCTCTAGGGCATATTTCCAACAGTCTCCCACTTGCACTAGAGTCAATAATCTAGTTCACATCGCCATGTGATTAACATTGACAGTCACATCGCCATGTGACCAACATCATCAAATGAGTTACGGGGTTTGATCATGTTTTGCTTGTGAGAGAGGTTTTAGTCAGCGGTGCGAACCTTTCAGATCCGTGTGTGCTTCTAAAATTTCTAGGTCATATTGTAAATGTTGTTTCCATGCTCCACTTGGAGCTATTCCAAATAGTTGCTCCACTATCGTATCCGGTTTGCTACTCGAGTCACTTTCGGATAGGTGTTAAAGCTTGCATCGGCGTAACCCTTTACGCCGAACTCTTTATCACCTCCATAATCGAGAAACATGTCCTTATTTACTCCAAGGACAATTTTGACATTGTCCAATGATCCATTCTGGATCATTCTTGTACCCCTAGTGACTCATGGCAAGGCACACTTCGATGCGGTACACAAGATAGCATACTATAGAGCCTATGTCTCAAACATAGGGGCGACCTTCGTCCTTTCTCTCTTTTCGCCATGGTCGAGCTTTAAGTCTTGACTTCATACCTTACAACTCGAGCAAGAACTCCTTCTTTGGTGATCCATCTTGAACACCTTCTAGATCATGTCAAGGTATGTGCTCATTTGAAAGTACTATTGAGCGTTTTGATCTATCCTCATAGATCTTGATGCTCAATGTTCAAGTAACTTAATCCAGGTTTTCTATTGAAAACACTTTTCAAATAACCCTATATGCTTTCGAGAAATTCTACATCATTTACGATCAACAATATGTCAATAACATATACTCACCGAAATTCTATAGTGCTCCCACTCACTTCTTTGGAAATACAAGTTTCTCATAAATTTGTATAAACCCAAAATCTTTGATCATCTTATCAAAGTACATATTCCAACTCCGAGATGCTTACTCCGGTCCTTAGAAGGATTCTGGAGCTAGCATACCTTTTAGCATCCTTAGGATCGACAAGAACTTTCGGATTGTATCACATACAACCTTTCCTTACGAAGACCGGTAAGGAAACTCGTTTTGACATCCATCGCGATTTCATAAATGCAGCTAATGCTAACATGATTCCGACGGACTTAAGCATCGCTACGGATGAGAAAATCTCATCGTAGTCAATTCCTTGAACTTGTGAAAAACTCTTTACCACAAGTCGAGCTTCACAGCCGGTGACATTACCGTCCACGTCCGTCTTCTTCTTAAAGATCCATTTATCTCAATGGCTTGCTGATCATCGGGCAAGTCCACCAAAGTCCATGCTTTGTTCTGATACATGGATCCTATCTCGGATTTCATGGCTTCTAGCCATTTGTCGGAATTTGGGCCCACCATTGCTTCTCCATAGCTCGTAGGTTCGCTGTTGTCCAGCAACATGACCTTCAAGACAGGATTACTGCACCACTTTTAAGCGATCGCATCCTTGTCACCCTCGAGTGCAGTAGTGACTTGATCTGAAGTTTCATGATCACTATCATAAGCTTCTACTTCAATTGGTGTACGTGTCACAGAACAACTTCACGTGCCTGCTACACACTAGTTGTAGTGACGGTTCAATAACCATATCAAGTCTCCACCATCCTCCCACTCAACTTTTCGAGAAAAACTTTTCCTCGAGAAAGGACCCGATTCAAGAAACAATCCCTATTGCTTTCGGATCTGAATTAGGAGGTATACCAAACTGTTTTGGGTGTCCTATGAAGATGCATTTTATCCGCTTTGGGTTCGAGCTTATCAACCTGAATTTTTTTCACATAAGCGTTGCAGCCCCAAACCTTTAAGAAATGACAGCTTAGGTTTCTCTAAACCGTAGTTCATACGGTGTCATCTCAACGGAATTATGTGGTTCCCTATTTAAAGTGAATGTGGTTGTCTCTAATGCCTAACCCATAAACGATAGTGGTAATTCGATAAGAGACATCATGGTACGCACCATATCCAATAGGGTGCAACTATGATGTTCGGACACACCATCACACTATGGTGCTCCAGGCGGTATTAATTGTGAAACAATTTCCACAATGTCTTAATTGCGTGCCAAAGCTCGTAACTCAGATACTCATCTCTATGATCATATCATAGACATTTCATCCTCTTGTCACGATGATCTTCAACTTCACTCTGAAATTACTTGAACCATTCAATAATTCAGACTTGTGTTTCATCAAGTAAATATACTCTACATCTACTCGAATCATCTGTGAAGTAAGAACATAACGATATTCCTTTGCATGCCTCGGCACTCATTGGACTGCACACATCAAAATGTGTTACTTCCAACAAGTTGCTATCTTGTTCCATTTCTTTGAAAAACGAGGCTTTTTAGTCATCTTACCCATGTGGTATGATTTGCATATCTCAAGTGATTCAATATCAAGTGAGTCCAAACGATCCATCTGCATGGAGTTTCTTCATGCGAATACACCAATAGACATGGTTCGCATGTCTCAAACTACTCAAAACAAGTGAGTCCAAAGATCCATCAATATGGAGCTTCTTCATGCGTTTTTATACCAATATGAGTTTCATGGCAGTGCCACAAGTAAGTGGTACTATCATTACTATCTTATATCTTTTGGCATGAAAATGTGTATCACTACGATCGAGATTCAATAAACTATTCCTTTAGGTGCTAGACCATTGAAGGTATTATTCAAATAAATAGAGTAACCATTATTCTCCTTAAATGAATAACCGTATTGCGATGGACATAATCCAATCATGTCTATGCTCAACGCAAACACCAAATCTCGATGGTAGAGGGAGCATGCGATGCTTGATCACATCAACATTGGAAACACTTCCAACACATATCGTCGACTCACCTTTAGCTAGTCTCCGTTTATTCCGTAGCTTTTATTTGAGTTACTAACACTTAGCAACCGAACGGTATCTAATACCCTGGTGCTACTAGGAGTACTAGTAAAGTACACATTAACATAATGTATATCAATATACTTCTATCGACCTTGCCACCTTCTCATCTACCAAGTATCTAGGGTAATTCCACTCCAGTGGTTGTTCCCCTTATTACAGAAGCACTTAGTCTCGGGTTTGGGTTCAACCTTGGGTTTCTTCACTAGAGCAGCAGTTGATTTGCCGTTTCATGAAGTATCCCTTCTTGCCCTTGCCCTTCTTGAAACTAGTGGTTTCACCAACCATCAACAATTGACGCTCCTTCTTGATTTCTACTTTCGCGGTGTCAAACATCGTGAATACCTCAAGGATCATCATATCTATCCCTGATATGTTATAGTTCATCACGAAGCTTTAGCAGCTTGGTGGCAATGACTTTGGAGAAACATCACTATCTCATCTGGAAGATCAACTCCCACTCGATTCTAGTGATTGTTGCACTTAGACAATCTGAGCACAAGCTCAACGATTGAGCTTTTCTCCCTTAGTTTGCAGGCTAAGAAAATCGTCGGAGGTCTCATACCTCTTGACGTGGGCACGAGCCTGAAATCTCAATTTCAGCCCTCGAAACATCTCATATGTTCATGATGTTTGAAAACGTCTTTGGTGCCTCAACTCTAAACCGTTTAATTGAACTATCACGTAGTTATCAAAAGCGTGTATGTCCGATGTTACAACATCCACAAACGACATTTGGGGTTCAGCACACCGGCGGTGCATTAAGGATATAAGCTTTCTCTTGTCCGCATAATCGCTCTTGTCAACTTTCAACTATATTTTCTCTAGGAACATATCTAAGCAGTGGAACTAAAGCGCGAGCATAGGACATAATTTGCAAAGATCTTTTGACTATGTTCGGGATAATTAAGTTCATCTTATGAACTCCCACTCGAGATAGACATCCCTCTGGTCATCTAAGTGATTACATGATCCAAGTCAACTAGGCGTGTCCGATCATCACGTGAGACGGTCTAGTCATCATCGATGAACATCTTCATGTTGATCGTATCCTCCATCGACTCATGCTCGACCTTTCGGTCTCCGTGTTCGAGGCCATGTGCGTACATGCTAGGCTCGTCAAGTTAACCCTAAGTGTTTTCGCTGTGTAAAACTGTCTTACACCGTTGTATGTGAGCGTAAGAATCCATCACACCCGATCATCACGTGGTGCTTAGAAGCGACGAACTGTAGCAGCGGTGCACGCAGTTAGGGAGAACACTTCTTGAAATTTTGTAAGGATCATCTTATTTACTACCGTCGTCCTAAGTAAAGAAGATGCATAAACATGATAAACATCACATGCAATCAAATAGTGACATGATATGGCCAATATCATTTTGCTCCTTTGATCTCCATCTTGGGGCTCCATGATCATCATCGTCACCGGCATGACACCATGATCTCCATCATCATGATCTCCATCATCGTGTCTCCATGAAGTTGTCTCACCAACTTATTACTTCTACTACTATGGCTACGGTTAGCAATAAAGTAAAGTAATTACATGGCGTTGTTCAATGACACGCAGTCATACAATAAATAAAGACAACTCCTATGGCTCCTGCCGGTTGTCATACTCATCGACATGCAAGTCGTGATTCCTATTACAAGAACATGATCAATCTCATACATCACATATAATTCATCACATTCTTCTTGGCCATATCACATCACATAGCATACCCTGCAAAAACAAGTTAGGCGTCCTCTAATTGTTGTTTGCATGTCTTCTGATGGCTGCTATGGGTTTCTAGCAAACGTTTCTTACCTCGCAAAACCACAACGTGATATGTCAATTGCTATTTACCCTTCATAAGGACCCTTTTCATCGAATCCGTTCCGACTAAAGTGGGAGGCGGCACCCGCTAGCCACCTTATGCACCAAGTGCATGTCAATCGGTGGAACTTGTCTCACGTGGAAATGCGTGTAAGGTCGGTCCGGCCGCTTCATCCCACAATACCGTCGAAACAAGATTGGACTAGTAACGGTAAGCATATTGAACAAAATCAACGCCCACAACTACTTTGTGTTCTACTCGTGCAAAGAATCTACGCGATAGACCTAGCTCATGATGCCCTTTGTTGGGGAGCGTGGCGAGAAATTCAAAATTTTCCTCGTGTCACCAAGATCTATCTATGGAGAGACCAGCAGCGAGGGAAGGAGAGTGCATCTACATACCCTTGTAGATCGCTAAGCGGAAGCGTTCAAGAGAACGGGGTTGAAGGAGTCGTGCTCGTCGTGATCCAAATCACCGGAGATCCTAGTGCGAGCAGACGGCACCTCCGCGTTCAACACACGTACAGCCGGTGGCGTCTCCCATGCCTTGATCCAGCAAGGTGAGAGGGAGAGGTTGGGAAGACTCCGTCCAGCAGCAGCACGACGGCGTGGTGGTGGTGGAGGCGTGGCAATCTGCGAGGGCTTCGCCAAGCACCGCAGAGAGGAGGAGGAGTACTTGGGAGAGGGGAGGGCTGCGCCCGAACTTCGTGTTCAGCTCCCATCGTCTCCCCACTTTATATAGGGGTGGAGGGCTGGTTTCTTGCCCTCCAAGTCCATTGGGGCGTTGGCCAAGGTGGGAGGAAAGAAATCCCATCATTTCCTTCCCCATCGATTGTTATCCCCTTTTAGGGATCTTGATCTTATCCCTTGGGATATGATCTTATTCCTTCTAAGGGGGATCTTGGTGCGCTTGACCAGGGGTGTGGGGCCTTTCCCCACTACCCACGTTCATGTGGGTCCCCCATGCAGGTGGGCCCCACTCCGGAACCTTCTAGAACCTTCCGGTACAATACCGAAAAATCCTCTAACATTTTCCGGTGGCCAAAATAGGACTTCCATATATAAATCTTTACCTCCGGACCATTCCGGAACTCCTCGTGACGTCCGGGATCTCATCCGGACTCGAACAACATTCGGTAACCACATACAAACTTCCTTTATAACCCTAGCGTCATCAGAACCTTAAGTGTGTAGACCCTACGGGTTCGGAGACATGTAGACATGACCGAGGCGTTCTCCGGTCAATAACCAACAGCGGGATCTGGATACCCATGTTGGCTCCCACATGTTCCACGATGATCTCATCGGATGAACCACGATGTCAAGGACTCGGTCGATCCGTATTCAATTCCCTTTGTCTAGCGGTATTGTACTTGCCCGAGATTCGATCGTCGGTATACCGATACCTTGTTCAATCTCGTTACGGCAAGTCTCTTTACTCGTTCCGTAACACATCATCCCATGATCAACCCCTTGGTCACATTGTGCACATTATGATGATGTCCTACCGAGTGGGCCCAGAGATACCTCTCCGTTTACGGAGTGACAAATCGATCTCGATCCGTGTCAACCCAAAAGACACTTTCGGAGATACCGTAATGCACCTTTATAGTCACCCGATTCGTTGTGACGTTTGATACACCAAAAGCACTCCTACGGTATCCGGAGTTACGATCTCATGGTCTAAGGAAGAGATACTTGACATTGGAAAAGCTCTAGCAAGCGAACTACGATCTTTGTGCTATGCTTAGGATTGGGTCTTGTCCATCACATCATTCTCCTAATGATGTGATCCGTTATCAACGACATCCAATGTCCATAGTCGAAACCATGACTATCTGTTGATCTGTGAGCTAGTCAACTAGAGGCTCACTAGGGACATATTGTGGTCTATGTATTCACACGTGTATTACGATTTCCGGATAATACAGTTATAGCATGAATAAAAGACAATTATCATGAACAAGGAAATATAATAATACTTTTATTATTGCCTCTAGGGCATATTTCCAACAGGAGACGACGGTGGCTGCGGGCGTCGTGTTTCCTTCTTGAATGCACCTCTAAAGAACTCACTCACTTTTATCCGGGGGAGCGGGCGAGTAGGTGTTGAGTTTGAGTTGGCCGGTTGTGGCGTTGTTGTGGGTTTTCGCTTGATTGTCCCTTGATCAATCTAGCAATTGTGTGATTTTCGACCGAGTTTTCTTTATAAATCGGGTCAATTCTATTCTTCTATATAAAATTGCCCAGATGAAAACGCCCACCCGTGTGGCATGTTTACACTTCGCCCACATGCGTTGATCCACGTTAATTCTGTTTTGCACGAATCCTAAAGGAATCTGTTGGAATTTCAGTGCCGTGTAGGTATAGCATGTACTGTGGGCGTTAGAGCGCTCGCCCACACGACCCGCAACGCACGGTTGCCGGCTGCGCGGTGTGGGCGAACCAATTCCCGCCCACACAATCACCACCTAGTCCGCTCGCGTGTGGATGAACTGCTATTCGCCCACACGACACTCGTGCATTGCTAGATGTAACTGCAGTTGCGCGCACGTGGCAACCCGGTAACGCACACATGGCAACTATGGTTGGACCACACGTAGCAACTGCAGTTGCGCGTACGTGGCAAGTAAACATACATGACAACTATGATTAACCATACATGGCAATTATGGTTGGAACACACGTGGCAATTAGGTAAACACACATGACAACTATTGTTTGACCACATGTGGCAAGTACTTAATCACACACGACAACTATGGTTTGATTACACGCGGCAACTACCATAAATTAGACATGGCAACTATAGTTAACCAAAACAATGAGAGTTGTCATGCTTTTACAACCACATTTGCCATCCTGGATAACTAAAGTTGCCATCCCCGGGATAACTAAAGCATCATCCCACAGGTAACTAACGTAGCTGCGCCAGGACGTGTGGGCATATTTGCTTCGTGCCACACGCGTGAAGTAAGCATGCATAGTACTTGTTCGCGTGTGACACGAAGTAGCCGCTCCCATGCGTGTGGGTAGTTCTAATATTCGCCCACACATGGCCTGTGGGTTGCCTCCTGCTTACACCACACACAGTGTATGGGCGAATGTGTAATATGCCACACGTGTGGTGAATATTAGGACCCAAAAATTGCACGAGCACCCTGCCCTCTTGACTAGGTTCCGTAAAAAAATCAGTACAACCGTCATTGCATATCCAACTATTTTTATGCAAACACAAATTTAAAAAAATCAACACTTTTTTTGAGGGAATGCTCTGAAACACAAGTGTGTATGTTTGTGAGGAAGTCGTTATTTGTGAGGGAGGAGAGAATCAGAGATGTAACATTATGAGCCCATTAAAGCCCAGTCTCGATGTCTGTTTTAGAGAGGGTACAAACATAACGTTATGAGCCCACGAAAGCCCAGTTTTTATGTTTGACACAAAGGCCCACCCGCAGTAGTCAGTCCGCCGACCTATTTCCTTCCAAGGAAACTAGCCGAGCCCATTAGGCCCATACGGCACCGCTCTCCACTATATAAGCCCTCACGGCCTCCATTTCCCCCTCCTCCGATCCAAGGGTTTCCTCGCGCCGCCGCCGCCGCCGCCTTCGTCCACGCCGCCACGATGGTAAGCATCTCCGTTCACTCTCCCCGGAATCTCTCCCCCTCTGCTTCGATTCCTCTCCCCGTGTTCGGTCTTTCATGGATTGGCGCTGATCCGTCGCCTCCAATCTGCCGCAGCCGTCGCACAAGACCTTCCGGATCAAGCAGAAGCTGGCCAAGAAGCAGCGCCAGAACCGCCCCATCCCCTACTGGATCCGCATGAGGACCGACAACACCATCAGGTACCTTCCACCGCCATGATCTCCTCCCCCGGTTCGCCCGCCGTTAGCTGCCAGTGCTTGCTAGTAATGGATCTATGGAGAGGAGACGGCGCCGCTAAGCCGTTTCGTTGCTGTCTCAGGTACAACGCCAAGCGCAGGCACTGGCGCCGCACCAAGCTCGGATTCTAAGCCGGGGATGCCGGCGATGACACCCGTTGCTGACGACGGGAGAAGGGTCTAGGGTACCTAGGGTTTATGATGTCTCGTTGTTTTTGCATGCTAGCAAGTGACTCCGGGATGCCTGTTTTAAAATTTCACTTGTGTTGAAAGATATTATTATTATTACTGCTTGTAGCCTACCTTTGATACCATCATATTTTGCTGATTATGGAACCACTTTTATCCTGCTTAAGCCCTGTATTTTGCCTGAGTTGAAATGGCCTGACCAGTTGAAATCCTTCGTTACCCTAGTATGGTTACCTACCTGCATTTTGATTGAATTTCTTGTGTAGCCGTTTGGCTTTAAGTTGTTCATTTGGGTGTAGAATTGTTAACCGGTTGCATGGTAGGGGATAGTTGTATTTTGGTTTGTGTAGAATACCTGTCGTAGGCATGTGTAATTCCTGGGTGACTTGCCTAGTATCCTGCCCAATTGGATCTTCCACGTGGAACCAAATATGTAGGTTGATTCAATGTTCTACAATTATATGCCCCTGTTGTGGTTGCTTTACTTGTTCAGTATGGTTTTACCAGAACCTTGATTTATTAATGACCTTTTTGCCATTTGTAGTTCCTTTGTGCATGCCTATTTTTGCACACAGTTGTTTTGTTTTCTTAACAATTTGGGTTTTGGATGTTTTAGTTGTTTTTAGTGCTGATACCTGTCATTATACAAGTAGTTTAATGTTTGTGGTTTGTTACATGTAAAATTTTTCTTTAGTAGCTAGTGATGATACTTGTTTGAACAAGGTCCAATTTTCTTATGCGCCCTCATTTTGATGGTGATTTGAGGGGGACTGTTATGTATGACCTCAGTGGGAGGCCCTCTGTTTGGGGAAGTTTGCTTGTGTTCTCTTTATAAGTAATCAAATGATGAAAGATGGGTACATATGACAATTCAATTTTGGCGCTCTGCCTGGTCACCCATTGTTTGAATCCATTTCTTGTGTAGCGATTTGATTTGAGTTGTGGACCACAGTTTAAATCAAATCAATACTGCTAACCATTGTCATTGCCCTGTTGTAGTGTGTTTTTGACATTTGAGTGTTCAGTAAGACGATTCATATGATTCCATAGTTGCCAACACAGTCAGGAGTCCTGTTTTTCTGTCTAAGCCAGTACTCCCTCTTTCTCTATTATAAGACCATTTAGGTATTTCAATATGGACTACATATGGCTTGGAATGAGTTGATAGAGAATGGAGGGAGTAGTAGACAAGTAAATGTGTCTATATACATCTGATTCAGAAAAAAGTTAGAACTACAATAGTGAATGGAGGGAGTAGTAGACAAGTAAATGTGTCTATATACATCTGATTCAGAAAAAAGTTAGAACTACAATAGTGAATGGAGGGAGTAGTAGACAAGTAAGCTATGAGCCCCCTGACAATCCTAAACTTTCGACAACTCAGTTCTTTAACCATTATCACTATTTATATCACAGAACATGTGGTAACAACGGTACTTGTAAGAGGTAAGATTATTTCCAAGGTGCTATCAGTCTATCACTGGGAGTTGCTTTTCCCATTATTGTATGACTTCTAATAGTCTAGGAATGCTTCAATTGCTTTCAGATACGTACTCTTTGTGTAGTGCTTATGCAATGGTTACACATGGGAATGTCATGGTTAGTATCTATCTTACAGTGGTCTAGGGATATTTGATTAAAGTTGCTAGGTCTGAACTTTGTTAGCTTTTGCGACCTGGAAGCACTACATAGCTGTTTGTTTTGGTATTTCTATGTGAATATTCATTTTTTGAAGAGCACAAAGGATGGCCTCATTTTCTATTTCTGTGGCATAAGATTTCAGATTAATATTGAAGTTATACTATGTTTCAACTTATTTATTAGATGTTGTTTGTTGGTCCTTTGTGCTTTCAAACCATCTGTGGGTGGATTTGTATTTCTATGCCAGTTACTGAATCCTCATTTATCCATTTATGTTGATGTATCATGGCCAGCGCCAGGCTGTAGTGTTAAAATCAGTCGGCTTTGCAGTTGTTTGATCCAACTTGTGCAATCTTCTTCCTCTCTCATGCTGGCCTGCGCGTTTGAACTGTGCAAGTGCAACACTGAGGCCTCCATTTTCTGCCTTAGGCTAGTTTCATCCTCAATCTTCTCCAAGATTGTTAGATCCTCAAAAGCTACAGCAACTACCTTCATCTCCTCAGGTTTCAAGGCCTCACAGCAGCGTTGGTTATTAGCCCCTCGCAACAGCAGTCCACTTTCGCAGCAGATAGAAGTACACCCGTGGTTGTCTTGCAACCTCGAACACTGCCTGCAGCATCCACCTGTAGCAGTTTGCAGCACCAAGCTCATCCTTTGTGTCCACGGGGAGGACGCAACATGGAAACGCATGAGATAAGTCGGGTGAAAGCAAGCATTTTCCTATAATCATCATGTTTTATTGTTCCCCATCTGAATGTATTTTTTGGACATTGGCACGACCGAGGTGCCGGCCAGTTATTTGGTCCTGGCAACTCCAACGCTTACCACAACGGCTGTTGTTGCTACCGGAGACAACGGCCTTCGAGGAGCTCCCTCTGATGACCCCGCTGCAGACGAGGACAACGATGTGCCTGCTGCTGTAGCTTCCCACGCTATTGTTGCTGTAGCCTTCAGTGCGTCCAGGTTGGGGAGATTGGAGAGGATGTTTTGGCTGAAGGCGTCGGCGGCAGCCCCTGTGTGTCAAGCTCCAATAGGGAATGCGTTGGGGGGATGGCTTGGCAGCTTGTCTCGAGGGGGCGCCGCTCGATTCCCGTTGCTTTCCGTTGCCCTGCTATCAATATGCGTCTTCCTCCTCCGGCGTCGCTGAGAGAGTGTTTTGAGGTCACTATGCACACTCCTAGGGATCCAATCCGATGCATGAACTGCCTTCGATCTGGTCACGCTGTGATTGCTCTCTCACCAGAAGTTATTGCCCGTGTGGCGTCTGTGGGTGTCGAGGTTGATGAGATAGGTGCTTTGGCAGCTAATTTTGAGGCGCTGAAGCTCATTCCGTCGCCCATCTCTGACCGGTACGGAGCATAGGCAAGAAAAGTGACGTCATTGATAAGGCGTCCGCGGCTGCTTAATGGAGGATACTTGGTCTCTTCGTCCTCCATCTCCGGCTGGCTCGTCTCCGTGGATTTCGTGGTGTCCGATGTATTCAACCTTGGTTTTGTTGAGGATTTCTTTGCGACATAGAAGTGCTAGGGTTCGTGGTTGTTGCGTATTATGTATGTTTGTCGGGTTGACCGTGGGGTCATGGAGTTCCTTTCTTAGCGAGTAGTCCGCATGTGATCTATACGTATCGGTTTTTGCCCGGATTTCGGTTAATTCACTGGGCAATTCTCTTTTCTTAATTAACCGATGAGACAAACCGCCTCCGTTTTGAAAAAATAAAATAAAATAATTAGACATTATGTTTCCCCCCATATTGTTGCTCTCCTCGATGTGATTCTCGGAAAGGATTCTGTCGCTGCTTAGCCTGGCCGAAGACCTCCCGTGGCCCCAGCACCATTTCCCCGAAAGTGCCTTTTCTACATTTTCAGAATTGTGTACGTTGTGTCTCCATCCTGGCCCGAGCATGCTTTGTGTTGCACCACTCCAATATCTGCCTTCTGCAAGCAGGAGAATGTTACCGTTACCGTGCACCCTGCGGCGCTATCCCAGCATGCATCAGTTCTACCGAAGGCCTTCCCAATGCCGAATACGAAAAGGAGCAAACGATGCCGATCCAGCAGGAGCGCAGGAGGCTGCACACCAACACCGGCGCTGGACCAGCCGGGGACGTGCATGGAGCCAGGTACGAGACGAGCCAGGTCCAGTGTCCGAATCCCGGCTCGATCTCCTCTTCGTCACCACATCCTTTTCCACTCAGCACTATAACATTTTCCCTTCACCTTATTCTGACCACCGCCCGATCCGGGCGGCATTGTTCTTCTTCTCCACGTGCACGAATTCCATGTCGGCAGGTTACGCGAGTGGAACCCAACTGGAAAGACCACACGCGCGTACTGGTCAACCGAGCCAAGCTGAACAAACGTACTCCCACCCTGATCAAGATCCAAATCCCTGGATGCTCTCCGGAAAGGAAACGGGATAGATCTTCAATCCGGCATGCAGTGTGTGTGGTCCACTGGTTACTTGCTCTGGTCGATCGACACCTTTCGCCCTTGTCAAAGGCCACGATTCTCCCCAGCTGTGTCAAAGACGATGCGGCCTCGCCAAAGTCGCACCTGATCTGCCTCCCCGGCCTTCTTATAAATACGTGGCCAGGCATGGCATGCAGGCACCATCCTCGATCAGCCAGTTCATTGTGAGTGCACCCACAGGTGATGTCTTGCATGGAGGTAAGAGGCCATCTTCGATAGCCAAGGATGATTTGCCTGTGAACCTACTGGGAGGCGAGCTCTCGGCGCACCCCGAGAGCCGCCACAGGTTCCACGGGCAAGTCAGCCTGGCTACCCGAGTACCTCTTACGAGCTACCCCATGCCAGACGTGCTCCCGTTCCATCTTCCTAGCCGACAACTTCATTCGCACGAACCGGAGATCAGGTGAGCACCGTGCTTACACACATACTCCCTCTGAGTAGTGATCTAAACGCTCTTATATTTTTTTACGGAGGAAGTACAAATTTTTTCCAGCGGTTACCTTGACAGCGAGCCTTGTGTGCGCGGCCAAGGCATCGCCAGCCTACGCTGGCCTTCTGCTTTCCACGCTTGTTGTGTTTGCAGTTCTTTTCATCACAGTGACCATGGGCTGTTTTCTTTTCCTTAGCTTTAGCTTTGCAAATTCCATGCACAAGGTGCCGTTAGGTTGTGATTGCATCACTCATGCAACTTCAAAAATTATCCGCTATGTCATGATACATTTTACATCACAGTGAGAATGCAGTCATTTCTCTTTTACCTTTTCTTTCATTTTCTTTGGTTTAGAGAATCAGCGAGCTTGCAGTCTTGCAATCTCCGCAATTTTTTTTTCTCACGGGTACAAGAGGTGCAAGCCATTCACGGTAACAAAAATAAGCAAATATCAAGTAATGCCTAGGTGATTCTACCTTTTATAGCCCACACATGTAGTGTCACTGATTAATTTAACTAGGTTGCAGAAAAGCAGTATTGGAGTCAGAACAGACAATAGAGCTATAGCTAGTGTCAATAGATCACACATTCCTGCTAGAAGGAAAGCATGCAGTTACAAGTGATACATATGGATCTGTAAATTCAACCAATTTACA
Source organism: Aegilops speltoides (assembly GCA_021437245.1). NCBI lineage: Eukaryota > Viridiplantae > Streptophyta > Magnoliopsida > Poales > Poaceae > Aegilops > Aegilops speltoides. The sequence continues at coordinate 92,291,231 of CM038147.1, read as the reverse complement.
CGTTGCAAAACATAGAAACCTGTAACAAATTAATTAGTTTTAACATAAGGCGTGTTTTGTTTCATTAATTCAAGTCTTTCACTTACTACCACTTTGTTAATACACGGTTCATGTGACATAAAGTTGGTATGACTAGATCTTTTTCTCAAAAAAGGCTAATTATCATTGTAATTTTACGTGGTGTATTAAAGAGTAGGAGGAAACTTCCAAGCGGGGATGGACCGTTCGCTTGCACCTCCTCCTCCACCAACGACGAGCACCACCCGGATAAGGTGATTTTATCCTCTTGGTGGCAGATACGTCTCCAACGTATCTATAATTTTTGATTGTTCCATTCTATTATATTACCTTTTTTGCATGTTTATGGGCTTTATTTTACACATTTATATCATTTTGGGACTAACCTACTAACCAGAGGCCCAGCCCGTATTGCTGTTTTTTTGCCTATTTCAGTATTTCAAAGAAAAGGAATATCAAACGGAGTCCAAATGAAATGAAACCTTCGGGAGCGTGATTTTTGGAACGAACGTGATCCAGAGGACTTGGAGTGCAAGTCAAGAAGCAATCGAGGCGGCCAGGAGACAAGAGGGCGCGCCCACCCCTCCTGGTCGCGCCCCCTGTCTCCTGGGCCCCATGAGCGGCCACCGACGTACTTTTTCCTCCTATATATACCTACGTACCCCGAAAACATCCAGGGAGCCAACGAAAAACAATTTCCACCGCCAGAACCTTCAGATCCGCGAGATCCCATCTTGGAGCCTTCACGGCGCTCACGGAGGGGGAATCGACCACGGAGGGCTTCTACATCAACACCATAGCCTCTCCGATGAGTTGTGAGTAGTTTACCACAGACCTTCGGGTCCATAGTTATTAGCTAGATGGCTTCTTCTCTCTTTTTGGATCTCAATACAATGTTCTCCCCCTCTCTTGTGGAGATTGATACGTCTCCAACGTATCTACTTTTCCAAACACTTTTGCCCTTGTTTTGGACTCTAACTTGCATGATTTGAATGAAACTAACCCGGACTGAATCTGTTTTCAGCAGAACTACCATGATGTTGTTTTATGTGTAGAAAAGAAAAGTTCTCGGAATGTCCTGGAAATCCACGAAGGCACTTTTTGGAATTAATAAGAATTTTTGGCGAAAGAATTAATGGCACGGGGCCCACAGCCTGTCCACGAGATGTAGGCGCTTCTGTATGCCCCTACTATCTCGTGGCCCCCCTGGACCTCCACCGACGTCAACTCCAACTCCATATATTCACGTTTGGGGAGAAAAAATCGGGAGAAAGTTTCATCGCGTTTTACGACACGGAGCCACCGCCAAGCCCTAATCTCTCTCGGGAGGGCTGATCTGGAGACCGTTCGGGGCTCCGGAGAGGGGGATTCGTCGCCGTCGTCATCATCAACCATCCTCCATCACCAATTTCATGATGCTCACCGCCGTGCGTGAGTAATTCCATCGTAGGCTTGCTGGACGGTGATGGGTTGGATGGGATTTACCATGTAATCTAGTTAGTTTTGTTAGGGTTTGATCCCTAGTATCCACTATGTTCTAAGATTGATGTTGCTATGGCTTTGCTATGCTTAATGCTTGTCACTAGGGCCCGAGTGCCATGATTTCAGATCTGAACCTATTATTGTTTCATGAATATATGTGTGTTCTTAATCCTATCTTGCAAGTCTATAGTCACCTATTATGTGTTATGATCCGACAACCCAGGGGTTGATAAAAATCGGGATACTTCTCGGTGATGACTGTAGTTTGAGGAGTTCATGTATTCACCATGTGCTATTGCTTTGTTTCGGTTCTCTATTAAAAGGAGGCCTTAATATCCCTTAGTTTCCGCTAGGACCCCGCTTCCACGGGAGGGTAGGACAGAAGATGTCATGCAAGTTCTTTTCCATAAGCACGCATGACTATTTACGGAATACATGCCTACATTACATTGATGAACTGGAGCTAGTTCTATATCAACCTATGTTATAACTATTGCATGAGGAATCGTATCCGGCATAATTATCCATCATTGATCCATTGCCTACGAGCTTTTCATATATTATTCTTCGCTTATTTACTTTTCCGTTGCTACTGTTACATCTACTACAAAAACCCAAAAACATTTATCTTTACTTTTGCTACTGTTACTATTATTATCATACCACTTTTTCTACTAAACACTTTGCTGCGGATACTAAGTTATCCAGGTGTGGTTGAATTGACAACTCAACTGCTAATACTCAAGAATATTCTTTGGCTCCCTTGTGTCGAATCAATAAATTTGGGTTGAATACTCTACCCTCGAAAGTTGTTGCGATCCCCTATACTTGTGGGTTATCAAGACTAATTTCTGGCGCCGTTGCCGGGGAGCTTAGCTCTATTCTCTGAGTCACTTGGGATTTATATCTGTTGATCACTATGAAGAACTTGAAAGACGATCGAACTACTATTTTGCCCTCAACTACGAGGGGAGGTAAGGAACTGCCATCTAGCCTTGCACTAGATTCTCCTTCTATTATCAGTAGGCTTGCTACACCTAAACCTACTACTGCTATGAATTCTGATATGTCGCATGTTATTGATGATGCCACTTCTGCTATGCATGATGAAACTACTTCTGTGCGTGATACTTCTTTGCCATTAGGTGAATTTCTTGATGAACAACTTGCTAGAGTTAGGGGGAATGAAAATATTGAAGAACCTATTATTGATGATAGTGATGATGAAGATTCCCCCAATGATTATGTATTACCTGTTGTTCCTAAGGGTTATGTTAGGAATGAAGCAGCTGCTATGGAAATTCTAGCTTGCAATGATAGAAATGATCTTAAGAAATTATTAGCTAAATGGAAGCAGTAGTCTCTTAATGCTAGAATGAAACCCGATCCTGCTTTGCTACTTCACCTATTTGTGTTACTGATAAGGATTATGAATTCTCTGTTGATCCTGATATTATTACTTTAGTTGAATCTGATCCTTTTTATGGCCTTGAATCTGAAACTGCTGTGGCACATCTTACCAAGTTGAATGATATAGCCACCCTGTTTACTAATGATGATAAGTCTTGCTATTTATATATCCTTAAGATATTTCCGTTCTCATTAAAGGGTGATGCTAAGACTTGGTATAATTCTCTTGCTCCTGGTTGTGTGCGTAGTCCCCAGGATATGATTTATTACTTCTCTGCTAAATATTTCCCTGCTCATAAGAAACAAGCTGCCTTGTGGGAAATATATAATTTTGTGCAAATCAAAGAAGAGAGTCTCCCACAAGCTTGGGGGAGGCTTCTCCGGTTACTTAATGCTTTGCCTGATCATCCTCTTAAGAAAAATTAAATACTTGATATCTTTTATAATGGACTAACCGATGCCTCCAAGGACTACTTGGATAGTTGTGCTGGTTGTGTTTTCAGAGAAAGAACAGTCGACGAAGCTGAAATACTATTGAATAATATGTTGAGTAATGAAAATAATTGGACTCTTCCCGAGCCAGTTCCTGAAGTAATTCCTGAACCAATTGAGCCAACTCCTGAGCCTATTCCTAAACCCAGTCCAAAGAAGAGAGGTGTTTTATTTCTCAGTCCCGAAGATATGCAAGAGGCAAAGAAATCAATGAAAGAAAAAGGTATTAAAGCTGAAGATGTGAAGAATTTACCTCCTATTGAAGAAATACATGGTCTTAATTTACCGCCTGAAGAACCACATTGTCTTGATAACCAAAGGTAAATTCTCTCTATAGATATGATAAAGTTGAAATTCCCTCTACTAAATTTCATAGCCCGTGCTTAGATGAATTTGATGACTTTATGGCTAGACAAGAAAGTTTTAATGCTTATGTTGGTAGAGAGTTAAAGAATAATGCTTTCGAGATAGGACGCGTAGGCGATAATCTGGCTAGAGTTAAAGATGAACTTCACCGCATTAGCAAATATGCTTCTATGGTTGCTACTCAAACTGAGCAAGTACTTAAAGCTCAAAATGATTTGCTTGATGAATTAAATAATAAAAATGACTTTGCTGTTAGAGTGGCTACTAGAACTGGTAGAATGACTCAGGAACCTTTGCATCCTGAAGGCCACCCTAAGAGAATCGAGCAAGATTCTCAGAGAAATAATTTAGAGGCACCTAGTTCTTCTAAAAAGAAGAAAAAGAAAAACGATAGAACTTTGCATGCTTCTAGCGAACCTAATGTAGACACACCTGAGAATCCCAATGATATTTCTATTTTTGATGCTGAAACTCAATCAGGTGATGAACATGAACCTAGTGATAATGTTAATGATAATGTTCATGTTGATGCTCAACCTAGCAAAAACAATGATGTAGAGATTGAACCTGCTGTTGATCTTGATAACCCACAATCAAAGAATCAATGTTATGATAAGAGAGATTTTGTTGCTAGGAAGCACGGTAAAGAAAGAGAACCATGGGTCCAGAAATCCATGCCCTTTCCTCCTAAACCATCCAAGTCAAAGGATGATGAGGATTTTGAGCGCTTTGCTGAAATGATTAGACCTATTTTCTTACGTATGCGCTTAACTAATATGCTGAAAGTAAATTCTTATGCTAAGTATATGAAGGATATCATCACAAATAAAAGAAAGATACCGGAAGCTGAAATTTCCACCATGCTTGCTAATTACACTTTTAAGGGTGGAATACCAAAGAAGCTCGGAGATCCGGGTGTTCCAACTATACCTTGCTCTATTAAAAGAAACTATGTTAGAACTGCTTTATGTGATCTTGGAGCCGGTGTTAGTGTTATGCCTCTCTCTTTATATCGTAGACTTGAATTGAATAAGTTGACACCTACTGAAATATCTTTGCAAATGGCTGATAAATCAACTACTATACCTGTCGATATTTGTGAGGATGTGCTTGTTGTAGTTGCAAATGTCACTATCTTAACGGATTTTATTATTCTTGATATTCCCGAGGACGATAGTATGACTATTATCCTTGGTAGACCTTTTCTTAATACTGCAGGGGCTGTTATTGATTGCAACAAAGGCAATGTTAATTTTCATGTTAATGGTAATGAGCATACGGTACACTTTCCGAGGAAACAATCTCAAGTTCATAGCATCAATTCTATTGAAAAGTTCCAACTATCATTTTTGGAGGTTTTGAATTTCCTCTTCCTACTGTCAAGAAAAAGTATGATATTCTTATTGTTGGGGATTTTCATATCCCCGTTGAGGTAACTTAGTGTTATTCGAAATTTCTCCGGTTCCGTGTTATTCGGAATGAGTTTGTTAACAAGACTTGATCAACCTTGTTAGTGGGTTCATTTTGATGATCACGAGATGGATGAAACTAGAAGGCACAACCTTATGTACCCTCCTTTTACTTTCTGTTATTTAGAATAAATAAAGCAAAAATAGTATTATCTGTCTGTTTTCGGAATTATCCGTGCATTAAAAAATAGTGCGAAAATAAAAGTGCTCCAAATGCCCTGCAAATTTAGTATGATTTTTTCTGGAATATTTGAGGATTTTAGGCACTGAAAACACTGCAGGAGGGGCAAGCACGAGGCCACGAGAGAGGAGGGCGCCCCCCCTGTAGGGCGCGCCCCCTGTCTCGTGGGTCCCTGGTGGCTCCCCTCCACTTATGCCAGCACCCACACACTTCATCTTCTACCCAAAAAAATCCCCATCCAGCTCAAGCACGAGTTCTAGCTCGTTTTGCTGCGATTTTCGATCTCCTAGCTCAAAGCTCCATTCACAAAACTGCTTTGGGAGATTGTTGCTTGGTATGTGACTCCTCCATTGGTCCAATTAGTTTTTGTTCTAGTGCTTTATTCATTGCAAATTTGTGCTGCATAGATGACCATGTTCTTGACCTTGCATGTCAAAATTTTCAGGTCCCAAGCAATTCCAATGCATGATATAGGCTCTAGGCACTGGTAGGAGTAGTTGCTATCAATCTTGTTTAGTTTTATTCACTTTTATTTTGAAGTTACTAAAATTCCAGAAATTTTCAGAAAATGTTAAGGAGGCTCTTTAAGGGCTCTTCTAGCCAAAGCTCTAAGGAAAAAAAAGACAAAGAGAAGAAAAAACCCAAGTATAATCTTCCTCGCTTAGCGGAAGTACGGTCATGTGAATGGCCGTGTGAGGATTTCTTGAAAGAAGCCAGAATTCATGCAGACTTTTATACTCTAATCGAGACCGCAGGCCTCACCGATTTCATCAACGACCGAATTGATCAGTATCTCTTACTTACCAATACTTTCGTGCAAAACTTTTATTATTATCCTAAGAAGTCACCGCCCGCAGTATCATTTCATTTATAGGATGAATTCAAAGAAATGTCTTTACGTCATTTTTGTGCGGTATTTAGGATACCTTATGAGGGAGAATTAGAGGAACCCCATCGTGAAGATGTGGATGGCTTCGTTAAAACTATTGCTGTAGAAGAGCCAAAGAAGGGCTCTGAGGCAAAAGTCTCTAGCATACACTTTCCTGTTTTACGCTACTTTGCCATATTTGCTAGTAGATGCTTGATTGGCCATGGAAATAGTGGAAATTTGAGCGTTCCAGATATTATTATTCTTGAACATGCTTTGCTGGGAGACAATACTTTTAGTATGGGTGCCGTCGTTGCTAAACGGCTAGCCCTGAATCGTACAAAAGGCCCCATATTTGGAGGTATCTATGTTGCACGTCTTGCTGAACATTTTCAGATACCCATTAGGCACCATGAGGAGGATGAGATAAAATTGCATCCTCATATTTTAGATTACAAGAGCATGGTAGCACACAAGTTTATTGTTGACAACGAAGAGAAGATGCTCTTGTAGAGACTTAGATTCAATAAGAAACACTTTGAGTTTATTATTTTGCCTGCGCCTCTGTTGTTTGATTTGCTTGCAGATAATCGTCTTGTCATGCCGGAAGCGGTGAACAATCACCGAGCTCAAGCTTTTACTCCAGAACCTGAACCTGAGTCGAAACCTGAGCTGGACCCCTATCGTGCATCATCTGTCTAGTGGGATCCGGAGATGACCAGCCAGTGGTATCCTGATTACACCTCCCACTACACCGGGGAGAGTAGCGGCGGTCCTTGGTACTACACCAACTTAGGCCAAAAGCCTAAGCTTGGGGGAGTACGTATTTCTCACCGACTTTACATTCATGTTCACACACTAGTCGTCGGTGCTCATACTCTTTCATTGTATTATCCATGCTAGTTTAAATTTCTTTTTCTAGTATTCTTCTTGTGTGTTTGCTAAACCTTGAGAAAAACCAAAAAAATTAGTTAGTTTAATTTCCTTGCTTGTAGTAGAAATTAAAATGAAAACCCAAAAAGATTTCTTCTTCTTCTTCTTCTTCTTCTTACTTGTTGGGAGCTTTCCCGTGTAAATAGTTTTATTTTCTTTTCTTTCTTTTGGGGGTCGAGAAGACTATATTGAAATTGTTTAGTGGCTCTTATATGCATGACTGTTTATTTAACTTCAGATCCCATATTACTTTGTCTTCTCTCTCGAGTTGAATGCTTGCAGATTCCAGCTTAGTCCAATGCACATGCACTCTTATTATTATACACATTGTTCGGTCGTGCAAGTGAAAGGCAATAATGATGATATATGATGGACTTATTGGGATGAGAAAAGCTGGTATGAACTCGACCTCTCTTGTTTTTGTAAATATGATGATTCATCGTTCCTAAGTCAGCTATTATGAAGTAAACATATTTGCAATGACATTTAGAGATTATAGTTACTTGTGCCATGCTTGATTAGCTATGAGTTATAATGGTTTACCTTGCATGCCAACATGCTATTAGAATGATTATGATGTGATATGATGGGATGGTATCCTCCTTTTGAATGAATTGAGTGACTCGACTTGGCACATGTTCACGCATGTAGTTGAATCAAATCAACATAACCTTCATGATATTTATGTTCATGGTGGATTATATCCTACTCATGCTTGTACTCGGTGTGAATTAATTTTAATACATGTTTACGACTGTTGTCGCTCTCTCAGTTGGTCGCTTCCCAGTCTTTTGCTAGCCTTCACCTGTACTAAGCGGGAATACTACTTGTGCATCCAAACTCCTTAAACCCCAAAGTTGTTCCATATGAGTCCACTATACCTACCTATATGCGGTATTTACCTGTCGTTCCAATTAAATTTGTATGTGCCAAACTCCAAACCTTCAAATGAAATTCTGTTTTGTATGCTCGAGCAGCTCATCTTACAACTAGGGCTACCTATATCTTCCATGCTAGGTGGGTTATTCTCAAGAGGAGTGGACTCCGTTCCTCATTCACGAGAAAGGGCCGGTAACCAGGATGCCCAATCCCATGATCCAAAACGATCAAAGCAAACCAAAATAATTAAACGAAACTCCCCCAGGGCTGTTGTATATTGGAGGCACTCGTTGTTTCGAGCAGGCCATGGATTGATGCTTGTTGGTGGTTGGGGGAGTATAAACCTTTACCATTTTGCTTGGGAACTGCCTATAATGCATTTAGTATGGAAGATACAACCATCTCATAGTTGTTGCGTTGGCAGCAAAAGTATGCCGCTCAAAATGTTATTCAATCTCTATTTTAAAATCGAGCTCTGGCACCTCTACAAATCCCTGCTTCCCTCTACGAAGGGCCTATCTATTTACTTTTATGTTGAGTCATCATCCTTCTTATTAAAAGCACCCGCTGGAGAGCACACTGTCATTTGCATTCATTATTATTGGTTTATATTGGGTATGACTTGACTGGATCTCTTTTACCATGAATTACAATGTTTAGTCAGTCCTTGATCTTTAAAGGTGCTCTGCATTTATGTTTTGCGGTCTCAGAAAGGGCTAGCGAGATACCATTTTGTTATATCATGTTACGATTATTTTGAGGAAGTGTTGTCATCTGAGTTTTATTATTATGCCTCGCTATCTGATTATGTTATTGATATGAGTAATTGTGAGACCTATGTGTTATTGTGAGTATGGTTAGTTCATAATATTTGCTGAAACTTGAATGCTGGCTTTTCATGTTACAACAACAAGAGCAAACAGAGTTTGTAAAAGTTTTCCTTTATCACTTTCAGTTTATCAACTAAATTGCTTGAGGACAAGCAAAGGTTTAAGCTTGGGGGAGTTCATACGTCTCCAACGTATCTACTTTTCCAAACACATTTGCCCTTGTTTTGGACTCTAACTTGCATGATTTGAATGAAACTAACCCGGACTGACGCTGTTTTCAGCAGAACTACCATGATGTTGTTTTATGTGTAGAAAAGAAAAGTTCTCGGAATGTCCTGGAAATCCACGGAGGCACTTTTTGGAATTAATAAGAATTTTTGGCGAAAGAATTAATGCCAGGGGCCCACGACCTGTCCACGAGACAGGGGGCGCGCCCCCCCTAGGGCGCGGCCTCCTATCTCGTGGGCCCCCTGGACCTCCACCGATGTCATATATTCACGTTCGGGGAGAAAAAAAATCAGGGAGAAAGTTTCATCGCGTTTTACGACACGGAGCCGCCGCCAAGCCCTAATCTCTCTCGGGAGGGCTGATCTGGAGTCCGTTCGGGGCTCCGGAGAAGGGGATTTGTCGCCGTCGTCATCATCAACCATCCTCCATCATCAATTTCATGATGCTCACCGCCGTGCGTGAGTAATTCCATCCTAGGCTTGCTGGACGGTGATGGGTTGGATGAGATTTACCATGTAATCTAGTTAGTTTTGTTAGGGTTTGATCCTGTATCCACTATGTTCTGAGATTGATGTTGCTATGACTTTGCTATGCTTAATGCTTGTCACTAGGGCCCGAGTGCCATGATTTCAGATCTGAACCTATTATGTTTTCATGAATATATGTGTGTTCTTGATCCTATCTTACAAGTCTATAGTCACCTATTATGTGTTATGATCCGACAACCCCGAAGTGACAATAATCGGGATACTTCTCGGTGATGACCGTAGTTTGAGGAGTTCATGTATTCACTATGTGCTAATGCTTTGTTCCGGTTCTCTATTAAAAGGAGGCCTTAATATCCCTTAGTTTCCGCTAGGACCCCGCTTCCACGGGAGGGTAGGACAGAAGATGTCATGCAAGTTCTTTTCCATAAGCACTATGACTATTTACGGAATACATGCCTACATTACATTGTTGAACTGGAGCTAGTTCTATATCACCCTATGTTATAACTATTGCATGAGGAATCACATCCGGCATAATTATCCATCATTGATCCATTGCCTATGAGCTTTTCATATATTGTTCTTCGCTTATTTACTTTTCCATTGCTACTGTTACATCTACTACAAAAACCCAAAAACATTTATCTTTACTTTTGCTACTATTACTATTATTATCATACCACCTTTTCTACTAAACACTTTGCTGCGGATACTAAGTTATCCAGGTGTGGTTGAATTGACAACTCAACTGCTAATACTCAAGAATATTCTTTGGCTCCCCATGTGTCGAATCAATAAATTTGGGTTGAATACTCTACCCTCGAAAGCTGTTGTGATCCCCTATACTTGTGGGTTATCAGAGATCTATTTGATGTATCTCTTTTTGCGGTGTGTTTGTCGAGATCCGATGAATTGTGGGTTTATGATCAAATTTATGTATGAGAAATATTTTAATCTCCTCTGAATTCTTTTATGTATAATTGAGTTATCTTTGCAAATCTCTTCGAATTATCAGTTTGGTTTGGCCTACTAGATTGATCTTTCTTGCCATGGGAGAAGTGCTTAGCTTTGGGTTCAATCTTGCGGTGTCCTTACCCAGTGACTGAAAGGGTTGCAAGGCACGTATTGTATTGTTGCCATCGAGGATAAAAATATGGGGTTTATATCATATTGCTTGAGTTTATCCCTCTACATCATGTCATCTTTCTTAATGCGTTACTCTGTTCTTATGAACTTAATACTTTAGATGCATGCTGAATAGCGGTCGATGTGTGGAGTAATAGTAGTAGATGCAGGCAGGAGTTGGTCTACTTGTCTCGGACGTGATGCCTATATACATGATCATGCCTAGATAATCTCATAATTATTCGCTTTTCTATCAATTGCTCGACAGTAATTTGTTCACCCACCGTAATACTTATGCTATCTTCAGAGAAGTCACTAGTGAAACCTATGGCCTCCGGGTCTATCCTTTATCATATAAGCTTTCAATCTACTTTTATTTGCATCTTTACTTTTCGCATCTATATTATAAAATACCAAAAATATATTTATCTTATCATACTATCTCTATCAGATCTCACTTTCACAAGTGGCCGTGAAGGGATTGACAACCCCTTTATTGCGTTGGTTGCGAGTTCTTTGTTTGTTTGTGTAGGTGCGTGGGACTTTTGAGGAGCCTCCTACTGGATTGATACCTTGGTTCTCAAAAACTGAGGGAAATACTTATGCTACTATTGCTGCATCACCCTTTCCTCTTCAAGGAAAACCAACGCAAGCTCAAGACATAGCAAGAAGGATTTCTGGCGCCGTTGCCGGGGAGGTCTTCGCTCAAGTCAAGAAATAGCAAGTACCCATCACAAACTCATCTCCCTCGCATTTACATTATTTGTCATTTTCCTCTCGTTTTCCTCTCCCCCACTTCACCCTTGCCGTTTTATTTGCCCTCTCTTTCCCAATCTCTCTCTCTCTCTCTCTTTTTCGTTTGCCTTGTCGTTATGGCTAGTTCCTTATCCGCTTCTATGTCTCCCGAGTTTGAAGTTCTTCACTTCAAGCAAAGGCAAGGAGAAAACTTAAAAGATGCTTGGTATAGGATGATGGAATCTTATCGCAAGTGCACCCTAGAGGTGAACTTTAGAATTCTTCTTTGCAATTTTTATGTTGGGTTAAATATGACGCATAGACAACTCTTGGATTGCATTGCCAACGGAAATTTTATTGAAACTGATCCTAGTATTGCGCATGAAATTATAGAAGGAATAGTGGGAACACTACCTCAAAAGGGAGGACCAGATCCTACCCAAGAAGAAACACAAGTGTTTGGAAAGATTTGCGAAGTAACAAAAATATTACAAAAGTCTCTTGAGCCTCTTAAAAGTGTTAGCGGAAACCTTCACCGCATGAATATGTTGATTACTCTTTGCAATAAGCGATCGGATTCTTTAGATCTAAAAATTTCCGAGTATGAAGGGAAACGTAAAGAACCTCCCGGATTCGAGCATGACCCTGCTAAAAAACTGAAAATTAAAGATGGCACTACTTAGATCTATCTTCGCTTTTATGCCTAGCTAGGGGCATTAAACGATAGCGCTAGTTGGGAGGCAACCCAATTTTATTTGTGTTTTTGTTTCTGTTTAGTAATAAATTTTGCATCTACCTTCTGTTCAGATGTGTTTTTATGTTTTAATTAGTGTTTGTGCCAAGTAGAACCTATAGGATAACCTATGGTGATAGTTAATTTGATTCTGCTGAAAAACAGAAACTTTGCGCGCATGAAATTAGTTTTTTAAATCACAGAAATGTGATTTTGCGTTGATTTTTTTGCTGGTGATCAATAGACAAATTGTCTAGGACTTCCTATTTTGGTAGGATTTTTAGAGTTCCAGAAGTTTGCGTTAGTTACAGATTGCTACAGACTGTTCTGTTTTCGATATATTCTGTTTTTCGTGTGTTGTTTGCTTATTTTGATGCATCTATGGCTAGTATTAAGTGGTATGAACCATAGAGAACTTGGAATACAGTAGGTTTAACACCAAAATAAATAAAGAATGAGTTCATTACAGTATATTATGTGGTGGTTTTGTTTTCTTTCACTAACGGAGCTTATGAGATTTCCTGTTGAGTTTTGTGTTGTGAAGTTTTCAAGTTTTGGGTAAAGATTTGATGGACTATGGAATAAGGAGTGGCAAAGCCTAAGCTTGGGGATGCCCATGGCACCCCAAGATATTCAATAATAGCCAAAGTTTAAGCTTGGGGATGCCCGGAAGGCATCCCTCTTTAAATCTTCGCTTATTGGTAACTTTACTTGGAGCTATATTTTTATTCGCCACATGATATGTGTTTTGCTTGGAGCGTCGTGTATTATATTAGTCTTTGCCTTTTAGTTTTCCAGAATCATCCTTGCTGTACACACCTTTTGGGAGAAGCCTACTTGATTAGAATTTATTGGAATACTCTATTTGCTTCATTTATATCTTTTGAGCTTGATAGTTTTTGCTCTAGTGCTTCACTTATATCTGTTCGCACACGAACACGTCACCGTGTACCTCCAACGCCGAGGGTGATGCACCGCAGCTCACGTCGAAGGAGACCCGTCCGGAAGCGCGGTACGCAAGCAATCCGGCGGGCGCTTTTGAGCACCCGAAACCCCACGTGCCCGGGAGGGACCCCGTCTGGACGCGCGGCGGCTATGGGCTGCCCTAGGTCGGTTCGCCCGCCCCTAGAGCCTCGAGGATCGCTGCCCTTCAACGAAGAACGAACGAAGAACGAGAGAGAAAGAACAAGGGAGAGATGTAAAACTAGGGTAAAAAGTAGATTGATTGTTCGATTGTGTGTTGTTCAATCGGCCGTCACCCCTTAGGTATATAAGAGGCGGCTGGACTTCCCGTGCAAGGAAAAGGCTTGGATTCACGTCCAAAACCCTAGCCAAATTCGGATTGGTTTTGCCCGAACTTTCCAAAACTGTTCGGTTTAAACTGGCTGCACCTTGCGGGTCTTTTTTGTGGTGGTAAACGATCTCGGATGGAAATGAGCCCAAAAGCAATCTTGACCGTTTCGACGAGACGAACAACTTTTATGTTGAACGTTTTTTGATCAGAGGTCATCTTGAGGGTCAAATTGGTCGCGCAAAACAGGCTATCCCTCGCGCTACCCATCAGACAGGGTGTCTGGTGGGGCGCGCCATTTTTTGCCTCCTGACAGGGCTGTATTCCGATGGCTCTAACTTTTGCATACGAACTCGGATTGGAACAATTTTTATATCAAAATCGATCGTTTCAACGAGACGAAGAACTTTTCTGTTGTAACTGTTTCCATCATAGGCCATCTTGGTTAGGTTTCATGCCATTTTCTAATCTGGTGTCAACACGAGTATCTCCGAAATTGGCATATCTTTTACACTTGAGCTCCGTTTTGATCCATCTTCACATTTACTTTGATTATCTTGAAGAGAGCCATCAAATGGTGACATGAACTCATAAATTTGACCTCATCTTGCTACAGCCTCAAGTCACTCTTTGCGATCATGCCCTTTTTGAGCGTCAACACATGCCCCCCTGTTTTTGGGCAAAGCTAGCGCGCCGAAAAATAACTTGCAAAACGTTTGTCTAAGGACGATGTCAACACTCCATCGGCCATTTATATGCGCTTAGGGCGATAATCTCTATATCGGCCATGTTTATGCTTAGGGCGATAACTTTATATCGGCCATTGATTTTAACTTCTGGTTCACATCATACCTTGTAACCGATTACCACCTATCGGTTTTAAAGAGATGGGAATGAACCCGTTCCTTGTAGCACTAAGGAAATCAAACTCCGAGAGGTCACGCCCTGTTAAGCAAGTAACATCGGGATGATTCCAATCCACCGATGCATCGGTCAAAGCAACACAAGCCGAATTATCCGCGTGAATGATTTCTACCTCATCATCAATCCATTGTATTAAAAATTGATGCATGGTAGATGGCACACATTGGTTAGCATGAACCCAATCACGACCTAATATAACATTATAGTTACCTTGCACCTCGGCGATGAAGAATGTGGTGGCCAAAGTTTTGCTTCCCACGGTGAGTTCCATGCACATCACACCTTTGGCCTCTGTCTTTTCTTTACCCTCGAATCCATTAAGTACCATATTGGTCTTCATCAATGCATCATCATCTAACCCCAACTTTTTGAAGACCGAGTAGGGCATAAGATTTATCACAGCACCACCATCAACGAGCATCCTAGCAACCGGCGATCCGTTAATATGACCTTTGAGGTACAATGGCTTCAAGTGTGTCACCGGTTCTCTTGGCTTCTCATAAATAGCATTCTTAGGACCAAAATTCAGCTGGGCTACCTCCCTTCTTCACCTATAGCACGAAACTTCGGCGGGTAAGTAATATACCATATTAATATCCATACCTTCCCGAACCGGCGATATTCATAATCCACCATCTCATCTTCGTCTCCCAATGTGAATATTGGGCTCAAAGATTCCTCAATTGAAGGGGATGTTTCAGGTGGTGTGGACGATGTAATAGGGGTTGCATCATCCTCTTTTGGTGGTGAATGTGTTGCTGTAGCTAATGTAGAAGCATTTGCGTTTTCTTTTTCTTTAGGCCTCCACACTTGTTTTGTGAGTGCCATGGGCCGAATTTCACTTAACAATTCGTCCCTTTGCCTCTCCTCTTTGTGCTCTACCTTCTCGTGGTTCCTCATGCGTTGTAATCTCCTTTTCATGGTCTTGGTTAAACCGGGAGGACACCACTTAGGTTGAGTATATTTGGGATCCCTTGGTTTGGCCTTGCTTGTGCTCGCCTCATGATCACTAAGCATGGAACCCTGCTGAAAAATAACAATATCACCATTAGAAGTAGCCAGATTACAAACAACCGGCTTTCTGATCTCTTTTTGCTTGTCGCATTCTGAAATTTCCGCACTAGATGACTTAAGACGCCACACTTTTTTATTGGCCTTACTTAGAGAAATTTTTGTTGGCCGATTAGCACCATATCTCAAACGGCCTTGTGTGGGATTATAAAGCCTCTCACAAGCAGGCCTTCTAGGTGCTGCCCACCCCATATGGAAAGCATAAGGAGCCATTGGGGGCTGCCCCCATCCTCCACCGAAGCCTCTCATGTAATATGGCGCATAGGAGGGTTGTGACATCCATGGAGTCGGTGCCCCTGACACATATGGCCTTGCATATCGTTGAAACTCTTGCTCCGGAGGCAATCTTGAACGCTTTGAATGTGATGGCCGATTAGAGCTAGAATCGGCCGCTTGACTTGCATATTTGGATAGCAACATATCAAAAGTTGGCTTGATTCTCTTGTTCTTAGTTTCATTCTTTTTCCACTTGCCAACTTCTGAATTCTCGGGCTTGATCAATTTAACATGAGCATCCTCTTGTACTTGTGGTTGCCCCCTGAGTGTGGCATTTTTTATAGTGATCTTCAACACTTCCTTGCCATCGGGTTGCTTCTCAAGCACAATCTTTCTTCCCAAGACCTTGTCGCCCTCCTTGCTATTCCTGGGTTCACCAATAACAACATTATCTTTATTAGCAGATTCGGCTATGCTAGGCCGAATCAACATTTTCTTTCCCTCCAAGTCCATGGTGTTTATCGGGAAGGGCTGTTTATCAACTTGCATCTCAGCAAAATTCAATCGTCCGTCATTAATGGCCTATTGTATCTGCTGCCGGAAAACATTGCAATCGTTAGTAGCATGAGAAAATGAATTATGGTACTTGCAATAAGCACGCCGTTTCAGCTCCTCAAACGACGGTATGGTGTGTGATATTCTAATCATCTTATCTTGCAAGAGTGCATCAAATATTTTATCACACTTTGATATATCAAAAGTAAACCTCATCTCTCATCACGATTCTTGCGAATCGGCTTAAGAGCATTCCACATATAGGGTTTGGCCTTTAAGGACCAAACAAATTCAGTAGTATAGACATCAACCTCATCGTCCGAATTATCATCATTGTGTTCAACCATATGCATTCTAGGACGATCGGTTGTAGACCTATGGACCTCTTTACTTCGACTCTCTTGGGCCAAAGCTTTTGTAAGACTTGATTAATGCTCAAAACTCATAACTTTCTAGCCTCTCTTTAATGTGAGTTTTCAAACCATTAAGAACAAGATCTGCCAAGTCTCTCTCGATTATCACTAAGCTATAACATCGGTTTTTATATCTCTAAATCTCTTGACATAATCGGTGACCGATTCATCATGTTTCGCCTAACCGATGTAAGATGTGACAACTTTAGCTCATTATCGCCGCTATAAAAGTGATCATGAAACTTTTGCTCTAATTGCGACCATAAGAGAATTGAGCCATGTGGTAAAGCCGCAAACCATGAAAATGCGGTACCGCTTAAAGATAATGGAAATAAACGCACTTTCAATTCTTCCATGGAACTTGCTTCACCCAAGCTGTGCTGAGATAATGACTCACATGCTCCCAAGTTGTTTTCGTACCCTCACCCCTAAATTTAACAAAATCAGGAACCTTATAACCTTGAGGGTAAGAAATTGCATCAAGTGTTCAGATAAGGCTTTTGATACACACGACTCTTTACTTTCTTTCGTTTCGAAAGTTTCTTGAAACATCTTATGCAAATCCTCCCTTAATTTAGCTAAAATTGGATCCGAGGTAGATGAAGATGTTTGTGGCAATGACATAGGAGCAACCTGAGTACTAGCTATTGGTGCAACTTGTGGGATGGGCGCCGAACCATAATTCGGCGGAAGATCCAACATGCTTGCACCTATGGGTGGTGTGACAAAGTGATTTGGCGTTGACGCCGAATTGGGCATACTCATAATAGGATTAGGGTATGTAGATCCAGTCACAAGCTGGTTGGTTTGAGTAGGGCAAAAATTCAACGGCATATTATATTGTTGTTGCATAGGTGGTGCCGATGAAATAGGTAAAATTGGACTAGGGTTTTCAGATATACCAACAGTACCACTAGATGATGGAGGCATATTTTTCTGAGCATTAGCACTAGCCAAAAAAGAATTGTATGCCATCACATTACCCTTACTAACAAGACTTTCAATCACAGCCACTTGCTCTGGAGAAAAAACTTTACTCACAGTGATTACATCTTGTTCGTCGATGAGGGGAGGAAAATTGACGTTTCCAACCGGAGTGATGTTGCCTTGACGGTCCTTCTTGAAATTTGAAAGAAACGCTTCCAAATCCTCCTCCTCGCGCTTCTTCTTGAGCGCCTCAAAAGCCTCTTCACGCTGCTTCTTGCGCGCTTCGTAGGCTTGGCGATGTTCATCCGATAGTTCATCAAGACCGGGCTTAATGATGTTATCGGCGTCAACTTCTGAGGGCTTGGGGAGATTAGACATAGTTGATGATGATTCTTGATCTTTCGTCCCCAGCGGAGTCGCCAAAAAGTGTGTTCACACACGAACACGTCACCGTGTACCTCCAACGCCGAGGGTGATGCACCGCAGCTCACGTCGAAGGAGACCCGTCCGGAAGCACGGTACGCAAGCAATCCGGCGGGCGCTTTTGAGCACCCGAAACCCCACGTGCCCGGGAGGGACCCCGTCTGGATGCGCGGCGGCTATGGGCTGCCCTAGGTTGGTTCGCCCGCCCCTAGAGCCTCGAGGATCGCTGCCCTTCAACGAAGAACGAACGAAGAACGAGAGAGAAAGAACAAGGGAGAGATGTAAAACTAGGGTAAAAAGTAGATTGATTGTTCGATTGTGTGTTGTTCAATCGGCCGTCACCCCTTAGGTATATAAGAGGCGGCTGGACTTCCCGTGCAAAGAAAAGGCTTGGATTCACGTCCAAAACCCTAGCCAAATTCGGATTGGTTTTGCCCGAACTTTCCAAAACTGTTCGGTTTAAACTAGCTGCACCTTGCGGGTCCTTTTTGTGGTGGTAAACGATCTCGGATGGAAACTAGCCCAAAAGCAATATTGACCGTTTCGACGAGACGAACAACTTTTATGTTGAACGTTTTTTGATCAGAGGTCATCTTGAGGGTCAAATTGGTCGCGCAAAACAGGCTATCCCTCGCGCTACCCATCAGACAGGGTGTCTGGTGGGGCGCGCCATTTTTTGCCTCCTGACAGGGCTGTATTCCGATAGCTTTAAATTTTGCATACAAACTCGGATTGGAACGATTTTTATATCAAAATCGATCGTTTCAACGAGACAAAGAACTTTTCTGTTGTAACTTTTTCCATCAGAGGCCATCTTGGTTAGGTTTCATGCCATTTTCTAATCTGGTGTCAACACGAGTATCTCCGAAATTGGCATATCTTTTACACTTGAGCTCCGTTTTGATCCATCTTCACATTTACTTTGATTATCTTGAAGAGAGCCATCAAATGGTGACATGAACTCATAAATTTGACCTCATCTTGCTACAGCCTCAAGTCACTCTTTGCGATCATGCCCTTTTTGAGCGTCAACAATATCTTTTAGAGCACGGCGATGGCTTAATTTTGTAGAAATTGCTAGTCTCTCATGCTTCACTTATATTATTTTGAGAGTCTTTTAGAACAGCATGGTATTTTCTATGGTTATAAATTGGTCCTAGAATGGTAGGCATCCAAGTTGGGTATAATAAAAACTATCATAGGAAGTGAATTGGATGCTATGATCAATTTGATACTTGATAATTGTTTTGAGATATGGAGGTAGTGATATTAAAGTCATGCTAGTTGGGTGATTATGAATTTAAAAAATGCTTTTGTTGAAGTTAGCAAGTCCCGTAGCATGCACGTATGGTTAAAGTTGTGTAACAAATTTGAAACATGAAGTGTACCTGGCTTGTGCATCCTTATGAGTGGCGGTCAGGGACGAGCGATGGTCTTTTCCTACCAATCTATCCCTCTAGGAGCATGCGCGTAGTGCTTGATTTTTGATGACTTCTAAATTTTTGCAATAAGTATATGAGTTCTTTCGACTAGTGTTGAGTCCATGGATTATACACACTTTTACCTTTCCACCATTGCTAGCCTCTTCGGTACCGTGCATTGCCCTTTCTCACCTTGAGAGTTGGTGCAAACTTCGCCGTTGCATCCAAACCCCGTGATACGATACGCTCTATCACACATAAACCTCCTTATATCTTCCTCAAAACAGCCACCATACCTACCTATTATGGCATTTCCATAGCCATTCCGAGATATATTGCCATGCAACTTTCCACCGTTCCGTTCATCATCATGATGACATACATTACTTTTGTCATATTGCCATTGCGTGATCATGTAGTTGACATCGTATTTGTGGCAAAGCCACCATGCATAATTTTTCATACATGTCACTCTTGATTTATTGCACCATCCCGGTACACCGCCGGAGGCATTCATATAGAGTCATATCTTATTCTAGTTTCGAGTTGTAATTCATATGTTGTAATCAATAGAAGTGTGATGATCATCAGTATTAGAGCATTGTCCCAAAGAAAAAAAGGCCAAAAACAAGAAAGGCCCCAAAAAAAGAAAAAAAAGAAAAGAAAAAAAAGAAGAAAATAAATAAAAAGGGGCAATGTTACTATCTCTTTTTCCACACTTGTGCTTCAAAGTGGCACCATGTCCTTCATATAGTGAGTCTCATATCTTGTGCTTCAAAGTAGCACCATGTTTTTCATATAGCGAGTCTCATATGTTGTCACTTTCATATACTAGTGGGGATTTTTCATTATAGAACTTGGCTTGTATATTCCTACGATGGGCTTCCTCAAATGCCCTAGGTCTTCATGAGCAAGCAAGTTGGATGCACACCCACTAGTTTTCTTTTGTTGAGCTTCCATTCATTTATAGCTCTAGTGCATCCGTTGCATGGCAATCCCTACTCCTCATGTTGACATCAATTGATGGGCATCCCCATAGCCCGTTGATTACGCTCGTCAATGTGAGACTTTCTCCTTTTTTGTCAACATGAGGAATCGACCATGGAGGGCTTCTACATCAACACCATAGCCCCTCCGATGAGTTGTGAGTAGTTTACCACAGACCTCCGGGTCCATAGCTATTAGCTAGATGGCTTCTTCTCTCTTTTTGTATCTCAATACAATGTTCTCCCCCTCTCCTGTGGAGATCTATTTGATGTAACTCTTGCGGTGTGTTTGTCGAGATCCGATGAATTGTGGGTTTATGATCAAGTTTATCTATGAGAAATATTTGAATCTCTTCTGAATTCTTTTATGTATGATTGAGTTATCATTGCAAGTTTCTTCGAATTATCAGTTTGGTTTGGCCTACTAGATTGATCTTTCTTGCCATGGGAGAAGTGCTTAGCTTTGGGTTCAATCTTGCGGTGTCCTTACCCAAAGGATGTAAAGGGTTGCAAGGCATGTATTGTATTGTTGCCATCGAGGATAAAAAGATGGGGTTTATATCATATTGCTTGAGTTTATCCCTCTACATCATGTCATCTTTCTTAATGCGTTACTCTGTTCTTATGAACTTAATACTTTAGATGCATGCTGGATAGCGGTCGATGTGTGGAGTAACAGTAGTAGATGCAGGCAGGAGTCAGTCTACTTGTCTCGGACGTGATGTCTATATACATGATCATGCTAAGATAATCTCATAATTATTCGCTTTTCTATCAATTGCTCGACAGTAATTTGTCCACCCACCGTAATACTTATGCTATCTTGAGAGAAGCCACTAGTGAAACCTATGGCCCCCGGGTCTATCTTTTGTCATATAAGCTTTCAGTCTACTTTTATTTGCATCTTTACTTTTCGCATCTATATTATAAAATACCAAAAATATATTTATCTTATCATACTATCTCTATCAGATCTCACTTTCGCAAGTGGCCGCGAAGGGATTGACAACCCATTTATTGCGTTGGTTGCGAGTTCTTTGTTTGTTTGTGTAGGTGAGTGGGACTTTTGAGGAGCCTCCTACTGGATTGATACCTTGTGTCGGTGTCAAAACCGGCGGATATCGGGTAGGGGGTCCCGAACTATGCGTCTAGGCGGATGGTAACAGGAGACAAGGGACACGATGTTTTTACCCAGGTTCGGGCCCTCTCTATGGAGGTAAAACCCTACTCCTGCTTGATTAATATCGATGATATGGGTAGTACAAGAGTAGATCTACCACGAGATCAGAGAGGCTAAACCCTAGAAGCTAGCCTATGGTATGATTGTTGTTCATCCTACGGACTAAAACCCTCCAGTTTATATAGGCACCGAAGAGGGTTAGGTTACACAGAGTCGGTTACAATGGTAGGAGATCTACATATCCGTATTGCCAAGCTTGCCTTCCACGCCAAGAAAGTCCCATCCGGACGCGAGGCGAAGTCCTCAATCTTGTATCTTCATAGTCCAGGAGTCTGGCCAAAGGTGATAGTTCGGCTATCCGGACACCCCCTAATCCAGGACTCCCCCAGTAGCCCCTGAACCAGGCTTCAATGACGACGAGTCTGACGCGCATATTGTCTTCAGCATTGCAAGGCGGGTTCCTCCTCCGAATACTTTATAGAAGATTTTGAACACAAGGATAGTGTCCGGCTCTGCAAAAATAAGTTCCACATACCACCATAGAGAGAACAATATTTACACAAACTCAATCTGCTGACGTATTCCGTGGTGTGACATCACACCACGGCCAAGCCTTTATTCGAATCGTTTTTACTGTCCCACCTCAGCGCGTTTAGCGAGGCGGTTTCCTTGGCATGTCTTGTCGAAGCAGAGATCGTGTCCCCTGATTCCGGGATTCTCATCAATACGGGCGTGGGTAACCCAACCGCGCCATCGATTATGGCGCTCGGGAGATAAGCGAGTTTTATCAGGCTGGTGGGGACGCATAGCTTCGTCCGTCCATGTAAGGGGATAAGGATCCACTTTTTCACACACGCCTTCTTCCTCCTTTGCTCATCCATTTCCGCGCACTCGAGCTCCAGCGCCCAAGTCCGCACATCTCGCCTCAACCTTCCCCAGCCATGTCCGGAGGGGAGGCAAGTGGATGGTCTCCACCGTTATGGAGGGGCACATCAAAAAGCTACGGAAGGCCGGATACTTGTCCAGCGGCATCGCGCATCGGCTCCCCGACAAGGGGCAGCTTATCCCCACCCCCAGGCCCCATGAGAGAGTGGTGTTCCTCACCCACTTCCTCTGCGGACTAGGTTTCCCACTTCACCCATTTGTCCAGGGGCTCATGTTCTACTACGGCCTGGATTTCCATGATCTGGCCCTGAATTTCATCCTCCACATCTCGGCATTCATCGTCGTGTGCGAGGCCTTCCTCTGCATCCAGCCCCACTTCGGCTTATGGTGAAGACCTTCAATGTCAAGCGAAGGTAGTGGGCGGCCACCAAAGTAGTCGGAGGTGCCATGGTGGGCAGGATGCCCAACGTCTTATGGCTCGAGGGCTCCTTCGTGGAGACCATAAAGGGGTGGCAATCGGGGTGGTTCTACATCACCGAGCCGCGTGACCCTAAATGGGCAGTGGCCCCGAATTCTGATCTGGCTTCCCTACACGGCTCACCTCTTGGAAAGAGACGGGCTTGACGTGGGGTAATTCAGAAGAGCTGACCGGACTTCAATTCTGCATCCAAAGCCTGGTGAACAAGAAGCTCAAGCTTGTCAACGTAGTCCAGGTCATGCTCATCCGCCGGATCCTCCCGTGCCAACAACGAGCCTTCAGCTTGTGGGAGTTTGATCCGGCACATCACCAAACCTTGAGCGGGCTCTTCGACACTACGTACGAAGATGCCTGGAAGGTGCTGTTCAAGGGCGCCGAGGCTCCCACATCCGCTACCGAAGATCGCGGATACAGCTCGCAGCGTCAAGCCAGCGAGGTAAGCTACTTTACCCTTTACGGGGCTCTTGTTTTCCATAGTTTGACTCTATGCGGGATCTAAACTCCCTTACCTTTGACAGGCCTGGCAGAAGACGTCCGGGCAGGTTGACTGTCCGGCTCCCTTGCCAGAAGACCCAGCGGACGCCCGATTGATGGGGCTGCTGGTTCCGGCACCTCACGTAGTGCCGGAGAAGAAGGCCAAGAAGAAGGCCACGGGAACTCGAAAGAGTTCCCGGCGCCAGGTGTTGTCGGACTCATCGTCCGACGATTCCGAGGCGGACTCCTCCCGTGAAGATGAGGAGGAGGAAAAAGAGGCCTCTCCCCAGCGGGGGGAGAGAAGAAAAGGAAGGCCGCCCCAACTGGGGAGGACGGAGGGTCCAAGAAGGGAAGGACCCTTCCTCCGGACTACTCCACCAACGCCGACGACGGCGAAGAGGAGTGGCCACCGAGGGCTAAACCCCTGGCAACATCGTAAGTGTCCAGATACTAGTATAACTCATGGCGTTTCATTTGTCGTATAGACTCTCTAACGCCGAATATAACCCTGCAGCCCGCCCAAGGACGGGCTCGACGTTTCAACGAGCGGCTCCCTGGCTTTGTCGGACGTCAATAGCACTTCACTTCCGGCTGCCTCCTCTCCTCGCGCTGCAGATGACACCGAGGTGGGGTCCCAAAAGGGGCGCAGCCAAGAGGAGGAGGTCCAGGAGGCACCGCAAGGAAACCTCCTGGACTCCAGGCACAAGGGGGATCAAACCCCAAAGGGCTCTAAGTCCGGCCCTGGGCCGGATTTCGTACCGGAACCTTCAGTGGTTCCGGAGTCCGGCAGGCGCCCCCTTCGTAAGAAGGGTGAGACTACGACACAGGTGACCTCCGTCCAACCGGAGGCATCGGATAATTTGCTGGAGGCGCTTAATGGCGCCTCCATCGACGAGGAGCACCGCTTCGTATGAGTGTGGTGATCCGAAAGTTCGATCCGCCAAGAGCGGGCTGGTGGCTTAATGCCGCCTTCTAACAGGCTTTGAGGTATGTATTTAAGATATGTAAAAATATTACCGCATAGACAGTAGCCCCTGATGCTCAGTTTGGTGTTCGGAAAGAAAAGCCGAACTGAGGAAAAAAGATGTACGTAGGAGTCTAACATAAGTATGTCAATATGGGGAATGCAGGCTGCGCTGCTGACCTCTGCCGCACTGACTGCGGAGGTCGATGCATTGAAGCAGAGCCTCGAGCGGTCCGAGAACGAGCCCGGCCTTGCCAAAAAGCAGCTCAAGGACAAGGAAGGTAAGTAATACCTTATGGAAGTATATAAAAGATGTGGTTGCAAAAATAACAGGAATAACGTGAGAATTGCAAGGGCCACGAAAGAGGTGGCGACCCTGAAGGAAGCGGTGTCCAAGGCCGAAAGCAATGCGGCCGCGGAGTGCACCGAGCGAGAGAAGCAGGAGGCACGGGTGGCGGAGGTGCGGCAAGAGCTCCAGGCTCTCGTGGAAAAACACGAGAGTTTGGAGCGTGACTCAAAGACTCGAGAGTCCGAGCTCGCCTCGGCTCTTGGGAGCGCCAAAGCCGCTAAGGCCGAAGCCCAAAAGGCCCTCCAGGAAATTGAGGCAATGAAGAAGATAGTGGCGGGTAAGGCATTATTCATCCAAAGCAAGCATGTGAAAGTGAATTACTTGTTACTTACCCGAATCCGGAGCTCTCCAGGAGCATTCACAGATCTGCCCCGTAGTGTGTCCGACGCTGCCGCATTCTACCGGGCCGAGGAGGGGAGCTCGACGGAGAAGGTGTTCGGTCTCGAGATCTTTGAGGCGGACACCAGTGCCCTTGAGCGACCAGCCGAAACAGCTGGTCGATCTCCATAAGGTGGCCGAACAGGCCATGAAGGGCCTCATAGTTCGGCTGTGGCCTAAGGAAGCCATGCATGGGAGCTACTTCGGGCTGGTGAGGCGGCTGGTGGACGCCTATCCATGGATTGAAGTCGTCAAGCGCTCCATCTGTATCGAAGGTGCCCGTAGGGCTCTTGCCCGTGCTAAAGTGCACTGGGGCAAGATGGACGCTGAGAAGCTTGTGACGGACGCTCCACCGTCGGGCAGGGAGTATCGCAAGCCCGAGATGTATTATGCGGGCGTCCTGAAGGGTGCCCGCCTTATAGCGGGTGAATGCTCCAAAGATGTAATTTTTGAGTAAACTCGCATTTGTTATCATGTACGCTTGAAAAATTGTTCATATGCGCTAAGCAACGCTTGTGAATTTAAAATATTACCTTTTGTGCGGCCGTTTATTAAATTTGAGAGATGGCGAGTCGTCGGCTTCTGCCCCCATGCCACGAGTGCTGGGGTGTTCGGGATAAACTTGAGCGCTCTTTTTACCATTCTTGGGTCCTTCGAGGGAGGCGCTCAACGCAACGAACAAGGCAACCGGACTATAATGCTTGAACACTCTCACTTAGCCATAGAATTCTATAATTTTAAATTTCGGCGAAGCCCCTAGTATTGGGAAGACCGAATTCGGGGCGCTATCCACGCCTGGGCCGGACAAAGCCGACTGCTCGCTCTAAGCGGCATAAGTCTTTAGGGACTCAAAAACCTCTAGAACAGCGACCGGCTCTCGCCCTATCATGACGGTCAGTTTTAGCTTTCTCCACTGAGGTGCTCAACCCAGCTCAAATGGGGCACAATCGCAGTGGTTCTCCCAGCGCTACCTTAGCCGATATAACGGAACATAAGGTACCAAAACATGGGAGCCGGGCAAACCCAACCATTGACCCAAGACATGAATCGGAGCCGATGCATATAATGCTATAAGTTCGGGGTGCCGCACTTGTGAAAGTGTTCGGACTTATCACACCATATTTTGGGGTACTTAAGCCCCTGGTGTATTTGGCCGTACCAAAGTGTACGGGGCCAACATGTCATAAGTGAACATATATAGATAAAAAAAGGGAATGCAATAATAGGCAGAAGCTATGTATTGTTTATTCAAAAAGGCTGCGTTAAAAGCAGAACGATACAAATAGTGCGATAAGCAATGGACGGGACTATTTGACCTGTTCCCCTCCAGGGGCGAGCTGCGGGATGATATGTGAAACAAGTATACTGCTCGTTATAGAGACCACCTAGACACTCGACGTAGCTTTCTGCTTCCCTGGCTGTTGCATCGTGCGTTCGGCGATTCTACTACCGGACAGGGCTTCTTGAAAAAGGAGTCCTGAAAGTAAGAGAAAAAAGAATGACACAATTGGGAGCCCCTGGTGCGGTTGAGCCGCATTTTGGGCTTGCCGTGGTCGTGCCCCTCCCCCTATGCCCATGGTATTACCAGAGCGTAATTATGTACGCGTAGTACTGGTTTCGCAATTTCGCGAGGGCTGGGGTTGGGGCCGCATTGCTACGCATGCTCGGGACGTGCCAGGCGGTCTTGTTGTAGGTTACTCCGGGCACGCTTGACGGTGTCCAGACGTTTAATAGCCGGACTCAAGAATTGCCTTGAGAGGCTGCTTTGTACTTCCGCCGCGAGGGCCGCCGTATGCTCCTCCGTTCGGAGAGAGCGTTCGGTGTTTCCGTTGACCGTAATGACTCCTCGAGTGCCGCATCTTGAGCTTGAGATATCGTGGTCGCGGCACCGCATTGAACTTTACAAATGCGGTTCGTCCGAAAGCGATCGCGTGATAGCCGTTATGAACGGGACTATGTCGAAGATTAACTCCTCGCTTCGGAAGTTATCTGGGGATCCGAAGACTACTTCAAGTGTAACTAAGCCTGTATAGTTGGCCTCTACACCTGGTATGACGCCTTTAAAGGTCATCTTTGTGGGTTTAATCCTTGAGGGTTCTATGCCCATTTTGCGCACTGTATCTTGATAAAGCAGGTTCAGGCTGCTGCCACCATCCATCAGGACTCTAGTGAGGTGAAATGCGTCAATGATTGGGTCTAGAACCAATGCGGCAAATCCGCCATGGCGGATGCTAGTGGGGTGGTCCCTTCGATCAAAAGTGATCGGGCAGGAGGACCACGGATTGAACTTTGGGGCGACTAGCTCCATCGCATATCGTCCTCGATTGCGCTTCCGCTCCCTTTTGGGTATGTGGGTTGCGTATATCATGTTCACCGTCCGCACTTGTAGGGGGAAGCCCTTCTGTCCTCTATTGTTCGGCGGCCGGGGCTCCTCTTCGTTGTCGCTATGCAGCCCCTTGTCATTGTTTTCGGCATTTAACTTGCCTGCCTGCTTGAACACCCAACAATCCCTGTTGATGTGGTTGGCTGGTTTTTCGGGGGTGCCGTGTATCTGGCACGAGCGATCGAGTATTCGGTCCAAATTGGACGGGCCCGGGGTATTTCTTTTGAATGGCTTTTTCCGCTGGCTAGGTTTAGAGCCTCTGAATCCGGCATTGACTGCCGTATCCTCAGCATTATCGCCATTAATGTGGCGCTTGTTCTTGTTGCGACGCGACCTGCCGTTGCTGTCCTTGGTATCCGAATTACCAGGGCTCTTGGTCATGTTGTTACTACGAGCTAGCCAGCTGTCCTCTCCCGCGCAAAAGCGGGTCATGAGTGTTGTGAGGGCTGCCATGGATTTCGGCTTTTCCTGTCCTAGGTGCCGGGCAAGCCACTCGTCGCGGATGTTATGTTTGAAGGCTGCAAGGGCCTCTGCATTCGGACAGTCGACAATTTGATTTTTCTTGGTTAGGAACCATGTCCAGAATTGTCTGGCCGATTCCTCTGGCTGCTGAATTATGTGGCGTAGGTCATCGACGTCTGGTGGTCGCACATAAGTGCCCTAGAAATTGTCGAGGAATGCGGCTTCCAGGTCTTCCCAACAACCAATTGATTCTGCTGGCAAGCTGTTAAGCCAATGCCGAGCTGGTCCTTTAAGCTTGAGTGGGAGGTATTTGATGGCGTGTAGATCATCACCGCGGGCCATGTGTATATGAAGGAGATAGTCCTCGATCCAGACCGCAGGATCTGTTGTGCCATCGTATGATTCAATGTTTACTGGTTTGAAACCCTCAGGGATTTGATGATCCATCACTTCGTCTATGAAGCATAGTGGGTGTCTTGGCGCCTCAGATTGGGCTATATCACGGCGCAGCTCAAATGAGCTTTGTCTCATCGTGTTCGCCCGGCGAAATTGCCATATCCAGCGTGACGGTTATCATCACGTATCGTGGGGCACCCACGCGATCCGTAGATCGATCTTGTTTGCCTTGCCTTGTCCTTCAAGATATCTCGCAGTGTCCGGCGCATTTTCCAGCGCCTTGGTATTTTTGAGCGGTGTCGAGTGCGGCTTGAGTGGAGGGCCGAGAGGCCTCTCATCATGCTGACCACGAGGTGGCGGTCGGCCGTATCATGCGTGGGTTTAGGTGCTTCCTCCTCTAATCGGGTAGCAGCCTGCGTTTTAGGTAGCTCTTGGAGGCGTTCGAGTTCATACTCTTGATGCGCAAGGACTTGATCCATCCGCGGCTAGCAAGTCTTGGTCACTCTAAGTCGTTGCTGCTTTTTCTTGAGGCTGCTTGCCGTGGCCATAAGCCTGCGTTTGAAACGCGCTTGTTCGACGGGATCCTCAGGCACGACAAATTCGTCGTCGTCGAGGCTTGCCTCGTCTTCGGAGGGAGGCATGAAATTATTGTCCTCTACCTCTCTGCCTGCCGTTCTCTCATGAGGGCTGGCTTCTCCATCCTCCTGCACTGAATCCTGCTGGGGGGGGGGGTTTGTATTCGGCACTGTCCGGGGTGTTATTGTCTCCCGTGCCGGAATCACCGTTTTTGCTATGGCGGGATTTAGAGCGGCGCCGCTGACGCCGGCGCTTAGGCTGTTTCTTGGAGGGGTCATCCTCCGTTGTTCCATCGCCATTCCCATCTTTTGGGATGTCCACCATGTAAATGTCGTATGACGAGGTGGCCTTCCAGTGCCCCGTAGGCGCTGGTTCTTGGTCGTCTCCTGCGCCGTCGTCCATACCGTCGATGTCTTTGGAGTCGAAGTCGAGCATGTCGGTTAAATCATCGACAGTGGCTATGAAGTGGGTGGTGGGTGGCCTTTGAATTTCTTCATCGTCCGCATCCCAACCTTCCTAACCATAGTCTGGCCAGGGCTCTCCTGATAAAGAGAGAGACTTTAATGAATTCAGCATGTCGCCAAAGGGCGAGTGCTGAAAGATGTCCGCGACGGTGAACTCCATGACCGGCGCCCAATCGGATTCGATTGGCAGGGGAGCGGAAGGTTCGGAGTCCGGAGAGGAGTCCGGCACCTTGGAGTTACGAGCCTTGCAAAGGACAGGGATGGTGTTCGGCTCAATCGCCATAGAGATCGCAGCCCCCGAGGCGGTGTCCAGCCACCCATCCTCGATCGGCGCAGTCGGCTCCGAGCTAAGGGTCGGAGCGGATCTCGTCTTGACCTCCGAGGCCTTTGCTCGGCGGCAGAGCTAGATCATGCCCATCGTGATAGTGCGGCGCGCTTAGCTGTGGCTCGAACCCGTCGAAGATCAAGTCTTCGCGGACGTCAGCCGTATAGTTCAAACTTCCAAATCTGACCTGATGGCCAGGGGCATAGCTTTCAATGTGCTCCAGATGGCCAAGCGAATTAGTCCGCAGTGCAAAGCCGCCGAATACGAAGATCTGTCCGGGGAGAAAAGTCTCACCCTGGACCGCATCGTTGTTGATGATCGGAGGAGCCATCGGGCCTAAAGATGACGACATAGAGGAACTCTCAATGAAAGCACCAATGTCGGTGTCAAAACCAGCGGATCTCGGGTAGGGGGTCCCGAACTGTGCGTCTAGGCGGATGGTAACAGGAGACAAGGGACGCGATGTTTTTACCCAGGTTCGGGCCCTCTCGAAGGAGGTAAAACCCTACTCCTTCTTGATTAATATCGATGATATGGGTAGTACAAGAGTAGATCTACCACGAGATCAGAGAGGCTAAACCCTAGAAGCTAGCCTATGGTATGATTGTTGTTCGTCCTATGGACTAAAACCCTCCGGTTTATATAGGCACCGAAGAGGGTTAGGGTTACACAGAGTCAGTTACAATGGTAGGAGATCTACATATCCGTATCTCCAAGCTTGCCTTCCACGCCAAGGAAAGTCCCATCCGGACACGAGACGAAGTCCTCAATCTTGTATCTTCATAGTCCAGGAGTCTGGCCAAAGGTGATAGTTCGGCTATCCGGACACCCCCTAATCCAGGACTCCCTCACCTTGGTTCTCAAAAACTGAGGGAAATACTTACGCTACTATTGCTGCATCACCCTTTCCTCTTCAAGGAAAACCAACGCAAGCTCAAGACGTAGCAGTGGCCTCGCTATGATGGTTAACCACAAGATTGTTGTGCATGCCATCTCTCTCACCGACCAACCTAAGTCTGTCATCGTCTCATGCTTCTATGCTTGACATTGATATCCTCTCCCAGGATGCCCACGACCGAACTAGGCGTAGTGTGTGTGTGTGTGTGGTGGTGGTGGTGGGGGGGCATGCGCAATTCATGCGCATCGTCGAGGCTTTTGACGCAGGGGACAACTTGCTTTCGTCCTTTGTCAGTCTCTTAAGTCTGTGTTCGGTTGACATGAATTTTAAGGGGTTTTGGCAGGGATTGGAGGGGTTTAAATCCCATACAAGTCAAATTCCCCCTAAATCCCCTCCAATCCCCTTGGGACAAGGTGTAACTGAACAAAGCCCAAAAGAGTCCCAACGGTGGCCATGCTAATCAACGCCACCAATGGGACTCCTATGAGAGTCTGGGCCAGCAAATCCTAGGACTGATGAAGTCAGCACCGTCATCTCATAGTCGATGGGGCGCTTCTGATCTGGATAAGGTGTTGTCGGCTGTCAAACTTCTCAAGTTGGTCAATGAACTGGTGCCTCCATTGCCTTGCAAGGATGTTATGTAGTTTTCTAATGCATGTGGTGTATTCAAGACCGATCTCGGCGTGGTGCATGTTCTGATGTGTAGTGTCTCCATTGTCCTCTAATGCCTTTAGACATATGCCTTGCCCCGATCCTCTCTCAAGTGCGCCCCTCATTGTTTTAGTTGTAGTACCTTTGGGCTCACGGACTTGTACCCCACTTTGTGTTGTTGAGGAAATGCCATTATGGCTTGCTTTATTTCATCTCAAAAATTGATACATCATCTACAATAACACTACGAATGGAAGAGGGAGGGTTCTTCGTCCACACGACTGGAGGTTCAACCCTGGCCCTACTAGCTAGTCCGTGAGCCACACGATTCGTCTCTGCTGCACAATGGTAAAAAATAACATGGCCAAACTTATTATAAATATCAAAGATCATCAAGAATAGGAGTTGCTCCGACCTGAGGTTCTCACATGTTCTTAAGAGGAGGACCGACTCACTTAGGGTATCTCAAATGCTACTACGTAACTGGATAGTTATGAAAGTAGCTTTGACGGAAATATCTCTAAGATCAAGGATACGAGTTGCTAGTTTATTGTCATCATCCAACAAAAATCCAGAGAAAAACCCATTAACTCCAAAAACGGGCGCCAAATCTCGCAAAGGAAAAACCGAGGATAAAAAATTGGGGTGTTACAAATGCATCGCTTGCGCAATGACCTCAATTCTGCATAGATCTCTCCTACTTGGAAGGCTTTCTACCTGCCAAGCTCCACCTTGTAACTATGTTGTCAATGACCATGGATACAATGTGTGCTACTACCTTGCATATGACACATATCTTTCATGGACCACATGTGTGAAGACAATTCAACGTCCGGAACGTAACAATAACTCTCACTTGCAAAGTGCTAAGAATCCACGAGAAATGATGTCGACAACTTTTGGGGTGCTTCAAGCTTCCTTCATGATTTCTCATGGTCCTGTTGAGAGTTGGAACCCAAAGATACTACGGCAGATGCACAACATGATCATCAAGGACGAGAGAGGCTAACCAGAGGGATTTAACTTCGGCTACAATGCTGCACATGTGGAGCCGGTGCACATCGCAGAATCGAGAATCAGGAAGCTCATCACCACCTCCAAGATGATCTTGTTGATCACTTGTGGCAAATTCATAGTTCTTGAATGTAGTGTCTTTATCATGCTTTATTTGGATTTAATTCATTTGGACCCTATGTTGTGTTTGATGTTGAATATTTAAATGTGAAAGCAACGAACTTGAAATACTGGTGAAATATGTGCACTGGAAATACCCATGTCAAGCTTTGAATTAATATATTGAGCAAATATAGTTGAAACTGAGTTTGTACATAAAAAAAGAGAGGAAGAAGTAGCAAAGAAAAAGAAAACCAGAGGGAAATAAGTTTTAGACGAGGGTCGACTTGAAAATAATTTAGAGCCTCAAAATGAGCTGTAGTAAGTTTTATGAAAGGGCTAGAAATGCTTAAGCTGGCATCCGCGGGCGGCGAGCCGGCGACGACGACGCGGATCCTCCGGCTGGCTCCCACGGACCCTCACCGCGAAACACTTCCCCCGTGAGACACGACGGCGTGGCTGCTGCTGCCGCTCCTCCTCCTCCTCTCCATACCCCAGCCAATCTCCTCGTGCCGCCTGCTGCCTTCCGCGGGTTAGCACTCTCCGCCTCTCGCCATTGTCGGGCTACAGTCGTAGAACGAAAGGGAGGGGAACTCGGAATTTGTGGAAGCTCGTTCCTCCATCTAGCAAATAACACAAAATCCGGATCTTTTCCTGACCGCGTCTTGTTTTCTAATCCAGGAAATCAAATTCCGGCGATATCCGTCCCGATCCCGGGTCGGATCTGCTTCACCTACAAGCGAGGAGGCATCGGTCGGCGTTCTATAAGTAGGAGTATCATACAGGAGCCTAGCTGCCTGCCCTCTGTCGCTCCGTGTCTCGTATTCCTGCATCTACGAGAGAGATCATCAAGCACAGGGGAGAGGGAGATTGGGAAGGCATACAACGCTCAGCTTCTTCATGTCGCCGTCTGGAATTCCCCTCATGGGTAGCAGCATATCCCGGTGTTCGGCCTTGTCAGGTGTGCTGACAACGTATGGACAGAGGCTTGCCGAATTCCTCGCCGTTCACCGTCTGTTACCCAGCGAACCCCAGATCCTGGAGCGGCCGACACCGCCGGAGCTGCCGGAGGACATCCTGATGTGCATATTCGCCAGCCTTGAGACCCCCGACCTCGTCCGGGCAGGCTCCGTCTGCTCATCATGGCGTTCCGCCTGCACCAGGCTCTGCAATCTTGGGCTTTTCAGGCAGACACAGACACCATGCCTCCTATACACCTCTGAATCTGCCGGTGAGAGTGTCGCAGGCCTCTTCAGCCTCGGGGAGAACAAATCCTACACATTAGCTCTTGCAGACCCACCTATTCGCACTAGGTATGTGATCGGCTCCAATCATGGCTGGATCATCACCGCCGACGATAGGTCCGAGCTGCACCTCCTCAACCCCATCACCGGTGACCAGATCGCCCTGCCTTCCGTCACCACCATTGAGCAGGTGAAGCCCATCTTTGATGATGCCGGCGCTCTTCACAAGTATCAGTACTCATGGTACACCGGCACTCCACGCCTAGTCGACTTCCCTACGCCCTCGGTCTTTTCGCTTGGCGAGCTGCGGGACTACCTCTTTGAGAAGGCATTTTTGTCATCTGATCCATCCACTGGAGATTATTATGTGGTACTCAAGCATAATCCACAGTCACAACTTTCATTTGCAAGAGCAGGGGATGATAGATGGACTTGGCTGCCACCACATGTTGATTATGCAGATTGTTTCTTTAAGGATGGCCTGCTCTTTGCATTGGATTCACACGGACAAGTCTGTACGTTTGATCTCAGTGCACCTGTAGTAACACAAAATATTATCCTGGGGAAAATGAAGGCTTGGGTCGAGGACTGCAACTACATGTACATTGCTCAAGCTCCATGCGGTGATTTGTTGCAAGTTTGGAAGTCAAGAAACTGTTTGGGTTGGGAGGATGGGGATGTTTCAGAACAGGGGCTTGAGGATGCGACGGATCTGTCGGGGCTGAAACCTGAGGATAGGGAGGATGGCGATGTTTCGGAACCTGAGTTAGGCTCTGACTCTCATGTGACCTTCACTGACAAGTTTGACGTATTTAAAGTGGATTTTGCTGCAACAAAGCTTGAAGACATAACTAGCTCATGTGACAGTGTGATGTTTCTTGGGCATAATCAATCACTTTGTTTGAGTGCCGATGAATATCCACAGTTAAAGTCCAATCATGTCTATTTTACTGATGAGGATGATGCATATCATCATTTTGGAAGCATGAAGAGTCAGCGTGATATTGGAGTTCTCAACCTTGGAAATTGCTCTGTTGAAAGAATTGTATCACCTCAGCTTTGGTCCAACTGGCCAGCCCCTGTGTGGTTTATACCAAATCCCCGGAAGATAAATTTGGCATCACACGATTAGCCACAAGATGCTTCATTTATACTGATATATCAATCTTTGTACCTCGCTGTATGTCGTTCCAATAAATTTCTATGAAGAAATAATAATAAATAATTTCAAACAAAAAAATCATGGAACTAGTGGAAAAAGGAGAGGTGTGTTTATGTGGCGCGCTAATGGTAGCATCATCATTTACATTGCATATATAAGGTGATCTTGATATTGAGACTGTTTTCTGAAAAGTTTCAGATTTGTTGGCCAAACTGAACTCAGTTTATTTGCTGATTTATATAGGTCCATTGCCTCAGTTTATTTGCTGATTTTATTTTTTTTACGCTTATACATGCTTCTAACATTCTGGATGAACAATTATTATCCAGTAACAGTATTCTTTGAAGTAAAACCATTGTAGATCAGTTGTTTCCAGTTTGCTTATGTTCATAAGGGATTTGCATCTCCATGACCTGCATATGCAAGATTTGGGAGCAACGCTGAGGAAGTGCCAGCAATGCTTGATTTATGATGCAAATTTGGAGGTCATCAATCAGCACGCACTCAATCACCATGGAAGCCTGAGAATGACAGGGATGGAAGGGATGGAGGTACTTCACTGAGTTTTGCTGCAAGAATGTCATTTTTGATATAACAAGCTAGGTGACAGGGATGGTAACAAGCCTGAGAATGACAGGGATGGAGTACAAGAATGTTATCCAATGGTTTTCCAGGATGATAACTTAGTACTAGTGTAAATCAAAGAGAACAGTTACCTATTTACAGTCATCATGTACCTGTACTTTTTCAGATTGCTCACTGGTGTAAATTTTGGCATTGTAAACCTTGTTTCCAGAAAAACCAGTATCTTTCAACGAGTTCCATCTTAGAATTTGCACCACAGATCTTAGAATTTGAGTTAAATTTTCTTTGTAAAATATGATGGTACAAGTTGAACATTGGACCAATCAGTACACTAATATTTGAATTAAAATGAAAACCTTAAGTGAATTTCAAATGATGGGAATTTTGGCAAATCTCAGACGAGCTTGAACTGTAGCATGATGCTTCACCTGAGCAGATCTTGGACGAAACGTCTATGCCCAGAACAAGTCAAATTAGCCACTCACAGCTTGAACAATGTCCAGCTCAAAATTGCAATAAAACTTTTCACGCAACAGGTTAAAACTCACATTCTGACAAATCAGGAAAGGTTTATGTCCATGCAGCAAACTCACGTTTTGAACATGAACAAACTGAACTACACAACGCTGTTTATATACACATTATGAGCAGTAAACCACTAAAACAATTCCTGATATAGTCATATCTTTCAGAACAAATGGCTCCACCATTGTTTTCTTGGATTGCATCACACTAAGCTCCATCATGTCTTGGGAGCTTCTTCCACCATCCTGAATTCAAACACGATGTAATTTTGTAATGGTACACAACGTTATTCTAGCTATTCTACAAATGTTTTTTTCTTACCGGTTTTTAGATCGTGACAATACTTCTTATGCTTGCCAATATCTCCCCTGTACCTGGCTCTGACCATGCAGCCGGTCTTCTCGCACTTGATACCAGAGGTATTATGAAGACTTCTGCAGTGGTCTTCGACCTGAAAGTTGTGAGCAAGCAGTTGCATCCATAGTTAAGCCAAGATAATGCTGCTGATATCAAATGTTAGCAAAAAGAGAACAAAAATAAAGACATACAGATGATTTGTGTATCTTCTTCGTCTTGCCCTTCTCAAGGAAGCACATGAGACACACTTTTGTTTTTGGGGGTTTCCGCCACATGGCTCAAGTAGATCGCGTATGTCTTCCTATCCGGATCATCGTCGTCGTCCTCCTCCTCCCCCTCCTGCTCCACCACCACCTCCTCCTCTTCCTCCTCCTCCACCACCTCCTCCTCCTCCTCCTGCAAAAATCATACTTAGTGACTTGAAATTCAAATATTAGGCTAAAAATATTCAAAGGTGCCAAAAGAGGGGTAGGACATCAGAGGTGCATCCTCGATGATAGCAGCGTTTTGGGCCTTCAGTGGGGCGATGCAATGCATTTATTCAGGCTAAAACCAAGGCTGAAGGCCAAACTCTCCCAAGAGACAGGAGAAGACACTTATCAAGACAAGCATCAGCAGGAGAAAATGCTCAAGCGTGTCTAAAACCTAGTGATCAATCTAAAACAGGAGGCAGGCCTCGAAAGAATGGAACTATATAAGGTTATATTCAACCTAAAAAAAAAGAGGCACATCAGCAAAAAAAATTACAGCACATCTGGGGAGAATGGTGTTCAGAAGAGCAATTTAGAGACTGTCAAGGTAAAAACTAGAACCTGCATGTGAGAAGGGCACCACTCTCCAGTTCCAATGTAATTCAGTTATTTTAATAATCAATCTCACTGTTCCAATGTAGTTGCAGTCTAAATATTGCAGTCTATGTATGTATGCTGGTGACACTAGCTTTCAACCTTGTTGCGTTCATTGATCCTGCGCTGCAATTGAGCTTCTGCTGATTGTACACAGTAAGTTCATTTGAGCAGAGACATTTTGATATCAAGTTTCATACGTACTCCCTCCGTCCGGAAATACTCGTCGGAGGAATGGACGTATCTAGATATGTTTTAGTTCTAGATACATCCATTTTTAGGCATTTTTCCGACAAGTATTTTCGGACGGAGGGAGTACTAATCAGTCAACATCACTAGACTATGAAATTTACCAACAGAAAAATCTAGATTCGCTGCCAATTCTTCTCCATAACATAACTGAAGAAACTCCCAACTTTCAGCAAAGATTCAGTGTCAATTACATTTTCCTACGCTGGATTACTGCCAGCAAAGATTCATACCTCAAGAGAGATGATCGTGCGGTCGCAGCGATCCGACGGTGAAGGCGAGATTGGGGCCGTGTGTTGGGGCGCAGCCACACCATGGCCACTCGCCTCGGGTCCCTCCTGCGGATGGCACGGCGGGGAAGCGTTGGGGACGGCGGCGGCGAGCACGTCGATGTGCGGGGAGGGCGCCGCGCCGTGCTCACTCGCCTCCGGAACTCCCTCCTGCAGCGGGGACGGTGAGGCCGTGGATACCGAGAACTCCACGCCGGCGAGCGATGCGGCGAGGTTGTCCCCGAGTACAGGGGGAGGCGCTGGGGAGGAGGCGTTGAGGACGTCGCTGCGCGTGGAGGCGGCTGTGCCGTGATCACTGCCCCCCGGTGCTCCCTCCTGCAGCAGGGGCAGCGATGGCGTGGATGCCGAGGATTCCACGCCGGCGAGCGATGCGGCGAGGTTGGCCTCGAGCGCAGGGAGATGCGCTGGCGACGACCCGTTGAGAAGGGCAGCGGCGAGCACGTCGGTGTGCGGGAGGCGGCCGCGTCGTCTCCACTCGCCTCCGGTGCTTCCTCCTGCACCGGGGACGGCGAGGCCACCCACCACCACCGCCGCCGCCACCGCCGAACAAGCACGAAACGAAGCCAGCGCCGCGACGACGAGGCCAGCCACCACCACCACCGAGCTGGCGCGCCCTGGTGCTCCCCTGGCTCCTCCGCACGCCTCATGGCGTTCTTGAGTCGGTTCTTGCGTTCTTGGCCAAGGCTGGCAGCCAAGAACCCTTCTTGCTTTCGAGCGCGAGAGGACGGCTTCCCGGCAGTCGACGGTGAGGGCGCAGCGCGGAAGTTTCTTGTCTTCGTGCGCCAATGCGCCTTGAACGGGCGAAGCGGGCGAAGGAGGTCGGCGGCGAAGCAGAGCCTCAGGCCTCAGCGGTGAAGAGGGGTGGGAGAAGGGAGGCGAGAGGGCAGGGATGGATTTTTATTTTATTTTCGGGATGACATGGAGGCGAGGGGCTTTGGGTTTAACTCATCCCGTTTCCTATTCTGGCACGTGGGACCAGGAGAGGCTAACAGTGCGTCATCCGCCCAAATTCCATGTTGATTACCAAATTGAGATATAATTTCAAAGCCAGATTTTAAGGCATCTCCAATCATAAATCTCAAATTGCTTCTTCATTTGTCCATGAGCGTGTCGGTACATTGGTTCCCCATTTGTCCACGGTTCAAACGGTTCGAATGTGTCTACTCTATTCTTCATTTTTTTTACAACAAAAGGACTTTATTCATGAGAGAACCGATAGACCGTTCACTATAGATGATGAATAAAGTCAGGGATAGAGTCATCACAAAACCTCGACGATCTAGAATTAAAGGCGGATTTTGCTAGACTATTAGCCACCTCATTGGCCTCACGAAAGCAATGCGTAAAATCAACACGACTACCATCACTAGCAAGTTGCTTGCACTCCACGATCACGGGATGCGTCAGTCTAGAATAACCATCCTCCTCTTTGACAAAGATCAATAGCGAATGAGTTATCGACTCAATGATCACTTGTTACATCCAATGGTCGCAGCCAAGTACAAACCATTTCTCATCACTAGAATCTCAACCGAGTCAACTCCAGAAACATGAGGAATAAACCACGATGTTGCAGCGATAAAGTTCCCATGATCATCATGAGCTACAAGCCTAGTAGCCTCTGAAAGTGTTTCTGAACCCCTTAACGGGCTTCTTCCATATGTAATCCCACTTCCGCTTCCGGATTTTCAATTTAGATGCTCTAATAAAGTTTGTGGCCGGGACCTCAATAGATATTGTTGATCTTTCAAGCAATTGAACTGCTTCACCTTTCACCCACTGCTTTTGCTGCCACCATAAGAACCACACAACAACTAGTGCAAGTTCCACTGAAGAAATGTCCCTTGAAACCAATTCAAGCTTACATAAGATTTTTAGGGTGATTGTTCCTCACCGATCTTTCACAATAGATTTCCGCACTTCCTCATAGAGATCTAGTGTCTTTCAAACATCCTTTGCTCTAGCACAATCAGACAAACAATGTTTAATATCCTCCGTCCAGGACACATATCGATATTTAACATGTGTTCTAATGTGTCGACCATAAGAACACCATAGCATGGCGTAACCCCATGTAGGATCTTCCCGGAAAATGTTTTAACCTTCCCTAATAGTCGTAGTCTCCAAATTTCATTCCAAATAGGCTTTTCATCTACACTCCCTTGTCCATCCGTTGTGCACATTCTTTGCACTGTGGTGCTGTTCCCATTCTCCGTGATAAGCGAGCAGACGGAGAAGGCACTGGCGGGTATACTTCGAGCTATGAAATCCTCAATAACTTGCACATTCAAAGGAATTTGGAGAATGTGTTGAGCATCAATCGGTGAAAAGAGATCCGGATTAGCATTTCATCCCACAATCCAGGATTAGTAAGCTCTTCTACTTTTGATAGCATAATCGCCCCCCTGGGATTAGCCTTCCTGCTGGGGCTGGATGGTACCCATAGATCACTCCAAATATTAATATCTGAGGTGGTGGCCACTCTCTAGGTACATACCTTGTTAAAGTTCTAGATGCCCGAGACAATGCTTTGCCATGGAAAAGAAAGCCCCTCTTTTGGCCCAACCTTTAAAATGTTACCATCCAGATAATATTTGGCGATCAACATGCGTTCACACAAAGAATCTGGGTTTTGGACTAGTTGCTAACACTGTTTTGCTAATATATATAACACATTTGAAACTATGAAGGGGGGGGGGTGAATGAGAGATTCAAAAATTCTTGCGAATGTTTTGAACTGATCCCACACATAGTAGCGAACATAAGGTACGGTAGACAAGAACGCAATCAAGCATGCTATTGAGGAACATATCTATCAAGATAGAAAGCTATAGTAGTTCGAGCATAGGATATCACAGGTTTGACAACAATGATGGTAATGCAATATGCAAACAAATACAGTAGCATGAGAGAAAATAGGATATGAACTGCGAGGAAAACACATGAGTAAGAACTATGACGAGGAGAATGAATAGAGATAGGGGAAACTCACGCTAGTCTTATCAAGTGCGAAAGAAAAGGAACACGACCGGAAAGACTACACTGATGATGAGAATGCTACACAGTGAGCAACGAATGATAACAGATGAGAATGACAGAAATTATAGCAATGAATGATATGAGATGATCAAAGAATCATCAGATAAACTATCGTCACAAATCACGAAAAGTAAACTGCTGAATGTAATGCAGTAAAGTAGATTGAATCAGTGGTGCTCGATGGTGACAGAGAGATTTGGTAGACCAGATCGCCCTTCTGCCAAAGGACTACGTCTGGTTGGAGCGGTTGAGATTTAACACATAAGATAAACTCTATTCGCCCTATTCTCCTTCAACTAGGAGCTGATCAGACTCTAGTTGATTTCACTCGTGGTAGATACTTGTCGGCGATCTCCAAACCTTCGAATGACCTTCACGAACCACAATGACTCTTGGTTGCTGAAGATCTTGCTCAGTGAAGACAACAACTCTTCAACACTCGAGCTGACACCTATCCGTCTAGAGAGTGCGCGGCTCTCAAGAGTAATAGGTACAAGAACTCTAACTCAGAACTACTGTGATGCTAAACCACTGTATAAGTTTTGGTCTCTTGATTCTTTTTATCTTGGTGGATCTTAAACTCAAATCACTTGGAGAGGGATGCTCAATCAATCTTCTCAGAAATCTTAAGTGGAGCAGCCAACGGACAACGTTGGAGCAGGGTGTCTATTTATACCCGCAGCCTTCCCTGAAGGGAAATGACCAAATTGGACATGTGGAGCAGCCAATGGCCGAACAACACGAGTCAAACGGTCTGAAACTTTAGCACAATGGTAACATTCCTCGCGGAGCAAGTAATGCTAACTAAGTTTGAAAGATATCTCCTGCAGCACGAAGAACAACATCTACTGCTAGCAAGTAATCATTCGAAACACAAAGAGATTTCTCTCAGTCTCGCATAGGTTTGGGCTAAGCATCACAACAGATCTAAGCTTCGAGAACCTATACCCCTGTTAATAGTACGGAGGTCCTATGACTCAAATAAACGAAAGAAGAAGAACAAAATGAATACTACGTCTTCACTTTGTCTTCGACTTCCATTCGCTGCAATCAATTTTCTTCGGACAGAATCTCCAAACCAATTGCTTCACGTCAGCAATAATTTTTGAGGGATTAACTCCTTCACATCAATCTTCTTGCCTACATGTCTTCAATAGATGTAGCTCGTTTTTCTCTGCAACGCAGATATTCTTCGGTGAAGTTCCTCGAACTTAACACTGGAGACAACATTCTCTTCGGTTCTGCATGGACTATTTCTCTCTGTATGCACTAGCAAACAAACCAGTCCATGCATGTTTCTGTCGACAATATCCAAAACACAAGAGGGCAAATATTGCACCAACATTCCGCCTCCCTGTGTGCCTCCCGGGTAGAGAGAGCCTCCAAGTCATTTGTTGCCGTCTGTCTGCTATCGGTGTACTGTACACTCTATGGCGGGCTGGTCTGGTCGCGCCAGCCGGGCAGTCGCTGTGTAGCTCCTCCTTGGGCCTCTCGGGGTATCTCCGAGCCATACGATCAGCCCGGACGGCATGTAACAGGCGACCGGCTGGATGGTCCATGATGGGTGAACCGTGGGGTGTGCAAGGTGCCGCCATCATTAGGAGGAGCTGTAATAACCAGTAATTTAGATAGAGCGGGGACTTTTTCCCAATTGAGCATTGCATTCATCATCCAATATCCAGGGTAAATTTAAAACTTTCATTTGAATTTGGGATTTCCATTTTCATGCCTGTGGTTACTTAGTTCCGCTCAATTTTTTCCAGGCCAACTAACTTTGCTCACTTTTCCCCTCCCCCTCCACCACCTGCTCACAAAAGTCCAAACAGAGCATATCGTCTAGTCAAAGCCTTTGACCATTACCTCCTAACTAGTGGGGTCGCGTGACACCTTGATAGGTGGGGCAACTTACCTCGCGGGCGAATTTTTTTAATGTGTAATGGAAGGAGCGCGATGCAGTTGGTAATAAAAAAGATCTTGTGCGATGTTTTAAGGCGGAAATAACAAGGCCCGATCTAGGAGTGTCCAAATGGGGTGCGGTTTTCCGCCACGCGATTGTGATCGAACGACCGAGAGCATGGAGAGGGTTAGGATGGGTTTTGGGCCACTTTGCAGGGGTGTTGGGCTGCAAACAAAAGAGGCTTTGCGGTTACCCGGTTAACCGTTGGAGTACCAAACGGACTCCAAATGGCACAAAACTTGACAGGCGGTCTACCAGTGGTGTACCAAGGCCGCTTGGCAAACCTCGGGCCATTCCGAGAAAGTTTAACACCCGCTCACGAAAAGAGACAAGAAGGGGACGCCGAGTGACATAGGAGTGTCGGATTGCAAAACGAACAACGGGGAAAATGCTCGGATGCATGAGACGAACATGTATGCAATGCAATGCACATTATGACATGATATGAAATGTGGATGATGACATGGCAAAGTGCAACACGCAAGCACATGACATGGCAAGGATGGCGAATAACTGGCGGACACCTGGCACATCGGATCCGGGGCGTTACATTGGCCGTGAGGGCTTTGAAGATTCTGGCCATGAGGGCATTGCTGAGGAACTTGGCTTGTGAGCGGGCTTCTTTGCCATAGATTTCCTAGGCTTGTCAGAGGCCTTTGTGGCAGCAGCAGCAGCAGAGTCTTCATTAAATTTCCTCATTGCTTCTTTGGCTTGTCTAGCCAACTTGGCTTGGCGCTTGGCCCATTCATCAGGAAAATCCTCACCGCGCTTGAGGCTGGTGGGATCAGCTTCTTGGCCAGGTGCCAATGGAGCTCTTGGGCATGGAGGATTTAGAGCAAATTTCTTCATATACTTTGGAGTTACATATCTGTACTCCCTCCATTCTCTTGCCCATCTCCTTTCAATCCTCTGTATGCGCACCTTGCGCTGATTTTTGTTTTCTTTGCCAAACTTGGCCTCATCAGGTGTGCAATAGTCCTTATAAATGTCATCAGGGATCTCAAAAGCAGTCATGACCTCAGGCTTCTTTCCTCCTTTCTGTGGTTTCTTACCTTCAGCCATATTCTTCACATGAGGAATTTGAACAATTGAACACTCTGAAGAAGTATGCAGTTTTTCTTCAAGGAACGCTGCAAATGAGTTAAGTTGATGAGAACCTAGTGATTCAGTAGCGGACATGAGTACCTGTGAATAGAGTATAGTTGCGAGGAATTTGAAGAGGTCATATGCGTTCTCAGAAGGTTTTCAAAATGAACAAGTTCGAGGAATTTGACCAGATGAGTCTTGAAGAAATTCACTAAGCGTACTTTGTCTTAGGTTCGAGTTGTATAGATCTCGATCCACACAATTGAGGAATCTTGAATAAAATGAAGCTTAGGGAAGCGAATCAAGAACAGATAGTTTGTGAGGTGTTTTGTGTGTGAAGATTTGAAGAATAAAACACCTTTGAAGATTT
This sequence comes from Aegilops speltoides, assembly GCA_021437245.1. NCBI lineage: Eukaryota > Viridiplantae > Streptophyta > Magnoliopsida > Poales > Poaceae > Aegilops > Aegilops speltoides. The sequence goes on along the minus strand of CM038147.1, from coordinate 92,247,082 downwards.
TGTAGTGAAAATATGAATCAAAGAGGCGATAAAAGTAACTTTTAATTACCTGGTTGAAGAACACGACAAACTGAGAAGAGTAGATTGGAAGCTCGTCAGTTCAGATCTTCCACGCCCTAACTTGGCAGAGGAAGACAGCTACGGCGGCGGCGGAGTGAAGATTTCCGCGACCAGCACGAGTACGACGGCGATGAGGTCGAGGCAGTGAAGCTCTTCCTCACCGGCGACGATGGAGTAGCGGCGGCGCTAGGGTTTGAGAAACTCGAGTGCAGGAGAGAGCGGTTGAGCGGAGTAAAGGAAGTGAGGAAGGGTGAGGGGGTATTTATAGTCGCAGTGAAAAACTGTTCGCCCGAAGATTTAGGACGAAGGTGCCCCTGGCCCTTCTCATTCGCTTGACATGTGTCACCATGTACTGAATAGTGGAGATCGTGTTAGATCGTGGGTGAACAGATATTTCTATCATGGGAAACGGGACGGTTTGAGCGGCAAAACCGAAAAATTTGGATAAGATAGGTTTTAAAGTTTCGTTCACAATTTCTTCAGCTGACAAGGACACAGTGAAGATTTTGAATGAGTTTCAAATAGAACGCACATGAAGAATTTGTGAATAGATTGGGTTGAGTATAGCATAGAGGGGGAAGGGTCCGATCACATTCACTTAGCAGAAAATGCAACTTGAAGAAATAGCCATAAGTGAATACTGTAGAGGACATAAACCCACATATATATATAGCCAATGAATAAAGACAACGGAACAGTGAAGATTTTGCAAAGTTGAAGAATTTGAAAAACTGAGGAATTTCAAAACTGAGGAAAAACTCAAATTGAAGATTTTCAACTTTTTGTGGTGGCGTGACCCACCGTATAAGAATGATGATTTCAGACACCGCGTACAATTGTCGTAGGGTTCTGAGAATCATATTCTTCATTAATTTCTTAACACTTAGAGTGTAATTCTTCATTGATTGAAGAAAAACGTTTCTTCATGTGTTGCACATCTAAGTCATCAATTTTGCATAAGTGTTAGGATGTGTGTCCTTTCCAAAGAACATTCGAAGATTCTAAGATATTTAGCTCACACCACAACTTGCTAAATTTGTTCTCATCCAAGGGCTTTGTGAAGATATCGGCTAGCTGTTCTTCTGTCTTCACATGTTCAATAGCAATGTCGCCCTTCAACACATGATCACGAAGAAAATGATGACGGATCTGAATGTGCTTTGTCTTCGAGTGCTGAACTAGGTTATGAGCAATCTTGATGGCACTCTCATTGTCATAATAGAGAGGCACATTCTTCATGTTGATGATGTAGTCCTTGAGAGTTTGCTTCATCCACAGCAATTGAGCACATCAAGAACCAGCAGCAATATACTCAGCTTCAGATGAGCGGTGATCGCATTTCTATTTCTTGAGGACCAACGGACTGAGATCGTCCGAGGAAATGACAAGTACCAGATGTTGACTTGCGGTCCACACGATCACCAGCATAGTCAGAGTCAGAATATCTAATGAGATCAAAGGTAGAGCCCTTGGGGTACCATAATCCTAGTGTTCGTGTGTGAGCTAAATATCGAAGAATATGCTTCACAGCCTTATGGTGTGATTCCTTCGGTGAAGCTTGAAATCGGGCACACATGCAAACACTAAGCATTATATCTGGCCTAGATGCACATAAGTACAATAAAGAACCAATCATGGAGCGGTATACCTTGTGATCAAAGTCGATACCATTTTCATCAGTGCATAGATGGTCATTTGTGGGCATAGGAATTTTGACTCCTTTACAATCTTGCACGCCGAATTTCCTCAGAACATCCTTGAGGTATTTCTCCTGAGATATGAATATGCCATTGTGCTGTTGACGAATTTGAAGACCTAAGAACAATTTCAACTCTCCCATCATAGACATTTGATATTCTTCACCCATCATATAGGCAAATTCAACACTATAACGCTGGTCAGTACAGCCAAAGATAATATCATCAACGTATATTTGGCACACAAACAGTTCACCATCATAAGATTTAGTAAAGAGGGTAGGGTCAAGTGAACCGGGTGTGAAGCCATTCTTCACGAAGAATTCCTTCAAAGTATCATACCACGCCCGAGGGGCCTGCTTGAGGCCATAGAGGGCCTTGTTGAGTCTGAAGACTTTGTCAGTGAAGGAAATATGCCCTAGAGGCAATAATAAAGTTATTATATATTTCCTCATATCATGATAAATGTTTATTATTCATGCTAGAATTGTATTAACCGGAAACATAATACATGTGTGAATATATAGACAAACAGAGTGTCACTAGTATGCCTCTACTTGACTAGCTTGTTAATCAAAGATGGTTATGTTTCCTAACCATGAACAAGGAGTTGTTATTTGATTAAACAAGGTCACATCATTAGTTGAATGATCTGATTGACATGACCCATTCCATTAGCTTAGCACATGATCGTTTAGTATGTTGCTACTGCTTTTATCCATGACTTATACATGTTCCTATAACTATGAGATTATGCAACTCCGTTTACGAAGGAACACTTTGGGTACTACCAAGCGTCTGGCAACGTGAATCGGGTGATTATAAAGGAGTACTACAGGTGTCTCCAAAGGCGGATGTTGGGTTGGCGTATTTGAGATTAGGTTTTGTCACTCCGATTGTCGGAGAGGTATCTCTGGGCCCTCTCGGTAATACACATCACTTAAAGCCTTGCAAGCATTACAACTAATGAGTTAGCTGTGAGATGATGTATTACGGAACGAGTAAAGAGACTTTCCGATAGCGAGATTGAACTAGGTATTGGATACCGACGATCGAATCTCGGGCAAGTAACATACCGATGACAAAGGAACAACGTATGTTGTTATGCGGTCTCGACCGATAAAGATCTTGAAGAATATGTAGGAGCCAATATGGGCATCCAGGTCCTGCTATTGGTTATTGACGGAGGCGTGTCTCGGTCATGTCTACATTGTTCTCGAACCGTAGGGTCCGCACGCTTAAGGTTTCGATGGCGGTTATATTATGAGTTTATGTATTTTGATGTACGAAGAAGTTGAGTCCGGATGTGATCACGAACATGACGAGGAGTCTCGAAATGGTCGAGACATAAAGATTGATATATTGGAAGCCTATATTTGGAGTTGAATGGTTCCGGTGAAATCGGGATTTTACTAGGAACAGGGGTTACTGGAACCTCCCGGAGGCTATTGGGCCTTAGTGGGCCACGAGGGAGAAGAGGAAGGGCCGGCCGGGGCAGGCCGCGCCTCCCCCCTAGTCCGAATAGGACAAGGAGAGGCGGCGCCTCTTCCCTCTTCCCTCCCCAATCTACTCCAACTAGGAAGGGGGAGTCCTACTCGGTGGGAGTAGGACTCCTCCCCGCCTCCTCAAGGGACGGCCGCACCCCCTTGCTCCTTGATATCTGAGGCAGGGGGCACCCTAGAACACACAAGTTTGATCTACGGATCGTTCCTTAGCCGTGTGCGGTGCCCCCTCCACCATATTCCACATCGGTCATATCGTCGTGAAGCTTAGGCGAAGCCTGCGCCGTAGTACATCAAGATCGTCACCACGCCGTCGTCTTGTGAAACTCTCCTCCCGGCTCTCTTTGGATTGGAGCCGAGGAGCGTCATCGAGCTGTCGTGTGTCAAGAACTTCGGGCGCGAATGCGGCGCCGGGATCGGTCGGATCGCGAGGAGAGCGTCGACTACTTCCTCTACGTTGTGATCGCTTCGCTTGGTCTCACGAGGGCGTAGACAACACTCTCCCTCTCGTTGCTATGCATAACCATGATCTTGCGTGTGCGTAGGAATTTTTTGAAATTACTCGTTCCCCAACAATGGCATCTGAGCCTAGGTTTTTATCGTTGATGTTATATGCACGAGTAGAACACAAGTGAGTTGTGGGCGATACAAGTCATACTACCTACCAGCATGTCATACTTTGGTTCAGCGGTATTGTGAGATGAAGCGGCCGGACCGACATTACGCGTGACGCTTCGCGAGACTGGTTTCACCGCTTCGAGCACTTGTTGCTTAAAGGTGACCGGCGGGTGTCTGTCTCTCTCACTTTAGTTGAACCGAGTGTGGCTCGCCGGTCCTTGAGAAGGTTAAACGAGTCTATTTGACGAAATATCGTTGTGGTTTTGATGCGTATGTGAGATTGGTTCTTGTTTAAGCCCGTAGCAGCCACGTAAAATTTGCAACAACAAAGTAGAGGACGTCTAACTTGTTTTTGCAGGGCATGTTGTGATGTGATATGGTCAAGACGTGATGCTATATTTTATTGTATGAGATGATCATGTTTTGTAACCGAAGTTATCGGCAACTGGCTGGAGCCATATGGTTGTCGCTTTATTGTATGAAATGCAAACGCCTGTAATTGCTTTACTTTATCACTAAGCGGTAGCGATAGTCATAGAAGCAATATGTGGCATAGACGACAAAGATGCTACGATGGAGATGAAGGTGTCGCGCCGGTGACGATGGTGATCACGACGGTGCTTCGGAGATGGAGATCACAAGCACAAGATGATGATGGCCATATCATATCACTTATATTGATTGCATGTGATGTTTATCCTTTATGCATCTTATCTTGCTTTGATTGACGGTAGCATTTTAAGATGATCTCTCACTAAAAATTATCAAGTAGTGTTCTCCCGAGTATGCACCGTTGCCAAAGTTAAATCGTGCCGAGACACCACGTGATGATCGGGTGTGATAAGCTCTCGTCCATCTACAACGGGTGCAAGCCTGTTTTGCACACGCAGAATACTCGAGTTATACTTGACGAGCCTAGCATATGCAGATATGGCCTCGGAACATGGAGACCGAAAGGTCGGCGTGAATCATATAGTAGATATGATCAACATATGATGTTCACCATTGAAAACTACTCCATCTCACGTGATGATCGGTTATGGTTTAGTTGATTTGGATCACGTGATCACTTAGATGACTAGAGATGTCTGTCTAAGTGGGAGTTCTTTAGTAATATGATTAATCGAACTTAAATTTATCATGAACTTAGTCCCGTAGTATTTTGCAAATTATGTTGTAAGATCAATAGCTTGCGTTGTTGCTTTCATATGTTTATTTTGATATGTTCCTAGAAAATTGTGTTGAAAAATGTTAGTAGCAATGATGCGGATTTGATCCGTGATCGAGGTTTATCCTCATTCTTGCCTGAAGAATTATGTCCTTGATGCACCGCTAGGTAGATGACCTATTGCGGGAAGCGGATGCGAGCGTTATGAGCGGTTGGCTAGCTCAATATGATGACTACTTGATAGTTTAAGTGCACCATGCTTAACGGCTTAGAATCGGGACTTCAAAGATGTTTTGAGCGTCATGGACCATATGAGATGTTCGGGAGTTGAAGTTAATATTTCAAGCAAATACCGAGTTGAGAGATATGAAGTCTCCAACAAGTTCTATAGCTAAAAGATGGAGGAGAATCGCTCAACTAGTGAGCATGTGCTCAGATTATGCAGGTACTACAATCGCTTGAATCAAGTGGGAGTTAATCTTCCGAGATAAGATAGTGATTGACAAATTCTCTAGTCACCATCACCAAGTTAGTAGAACTTCGTGATGAACTATAGTATGCAAGGGATGATGAAAATGATTCGAGTTTTTCATAATGATGAAATCGATGAAGGTAGAAATCAAGAAAGAACATCAAGTGTTGATGGATAACAAGACCACTAGTTTCAAGAAAAGGGCAAAGGGATAGAAGGGAACTTCAAGAAGAGCGGCAAGCAAGTTGTTGCTCAAGTGAAGAAGCCCAAGTCTGGACCTAAGCACGAGACTAAGTGCTTCTACTGCAAAGGGACTGGTTACTGGAAGCAGAACTACCCCAAGTATTTGGTGGATAAGAAGGATGGCAAAGTGAACAAGGGTATATTTGATATACAGGTTATTGATGTGTGCTCTACTAGTGTTTATAGTAGCCCTGAGTATTTGATACTTGTTCGGTTGCTAAGAGTAGTAACTCGAAACGGGAGTTGCAGAATAAACAGAAACTAGTTAAGGGTGAAGTGACGATGTGTGTTGAAAGTAGTTTCAAGATTGATATGATCATCATCGAGCACTCCCTATACTTTCGGATTGGTGTTGAACCTAAATAAATGTTATTTGGTGTTTGCGTTGAGCACGAATATGATTTGATCGTGTTTATTGCAATACGGTTATTCATTTAAGTAAGAGAATAAACTGTTGTTCTGTTTACATGAATAAAACCTTATATGGTTACACACCCGATGAAAATGGTTCATTGGATCTCGATCGTAGTGATACACATATTCATAATATTGAAACCAAAAGATGCAAAGTTAATAATGATAGTGCAACTTATTTGTGGCACTTGCCGTTTAGGTCATATTGGTGTAAAGCGCATGAAGAAACACCATCTTGATGGGATTTTGGAATCACTTGATTATGAATCACTTGATGCTTGCGAACCATGCCTCATGGGCAAGATGACTAAGACTCCGTTCTCCGAACGATGGAGCGAGCAAGCGACTTATTGGAAATAATACATCTTGATGTATGCGATCCGATGAGTGTTGAGGCTCACGGCGGTATCGTTATTTTCGACCTTCACAGATGATTTGAGCAGATATGGATATATCTACTTGATGAAACATAAGTGCGAAATAGTTGAAAGGTTCAAAGAATTTCAGAGTGAAGTGGAAAATCATCGTGACAAGAAAATAAGGTTTCAACGATCGATCGCGGAGCGAATATTTGAGTTCTGAGTTTGGTCTTCAATTAAAACAATGTGGAATAGTTTCACAGCTCACGCCACAGAACACCACAATGTTATGGTGTGTCCAAACATCGTAACCGCACTTTATTGGATATAGTGCAATCTATGATGTTTCTTCTTGATTTACCAATATCATTTTGGGATCATGCATTAGAGACAGCTGCATTCACGTTAAATTGGGCACCATCTAAATCCGTTGAGGCGACACTATATGAACTGTGGTTTAGCAAGAAACCCAAGTTGTCGTTTCTTAAAGTTTGGAGTTGCGATGCTTATGTGAAAAAGTTTCATCTGATAAGCTCGAACCCAAATCGGAGAAGTGCGTCTTCATAGAATACCCAAAGGAAATTGTTGGGTACACCTTCTATCACAGATCCGAAGGCAAGATATTCGTTGCTTAAGATGGATCCTTTCTAGAGAAGGAGTTTCTCTCGAAAGAAGTGAGTGGGAGGAAAGTAAAACTTGATGAGGTAATGCTGTACTGTTCCTTATTGGAAAGTAGTTCATCACGAAATTGGTTCTGTGACACCTACACCAATTAGTGAGGAAGTTAATGATGATGATCATAAAACTTGAGATCAAGTTACTACCGAACCTCGTAGGTAAAAGCAGTGAGATCCGCACGAGTGATACGATAATCCTGTTACGGAGGTCGTGTTACTTGACCATGACAAACCTACGAACTATGAGGAAGCGATGATGAGCCCAGATTCATAAAATGGTTTGAGGCCATGAAATCGAGATATGATCCATGTATGAGAACAAAGTATGGACTTTGATGGATTTGCCGATGATCGGCAAACCATAGAAAATAAATGGATCTTCAAGAGGAAGGCGGACGTTGATAGTAGTGTTACTATCTACAAAGCTCGACTTGTTGCAAAAAGGTTTTCGACAAAGTTCAAGATGTTGACTACAATGAGATTTTCTCAACTGTAGCGATGCTTAAGTCTGTCCGAATCATGTTAGCAATTGCCACAATTTATGAAATTTGGCAAATGGATGTAAAAACTACATTCCTGAATGGTTTTCTAGAGGAAGAGTTGTATATGATGCAACCAGAAGGTTTTTTCGATCCAAAGGAAGCTAACAATGTGTGCAAGCTCCAGCGATCCATCTATGGACTGGTGCAAGCATCTCGGAGTTGGAATATCGCTTTGATGAGTTGATCAAAGCATATAGTTTTATCTGCACTTATGGTGAAGCTGTATTTACTAGAAAGTGAGTGGGAGCACTACATCATTTCTGATAAGTATATGTGAATGACATATTGTAGATCGGAAATAATGTAGAATTATTCTGCAAAGCATAAATGAGTGTTTGAAAGAAGTTTTTCAAAGAAAGACCTCGGTGAAGCTGCTTACATATTGAGCATCAAGATCTATAGAGATAGATCAAGATGCTTGATAAGTTTTTCAATGAGTACATACCTTGACAAGATTTTGAAGTAGTTCAAAATGGAGCAGTCAAAGAAAGAGTTCTTGCACGTGTTACAAGGTATGAAATTGAGTAAGACTCAAAACCCGACCACGGCGGAAGATAGAAAGAGAATGAAAGTCATTCCCTATGCCTTGGCCATAGGTTCTAAAAAGTATGCCATCTTTGTGTACCGATCTATTGTATACCCTGCACCGAGTTTGGCAAGGAGTACAATAGTGATCTAGGAGTAGATCATTTGGACAGCGGTCAAAATTATCCTTAGTGGAATAAGGATATGTTTCTCGATTATGGAAGTGAAAAAGGTTAGCGTAAAGGGTTACGTCGATGCAAGTTTTGACACCGATCCGATGACTCTAAGTCTCGATCTAGATACATATTGAAAGTGGGAGCAATTAGCTAGAGTAGCTTTGTGCGAGCATTGTAGACATAGAAAAATTGCAAAATACATAGCGGATCTGAATGTGAAAGACCCGTTGACTAAAACTCTCTCACAAGCAAAACATGATCACACCTTAGTACTCTTTGGGTGTTAATCACATAGCGATGTGAACTAGATTACTGAATCTAGTAAACCCTTTGGGTGTTGGTCACATGGCGATGTGAACTATGGGTGTTAATCACATGATGATGTGAACTATCGATGTTAATCACATGGTGATGTGATCTAGATTATTGACTCTAGTGCAAGTGGGAGGCTGAAGGAAATATGCCCTAGAGGCAATAATAAAGTTATTATATATTTCCTCATATCATGATAAATGTTTATTATTCATGCTAGAATTGTATTAACGGAAACATAATACATGTGTGAATATATAGACAAGCAGTGTCACTAGTATGCCTCTACTTGACTAGCTTGTTAATCAAAGATGGTTATGTTTCCTAACCATGAACAAGGAGTTGTTATTTGATTAAACAAGGTCACATCATTAGTTGAATGATCGATTGACATGACCCATTCCATTAGCTTAGCACACGATCGTTTAGTATGTTGCTCTGCTTTTATCCATGACTTATACATGTTCCTATAACTATGAGATTATGCAACTCCGTTTACGGAGGAACACTTTGGGTACTACCAAGCGTCTGGCGTGAATCGGGTGATTATAAAGGAGTACTACAGTGTCTCCAAAGGCGGATGTTGGGTTGGCGTATTTGAGATTAGGTTTTGTCACTCCGATTGTCGGAGAGGTATCTCTGGGCCCTCTCGGTAATACACATCACTTAAAGCCTTGCAAGCATTACAACTAATGAGTTAGCTGTGAGATGATGTATTACGGAGCGAGTAAAGAGACTTTCGATGCGAGATGAACTAGGTATTGGATACCGACGATCGAATCTCGGGCAAGTAACATACCGATGACAAAGGGAACAACGTATGTTGTTATGCGGTCTGACCGATAAAGATCTTGAAGAATATGTAGGAGCCAATATGGGCATCCAGGTCCCGCTATTGGTTATTGACCGGAGGCGTGTCTCGGTCATGTCTACATTGTTCTCGAACCATAGGGTCCGCAGCTTAAGGTTTCGATGGCGGTTATATTATGAGTTTATGTATTTTGATGTACGAAGAAGTTGAGTCCGGATGTGATCACGGACATAGCGAGGAGTCTCGAAATGGTCGAGACATAAAGATTGATATATTGGAAGCCTATATTTGGAGTTGGAATGGTTCGGGTGAAATCGGGATTTTCTTAACACAGGGGTTACTGGAACCCTCCGGAGGCTATTGGGCCTTAGTGGGCCACGAGGGAGAAGAGGAAGGGCCGGCCAGGGCAGGCAGGCGCGCCCCTCCCCTAGTCCGAATAGGACAAGGAGAGGGGGCGCCCCCTTCCCTCTTCCTCCCCCAATCTCTCCAACTAGGAAGGGGAGTCCTACTCCGGTGGGAGTAGGACTCCTCCGCAGCCCTCCTCAAGGGCGGCCGCACCCCCTTGCTCCGTTATATCTGAGGCAGGGGCACCCTAGAACACACAAGTTTGATCTACGGATCGTTCCTTAGCCGTGTCGCGTGCCCCCTCCACCATATTCCACATCGATCATATCGTCATGCGAAGCTTAGGCGAAACCTGCGCCGATAGTACATCAAGATCGTCACCACGCCGTCGTCTTGTGAAACTCTCCCTCCCGAAGCTCTCTTGGATTGGAGCCGAGGAGCGTCATCGAGCTGTCGTGTGTCAAGAACTCGGGGTGCGAATGTAACGCGCCGATCGGTCGGATCGCGAGGAGAGCGTCGACTACTTCCTCTACGTTGTGATCGCTTCGCTTGGTCTCGAGTGCGTGAGACAACATTCTCCCCTCTCGTTGCTATGCATAACCATGATCTTGCGTGTGCGTAGGAATTTTTTTGAAATTACTACGTTCCCCAACAGTCAGGATTCTTTGGATCTTCAAAACCTGGGGGTTGAGCAACATATACTTCTTCCTCAAGCTTACCATTGAGGAATGCACTTTTCACATCCATTTGATATAAAGTGATATTATGATGGTTAGCATAAGCAAGTAATATACGAATAGCCTCAAGTCTAGCAACAGGTGCAAAGGTTTCATCGAAATCAATTCCTTCAACCTGTGTGTAGCCTTGAGCTACAAGTCGTGCCTTATTCCTCACCACAAGGCCATTTTCATCTTGCTTGTTGCGGTAGGTCCACTTTGTGTCGATGATATTATGCTTGCGAGGATCTGGACGTTTGACCAGTTCCCAGACATTGTTGAGCTCGAACTGATGCAATTCTTCTTGCATAGCCTGAATCCACTCAGGCTCCAGAAATGCTTCATCTACCTTAGTGGGCTCTGTGATAGAGACAAAAGCATAGTCCCACAAAAGTTAGATAAATGTGAAGCTTTTGAGCGTGTGAGAGGACCTGGTGCTTCAATGTCATTGACGATCTTTTCAACTTGCACTTCTTTTACAACGCGAGGATGAGTTGGTTGTCGTCGAGGAATTTGATCAGCATTTTCTTCAGCACCATTTTCTTGACATTTTCCTCGGTACATCATCCGGGCGGTCTTGGCGTTAGGAATGAATTCTTGATGGATTCTTGATGGGAATAACATCCTCGGTAGCCTTAAGCTTGATAGAATCTTGGTGCAGGTTCATCTATCACGGAAGGTAGTTGCTCTCTTTGGGAGCCGTTAGTTTCATCGAACCGCACATCTGATTTCAACAATCTTGTGAAGAGCGATGTTGAAGATTACAGTAGGTGTGCGAGTCCTTGCCGTAACCAAGCATAAAACCTTCATGTGCTTTGGTGCAAATTTAGCATTGTGATGAGGATCTCTAATCCAACATTTAGCAATCAAGACTTTGAAATAACTCACATTGGGTTTCTTGTCGTTGAGGAGTTCATAGGCGTCTTCTTGAAGAATTTGTGAAGATATACTCTGTTGATGATGTGGCACGCGGTATCAATTGCATCAATCCAAAACCGGTGAGGTGTTTTGTATTCATCAAGCATAGTGTGAGCCATCTCAACAAGAGTTCTCTTCTTGCGCTCCACGACGCCATTTTGCTGAGGAGTATAAGGAGCAGATAATTCATGAGTAATACCAAGTTCATCAAGATAGCCATCAAGACCGAAATTCTTGAACTCAGTTCCATTGTCACTCCTGATGTGCTTGATCACCAAAGTTGGTTGAAGCCCTCGAGGAAAATCATTTGAAGACTTCCTACACTTCATGTTTGTAAGTAACAATGTGTACCCATGTGTAACGAGAGTAATCATCAACAATAACAAAGCCATATAGAGATGCATCATTAGTCACAGTAGAATAATGATTAGGACCGAAGAGATCCATGTGAAGCAATTCAAATGGTCGAGTGGTGGTCATGATAGTCTTCGCTGGATGCTTGGCCTTGGTCATTTTCCACTTCACGGGCACCACACAGTGATCCTTGAGGATTTTGGCGTTCTCGGTGCCAATGACATGCTTCTTCTTCATGCGGCGTGTGCATTCCTCATGCCGGCATGACCAAGTCGTCAATGCCATAGCCAGCCTTCGAAGCTTTTGCAAGTAAGCACCACGGCAGGTTGTGGTCCTGTAGAGAAATCAACAATGTACAAGTCTTGAGGGAGTCCTGGACTAGGGGGTATCTGGATAGCCGGACTATCAATATCCGCCGGACTCCCAGACTACGAAGATAGAAGATTGAAGACTCCGGCTCGTGTCCCGAAGGTACTTTACTTGGCATGGAAGGCAAGCTTGCAATACGGATATGTAGATCTCCTACCATTGTAACCGACTCTGTGTAACCCTAGCCTCTCCGGTGTCTATATAAACTGGAGGGCTTTAGTCCATAGGACAACATTACATCTCAACAATCATACCATAGGCTAGCTTCTAGGGTTTAGCCTCATTGATCTCGTGGTAGATCTACTCTTGTACTACCCATATCATCAATATTAATCAAGCGGGGCGTAGGGTATTACCTCCATCGAGAGGGCTGAACACAGGTAAAAACATTGTGTCCCTCGTCTCCTGTTACCATCCGCCTAGGCGCACAGTTCGGACCCCCTACCGAGATCCGCCGGTTTGACACCGACATTGGTGCTTTCATTGAGAGTTCCTCCTATGCGTCACCAATAGGCTCGATGGCATCTTCAACCTCCAACGCTGTCGAGTATGAGACTTTTCTCCCGGACAGATCTTCGATTCGGCGGCTTTGTCTGCGGGCCAATTCTCTTGGCCATCTGGAGCAGATCAGCTTCGCCCCGGCGTCGAGTCGATTCGAAGCCTAAACTTCACGGCCGATGACCACGGAGACTTGATCTTGACGGACTCGAGCCACAGCCAAGCGCGCGCCGATGCGGCGACGGGCACGATCTAGCTCTGCCGCGGACGGTGCTTTGGTGGCTGCACTTAAATCCGCCACAGCTACTTACGGGCCGATTGCCCATGACGAGGTCGGTGGATAGAAGCGCCGCCCGGGGCCCGGCATCTGGCGATGGGCGAATACCAATTTGTCCTTGCGAAACTCATGATCCCGCGCGCGACTCCTCGCGGACTCGAGCCTCCGCGCCCGCCAATTAAGCAGTTAGGCGCGGTTATGGAATTCACCGCCCGCGGACATCTTTCAACACTCGCCTTTTGGCGATATCTTGAATTCTCTGAAGCATCTCTCGCTATCGGAGAATCTGGCGGACTATGGCGGGGCGGTTGGAGATTCGGACGAGGAAGAAATTGGAGCCCACCCACGACCCACTTTGTAGCCACTGCCGAGGATCTAACCGACATGCTAGACTACGACTCGAGGACATCGGCGCTATGGGCGATGATGCCGGAGACGATCGAGACCAGCGCCACAGGACCTTTGGAAGGCCACCTCGTCATCTGACGTCTACATGGTGGATACCCCAAAAGAAGGGATGACGAAAAAGCAGCGGAGGAAGATTCTTTCAAGAAGCAGCCTAAACGCCGGCGTCATCGGCGCCGCTCTAAATCCCGCCACAACAAGAATGGAGAATCCGGATGGGAGACAATAATACTCGGAGAGTGCAAGGCGATCCCCTCGGCAAGACTCAGCGCAGGGAGGGCCTTGAAGCAAGCCCTCACGATAGGGGCGGCGGGCGAAGGGTTGAGGGCGATAACTATATGCCTCCCTCCAAAGATGAAGCGAGCCTCAGCGATGGCGAATTCGTCATACCCGAGATCCGTCGAACAAGAGCGCTTGAGCCGCGGCTCATAGCCATGGCAAATAGCTTAAAGAAAAGCAGCAACAGACTTCAAGCTGATCAAGATCTGCTAGCCGATCGATGGACCGAGGTCCTCGCGGCGAAGAGTATAAACACGAACTCCCCTCAAAAAGTTACCCAAGGCGCAAGCTGCTCCCCGATTAGAGGAGGAAGCATACATACCTTTATCACCGGCGCTGCGACATGGCTGACCGACCGCCCGCGGTCGCGACGAAGAAGGCATTCAAGGCCCCAAGAAGACCGTACCCGACATCGATCCGAGTCTGAAGCCAAAAGGAAACGCGGACTTGCGAGACATCTTGGAGGACAAAGCAAGGCAATCCAGATCCATCTATGGATCACGTGGGCGCCCTCGACCCACGACGAATACCGTCACGCCCGGACATAACGCCGGCGGGCGAACACAGCAGGCGCTCCCTCGAGCTGCGTCGCGATATTACTCGATCTGGGCGCCGCACACCGTTATGCTTCAGCGACGAAGTAATGGATCATCAGATTCGAAGGTTTAAACCCATGAACATCGAATCTTACGATGGCTGCGCAGACCCGCGGTGTGGATTGAAGATTATCTCCTCCACATCCATATGGCCCGCGGTGACGATCTGCACGCCATCAAATATCTCCCTCAAGCAAGGACCACCTCGGCATTGGCTTAACAGCCTGCCCTTGAGTCGATTGGGTGTTGGGAAGACACGGAGGCGCGTTCCTTGATAACTTCAAAGGTACATCGTGCGACCACCGGACGCCGATGACCTAAGCCACATTATTCAGCAGCCAGACGAATCGGCGGAGACAGTTACGGGCGCGGTTCTTGACGAAGAAAAATCAAATCGTCGATGTCCGGATCGGAGGCCCTCGCAGCCTTCAAACACAACATCCGGGACGAATGGCTAGCCCGGCACCTAGGGCGGAGAAGCGAAATCCATGGCAGCCCTCACATCATTAATGACCGCTTTTGCGCGGGGAGGATAGCTGGCTAGCCGCAGCAATAATCTCCGCAAAAATTCTGCAGCCGGACTCCAAGGACAATCACGGCAGGTCACGTCGAATCAAAAACAAGCGTCGTACTAACGGCGGCGACAAAGAGGATCTGACGGTCAATGCGGATTCGAGGCTCAAACCCGTCAGCGGAAGAAGCCATTTAAAGAACAACCCGGGCCCGTCCAATGCTGGACGAGAATACTCGACCGCTCATGCGGATACATGGCACCCCGAAAAGCCAGCTAATCACACCAATAGAGATTGTTGGGTGTTGAGCAGGCTGGCAAGTTAATTGCGAACACAATGACAAGGGGCTAAATAGCGGCGATGAGGAAGAGACCCGGCCGCCCGAACAACGAGAGGACGAAGGGTTTCCTCCATAAGTGCGGACGGTGAATATGATTCTGCGACCCATATACCCAAGAGCGAGAGGAAGCGCGCACTACGGGGCGTCTATGCGATGGAGCGATCGCCCGAAGTTCAATCCATGGTCCTCTGTCCGATCACTTTCGATCGGCGAGACCATCCGACTAGCATCGCCATGGCGGATTCGCGCGTGGTCCTAGACCCAATCGTCGATGGATTTCACCTCACAAGAGTCACGATGGATGGCGGCGGCAACTGAACTGCTTTATTAGGACACGGTCGCAAAATGGGCATAGACCCATCCAGATCAAACCTACTAAGACAACCTTTAAAGGTGTCATCCCAGTGTTAAGCCAAGCTATGCGAGCTCTGTCACCTGGAAGTGGTCTTGGATCCCGGATAATTTCGAGCGAGAGTTAATCTTGATATAGTCCCGTTCCGTGGCGGCTATCATGCCCTTTCGGACGCACCGCGTTGCAAAATTCAACACGGTGCCGCATTATGCATACCTAAAGCTCAAGATGCGGGCCCTCGTGGAGTCATTACGGTCAATGGGAATACGAACGCTCCTCCGAGCGGAGGAACATCTGATGGCTCTCGCGGCGGAAGTACAGAGCAGCCTCCTACGGCAACTCTCTAGTCCAGCAACTAAAAAGCCGGACACATTAAAGCGCGCCTGGAGCAACACTAACCAAGACCACCTGGCACGATCGGAGCACGCGTAGCAATGCGGCCCCCACCCTCGCCCACGTATGATCACAAGAATAACACTCCGTGTACATCATTACGCTTTGGAGATACCATGGGCGCAGGGGAGGGGCTTAACCTCAAGGATTGAAGAGTGCGGCTCGACCGCACCAGGGGCTCGTGCTAGCGCCCCCCTTGGTGTTATTTTTTATCTTTTCTTTTTATATATGCAGGGCTCTACCAAATAGAAGCCACCCCGACGCCAACGAACTTGCCGATACAACGATCGAGGATTAAAGAAGGCTGCGGCGAACACTCGGTGGTCTCCATTACGAGCATTAAATTCAATTACATACACCAAGTCTGCAGCTTATCCACGGAGGGACATGTTAATTTAGTCCGAATCCCTTGCTTACCGCACTATTTGTATCGATCCGCTTTATTAGCGGACCTTCATCATAAATAACGCAGCACTTCCCTTTTGCAAGTTTATTACCTTTTCATGGCAATTCGTTATCCTTTACAAATGTTCACTATATGACATATTGCACCCGTACACTTTAGTGCGGCCGAATACACCAGGGCTTCATTCCCCCATATTACGGTGTGATTAAGTCCGAACACTTTCACAAGTCGGCACCCGAACTTATAGCATTATATGAATCAGCTCGAATCATGTCTTGGGTCAATAGTTGGGTTTTCCGGCTCCTATGTTTTGGTGCCTTACGTTCCGTTCCGTCGGCTAAGGTAGCACTAGGAGAACCACTGCGATTGCGCCCGGTTTGGCAGGTTAACGCCTCGATGGAAAGCTAAAACTGACGGCATGATAAAGGCGAGAGACTGATCGCTGTTCGAGAGGTCTTTTGGGTCCCTAAAGACTCATGCCGCTTGACGAAGTTCGGATGATGTCCGATGAAGGCGTGGATAGCGCCCGGATTGATCTTCGAATACCGGGGCTTCACCAAATTTAAAATTATAGAATTCTATGGCTAAGTGAGAGTGTTCAAGCATTATAAGTCCGGTCGCCTTGTTACGTCGTGTTGGCGCCTCCTAGATGGACCCAAAGATGGGAACAAGAGTGCTCAAGTTTATCACCGAACACCCGGCACTTTCGTGGCTTGGGGGCTGAAGCCAACGACTTGCCATCTCTCGATTTAACAAGCGGCCGCCTGAAGGTAATATTTTAAATTAAACAAAGTGTTGCTCATAGCGCATATAAACAAAGTTTTGGCGCACGGGATAAACACACAATGAGTTCACTCAAGGATTACATTAAGGGACACTCATCCGCGATATCGCGGGCTCCCTTCAGACAACTTTATAATACCGCTCCGGCGTCGGGTGCTCCTTGCCGGCGGCGGCGGATCCGTGAAAGCTTCTCCGCATCCAGCTTGCCCCATTGCACCTTTATGCGGGCGAGGGCTCGTGGCGCCTTCAATGCGGCGGGCGTTTGATCACATCCAGCCTGGGGCATGCATCCACTAGCCGCCGCACTAGGCCAAAGTAGCTGCCGAGCATGGCTGCTCGAGCCTGGCCGGACTGTGAGGCCCTTCATGGCCTCCTCGGCTACCTTGTGGAGTTCGACCAGCTGCTTCACTGGTCGCTTAGGGACACCGGATGGCGGCCTCGGCGTCTTGAGACGAAGACCTTCTCCGTTGAGCTCCCTCCTCGCCACGATAGAGCATGGCGGCATCGACGCTCTCTGCGGCAGATCTGCAAATGCCCACAGAGAGCTCGAATTGGGTAAGTATCCGTAATTTACATTAACATGCTTGCTCTGCATGAAAAACGCCTTACCGCTGCTATCCTCCTCATGTCCTCTATTTCCATATGGGCCCTCTGGGCCTCGGCCTTAGCGGACTCGGCTCCATCGAGGCGAGGCAAGCTCGGACTCTCGAGTCTTGAGTCATGCTCCAAACTCTCATGCTTTTCATGAGAGCTTGGAGCTCTTGCCAACTTCCGCCACCAGCACCGCTTTCTTTTCTCGCTCGATCCGTTCGTGGCGCATTGCGTTCGGCCATGGAGCGGCGGCATCCTTGAGCTGCCACCTCGTTAGTGGCCCCTGCATTGCACATATTATCCTTGTTTATCTTGTTTGCAACCAAAACCCTTTTACGTAAGGTGCATATTTAAAGTGGTGTTATTCACCTTCTTTTCCTTGAGCTGCCTCTTGGTATGGCGAGCTCTTGCTCCGACCGCTCAAGGTCCTTCTTCACGCCTCGACCTCCGCTGTTAATGCGGCGAGAGGCCAATAAGCGCAACCTGCAAACCCATATTGACATATTTTAGAAACCTGCGTATATCTTGTTAAAGATCCTTAGTCCGGCTTTTCTTTCCGAACACGGACTAAGCATCGAGAACTCTTGTCTATCTTGGTATTATATTGCTTAATTTTAAACTTCTTACCTCAAAGCTTTGTTAGAAGGCTGTTGCGAGCTTCAGTCGGCCCGCCCTTGGCGGCTGGACCTTCTCAATCACCGCACTCATGAGAGTGCGGTGTTCTTCGATGGGCGCCTTTGGCGCCTCCGGCAGGTGTCCGTGCCTCTAGTTGGGCGGAGGCCGCGGCGTCACGATCTGCCCCTCCTTGAGGGGCTGCTCGCCGGACTCTGGAACCGCTAGGGGTTCGGAGTAGAGTCCGCACAAAGTCCGGAGGCTGCTGGCGGCGCCTCCGGAGCCTCCTCTGGCGCGTCCCCTATGGGATTCCGCCTCGTCGTATTCGGCGTGGGGTAGAGCGTCGGGATGGAATTCACATCCGGCGGCGCCAACGACCCGCTCATCGAGTCGGGAAGTCGTCACCCGCCGGACTACAGAAACAGTGCGGCATTAGAAGGACACTGCGTGACATGTTATAATACGGCATATGAATGATCCGGATACTTATGATCTTGCCGGATGTCGGGACCTTGGAGGCCACTCTTCCTCGCCAACGCTGATGTTGGCGAAACTGTCCGGGGGGATGGTTCTCCCCCTCTTGGACCCTTCGGCCGCCCCGATTGGGAGGCCTTCCTCTTCTTCTCTCCTCCTCCGGAGAGAGTATTCCTCCTCCTCCTCCTCGTCTTTAGGGAGGAGTCCTTGTCGTCGTCGTCGGGCGCTTGATTCTGAGAACTCTTTGAGTCCCGCGCCACCTTCTTGGCCTTCTTCTCGGCACCACGTGTGGTGCGGGACCAGCAACCTCGCTAAGCGGGCATTCACTTGGTTCTTCGGCATGGGAGCCGGGCTGATAAGAAGCTCGGCCTTCTCCATCCATTCTGTCAAAGGAAGAGGCAGATTAAAAACCTCGCTAGAGTCAATCTAATTACTACAAGTGTCCCGTAATGGGGTGAATCACTTACCCGTCGGGCGGAGGCGCAAGCTAAATCCGCGGTCTTGATCGCGGATCTGGCGCATCAGCGCTCTTGAACAGCACCCTCCGGCCCCTTCAGTATGTTGTATCGAAGAGCCCGCTCAACGTCTGGTGCTGTTCGGATTAAACTCCACAGATTAAATGCCCTTTCTTGGCATGGGAGAATCCGCCGGGAGGAGCATGACTGGACTACGTCGACGAGCCGGAGCCCATTGCTCACCGACTTCTTGATGCAGGTTGAAGTCCGTCACCTCCACGGGTCACCCCACTGCAAGCCCTTCTCTTTCCGGGAGGTGAGCAGCGTGGGGATTCAGATCTAAATTCGGGGCCGCCGCCCATGTAGGCTCGCGCGGCTCGATGATATAGAACCACCCGATTGCCACCCCTTGGCGGAGTCCACGAAGGTCCCTTCTAGCCAAGGGGCGTTGGGCGGCTGCCCAACATAAGCGCCTCCGCATTCGCTTGTGTCCCTTCACGATCTTGACAGCGTTGAAGGTCTTGAGCCACGAGCTGAAGTGGGGCGGATCGAAGAAAGGCCTCGCACATGACGATAAGCGCCGAGATGTTGAGAGCGAAATTGGCGCGGATCGTGGAAATCCGAGCCGTAGTAGAACATGATCCCGGACGAATGGATGGGCGGGAAGCCCGTTCGCGGAGGAAGTGGGGAAGGAAAACAACCCTCTCATGAGGTCACAGGGTGGAATGAGCTGCCTGCGTCGGGCGGCCGATCGCGATGTTTCGGAAAGGTATCCGGCGTCGCGCAGCTTGGTGATGTCCTCCTCCTTGGCGGTGGAGGTCATCCACTTGCCTCCCCTCCGGACATGTTCGGAGAAGGGTCGGCGGAATCTTGACTTGAGCGTTGGAGCTTGGGTTCGGGGATGGATGAGCAAAGGAGGAAGAAGGCGTGGGTGAGAAGGTAAAACCTTATCCCTTATATATAGGCGGACAAAACTATGCGTCCCTCACCGGCCTGGTAAAACTCGCTTATCTCCCAAGCGCCACCATCAAAGGCGCGGTCGGGTTACCCACACACGTATTGATGAGAATCCCGGAAAAAGGGGAACATGATCTCTGCTTTGACAGGACGTGCCAAGGAAACCGCTTCGCTAAACGTGCAGAAGTGGTATAGTAATTCAAACAAAGGCTTGGTGCCGGCGTGATATCATGCCGCATAATCGTCAGTAGATTGGATCGGTGTATATGTTTTATTCTCTCTCGTGGGAATGTGGAAATTATTTTGCGAGCGGACACTATCCTGGTGTTCATTATCTTCTCCGGATTATTCAAGGAAGGAACCCGCCTTGCAATGCGAGAACATTATACGCCGGACTTATCATCATTGAAGACTGGTTCGAGGGAGCTCTTGAGGAGTCCTAGACTAGGGGTGTCGGGATAGCGGACTATCAATATCCGCGGACTCCCGGACTACGAAGATAGAAGATTGAAGACTCGCTCGTGTCCGGAAGGTACTTTACTTGGCGTGGAAGGCAAGCTTGGCAATCTGGATATGTAGATCTCCTACCATTGTAACCGACTACTGTGTAACCCTAGCCTCTCCGGTGTCTATATAAACCGGAGGGCTTTAGTCCGTGGGACAACATTACATCTCAACAATCATACCATAGGCTAGCTTCTAGGGTTTAGCCTCATTGATCTCGTGGTAGATCTACTCTTGTACTACCCATATCATCAATATTAATCAAGCGGGGCGTGAGGTATTACCTCCATCGAGAGGGCTGAACACAGGTAAAAACATTGTGTCCCTTGTCTCCTGTTACCATCCGCCTAGACGCATAGTTCGGGACCCCCTACCAGAGATCCGCCGGTTTTGACACCGACAAGTCTCCTCTCCTAAAGCCTTCGAAGACTTTGGAATTGTCAGCTTCCATGATCACAACACAACGATACTTGCCAAAGACAACAACCATACCAAGATCACAAAGCATTGAGACAGACATGAGGTTGTATCCTAAGGACTCGACAAGCATGACTTTGTCCATGTGTCGATCCTTAGAGATCATAACCTTACCTAGACCCAATACGACTTTTGCCTTTGTCGGCCAAAGATGATATGCTTCAGATGTGACGGTGTTAATGGAGCATCCATCAATAGATTCTTGTCACCAGTCATGTGATTTGTACAACCACTATCAAGGACCCACACGTTTGCTTTGGGTTGATCATTGTCAGGACCCCGACTCAATGTCACATCGATCTAGCCTGTAACACATCATATCACTTTGCGGCCTCACGCACGGTATCCCAACGGGTGTCGCCTTACCTTAGCCGGGACCGTTTAGCCTTTTAGCACAGCGTATATGATAGTGTCGCTAGCATCCATATGAAAAGGAGCCGGGCTGACATGGCTAGTCGTAAACCCAAAGTGGCACAGACTTACGAGGACGAGCATCCATGACCCGACATCGAGCGTGTCGGTCATCGGCGAGTAAGTTCGGGCTATAGCACTGGCTAGCAGGACTCGGTGAACCGGGCTGTGGCGGGCTAACAGGACTCCGGTACTCAGCGTGACATTTCCCGAAGGGACGAACGAGAGCGAAGAAGGACACATGCCGGCCAGCCTAAGTGTTAGGAGCGGTAGCAAGCTACCATGGCTCGGTGGAAACACTAGGAGACATTTCCGTAAGAGAGGCTACTAAAGATAAACAACTAGATAGTCGGATCCCACACATGCCAAGCATTTCAATAACAAACACACAATATGCTCGATATGTGCAAATACAACATGGCATCACAACATGACTCTCGACTCAAGTATTTATTCATTAGGCTCAGAGGCGAGATATTACAAACAGGGGTCTCATGACCCAACATTGAAACATACAAATCAAACACAAGCGGAAGCTAACATGTGCGATCTGAGACAACTATAAATGAAAAAGGCTAAGAAGCGACTATCTACGAGATCTGCCGAGGGCACAAGATCGTAGCTGAGGTAACAAGCTAAGCGTCGAAGTCCACGTGGAACTACTAAGCGAGGCTGAAGTCTCTCTGCAAAAACATAAAATAGGCAAGCGTGAGTACAAATGTACCCACAAGACTTACATCGAGAACTAACTACATATGCATCATTATCAATAAAGGGATGGTGGAGTTTAAGCTGCAGCAAGCCAGCTTTGACTCGGTGGCTATCCTAAACTACATTTGCAAGTAACTCTTTTGAGGTGGCGCTGCGAGTCCACATAATCACCATATCAATACACCACTATGGATCCGCTCCGTCTTCCCTCGAGAATGCCATCCATAGCACTCACGCTATCTTGCGTATTTTAGAGTATCCACTTTCACTTGTCTATGAACTGTACAAGGGTCCACGTTTCCATATCCGAGGAATCCGGCTATTGAATAGATAATGATAACCTGCGGTGTACTTCTTCACACGCTCTCGCCACTTATAGCCTGTACGTCATGTACCGCGGCAACCTTCAAGCGGAAGCCGGGCGAGGAGTCGGCCACGACCTACCTAAACACTCAAGTCTCTCGTCGGGTTTATCGCCTATTCGGGTTTCATCCATAAGGAGATCCGGCCGGGGTGTCGCTCACGGCCCCAAACAATGTGAGCAGGGTTCCCAAGCCCACCTCGGCGGGTAGATCTCGCTTGGTACACCGTGCCACGGTGCCTAATCATCCCAAGCCCACATGCAGGGTGCCACAGTAGACTACTAACACTACCTACAAACACGAAACTAGTTGCAACTCACGGACGAGAGAACAAGGGTGATTAAGAAGCCGAGAGGGCGAGAGTTACGGAACCCAATGTGTGGTAGTAACTGTTCATGGATCACAAACACAGAACTCAGTTCCTGAGGACGGCTGCAATGAGACAACCCACCATGTACTCCTACATGGCCTCTCACCGCTACCTTTACCAAATCGTGTTCACACATTTAGCTCTCAACAGTGGGACATGTTCACACACCTCCGATTCATTCCCGATGAATCAGACCTGACTCAACTCTAAGCAATAGCAGGCATGACAAACAAGCATGAATGAGTAGGCACATCGGGGCTCAAACAACTCCTACTCATGCTAGTGGGTTTCATCTATTCTTGTGGAATGACAGGTCATGCAGAGGATAAAGGGTTCAACTACCGCAGACAAGTAACACATGAACCGTTGTTGTCCTAATGCGATAAAAGAGAGCGAAGCGAGAGAGTGGGATTGTATCGGAATGAACAAGGGGTTTTGCTTGCAGCACTTCGAAGATGATATAACTCTTCATCGGTGTCATCGAACTCATCGTCGGAACCACGTCTATCGAGAGGGGCAATTACAAACAAGCGAGAAAGAAACACAATCAATGCAAATGCACAATATGATGCATGATCATGACATGGCAATATGCTGTGGTTTGAGCTAATGCAATTAGCAACAGATTAAATGAAGTTGGTTTGAATACAAGATTCAAATTCAAACTCCATATGTGATTTTCAAATGCCATTTAAATGATTTGTGCTAAACAGCAGCTATAAGTTGTTCTAACATGCATGAAAATGGTACAGATGGATAGATTGGATTTTTCTGATCATTTTCATATATAATTTATTTCATTTGGAGTTACGGTTGAATTTCTATGAATTTTGAAGTTAAAATCATTTTACGAAATTTCTGGATTTATTTTAAATCGAGAAAATTATTAATTGCGTCGACTGACATCATCATGACGTCAGCAGGTCAGCAGCGCCTAACCAGGGTCAAACTGACGATGGGCCCCACATGTCGATGTCCTAGTTAATTAACCAAGGCTATTAGCGCTAATTTAGTCCTAACTAAAAAGTGTCGATGAGGCATGGGCCCACATGTAAGTGACCAGAGGGTCATTAGATTAGTGCTGATGGCGCTTTCGCGGAGATTAGGCCGCCGGCCATGGCAGACGCAGCGGAGGTGCTCGGGAAGAGCCCACGAGGCTCGGTTCGAGTGTGCTTGGGCTCGTTGGAGAGCCCTCATTGTGCGTCGAGCAGTGGTGGAGGTCGTGCTGTGGTGGGCCGGAACCGGCAACGGCGAGCTTCGTGGCGGCGGCCGAGCTTCAGGTGCGGTCGGGTTGGTCTTGCTGCTCACAAGCGAGGGAGCTGAGGTCTGGAGGGCTCTTGGTCATGAGGGAGCACTGCGGTTGCACGGCCGTGACCAAATGGTCGCGGGGCGACGCCGGCGACAAGCTCGGCGGCGGCGAGCCGGTGGCAGTGGGGAATGGCGCTCGGCATGCGAGGCGAGACGGAGAAGAGGGGGTTGGGGAGGAGCTCACGGTGGATCGAGCGGAGGGTCGGCGAGCTCGGGAAGCTTCTGCGGCAGCGAATTCTGGCGATCTCCGGGCACCGGGGTGAGGGAGGCGGCATGGGCGGCGATCAGAGCCTCCAGCGTCGCCCGGCTCGGTGAGGAGGGACAGGAGGTCGGCGGAGCTCGTGGGCGTGTCGGGGGCGTGGGGTGGCGGTGGCCACAGCGAACAGCGTCGGTGGCGGCAACGCGTTGAGTGAGGAAACGAGGAGGAGGAGCGCTCGGGAGAGAGAGGAGAGGGGCACGGGAGAGGAGAGCGTCGAGGTGCGTGGCGTCGTCCGGGCGCGTCGAGGTAGCCAGCGAGCAGCTGGTGGCGTGTGAGCTCGGCGGCGTCGCGGTGTCCCTCCTCGCCTATTAGCACGAGGAGGAAGGCGACGAGGAGAGGTGGTGGGCTGGGCGGCCATTTGGGCCGCCAGTGGGCAGTGGGTGAGGCCAGGTGAGTTTCTTCTCTCTGTTTTCTTATTTTAATTCTGTTTTCTATTTTACGTACTTTTGTGGCATTATTTAAAATAGTTAGACACCTTCAAAATCCTGAAAATAATCATAGGCTCTGTTTAGATTAATGCCAACAGCCCACACTTATTTCGAAATTATTTGAGCATTTAAAATATTTACTAGCATTTAAATGCCCAAATGCAAAGTACATATGATTTAATTCAAGGACCAAATATGTCATGGAAAATGTGCAACACCCACAGTTATTGCTTCTAGCATTTTCGAAATGATGAACATTTTTTAAAGCCATTTGGATTCATTGAAATTATTTTAGTTGAACCTAGTTGAATTCTTTACGATGCTAGGGTTTAGTCAATCCCCATTTCAACTTAAATAGAATTTAAACATGATGCAACAAGATGCAAAACACGGGCATTACGGAAGCTAGGGATGTGACAACTCACCCCACTAAACAAGAATCTCGACCGAGATTCAAGCGTGAAAGTAAGATGAAAGGAAGCACAAACTAATATAATCTTCACGATCCAAGTTGCACCCATAAGAACCTTGATTCCATCATCACCTTGTCTCGGCGTCTTCCTCGAGAACTCCAACTAACATGACAAGAAGAAACGGTGAAACTCTAGAAGGATCGATCTTCCGAAGATCGAACAACTTAGGATCAACTTCATGGGATGAGGCATAGCAACACCACTCGAGCTGAGACACAAAACACACATCTGGAGGGATGGGGTGGAGCAGATGACGGAGGTTTACGGTAGACATCAAATCCACGCTTAAAAGGGTGGTGAGCGGTTGTCAGCGTGGCGAGGAGTTGAGTTGCCATGATACCATATCGAGACACCTTAAGGATGGTGACTCGTAGATATACCCTTAAGTGGCAAAAAGAATTACATTTGATTTAGAGATCATTGAAACTCTTTATACCAGCCTAAGTCAATTCATAGTCGATCGGTTGAAGGGGTCAGAGAGAATGACATTCTCGGGCGAGAATGGATGATGTGGATTACCTTGTTGAAGACAAACACCAAGGATGACTTTAATGGCGGGAGAAGCTCGGCGGTGGAGAGTGAATCTCTTGTTGGAATGGTTATAGCATAGCAGGAAATTGAGAGCAATCCGGTTAGTAACTACGATTGCACCTAATGCTTGTGCGTGCTCTCAAGAACTTGAGCATTTCCATAGTCATCAAGGTTTTACCAATATCCGTGTCAAGGATCACAGCAACACAACATACTACCATGATGAATAATGACGGATGATGCGGATGCAAGGAAGATAACACTTTCTCGATTTCACCTTAAGCGAGACCAAGGGACAAAATCTGGATGATCGTAGAAACATTTAGCACTCCGCTTCTAATGTTCTCCTTGATGTACTAGCTTATCCCATCCATAGATATGATCTGGTGTCTAGAACATCAAGTAAAGGTCGGACTTGAAACACAAATGTCCATAAGGCACACAAATAGGGAATAATTCCTCGAGGTCCTTATGGAGAGGTGGCCAACTTCTTCAATCAAGATACTACAATAACAGGTCTTAGGCTGGTTGTGTTGGCCGACATTCACTTTACGATTCTGAGAGAGACCAATATTATAATTCTTGGGAAGCGTTCCAACCATCATATCTGCTGAGATTCAGATCTGGTTGGTGTCGAGTATTCGGACTCATCGAGTCTATAAAGGAAAATGAAAGTTTGCAACACAAATCGGCGAGATGGCGTTCACGAGATTCTCGGAAATGAACTATGATAGCAAGCTCCAAAACATGAGCTGGTTACGCTACAAACATGTGAACACGTTGTCAAGAGACAAGCATGAACACATGGTAGTCTTATAATAAAACACTACCGAGTTGGTGGAGAACCATCATCGAGGATATCGAAATCTTATGCAGATCCGTCTGGTACCTTGAGGACTAGCACGTAGGATTTATTATCCTTGAACAAATCAACGGTGGCTTGGTGTGCTAGAAACACATATGGAGTGGAGGTAATTAATCTACCAAACCATAGAATACTTAAATGCGTATGCATGACTGATTTGGGATGATTCCAAAGGAAGCAACATTGACTTTCTCGAATTCACGGCGACAACTTGCATCAAATGTGCATGAACTAGAGAAGTCACTTCTTACATCGAACATATGCTTCATGAGCTAGCATGAACAAATGCTTTAAAAGTTTCCAATTACTAGCAATGTTCAACAAAACTATGGAGAAGACAAGGATGTTGTCGATGGGCTCAACAACAATTTATCCGATTCCCATGGGTTGGAATTCCATAATTATGTGAACAAGGTGATAGTATTGGTCGGACCAAAAGATATAATGGTGTATGCTCGAGGAAAATCCACGAGTAAGACAACATTACGAACATCGTTAGTTACGATTTGATTTGAGAATAGCCCACACTCAAATCAAAGTTTTGGCAAGACAATAGCTCCAACAAGCGGCCTCGAGGATCAATTGGCGAAGATATCATCTTTCTTCAACACACGCACACAAAAGATATCCCTTAACATGAGCTAAGTCGGACAAGCTTTTATCTTCCAACTCTCCAAGTTGTTGTTTAGCTTAACCAACTAGCTCGGGGTATGCAACACAGATTCTTGGAGAAGGGGTGATTTATAAGAAAAACCAACGATCACGAACTCAACATAGCGGTCGGTGACATCCTGGTGATACCTCAGAAGACAATCGGAGAATCATGAACCACCGATATGTTACTAAGCTTGAGAACAATCTTGCTTTTCGGGGCAAGGCGATATGATCAAATAAGCGAGGATTGGCGCAATTCCTAACTCATTGATCGAAGAGTGCACGGGAACAAGGACTAGGTAGCAAAATCAGTCTTAGAATGAGGATTCAAGAACCAACACGCTAAGAATGAGGTTATCGTCCATTTAACCACCAAGCAGCGGAGTTGCTAGCGATATAGATTTCACGCATCACGATTCACTTGTCGGCATTCGGTTGCAACAACACGGGAACCAAGAAATGAATAATGATGGGGAGAGTATCACTCGTCAAGAATTCATAAGAGGTGGTGCAATTCTCATGACAATCGACATCGGGAAGGTAATACTTCAAGGTAGAAACGGACGGAAGCTGGATTGGCATTTTGATCTGCAATTACAACTGCTTTGACCCAATCACGGATATGGATGAGGTTACGGGTTTGTTTCTCCTAGTCGTCTGAATAGAATGGCTTGCGGACCACAAGATTAATAGGCACCGATGAGCGAATGCACACATACTCGACTATCAATTGATAGGCGGGGTTGAGTATAACTAAGAGAACCACTCAAAGGAACATATGATTTTACGAGTTGTGGATGCATAGATTAGTATGTCGAACAATTCAACATATTTCTTCCGGATAACCCATGCGGAAAGGTAGAACTGGCGAGAATCACAATATAGAATCGAGAACTCATTAAGAGCACTCTGGTTGTGATCTTTTGGTTCAAAGGAACTCCTGCCAAGAATGGTTCATGGTATTTGGAAGAGCGATATACCACGGACCTCGAGGACTATCGCAAAGGTTACTAATAACCTAAAGGAGCGAGCAAAGACTATCAACATGAGGTAAGTAGGGTGAGTATTGGGTTCAAAACCCACGAGTAGAATACCTACATACTAAGTGGCATCACGGGATGCTTTAGAGATTGATGGCGAGAATCATCACACTAGGATACAAATCATGGCTAGATTACTAGATGATCCCCTAAGACACCTAGGGTCATAATAATAGTTCAACATATCGTCGAGGCAATAGAATACCTCAACTCAGCAATTAGTGTGATTAACTTTGGCCCAAAGGAACATCAAAACCGGAGGAAAGGATTTGCAAGTGCATCAGTTGTTTAGAAACACAGGATGACTCGGACTGACATAACGGCTATAAATGCTCAAAAGATTGGAGACATGCTACAAAATGGTGGCATAGCCACTTGAGGCATAATATCAAGGTTTGAGATCATGATTATGAACATCTGAAGTAGTAAAAGCGAGCTGAGATTTGAAACTAACAATTCTATAAGTCTATGGTTTAGTAACACGTCATCACGATAGATAGATGAGAAGGCCTAGTTCCTAAACCCGTAGAAAAGAAGAGGTTGACTTCGGATCGAAAGGCCATGAGGTATAAGAAGTAAAAAGAGCCTTCGTTCCATCCCACAATCAATTCCCCTACATATAACTAAAGCATTTCTAGACTCAACTTGACCGGTTTGGCTTGGTAAACCTCTGAGCGATCAAGCTCGATACCAAAGCTGTCGGGACCCGACTCAATGTCACATCGATCTAGCACAGTAACACATCATATCACTTTGCGGCCTCACGCACGGTATCCCAACGGTGTCGCCTTACCTTAGCCGGGACCGTTTAGCCTTTTGCGCAGCGTATATGATAGTGTCGCTAGCATCCATATGAAAAGGAGCCGGGCTGACATGGCTAGTCGTAAACCCAAAGTGGCCGCAGACTTACGAGGACGAGCATCCATGACCCGACATCGAGCGTGTCGGTCATCGGCGAGTAAGTTCGGGCTATAGCAGGCTAGCAGGACTCCGGTGAACCGGGCATGGCGGGCTAACGGGACTCCGTACTCAGCGTGACATTTCCCGAAGGGACAGAACACGAGCGAAGAAGGACACATGCCGGCCAGCCTAAGTGTTCGGGCGGTAGCAAGCTACCATGGCTCGGTGGAAACACTAGGAGACATTTCCGTAAGAGAGGCTACTAAAGATAAACAACTAGATAGTCGGATCCCACACATGCCAAGCATTTCAATAACAAACACACAATATGCTCGATATGTGCAAATACAACATGGCATCACAACATGACTCTCGACTCAAGTATTTATTCATTAGGCTCAGGAGCGAGATATTACAAGCAGGGTCTCATGACCCAACATTGAGACATACAAATCAAACACAAGCGGAAGCTAACATGTGCAATCTGAGACAACTATAAATGAAAAAGGCTAAGAAGCGACTATCTACCGAGATCTGCCGAGGGCACAAGACCGTAGCTGAGGTAACAAGCTAAGCGTCGAAGTCCACGTGGAACTACTAAGCGAGGCTGAAGTCTCTGCAAAAACATAAAATAGGCAAGCGTGAGTACAAATGTACCCAGCAAGACTTACATCGAGAACTAACTACATATGCATCATTATCAATAAAGGGATGGTGGAGTTTAAGCTGCGACAAGCCAGCTTTGACTCGGTGGCTATCCTAAACTACATTTGCAAGTAACTCTTTTGAGGTGGCGCTACGAGTCCACATAATCACCATATCAATACACCACTATGGATCCGCTCCGTCTTCCCTCGAGCGCCATCCATAGCACTCACGCTTATCTTGCGTATTTTAGAGTATCCACTTTCACTTGTCTATGAACTGTACAAGGGGTCCACGTTTCCATATCCGAGGAATCCGGCTATTCGAATAGATAATGATAACCCTGCAGGGGTGTACTTCTTCACACACGCTCTCGCCACTTATAGCCCTGTACACGTCATGTACCGCGGCAACCTTCAAGCGGAAGCCGGGCGAGGAGTCGGCCACGACCTACCTAAACACTCAAGTCTCTCGTCGGGTTTATCGCCTATTCGGGTTTCATCCGCAAGGAGATCCGGCGGGTGTCGCTCACGGCCCCAAACAATGTGAGCAGGGTTCCCAAGCCCACCTCGGCGGGTAGATCTCGCTTGGTACACGTGCCACGGTGCCTAATCATCCCAAGCCCACATGCATCGGTGCCACAGTAGACTACTAACACTACCTACAAACACGAAACTAGTTGCAACTCTGGACAGAGAACAAGGGTGATTAAGAAGCCGAGAGGGCGAGTTACGGAACCCAATGTGTGGTAGTAACTATTCATGGATCACAAACACAGAACTCAGTTCACGAGGGCGGCTGCAATGAGACAACCCACCATGTACTCCTACATGGCCTCTCACCGCTACCTTTACCAAATCGTGTTCACACATTTAGCTCTCAACAGAGGGACATGTTCACACACCTCCGATTCATTCCCGATGAATCGGACTGACTCAACTCTAAGCAATAGCAGGCATGACAAACAAGCATGAATGAGTAGGCACATCGAGGCTCAAACAACTCCTACTCATGCTAGTGGGTTTCATCTATTCTTGTGGAATGACAGGTCATGCGAGAGGATAAAGGGTTCAACTACATGCAAGTAACACATGAACCGTTGTTGTCCTAATGCAGTAAAAGAGAGCGAAGCGAGAGAGTGGGATTATGTCGGAATGAACAAGGGGTTTTGCTTGCACAGCACTTCGAAGATGATATAACTCTTCATCGGTGTCATCGAACTCATCGTCGGAACCACGTCTATCGAGAGGGGGCAATTACCGGCAACTGAGAAAGAAACACAATCAATGCAAATGCACAATATGATGCATGATCATGACATGGCAATATGCTGTGGTTTGAGCTAATGCAATTAGCAACAGATTAAATGAAGTTGGTTTGAATACAAGATTCAAATTCAAACTCCATATGTGATTTTCAAATGCCATTTAAATGATTTGTGCTAAACAGCAGCTATAAGTTGTTCTAACATGCATGAAAATGGTACAGATGGATAGATTGGATTTTTCTGATCATTTTCATATATAATTTATTTCATTTGGAGTTACGGTTGAATTTCTATGAATTTTGAAGTTAAAATCATTTTACGAAATTTCTGGATTTATTTTAAATCGAGAAAATTATTAATTGCGTCGACTGACATCATCATGACGTCGGCAGGTCAGCGAGCGCCTAACCAGGGTCAAACGGACGATGGGCCCCACATGTCGATGTCTAGTTAATTAACCAAGGCTATTAGCGCTAATTTAGTCCTATCTAAAAAGTGTCGGTGAGGCATGGGCCCACATGTAAGTGACCGGGGTCATTAGATTAGTGCTGATAGGCGCTTTCGCGAGTTAGGCCGCCCGGCCATGGCGAACAGCGGAGGTGCTCGGGAAGAGCCCACGAGGCTCGGTTCGAGGTGTGCTTGGGCTCGTTGGAGAGCCCTCGTTGGCGCGCGTCGAGCAGTGGTGGAGGTCGTGCTGTGGTGGGCCGGAACCGGCGACGGCGAGCTTCGTGGCGCGGCCGGAGCTTCGGTCTTGATCGGGTTGGTCTGCTGCTCACAAGCGAGGGAGCTGAGGTCTTTGGAGGGGCTCTTGGTCGCGAGGAGCACTGGCGGTTGCACGGCCGTGACCAAATGGTCGCCGGGCGGCGCGGCGGCGACAAGCTCGGCGGCGGCGAGCCGGTGGCAGTGGGGAATGGCGCTCTGGCATGCGAGCGAGACGGAGAAGAGGGGGTTCGGGAGGAGCTCACGGTGGATCGAGCGGAGGGTCGGCGAGCTCGGGAAGCTTCTGCGGCGCGAATTCTGGCGGCGATCTCCGGGCACCGGGGTGAGGAGGCGGCATGGGCGGCGATCACGAGCCTCCAGCGTCGCCCGGCTCGGTGAGGAGGACGGAGGTCGGCGGAGCTCGTGGGCGTGTCGGGAGGCGTGGGGTGGCGGTGGCCACAGCGAGCAGCGTCGGTGGCGGCAACGCGTTGATGAGGAGAACGAGAGGAGGAGGCGCTCGGGGAGAGAGAGAGAGGGCAGGGGAGAGGAGAAGCGTCACGAGGTGCGTGGCGTCGTCCGGGCGCGTCGAGGTAGCCAGCGAGCAGCACTGGTGGCGTGGCGAGCTTCGGCGGCGTCGCGGTGTCCCTCCTCGCCTATTAGCACGAGGAGGAAGCTGACGAGGGAGAGGTGGTGGGCTGGGCCGGCCTTTTGGGCGCCAGTGGGCAGTGGGTGAGGCCGGTGAGTTTCTTCTCTCTGTTTTCTTATTTTAATTCTGTTTTCTATTTTACGTACTTTTGTGGCATTATTTAAAATAGTTAGACACCTTCAAAATCCTGAAAATAATCATAGGCTCTGTTTAGATTAATGCCAACAGCCCACACTTATTTCGAGAATTATTTGAGCATTTAAAATATTTACTAGCATTTAAATGCCCAAATGCAAAGTACATATGATTTAATTCGGTGACCAAATATGTCATGGAAAATGTGCAACACCCACAGTTATTGCTTCTAGCATTTTCGAAATGATGAACATTTTTTTAAAGCCATTTGGATTCACTGAAATTATTTTAGTTGAACCTAGTTGAATTCTTTCTGATGCTAGGGTTTAGTCAATCCCCATTTCAACTTAAATAGAATTTAAACATGATGCAACAAGATGCAAAACACCAGGCATTACCAGAAGCTAGGGATGTGACAATCATCCTGCAGATGAATTAGTGCAGCTAACAAACTCATATACTTCATCAGTGAATAATATGACATCAGTATCATCAGTTCAATTTCATCAAGCAATAGCACAGATAAGCAGTATTGAGGACGTGTGAAATGAAAGTTCATTTCATCATGATTCGCCTGCGTCCTTTCGAGCGATTTATCGGGCCCCCAGCAAATTCTTGAGCGTTAAAGCACATCGGAGACCTGACCTGCATAAGAGATTAGTTCTTTTCTTCACCACCCACATCGGAGGGTGGCAAAGAGTTCATCACTTTGCGAGCACCATATGAAAAAGGTGGCAAAGATGCCAAACCATTTCGTTTCACATAAGAGGGGTTAGGGTAAGCATATGCATAAGCAGAGAAATTCTTCGAGGACTTATGAACATCATGATTTGAAGAATAATGCACATATTCATAGCCCTTAGCTCTTCCCTGCGAAACAGAGTTGTTAGCACGATGATGTTCATATGAGGACTTTGATCCTTTTGAGGAATTTGATCCATGTGAGGAATTTGGTCCGTATGAGAACTTAGATCCATATGAAGAATTTGGTCCATATGAAGAGTTTGATCTGGGGTTCCTGTTCTAAACAGGTGGTGTCATGAGAACATTCACCTGAAGACTTTCAACATAACTTTTGGGAACCCAGATTTTCTTCATAGGGGAACCGTTCTGCAGTTAGTGCCAACATATCTAGCAAATACTTCACCATTACGACTTTTGAACAGTTTATAGTTGAGTCAAATGACTCATCGGAAGAATGAGGAGATTCACATGTAAAGCGGATAAGTTAGATGGATCAACTAGAGGTCCTTTGCAAAACCCATGAGGTTTTGGGGTCTGCTCGGGCTTCAATATGTTCCATCGGCATTGAGTTTCCTCTCAAAGGCAATACCCTCTTTCCTAGGGTTTACATTGAGGATCTGCCTTTTAAGCACATCACAAAGTCGATGCCCTTTGAGGCTTTTGTACATGCCTGTCATGTACAATTCCTTTAGCCATGCATTGTCAGTGATACTAGCAATGTCCTCAGATGAGGAACTAGTGATAGCAGAGGTAGATGAAGAATTTGTAACATTTGAATCATTTGAACATTCAGGTGAAGAATTAGCAGATTCACATTCAATGCACTTTAAGCATGGAGGATCAAGTTGTTCCTGAGTGGCGCTGATTTGTTGAGCAAGTAATGAATCGCGCTCCTTCTAAAGATCTTCATACCTCACTCTTAACTTCTCAAGATCTTGCTTTCTTTGAAGAAATTCATAAGAAAGCTTCTCATGATCAGTTAAGAGTGTTTTATGATGACTCTGAAGGTTGTCAAACTTAGACTGAAGTTTCTAAAGATTTTCAGTTAAGTCTTTCGTGCGGTCCATTTCTTCACCCGACATATCATCACTTTTGTCTAGCATGTTTTGAAGTTTTTCAATAGCCTTTTGTTGTTTCACAGCAATCTTAGCAAGTTTAGAGTAGCTAGGCTTAAGATTTTCATCAGATTCATCCTCACTTGATTCAGAGGAGGGGTATTTAATTACCTTAGCAGCCTTTGCCATGAAGCAATAGGTGGGGGCATAATCATCATTGCCTTCATCAGAGTTGTTGGTGTTGCCATTTTCTTCAGAGTTGAAGATAGACTTGTTGACAAATGCGGTAGCAAGAGCTAGACTCGCCACACCTGACTCAGATTCCTCGGATTCCTCTTCTTCCTCATTATCCTCAGATTCAGCCTTAGAATCCATTTCCTTAACAATGAATGCCCGAGCCTTCTTGGAGCTGCTCTTCTTCTGGGATGAAGACTTTGAGGATTTTGATGATGAGGACTTTGAAGATTTCCTCTTCTTCTTGGCATCATCGGAACTGTAATCCTTGTATTTCTTCTTCTTTAGTTCCTTGTCCCATTGAGGACAATCTTGAATGTAGTGACCAGGCTTCTTACATTTGTGGCATAGCCTTCTCTTATAGTCACTTGATGAGGAATCACTGCTCCTTGAAGATTTTCCAAAACGACCACGTCTTGAGAATTTCCGGAACTTCTTCATGAGCGATGCAAGCTCTGGATCAATTCTTGAGGTCACCAAGGATACTACGGAATCTTCACACTCAGATTCGAGACCTTGCCTTGGCCTTCCGACACGTGGTTTGCCATAGCTTGAACCATAGAGATCTATCTTTTGACAAAGTTGGAACTCATGAGTATTTAGCCTCTCAAGGATATCGGCGGGATCTAGTGACTTGTAATCAACACGCTCTTGAATCATTAGTGCGAGTGTCAAATGGCGAATCGAGTGATCTCAGCAATTTCTTCACCACCTCATGATCGGTGATGTCGATGGCACCGCGCGCTGAAGCTCATTTGAGATATCGGTGAGGCGGTCGAAGGTTTCTTGAACATTTTCATTGTCGAGTCTTTTGAAGCGGTTGAAGAGATTGCGAAGAACGTCGACCACGAGAGTCACGTTGAATTGAGACTCCTTCGTTTACTTTGGAGAGCCTATCCTAGATAAGCTTAGCGGTTTCCAAAGCACTCACTCTACCATCTGCCCTTTACTCGGATGACCACTTATGATATTCTTGGCTTGAGAATCGAGTTGCTTGAATCTCTTCACATCAGTGACATTCGGGGAAGGTGTGCACGAGGAACACCATTTTCCACAACATACCAGAGATCGTTGTCAATTGCTTCAAGATGCATTCGCATCTTATTCTTCCAGTAGGGGTAGTCCGTGCCATCGAAGGTAGGACACCCAGCAGAGACCTTGATCATACCTGCGGTCGACATAACTAAAACTCCAGGTGGTTAAACCAAAATCACACAGAACAAGGGAGTACCTTGCTTTGATACCAATTGAAAGTGCGTTATATCGACTAGAGGGGGGTGAATAGGCGATTTTTATGAATTCTTCACTGAGGAATATGATGGTGAGGAAATTCCTCAGCGAAGAACTACTTGCAGCGGAATAAGTACTCAGAAGTAAGCATAACAGAAGACATGCATAGTCATCATGATGAAATGAAGACAATCACAGAGTACAGAAAGCGTAAACACAGGATAACACAAGACAAAGACAAACAGACTGAAGAAATTGAACTAAGGAAATTGAGAAAGTCTTTAGTCAAAGTCTTCAAACACAGATATGAACAACTACTCAACACAGTAATGAGGAAATAGAAGAGTTGAGGAAATAGAACCAGTAGGGTTGGTGAAGACAATGATTTGTTAGACCAGTTCCAACTCTGTCTCGGTTATGCGTCACGGTTGGGCGGTGAGTATTTAAACTTCGAGGACACACAGTCCGGACACCCGATCCTTGAGCACGCAGCTCGGGACACCAAGTCCTCACCGTATTCTCCTTGAACTAAGGTCACACAGACCCCATCCAATCACTCGTGGTAAGTCTTCAGGCGACTTCCAAACCTTCACAGACTTTGGTCACTCAGCGATCCACAATTCATCTTGGGTGCTCTAGACCATGACGCCTAACCGTCTGGAAGAAGCATAGTCTTCAAAGGTAACAAGCATCGGATCCATGCAGGATCAATCTCTTAAGTCATGCTCACTCACTTTGGGTTTGTGGGTGTTTGGGTTTGGATTTTCCTCACTCGATGATTTTCACTCAAAGTCCTCGGAGGATGGGTTGCTCTCAAATGACAAGTGTCAGTTTCTCTCGGAGTAGCCAACCAGCTAGTGGTTGTAGGGGGCGGCTATTTATAGCCTAGGGAGCAGCCCGACATGATAAGACATAAATGCCCTTCAATGATATGACCGTTATGTGGATAAGATATTTTGGGACAGCTAGCGTGAAGCACAACAACAGTCGGAAATTTGACTCTCAAATTCCTCAGGGCTATCATGTTCCTCTGTCACATCCCTAATTCTGGCCTGACCTATGCTAGCTTCCATGTGTGCATCATGTTTAAATTTAAATGAAATTTGAATTGAGGAATTTTCAAAGCCTCAGAAACCTTCTAAAAATGATCAACATTAAAATCTTCTCAAAGAAGTCCAAGAAAATGTTCCTCTTAGTCTCTGAAAATATTGCAAAGAGGTAAAACTCAAAACAATATTTTTGGTATCTCAGAGTTAATTATTTTGGGCCTTTGAATTAAATAAATAACTATTTGCATTGGATATATATTTCTTAATTATTTAATATATGTCCAATAACTCTGATCTTTGATGAAGGGCTTTGGAATAATCCTACTAGTCCCTACTGTGATTATCAGAAGCAATAAAAATGATTTAGTGTCTAAAACTAAAAAAAAACAAACTACGAGAAAATAAAAGCAGAATTAAATAGAAATAAGAGAGAGGACTACAGGCGCCTACATGCGGCTGCTTCTGCTGGCCGCCCAGCCCATCTCCACCCCATCGTCTTCCTCCTTTTGCCGGGGAGGGCGAGGCGCGTGGCCACCAGCCTTGAGCACCACCTTGCCGCCACCTCCACCACCTGCCTGCATCCCGGCGCTGGATCTCTCTGCGTCGCCACGCCGCCGCCCTGGAACCCCTCTCGCTCTCTCTCGTCCCCATTCCCTTCCTGGCTCTCTTCCTCGCCTTGCCAACGCAGCCGTCGCCGCCGCCGTTCGCCGTGGCCGTGTACCGCCACCCTACATCTGTCGATAAGCCCAGAAGAACCGCCATCGTCTCCTGCATCGTCTACGCCAGCCCGTTCGACCGCGGGAGCCCTGCATCGCCGCTCACGCCATCTCCCTCATCCCCGGTGCCCGGAGGTCGCCGCCGTAAATTCGCCGTCGCAGAAGCTTCCCCGAGCTCGCCGACCCCTCCGTTCGATCATTGTGAGCTCCTCTTCCTCTCCCCAAGCTCCGTGCTTGTTTGGCCTCCGTGGCCGCCATCTCCACCACTCCAGGCTCGGCTCTGCCGGCCATGTCGCCGTCGTGGCCACAGACGCATAAGCTTCATAGCGGACTCGTCGGTGTGCTCAGCGAACCCCGAGACACGTAGCACCCTCGGTTTCTCCTCTAGTGCACCGTAGCATCGCCACCGCCGCACCGAACTCCGGCTGCCGCCCGATTTGGGCCTTGCGCCGTCGATCCCGACCACCACAGCTGCTACCGCCACCACCACTAGATCGCGAGATCCCGACTTTCCGTAGCCGCAAACCGCGTCCAAAACCGAGCCACATGGGCGTTTTAAGCAGCAGCGCCGCGTCTCGGCCTCGCCGTGACTAAGCGCCGGCAGCTTTGACCCCTTGACGGCGTGGGTTGACCCCACTGCCGGTTTGACTCTTCCTCTCTCCCAGCGACTTGCGGGCCCAGCCGGATAATTAATCTAGTTTAGGATTAAAACTTAATTAGTTTAACCTAGGTTAGTGCTAATTAAACTAGGTTAGTTAGTTAGTCAGCGACCGATGGACCCCACTGGTCAGGTTTGACCTGAGAGCGCCAGTTGACCTGCTAACGTCCTGCTGGCGCTTGGTGACGCAATTAACTATTTTACGGAATTAAAATAAATCAGAAATTCGAAAAATGATTTAAACTTCAAAAATTCATAGAAATTCAACCGTAGCTCAGTTGAAATAATTTATATATGAAAAATTATCAGAAAAATTCAAGGAATCCATCTGTACCACTTTCATGCATGTTTGAACAATGTTTGTCCTCTTTTTGGACAAAACAAATAAAGAACATTTAAATAATCATATAGGGAGTTTGAATTTGGATCATGTATTCAAACCAACTTCATTTAAATCATAGCTAGATGCATTAGCTCAAATCATAGCATATTGCCATGTCATGATCATGCATCATATTGTAGCATTGCATTGATTGTGTTCTTTCTCGATTCTGCGGTGTTTGTCCCTCTCGATAGGCGTGGTTAGGCGAGCGAGTTCGATGACACCGATGAAGAAGTATAATATCTTGAAGTGCCGAGCAAGCAAAACCCCTTGCTCATTCGATATAATCCCACTCTCTCGCTCCTGCTCTCTTTTCTGCATTAGGACAACAACGAATCATTTGTTACTTGCTGCGGTAGCTGAACCCCTTATCCATTGCATGACTGTCATTCCACGGTAAATAGATGAAACCCACTAGCATGAGTAGGAGTTGTTTGAGCCTGTTGTGCCTACTCATACATGCTTGTTTGTCATGCACTGCTTGCTTAGAGTTGAGTCGGTTACGATTCATCGAGGATGAATCGGAGGTGTGTGAACATGTCCTACTATGTGTGAGCTAGGTGTGTGAACACGATTTGGTAAAGGTAGCGTGAGAGGCCATGTAGGAGTACATGGTGGGTTGTCTCATTGCAGCCGCCCTTAGGAACTGAGTTACGTGTTTGTGATCCATGATTCAGCTACTACCATGCATTGGGCCTGAAATATGACCCTTTCGACTTCTTATTCACCTTGTCCTCTGTCCGGGAGTTGCAAGTAGTTTACGGTGTTTGTAGTATCTTTGGAGGCCGTCTTGTGATCTTGGCCGTAGGGGTGGGCTGTGATCACGGTAGGCACGTGGCAGGATAAGCTGGGCGCCCGTTTGGTGTCACGGAACCTGTTCACATCGTTTGGGGCTGTGGCGAAACTTGGCCGGAACTCCTCATAGATGGAACCCAAATAGGCGATAAACCTAGACTAGGGACTTGAGTGTCTAGGTAGGTCGTGGTCTACACCCGTCGGCTTTAAGCTTGAAGTCTGCCGAGCACATGTCGTGTGCGGGGCGCTAAGTGGTGAAACATGTATGAAGAAGTA
This sequence comes from Aegilops speltoides, assembly GCA_021437245.1. Lineage (NCBI taxonomy): Eukaryota > Viridiplantae > Streptophyta > Magnoliopsida > Poales > Poaceae > Aegilops > Aegilops speltoides. The sequence goes on along the minus strand of CM038147.1, from coordinate 92,207,050 downwards.
CACCCTGCGGGGTTAATATGATCTATTTGAATAGCCGTGTCATGATAAAGGACTTCAGGTTGCCTATAACAGTTCATAGACAAGTGAAAGTGGATACTCTAAAATCATAAGATAAGTGTGAGTGCTATGGATGGCGTTCTCGTGGGGAGGCGGAGCGGATCCATAGTGGTGTATTGATATGGTGAATATGTGGACTCGTGTGCCACCTCAAAAGAGTTACTTGCGTTAAGTAGTTTAGGATAGCCACCGAGTCAAAGCTGGCTTGCTGCATTAAACTCCACCATCCCTTTATTGATAATGATGCATATGTAGTTAGTTACGATGTAAGTCTTCTTTGGGTACATTTGTACTCACGTTTGCCTATTTTATGTTTTTGCGAGAGACCTCGGTCTCGCTAGTAGTTCAGCGTGGACTTGATGTTTAGCTTGTTACCTCAGCTACGATCTTGTGCCCTCGGCGGATCACAGTAGATAGTCGGGCTTCTAAGCCCTTTTCATTTGTAGATGTACGTACTCGGACATGTTAGCTTCGCTTGTGCTTGACTTGTATGCTCACGAATGTTGGGTCATGAGACCCTGTTTGTAATATCTCGCTCCTCGGGCCTAATGAATGAATACTTGAGTCGTAGAGTCATGTTGTGATGCCATGTTGTATTTGCACATATCGAGCATATTGTGTGTATGTTATTGAAATGCTTGGTATGTGTGGGATCGACTATCTAGTTGTTTATCTTTAGTAGCCTCTCTTACGGAAATGTCTCCTAGTGTTTCCACCGAGCCATGGTAGCTTGCTCTTGCTCCGGAACACTTAGGCTGGCAGCATGTGTCCTTCTTCGTTCTGTATACATCCCTTGAAATGTCACGCGTTAGTCTACGAGTCTGTTAGCCCGCTACAGCCCGGTTTACGAGTCTGCTAGCCCGATGCTACAGCCGGAACTTATTCGCTGATGACCGACACGTTCGATCTTTGGGTCATGGATGCTGTCCTGTAAGTCTGTGCCACTTTGGGTTTCGACTAGCCATGTTAGCCGGGCTCCTTTTCATATGGATGCTAGCGACACTATCATATCGTGTGCCAAAAGGCATAAGCGGTCCCGAGCAAAGGTAAGGCGACACCGTGGGGATACCGTGCGTGAGGCCGCAAAGTGATATGAGGTGTTACATGCTAGATCGATGTGGCATTGAGTCGGGTCTGACAGCTTTGGTATCGAGCTCATTGCTGTGGGATTACCAAGCCAAACTGGTGAAGTTGTGTCTAGAAATGCTTTAGTTATGTAAGGGAATTGATTGTGGGAAGGAGCGTAAGGCTCTTTTACTCCTTATACCTCATGGCCTTGATGCGAGTCAACCTTTTCTCTTCTCGGGGATTAAGAACTAGGCCTTCTCATCTATCTATCGGGATGACGTGTTACTACTCCATAGACTTATAGAATTGTTAGTTTCAAATCCGGCTCAGTTTTACTACTACGTATGTTCATAACTATTGATCTTGAAACCTTGATATTGTGCTTGAATTGGCTATGCCACCATTTTTGTAACATGTCTCCAATCTTTTGAGCATTTACAGCCATTATCTTGTCAAGAGACATCGAGTTTCTAAACAATCGATGCACTTGTAAATCCTTTCCCTCTGGTTTTGATGTTCCTTTGGGCGAGTTAATCACACTAAATGATGAGTTGAGGTATTCTATTGCCTCGACATATATGTTGGAATTATTATTATGACCCTAGGTGTCTTAGGGGATCATCTAGTAATCTAGCCATGATTTGTATCCCAGTGTGATGACTCTGGCCTTCATTCTCGAAAGCATCCCGTGATGCAATTTAGTTAATAGGTATTCTACTCCTAGGTTCCTGACCCAAGATTCACTCCACTTACCTCATGTTGATAGTGTTGCTAGTTCCTTTAGGTTATTAGTAAACTTTGCATTAGTCCTCAAGGTTCGTGGTATATCATTCTTCCAAATACCATGAACTACTTATGGCAGCAGTTCCTCGTTGAACCAAAAGATCGCAACAAAAGTGCTCTCGATGAACTATCGATTCTATGTTGTGACCCTGCCAGTCCTACCTCTCTGCATGAATTGTCTGGAAGAAATACGTTGAACTCGTTCGACATTCTAATCCATGCATCCACAACTCAAGAAATCATATGTTCTTTTGAGTTGCCCCTCCCCCCTTTAGTTGTATACTGACCTTCATCTATCAATTGATAGTCAGGAGTAATTGTGCATCCGTGTTATCGATGCTTATTACTCTTGTGGTTCGTCAGACCATTCTATTGAGAATGACTAGGAGAAAACAAAACTCCAGCACCTCATCCATATCCGAGTTGGGTCAAAATAGTTGTGCTCATGAAATGCCAACCCAGCTTTTGATTACTGTTCTACCAGGTATTACCATCTTTATGTCGATTTTCATGAGAATTGCACCACCTCTTATGAATTAAGTGACGTAGTGATACTTCTCGCCATCATTGTTCATTCCTCGATTTCCGTGTTATTGTAACGGAATGCCGACAAGTGAATCGTGATGTGTGAAATCAATCTGCCGACAACTCCGTTGCTTGGTAGTTAAATGGCGATAACCTCATTCTTAGTGTGTTGATTATTGAATCATCATCCTAGGATTGATCGTGGTACCTAGTCCTTATTCGGTGCACTCTCCGATCAATGAGTTAGGATCTTGTCAAACCCTCGCTCTTTTGATCATATCATCTTGCCACTGAAAAGCAAGATTGTTCTCGTGCTTAGTAGCATATCGGTGGTTCGTGATTCTTGAATGTCTTCTCGGAGGTATCACCGGGGATGTCACTGACCGCTATGTTGAGCTCGTGATCAAGTTGGTTTTCGAAACCACCCTTTCTCCAAGAATCCGTGTTGGATACCCCTGAGCTGGTTGGTTAAGCTAAACAACAACTTGGAGAGTTGAAAGATAAAGGCTTGCCTAGCTTAGTTCATCACTAGGGGATATCCTTGTGTGTGTGTGTGTTGAAGAGAGATGATATCTTCATCGATTGTTCCTCGTGATCGGTTGTTGAATCTATCGTCTTGTCCAAACCTTGATTTGAGTGTGGGCTATCGTCAAATCAAGTTAGAACCAACGATATTCGTAATGTTGTCTTACTCGTGGTTGATCCCTCGAGCATACACCATTACATCTTTTGGTCTGACCAATACTATCACCGTGCTCACGTGATGGCGGAAGTCCAGTGATATGGAAATTCCGATGAGTTACTATTGAGCCCATCAACAGCATCTTGTCTCCCCCATGATCCATGTGGAGCATTAAAGCTAGCATTGGAAACTTTTGTAAGCATTATCTTCGTGCCTGTTCATGAAGAATATGTTGAATGAAAGAAGTGGCTTCCTCTAGTTCATGTGCATTTGAAGCAAGTTGCCGCCGTGAATTTGAGAAAGTTCGTTTTGCTTCCTCGGTTACCATCCCAAGTCAGTCATGCAAGTGCGAAGTATGCTTTGGTTTGACAGGCTCGCAACCTTCATTCCATATGTATCCCTAGCACACCAAGCCACTAACTGATTTATTCAGGGAGAAGAAGTTCCTTCTTAAGAGCATGCCTTATGCAAGGACTTCGTTATCCTTGATGATGGTTCCCCACCTGAACTCGGTAGTGTTTTATTATAAGCCTACTACGTGGTCATGTTGTCTAGGACAGCGTGTTCACAGGTTTGTAGCAGAACCAGTTCATGCTTTGGAGCTTGCTATCGTAGTTCGTTTCGAGAATCTCATAGCGTCATCTAAATGGACTTGTGTTGCAAACTTCCATTTTTCTTTTAGACTCGATGAGTCCAGATTATTCCGACACCAACCAGATCTGAATCTCAGGCAGATATGATGGTTGGAACATCTCCCAAGAACTATAATATCGGTCTCTCTGTAATCCGGTAAGAGAGTGTTGTGGCCAACACATCCAACCGGAAGACCTGTTATTGTAGTATCTTGATTGAGAAAGTTGGCCACCTCCCCATAGGGATTTTGCAGGATTTACTCCTTAGTTGTCCCTTATGGATTTTTGTACTCCCGAAGTCCGACCTTTACTTGATGTTCTAGATACCAAACCATATCTATGAATGGGTTATGCTAGCACATCAAGGAGAACATTAGAAGCGGAGTGCTAAATGTCTCTCGGTCGATCATCCAGATTTTGTTTCCTTAGACTCGCTAAGGTGAAATCTGAGAAAGTGTTATCTTCCTTTGCATCTACATCGTCCATCGCTATTCATCATGGTAGTATGTTGTGTTGTCAGCACCCTTGACAGGGATGTTGATAAAACCTTGATGATTATGGAAATGCTCAAGTTCTTGAGAGCACGTGCAAGCTCTAGGTTTTATTGTCGGCATTAATCGCATAGTGCTCTCAGTTTCCTCGTTTATGCTATAGTTTTTCAAACGGTGGAATCACTCTCTACTGCTGAGCTTCTCCCCAGTTACTAAAATCACCCTTTGTGTTGTCTTCAACAAGGTAATCCACATCATCCATTTTGGCCCGAGAATGTCATTCTTTCGGACTCCTTCAAATAATTGACTGTGTTTTGCCTTAGGCTGGTATAAAGAGTTTCAATGATCTCTGAATCAAATGTAATTCTTTTTGCCACTTAAGGGGATATTTCTACAAGTCACCTCTCCCAAGGTGCCCCGTTATGGGATCATAGTAATTGTTCCCTCGCTACTCTGAAACCTCGTCAAATTATGTCTTCTGTCCTTCCTGAAGCATGTCTTGTATCTCAGCTTGAGAGATGTTTTTATGACTCACCCCGTGAGCTGATCCTAAGTTGTTTGATCTCCGAGAAGAACGATTCTTTTAGAATTTCCTTTTCCTCGCATTGTCATGTTAGTTAGAGTTCTCAGAGCAATACCTCGAGACAATGATGGTGATCGAATCAACATTCATTTGAAGTGCAACTTGGATCGTGAAGAATATATTAGTTGCGTTTTCCCTTCATCTTACCTTACGCTTGAATCTCGGGTCGAGATTCTTGTTTAGTGGGGGTGAGTTGTCACATCCCTAATTCTGGCCTGACCTATGCTAGCTTCCATGTGTGCATCATGTTTAAATTTAAATGAAATTTGAATTGAGGAATTTTCAAAGCCTCAGAAACCTTCTAAAAATGATCAACATTAAAATCTTCTCAAAGAAGTCCAAGAAAATGTTCCTCTTAGTCTCTGAAAATATTGCAAGAGGTAAAACTCAAAACAATATTTTGGTATCTCGAGTTAATTATTTTGGGCCTTTGAATTAAATAAATAACTATTTGCATTGGATATATATTTCTTAATTATTTAATATATGTCCAATAACTCTGATCTTTGATGAAGGGCTTTGGAATAATCCTACTAGTCCCTACTGTGATTATCAGAAGCAATAAAAATGATTTAGTGTCTAAAACTAAAACAAAACAAACTACGAGAAAATAGAAAAAAATTAAATAGAAATAAGAGAGAAGGACTACAGGCGCCTACATGCGGCTGCTTCTTTGGCCGCCCAGCCCATCTCCACCCCCCCTGTCGTCTTCCTCCTTTTGCCAGGAGGACGAAGGGCGCGTGGCCACCGCGCGCGAGCACGCGCCCGGCCACCTCCACCCTGCCTGCCTGCATCCCCGGCGCCTGGATCTCTCCTGCGTCGCCACGCACGCCCCCTGGAACCCCCTCTCGCTCTCTCTCGTCCCCATTCCCTTCCCTGGCTCTCTTCCTCGCACGCACCGAACGCAGCCGTCGCCGCCGTTCGCCGTAGCCGTGGCCACCGGCCACCCCTCGCCCTGTCGATAAGCCCAGAAGAACCGCCATCGTCTCCTGCATCGTCTACGCCAGCCCGTTCGACTGCGGGAGCCCTGCATCGCCGCTCACGCCATCTCCCTCATCCCCGGTGCCCAGAGGTCGCCGCCGTAAATTCGCCGTCGCAGAAGCTTCCCCGAGCTCGCCGACCCCTCCGTTCGATCCGCTGTGAGCTCCTCTTCCTCTCCCCCTAGCTCCCGTGCTCGTTTGGCCTCCGTAGCCGCCATCTCCACCGCTCCCGAGAGCTCGGCTCCGCCGGCCATGTCGCCGTCGTGGCCACAGACGCATAAGCTCGCAACGGAGCTCGTCAGTGTGCTCAGCGAACCCCCAGGAGCACGTAGCACCCTCCGGTTTCTCCTCTAGTGCACCATAGCATCGCCACCGCCTGCACCCGAACTCCGGCCGCCGCCGATTTGGACGCCGCCGTCGATCCCGACCACCACAGCTGCTACCGCCACCACCACTAGATGCGCGAGATCCCTAGCTTTCCGTAGCCGCAAACCGCGTCCAAAACCGAGCCCTGTGGGCGTTTTCAGCAGCGCCGCCCGCGTCGGCCTCGCCGTGGCTAAGCGCCGCAGGCTTTGACCCCTGACCGGCGTGGGTTGACCCCACGCCGGTTTGACTCTTCCTCTCCCAGCGACTTGCGGGCCCCGCCGGATAATTAATCTAGTTTAGGATTAAAACTTAATTAGTTTAACCTAGGTTAGTGCTAATTAAACTAGGTTAGTTAGTTAGTCAGCGACCGATGGACCCCCTGGTCAGGTTTGACCTGAGACGCCCAGTTGACCTGCTGACGTCACTGCGGCGCGGTGGCGCAATTAACTATTTTCTGGAATTAAAATAAATCAGGAAATTCCAGAAAATGATTTAAACTTCAAAAATTCATAGAAATTCAACCGTAGCTCAGATTGAAATAATTTATATATGAAAAATTATCAGAAAAATTCAAGGAATCCATCTGTACCATTTTCATGCATGTTTGAACAATGTTTGTCCTCTGTTTTGGACAAAACAAATAAAGGGCATTTAAATAATCATATAGGGAGTTTGAATTTGGATCATGTATTCAAACCAACTTCATTTAAATCATAGCTAGATGCATTAGCTCAAATCACAGCATATTGCCATGTCATGATCATGCATCATATTGTAGCATTGCATTGATTGTGTTCTTTCTCGATTCTTAGGTGTTTGTCCCTCTCGATATCGTGGTTCCGACGACGAGTTCGATGACACCGATGAAGAAGTATAATATCTTCAGAAGTGCCAGGCAAGCAAAACCCCCTTGCTCATTCCGATATAATCCCACTCTCTCGCTCCCGCTCTCTTTTACTGCATTAGGACAACAACGAATCATTTGTTACTTGCTGTGGTAGCTGAACCCCTTATCCATTGCACGATCTGTCATTCCACAGTAAATAGATGAAACCCACTAGCATGAGTAGGAGTTGTTTGAGCCCTGTTGTGCCTACTCATACATGCTTGTTTGTCATGCCTGCTACTGCTTAGAGTTGAGTCGGTCTGATTCATCGAGGATGAATCAGAGGTGTGTGAACATGTCCTACTATGTGTGAGCTAGGTGTGTGAACACGATTTGGTAAAGGTAGCGTGAGAGGCCATGTAGGAGTACATGGTGGGTTGTCTCATTGCAGCCGCCCTTAGGAACTGAGTTCTGTGTTTGTGATCCATGATTCAGCTACTACCATGCATTGGGCCCTGAAATATGACCCCGCTCGACTTCTTATTCACCTTGTCCTCTGTCCGGGAGTTGCAAGTAGTTTACGTGTTTGTAGTATCTTTGGAGGCCGTCTTGTGATCTTGACCGTGAGGGGTGGGCTGTGATCACGGTAGGCACGTGGCGGGTATCTGGGCGCCCGTTTGGTGTCACGGAACCTGTTCACATCGTTTGGGGCTGTGGCGAAACTTGGCCGGAACTCCTCATAGATGGAACCCAAATAGGCGATAAACTGGACTAGGGACTTGAGTGTCTAGGTAGGTCGTGGTCTACACCCACGTCGGCTTTAAGCTTGAAGTCTGCCGAGCACATGTCGTGTCTGGGGCGCTAAGTGGTGAAACATGTATGAAGAAGTACACCCTGCGGGGTTAATATGATCTATTTGAATAGCCGTGTCCACGGTAAAGGACTTCTGGGTTGCCTATGACGGTTCATAGACAAGTGAAAGTGGATACTCTAAAATCGCAAGATAAGTGTGAGTGCTATGGATGGCGTTCTCGTGGGAGGCGGAGGCGAATCCATAGTGGTGTATTGATATGGTGAATATGTGGACTCGTGTATGCCACCTCAAAAGAGTTACTTGCGATCGTAGTTTAGGATAGCCACCGAGTCAAAGCTGGCTTGTGTTGTTAAACTCCACCATCCTTTATTGATAATGATGCATATGTAGTTGGTTACGATGTAAGTCTTCTTTGGGTACATTTGTACTCACGTTTGCCTATTTTATGTTTTTGCGAGAGAGACCTCGGTCTCGCTAGTAGTTCAGCGTGGACTTGACGTTTAGCTTGTTACCTCAGCTACGATCTTGTGCCCTCGGCGGATCTCGTAGATAGTCGGGCTTCTAAGCCCTTTTCATTTGTAGATATGCGTACTCGGACATGTTAGCTTCGCTTGTGCTTGACTTGTATGCTCACGAATGTTGGGTCATGAGACCCTGTTTGTAATATCTCGCTCCTCGGGCCTAATGAATGAATACTTGAGTCGTAGAGTCATGTTGTGATGCCATGTTGTATTTGCACATATCGAGCATATTGTGTGTATGTTATTGAAATGCTTGATATGTGTGGGATCGACTATCTAGTTGTTTATCTTTAGTAGCCTCTCTTACGGAAATGTCTCCTAGTGTTTCCACGAGCCATGGTAGCTTGCTACTGCTCCGGAACACTTAGGCTGGCGGCATGTGTCCTTCTTCGTTCTGTATACGTCCCTTGGGAAATGTCACGCGTTGAGTACCGAGTCCTGTTAGCCCGCTTCTGCCCGGTTTATCGAATCTGCTAGCCAGTGCTACAGCCGGAACTTATTCGTGATGACCGACACGTTCGATCTTTGGGTCATGGATGCTGTCCACTGTAAGTCTATGCCACTTTGGGTTTCTGACTAGCCATGTCAGCCGGGCTCCTTTTCATATGGATGCTAGCGACACTATCATATCGTGTGCCAAAAGGCATAAGCGGTCCCGGCAAAGGTAAGGCGACACCGTGGGGATACCGTGCGTGAGGCCGCAAAGTGATATGAGGTGTTACATGCTAGATCGATGTGGCATTGAGTCGGGTCTGACATCCTCATTGTGTGTAGGCAATCCGCCTTTGGCGAATTCCTAACTCCTCGGTCGAACAAATTCCTCGTGACCAAAAGAACTTCGTCTACATCCTTTGAAGAAATTGGTGAACTATATGAGATTTCAATGGCTTCACTCGAAGGGATTGGTAGGTGTAGGATTTTGAGTTGAGCATCACATGGAAATTTTTCCTTAGTATTTCCTCGACCCCCTTTGACAATACGATGTTTCCTATGACTCAAGAAAGAGAAAAACAAAACTATGAAAACGAAAGTCTTCAAGCTTCGTATTCCTCGCATGAATATCAAGTCTTCACGGACACACCAATTTCTTCACTTTCAAAATCTTCATGAAAGTCTTCAGGAATACCAAAATCTTCAGTCGAAGATATTCATTTTTAGGGGTCGACTTTCTCTGTAAATATCAAACTCCTCATAGACTTATAGACCTGTGTACACTCATAAACACATTAGTCCTTTAACCTATAAGTCTTCAATACACAAAAATCACTAAGGGGCACTAGATGCACTTACACCCCTTTGCAAACTTGCATGCCGAATTTCCTGAATACATCTTTGAGGTATTTCTCCTGAGATATGAATATGCCATTTCGCTGTTGACGAATTTGAAGACCTAAAAAGAATTTCAATTGTCCCATCATAGACATTTGATATTCTTCACTCATCATATAGGCAAATTCATCACTGTAACGTTGGTCAGTACAGCCAAAAATGATATCATCAACATAAATTTGGCACACAAACAATTCACCATCATAAGATTTAGTGAAAAGAATTGGGTCGAGTGAACCAGGTTTGAAGCCTTTCTTCATGAGGAATTCCTTCAAAGTATCATACCATGCCCGAGGGGCCTGCTTGAGGCCATACAGGGCCTTATTGAGTCTGAAGACTTTGTCGGGATGCTTTGGATCTTCAAAAGCTGGGGGTTGAGCAACATATACTTCTTCCACAAGCTTACCATTGAGGAATGCAATTTTCACATCCATTTGTTGTAAGATAATTTCATGATGGTTAGCATAAGCAAGTAATATGCGAATAGCCTCAAGTCTAGCAACAGGTGCAAAAGTTTCATCGAAACCAATTCCTTCAACCTATGTGTAGCCTTGAGCTACAAGTCGTGCCTTATTCCTCACCACAAGGCCATTTTCATCTTGCTTGTTGTGGTAGATCCACTTTGTGCCAATGATGTTGTGCTTGCGAGGATCTGGACGTTTGACCAGTTCCCAGACGTTGTTGATCTCGAACTGATGTAATTCTTCTTGCATAGCTTGAATCCACTCAGGCTCCAGAAATGCTTCATCTACCTTAGTGGGCTCTGTGATAGAGACAATAGCAAAGTGCCCACAAAATTTAGACAAATGTGTAGCTTTCGAGCTTGTGAGAGGACCTGGTGCTTCAATGTCATCGATCATCTTCTTGACTTGCACTTTGTTTGCAATGCAGGGATGAGCGGGTTTTCTTCGAGGAATTTGATCCGCATTTTCTTCAGGAGCATTTTCCTCAGCACCATTTGCTTCAGGTGCGCCAGCCCGATGTTCTTCACGTTCTGGAATGAATTCTTTAGCAGATTCTTCGGTAGGAATGACATCCTTAGTAGCCTTCAACTTGATAGATTCCTCTGGTGATGGTTCATCTAACACAGAAGGTAGGTGCTCTCTTTGCGAGCCATTAGTTTCATCAAACCGCACATCTACAGTTTCAACAACCTTGTGGAGAACGTTGTTGAAGACTTTGTAGGTGTGCGAGTCCTTTCCGTAACCAAGCATAAAACCCTCATGTGCTTTCGGTGCAAATTTAGAATTGTGATGAGGATCTCTAATCCAACATTTAGCACTGAAGACTTTGAAATAACTCACATTGGGTTTCTTGTCAGTAAGGAGTTCATAAGCAGTCTTCTTAAAGAATTTGTGAAGATATACTCTGTTGATGATGTGGCACGCAGTATCAATTGCCTCAATCGAGAAACGAAGAGGCATCTTGTATTCATCAAGCATAGTGCAAGCCATCTCAACAAGAGTTCTCTTCTTGCGCTCCACGACGCCATTCTGCTGAGGAGTATAAGGAGAAGATAACTCATGAGTAATAGCAAGTTCATCAAGATAGTCATCAAGACCAGAAATCTTGAACTCAGTCCCATTGTCACTTCTGATGTGCTCGATCTTCACACCAAAGTTGGTTGAAGCCCTCGAGGAAAATTGTTTGAAGACATCCGGCACCTCATGTTTGTAAGTGACAATGTGCACCCATGTGTAACGAGAATAATCATCAACAACAACAATGCCATATAGAGATGCATCATTTGTAACAGCAGAATAATGATTAGGACAAAAAATATCCATGTGAAGCAATTCAAATGGTCGAGTGATAGTCATGATAGTCTTCGCTGGATGCTTGCCCTTTGTCATCTTTCCAGCTTCACAGGCTCCGCATAAGTGATCCTTGAGGAATTTGACATTCTCAATGCCAATGACATGCTTCTTCTTCGCAAGCGTGTGCCAATTCCTCATGCCAGCATGACCAAGTCATAGATGCCATAGCCAGCCTTCTGAAGCTTTTGCAAGTAGGCATATGGCCGTTTGTGGTCCTGTAGAGAAATCCACAATGTACAAGTCTCCTCTCCTAAAGCCTTCGAAGACTTTGGAATTGTCAGCTTCCATGATCACAACACAACGATATTTGCCAAAGACAACAACCATATCAAGATCACAAAGCATCGAGACAGACATGAGGTTGTATCCTAAGGACTCGACAAGCATGACTTTGTCCATGTGTCGATCCTTTGAGATCGCAACCTTACCTAGACCCAATTCCCGACTTTTGCCTTTGTCAGCAAAGATGATATGCTTCATATGCGATGGTGATAAAGGAGCATCCATCAATAGATTCTTGTCACCAGTCATGTGATTCGTACATCCACTATCGAGGACCCACTCATTGGCTTTGGGTTGATCATCCTGCAGATGAATTAGTGCAACTTACAAACTCATATACTTCATCAGTGAAGAATATGACATCAATATCATCAGATCAAATTCATCAAGCAGAAGAACAGATAAAATAGTATGAGGACATTAGAAATGAAAGTTCATTTCTTCATGATTAGCCTGCGTCCTTTCAGGCACTGTTCAGGTCTCCAACAAATTCTTCAGACGATTTAAGCACGTCTGGAGACCTGACCCTGCATAAGAGGTTAGTTCTTTTTCTTCACCACCCACATCTAAAGGGGTGGCAAAGAATTCATCACTCTGCGAGCACCATATGAGAAAGGTGGCATAGAAAGAGGGGTTAGGATAAGCATATGAATAAGCAGAGAAATTCTTCGAGGACTTATGAACATAATGATTTGAAGAATAATGCTTATATTCATAGCCCTTAGCTCTACCCTGCGAAACAGAGGGGTTAGCACGATGAGGATCATATGAGGACTTTGATCCTTAGGAGGAATTTGATCCACGTGAAGAATTTGGTCCATATGAAGAATTTGATCTGGAGTTCCTATTCTTCACAGGTGGTGTCATGAGGACATTCACCTAAAGACTTTCAAGGCAACTTTTGGGAACCCATATTTTCTTCATAGGGGAACCGTTCCTGCAGTTAGTGCCAACATATCTAGCAAATACTTCACCATTCTGATTTTTGAACAGATTATAGTTGGAGTCAAATGACTCACCAGAAGAATGAGCAGATTCACATGTAAAGACAGATAAATTGGATGGATCAACTGGAGGTCCCTTTGCAGCAACCCATGAGGTTTAGGGGTACTGCTCAGGCTTCCAATATGTTCCATCAGCATTGAGTTTCCTCCCAAAGGCAATACCCTCTTTCCTAGGGTTCCTGTTGAGGATCTGCTTTTTAAGCACATCACAAAGAGTCTGATGCCCTTTGAGGATTTTGTACATGCCTGTCATGTACAATTCCTTCAACCTGCATCATCGGTGATACTAGCAATGTCCTCAGATGAGGAATTAGTAATAGCAGAGACAGGTGAAGAATTTGTAGCATTAGAAGCATTTGAACATTCAGGTGAAGAATTAGCAGATTCACGTTCAATGCACTTCAGACATGGAGGAACATATTCTTCCTGAGTAGCGCTGATTTTTTGAGCAAGTAATGAATCGCGCTCCTTCTGAAGATCTTCATAATCCACTCTTAGCTTCTCAAGATCTTGCTTTCTTGGAACAAATTCATAAGAAAGCTTCTCGTGATCAGATAAGAGAGTGTTATGATGACCTTGAAGGTTGTCAAACTTGGACTGAAGTCTCTGAAGATTTTCAGTCAAGGTTTTAGTGCGATCCATTTCTTCACCCAACATATCATCACTTTTATCTAGCACGTTTTGAACCTTTTCAAAAGCCTTTTGTTGTTTCACAGCAATCTTAGCAAGTTTAGAGTAGTTGGGCTTGAGGTTTTCATCAGATTCATCCTCAAAAGATTCATAGGAGGCGTATTTAGTTACCTTGGCACCCTTTGCCATGAAGCAATAGGTGGGAGCGTAGTCATCATTGTCTTCATCAGCCTTGTTGGTGATGCCATTTTCTTGAGTTGAAGATAGACTTGCAGCGAATGCGATGGCGAGAGCTAGGCTCGCCACACGGACTCGAGACTCCTCGGATGCCTCCTCATCCGCATGTTCCTCGATTCAACCTCGAGTCCATTTCCTTGCCAATGAATGCAGGAGCCTTCTTGGAGTTGCTTTTCTTGTGAGATGAAGACTTGAGGATTTTGATGATGAAGACTTTGAAGATTTCTTCTTCTTCTTTGCGTCATCGAGCTGTAGTCCTTGTATTTCTTCTTCTTTGATTCCTTATCCCACGAGGACAATCTTGAATGTAGTGACCAGGTTTCTTGCATTTGTGGCATAGCCTCTTCTTGTAGTCCTTTGGATGAGGAATCGGTGCTCCTTGAGGATTTTCCAAACCGACCACGTCTCGAGAACTTCTGAAATTTCTTCACGGCGGTGCTAGTTCTGGCTCGAGTTCTTGGGATCACCAAGGCTGCTAGCGAGTCTTCATATTCGACTCGCCTTGGCCTTCAAAGCACGTGATCTGCCATAGCTCGAACCATTGAGATCTCTTCTCGGCAAATTCGGAACTCATGAGTATTTAGCCTCTCGAGGATATCAGCGGGATCAAGTGACTTGTTATCAGCACGTTCTTGAATCATCAGTGCCAGAGTATCAAATGAAGAATCGAGTGATCTCAGCAATTTCTTCACCACCTCAGGGTCGGTGATGTCAGTTGCGCCAAGTGCTTGAAGCTCATTTGAGATGTCAGTGATGCGATCGAAGGTTTGCTGAACATTTTCATTGTCGAGTCTTTTGAAGTAGTTGAAGAGATTGCGAAGAACGTCAACACGAGAGTCACGTTGAGTTAAGACTCCTTCATTCACTTTGGACATCCTATCCCAGATAAGCTTAGCAGTTTCCAAAGCACTCACTCTTCCATACTGCCCTTTGCTCAGATGGCCACATATGATATTCTTCGCTTGAGAATCGAGTTGCTTTAATCTCTTCACATTAATAGCGTTTAGAGAAGGTGTGACTGAGGGAACACCATTTTCCACAACATACCAGAGATCGTTATCAATTGCCTCAAGATGCATTCGCATCTTATTCTTCCAGTAGGGGTAGTTCGTTCCATCAAAGGTTGGACACCCAGCAGAGACCTTGATCATACACGGGTCGACATAACTAAAACTCGAGCGGTTAAACCAAAATCACACGTAACAAGGAGTACCTTGCTCTGATACCAATTGAAAGTGCGTTATATCGACTAGAGGGGGGTGAATATGTGATTTTTATGAATTCTTCACTGAGGAATTTGCTGGTGAGGAATTCCTAAATGAAGAACTACTTGCAGCGGAATAAGTACTCAAAAGTAAACACAGCAGAACACAAGCATAGTCATCATAGTGAAATGAAGACAGACACAGAGTACAGAAAGCGTAAGCACAGGATAACACAGGATGAAGATGGACAGACTGAAGAAATTGAACTAAGGAAATCGAGAAAGTCTTTAGTCAAAGTCTTCAAACAGATATGAACAAGCACGCAACAAACGAAATGAGGAAATGAAAGAGTTGAGGAAATAGAACTAGTAAGCTTGGTGAAGACAATGATTTGGTAGACCAGTTCCAACTGCTGCCTCAATTGTACGTCTGGTTGGAGTGGCTGAGTATTTAAACTCGAGGACACACAGTCCTGTTAGGACCCCGACCCAATGCCACATTGATCTAGCATGTAACACCTCATATCACTTTGTGGCCTCACGCACGGTATTCCCACGGGTGTCGCCTTACCTTTGCCCGGGACCGTTTGCGCCTTTTGGCACACGTATATGATAGTGTCGCTAGAATCCATATGACAAGGAGCCCGGGCTGACATGGCTAGTCCTAAACCCAAAGTGGCACAAACTTACATGGACAGGGCATCCATGACCCGACATCGAGCGTGTCGGTCATCGCGAGTGAATCGAGCTATAGCAGGGCTAGCGAGACTCCGTAAACCGGGCTGTAGCAGGCTAACGGGACTCCGGTATTCATCGCGACATTTCCCGAAGGGACGTACACGGAGCGAAGAAGGACACATGCCGGCCAGCCTAAGTGTTCGGGCGCAAGAGCAAGCTACCATGGCTCGGTGGAGACACTTGGAGACATTTCCGGTAGAGAGGATACTAAAGATAAACAACTAGATAGTCGGATCCCACACATACCAAGCATTTCAATAACATCTGAGACAATATGCTCAATATGTGCAAATACAACATGGCATCACAACATGACTCTCGACTCAAGTATTTATTCAATAGGCTCCGAGGGCGAGATATTACAAACATGGGTCTCATGACCCAACATTGAAACATACAAGTCAAAACACAAGCGGAAGCTATCATATGCGAATCTGAGACATCTATAAATGAAAAAGGCTTAGAAGCCTGACTATCCACCAGATCCTGCTGAGGGCACAAGATCGTAGCTGAGGTAACAAGCTAAATGTCGAAGTCCATGTGGAACTACTAGTGAGACTGAAGTCTCTCTGCAAAAACATAAAATAGGCAAACGTGAGTACAAATGTACCCAGCAAGACTTACATCAGAACTATCTACATATGCATCATTATCAACAAAGGGATGGTGGGGTTTAGTTGCAGCAAGCTAGCTTTGACTCGGTGGCTATCCTGAACTACTACTGCAAGTAACTCTTTTGAGGTGGCGCACATGAGTCCACATATTCACCATATCAATATGCCACTATGGATCCGCTCCCGTCTCCCTACGAGAACGCCATCCATAGCACTCACGCTTATCTTGCGTATTTTAGAGTATCCACTTTCACTTGTCTATGAACTGATATAGGCAACCCAGAAGTCCTTTACCACGGACACGGCTATTCGAATAGATGATATTAACCTGCGGGGTGTACTTCCTCATACATATTTCCACCACTTAGCGTGCGCACCACGACATGTGCTCGGCGGACTTCAGCGAAAAGCGACGGGTGTAGACCACGACCTACCTAAACACTCAAGTCTCTAGTCCAGGTTTATCGCCTATTCGGGTTCCATCCATGAGGAGATCCGGCCGGAGTTTCGCTCACAGCCCCAAATGATGTGAACAGGGTTCCGTGACACCAAACGGGCGCCCGGTTTACCCGGCCACGTGCCTACCGCATCACAGCCCACCGCTCCGGTCAGCGCTGCGCCACGACCTCCAAAGATACTACAAACACGAAACTACTTGCAACTCACGGACAGAGGACAAGGTTGAATAAGAAGTCGGCGGGGTCATATTTGAGGCCCAATGTATGGTAGTAGCTGAATCATGGATCACAAACACGAACTCAGTTCCTAGGGCGGCTTCAATGAGACAACCCACCATGTACTCCTACATGGCCTCTCACCGATACCTTTACCAAATCGTGTTCACACTTAGCTCACACACAGTAGGACATGTTCACACACCTCTAATTCATCCTCGATGAATCGGACTGACTCAACTCTAAGCGATGGCAGGCATGACAAACAAACAAGAATGAGTAGGCACATCAGGGCTCAAACAACTCCTACTCATGCTAGTGGGTTTCATCTATTCTTGTGGCAATGACAGGTCATGCGAGAGGATAAAGGGTTCAGCTACCGCAGCAAGTAAGTGAGATGAATCATTGTTGTCCTGATGCAGTAAAAGAGAGCAGGGCGAGAGAGTGGGATTGTATCGGAATGAACAAGGGGGTTTTGCTTGCCTGGCACTTCTGAAGATATTATAGTTCTTCATTGGTGTCATCGAACTCGTCATCGAAACCACGTCTATCGAGAGGGGACAATTACCGGCAAATAAAGAGGGACACAATCAATGCATTGCAACAAATATGATGCATGATAATGTCATGGCAATATGTTGTTGATTGAGCTAATGCAACTAGCAACCATATTAAATGAAGTTGGTTTGAATCCAAGATTCAAATTCAAACTCCATATGTGGATATTTAAATGCCATTTATATGATTTGTGCTAAACAGCAGCTATAAGTTATTCTAACATGCATGAAAATGGTACAGATGGATAGATTGGATTTTTTTGATCATTTTTCATATATAATTTATTTCATTTGGAGTTACGGTTAAATTTCTATGAATTTAAAAGTTTTGGTTATTTTCTGGAATTTCCTGAATAAAAATAAATCCAGAAAATACTTTACTGCGTCAGCCTGGCGTCAGTGTGACGTCAGCAGGTCAACGAAGCAGGGTCCAAGTCAAACCTGACGTGTGGGGTCCACATGTCAGTGACTAACTAACTAATCTAAATTAATTAGTGTTAAACTACTACTAACTAAAATTGTTAGTGGAGTAATTAAACTTAACTAAAAACTAATCTAGGATTAGCTGGGGCCTGGGCCCACTCGTCAGTGACTCAGGGGAAGTCAAACTGGGGTCAAACTGGGTCAAACTCGCCGGAGTTGACCCGGGGCTCGTCGCCGGCATGGCCAGGGACGGAGGAGAGTCTTGAGGTTTCCTCCTCGGCTGACCAAATCGGCAATGGAGGGCGCTACGTGGAGCTGGAGCTCGCGCGCATCGAGTGGTGGTGGTGGGAGAAGCTGGGGTGGCCGGAGTTGTCGTCGGCGACGACCTTGGCGGTCGCCGGAGTTCGAGCGAGGTCGAAACCGTCGCTATGAGGCACAGCGAGGCGCGTGGAGAGGTGCTACGGGCTTCTGTGAGTACGGTGAAGCCGATGGCATGCTCAGAATCAAGCCAACGTGGCTGTGGCCACGACAACGACGTGCGGTGGCGGCGGCGGGTGCGGCCGAGCTCGGTGTGGTTGCTGTGGTGCACAAGAAGGCAAGCGGAGAGGGGGGAGAAGGGGCAGGAGCTCACAGCGGATCCGTAGGGATGGTTAGCGGGCTCGGGGAGGCTCGGGAGACGGCGAATCGACGACGACAACCTTCGGTGGCCGACGAGGGAAACGGCAGCTGTGGCGGTGTTGTGGCGCGTCCGGGGCCTCATGGCTCGTCGAGGGGTCTAGGACGTCGAGACGGAGCTTCTAGGCGTGTCGGTGAGGCGTGGGGTGGCCGGTGGCCGCGGTGGAAGCGAGCACGGCGGCGATGGCGTTCGGTGGCTGCGTGCGAGAGAGATAGAGGAGGGGAGAGGAGGAGTGGATAGGACAGAGGGGGTCGGGGGTGTGTGTGGCGTCTCCAGCCAGCCCCGAGCGTCGGTGGAAGCAGGAGGTGGCACGGGCACATGCCAGCGCGCAGCGGCCACGCGCCTCTTGTCCTTCTGGCGAGAGGTTGGTGGTGACTGGCAGCGGTGGTGGGCTGGGCCAGCTCCTGGGCCGGCCAACTGCGATCTTTGGCCGCATGAGTAAGCAGTGAGTTGCTCTCTCTCCTTTTATTGTTTCTGTTTTTAATATTCTCAGGGTTTGTTGCATTTATAAAAATACCTAAGCAACTCAAAATTCACCAAACTGCACTGGTCCTTAGATGGAATATTTCCAGCATGGAACATTTTAGTTTAGGATTATTTGAGCATTTGAAATATTTTATATAATTTAAATGCCCAAATTCAATAGTTAGAGATTTAATCAATGACCTTAGAGTGACCTAGAAATCATGCATCACTTACGCGGTGGTTTAGGACCAAGGCAAAGGTGATGAACATTTTAGAAGGGCATTTCAGGTTCATTGGAAATATTTTCAGTAAACCCTAGTTGGATTCATTTGGTGCTAGGGTTTAAGCATCCCCATTTCAAGTTTCCAATTAATTTAGACATGATGCATGGATGTTAAAGCAAAGACAAGCAAGCCCTGAACTGGGGATGTGACAACTCACCCCCACTAAACAAGAATCTCGTCCCGAGATTCAAGTGTAGGGTAAGATGAAAGGGAAGCGCAAACTAATATAATCTTCACGATCCAGGTTGCACTTCAAATGAACGTTGATTCGTTCACCATCATTGTCTCGAAGTCTTGCTCTGAGAACTCCATCCCACATGACAACAAGTAGGAAGGAAGAATTTTATAAGAATCAATCTTCCTGAGATTCGAGCAACTTAGTGTCGGTGTACTAAAGTAGGGGTACCTTAGTACCCGAACTTGGGCACGGACAGTCGCAGCTTCCCGCGGCAAGGCTTGCCGGGCGTCCGCCAAGATCCTACGCTATTCCTATTTACTGCCATTCAAGAACAAAGTGTTAACCGAGAAGACAAGGCCCCGACAAGAGAAGCTTGCTGGGAAGGACGAGACCCCGGCAAGAGGAGCTTGCCGGGAAGGCCAACCAAGACACTTCAGAAAACTTACTGCGACGCTCCGCGCGTCTCGGCAAGACCCGACGAGCGGCAAGCTCGCGGGTGCGACAAGACAATAACCGCGGCAAGGCGCTTGCCGCGGTCGAAGCCACCACACTGCATCCACGCTCCAGTGCATCCAACGACGTGTCGCACCAAGATCGTTCCTGGCGCACGTGTCGGGCGGCTGTGCAGCCGAGCGGTGCGAGGTGGCGGATGGAGCTGACAAGGAGGCCATTGTGGCGATCGGTGGCGCCCCTAACGGTCGTTTCCTACACTGTTGGAGCGACCGGACGGGCATTAAATGCCCTTGTCCCCTGCCGTCAGAGTTAGGTAGGGGGCACTGTTGATAGTGGTTGTACCAACCTGCGTTTTTACTCTTTTACCCATCTCTCTACGCTGCCACCTGTCGGTGACCCCTTTAGACTATAAAAAGGAGGCCCATGCGCACGTGAGGAGGTTGGGTTCGGTTCCGTTCGTTTCGACTCATTCGATACTACAACACACCTACGCTCTTGAGCAAGAACAGAAAAGAAACACAAAGCAGTAGTAGGAGTTTATCTCTCCGGAGAGCTCCGAAGCTGGGTAAAATCCCCCGCGTGCCTTCGCCTCAATCCGCTCTGTGTGCGCCCTCCGCTCCCTTGCCGGACCAGAAAGGGGCCCTGCCCCATAGGTGCTCGTTCCCCCACGACATCTTTGGCGCGCCAGGTAGGGGGCGTCGAGGTCATGCGTATCTGATCCGGCGTCTGCGCGCGCTACATCAACATCTTCCTCGACATGCCACCGAAGAAGAAGACTTCGGAGGTGGCCGCTCCGTCTGCGACTATCCTACCACCCCCGGAGCAAACGGGCGGTGGGGTGGACGCCGGCGGAGGAGCGGGCGCCGGCGGGGGGACTCACATCGTCACCCGGTCCAAGGACAAGGCCCCGCAAGGTTCAGCGTCTGCACATCACCGCACCCTCCCGGGAGGTGCAGGATCGACTCGCCATCTGTGCTCCTAGCACCGTACTTGCGTTGGAACAAGGCCAAGCTGGTGGGTCGCGGGACGCTCAAGGCCAACATACACGTCAACACGCTGGCACGAGCGCAGTGCGGTCACCTGGACGAGATGTTGCTCCTTCTAACACTGTTAGGAGTTTGAGCATGTCCCGCACCTCGCGTCACTCACCACCGCCACCCAAGACTCCAGAGGAAGCACTGGCCTGGGCCCAGCTGCTTCTAGATTACCCTCGGTAGCCGGACAAAATCGGCGGCGGAGGCCGCCATTATAGCCTCATTGGCTTCGCTTAACGGCGACAAGCCCCGGCAACCGAGCACATCGAAGCCCCGGCAAGACGCCCAGGCGCAAGCCGACGCAGACAAGACCGCTGGGGGTGCCACCACCATGCACTCCCTGCCCCGAAGGCCAAGATCGCCGACTCGCCGGGCCAACCTCGACACCGACTCCACCGCGTCGTCGGACCCGCGAGCTCGTCGCGATCAACGCCAAGTTCTCCAAGAACGACGACACGAAGACACACTTTTCGCGCCGAAGCGTCGAAGAAAGCGGCGTCAATCGACCAGCGGCTGGGCCCATCATCAATATGCATCGCCCGAAGAACCAGGCGACTTGCCGTCGTGGTAGGTTGCCTGCGTTCACCCGTGAGCTGCGGCAAGTCCAGTGGCCCATGACCAAGAACTTCAAGCCGACGTGCCGAAAGTGCGATAGCAGGATACATCCGTCGGAGTTCCTCGGCGTCTACACCATCGTGGTGCAGCTGCCGGGGACACGACGAAAGATCCTCGCCAACTACTTCCGCCGGTGCTCAAGCCCAACGCCGATCTTGGCTCATGCACTTGCGGACAACTCCATCTCTTCATGGGCGGACTGTGCCCATCGGTTTGTCGGCGCTTTCACGAGAGCCACAAACCCCATGGCGAGAGAGCGATCTTCATCTGCTCGTCGAGAAGGAGGAGAGCCCTGCGCAAGTACATACGAGAGATTCAGCCAGTGCGGCGCAACATCCCGGCGTCCACCTGCGGCGGTTATCAGCGCGTTCCATCGAGCGTCGCGTAACCGCAGGATAAGGGAGGAGATGGCGATGTGCAAGATCAGAGATGTCAGCGAGCTATACGCTCTGGCCGACAAGTGTGGACGGGCTAAGGAGGGGAGGAGAATCCCCGGAGAGAATGCAGGAGCAGAAGGATCTGACAGTGAGGATGCCCCTCCGGCAAAGAAGAACCGGAGGCGGAACAACGGAAAGAGAAAGGCTAAGGATGTGCTAGTCGTCGAGCAGTCCGGCAACGGAGGCGGCTCCGAGAAGGCCAAAGCTGGTGACTCCGGCGAAGCCGTGGTAGCCGCCGACAAGCAGGACGGCTCCGGCAAGCAGTACTGCAAGATCCACCGCACCAAGGGCCATGACCTCCAAGCTTGCAAGAAGGTTGAGCAGATGGCGAGTTCTGTAAAGCTGAATCTGGCGCCGCGACAAGGAGAAGGCCCAGGAAGGTGGCGGAGGATCCGGCAAGAAGCGTCCCGCTCGGGGAGGGCGCCGTGGCAAGGCCAAGCAGCGGCAAGGAGATAGGCCTCCCCGCGGCCGTGACAAGGACGAAGACGAAGACGAAGATGATGAGATGGAGGAAGATGAGACCGACGAGCAAGAGTTTCAGAAGGCCACGGAGGTTTTGTGCATCGACGGCGGCGCCTCTCTGCACACCTCGCACCGCCAACTCAAACAGTGGGTGCGGGAGGTGGACGCAGCAGAGCCGTCGGTTGAGTCGCGCAAGCCCCTGAAGTGGTCCAGCACGCCCATCATTTTTTATGTTGAGGATCACCCTGATCGCATCACTGCGGTCGGGTGCTTGCCGATGTTGGTTTCGCCAACAATCCGCAACCTCAAGGTCACGAAGATGTTGGTTGTGGCGGGGCGGCCTGAATCTGATCTCTTCATGGTGCTCAAGAAGCTCGGATCCCGACAATGAGCTCGAAGAAACTGGTACCTTCAAGGAATCAACCCGGAAGGAGCAAGCCCAAGGGAAGATTACTTTGCCCGATGGCGTTTGGCGTGAGCTGAATTCAGAACAGAGAGAGTCACATTTGATGTTCTTGATCTCCCATTGCCCTACAATGGGATACTCGGCCGTCGGCGCTTGCCAAGTTCATGGCAGCCTCTCACTCGCTTACAATGTGCTCAAGATGCTGGTCCGATAAGTGTTATTTCTGTCCATGGCGACAAGAAAGATGCACTTATCTGTACCGACAAGATCTACCATGAAGCAGCAGCCGCAGCGAAGCATAAACCACTTGCCGCTGAAGCTCCCGGGGGGAAGAAGAAGACCAAGTCCGGCAGGAGTAGCTCTGATGCCCACTCCGGCAAGCGCACCTCTTCGGAGTGCTGTGCTACCGTCGAGGACACACCATCGAGCTCCACCGGCAAGTGCAAGAAGGCAAAGATAGCGACACCTGAGACCAAGAAAGTGGCCGCCAAGGAGGACGGCACTGGTGGTACCTTCACCATCAGTGCCACGCTTGACCCTAAATAGGAAAGCGCGCTCGTTGCTTTCCTGCGGGCGAATGTCGATGTGTTTGCATGGCAACCATCTGACATCCCCGGTGTTCCCAGGAAAGTAATTGAGCACCACCTTGCCGTCTGCCCTCACGCGGCCCGTCAAGCAGAGAATCAGAAAACAAGCAGTAGAACGTCAAGAGTTCATTGCAGAGGAGATCAAGAAGTTGGAAGCAGCTGGCCTGGTCCGAGGAGTACTCCATCCATTGTGGTTAGCCAATCCAGTAGTTGTGCGCAAAGCGAATGGGAAGTGGAGGCTTTGTATTGACTTCACTGATGTTAATAAAGCGTGTCCCAAGGATCCATTTCCCTTGCCGCGCATTGACCAGATTGTCGACTCCACGGCAGGATGTGATCTGCTTTCATTCCTTGATGCATACTCAGAATATCATCAAATCTTCATGGCAGAAGAGGATGAAGAAAAAACCGCATTCATTACTCCATGTAGCGCGTCTTGCTTTATGCGGATGACTTTTGGATTAAGAATGCTGGTTCAACATTTGCAAGAGTAGTCGGTCATGCTTTTGAGCCACAATACGCGAAATGTAGAAGCTTACATGGATGACATAGTGGTCAAGAGCGAGAGGAAGAGCAACTTTGATCCAAGATTTGGATGAGACTTTTGCAAATCTGCGCAAGATCAATCTCAAGTTGAACCCGAAGTGCGTGTTTGGGGTTCCTTCCGCAAGCTTCTCGGGTTCTTTGTGTCCCGAGAGGATCGAAGCCAATCCAGACAAGATCAAAGCAATTGAGCGGATCGAAGCACGAAGCGCGTCAAGGATGTCGCGAACTTGCCGGCTGTGTTGCTGCTCTCGATGGGTTCATCTCTAAGTCTGCTGGCGCCCTGCCGTTTTCAAAATTTTGAAAAAGGCAGGTCAATGAAATGGACTCGAGCGGAGGCTGCTGCGAGACTTGAAAAGATACCTATCCTCCACTCCAACACTTGTCGCACCTAAGCCACAAGAGAAGTTGCTGCTATATCTGGCGGCAACCAATCAAGTGGTTAGTGATGCGTTAGTTGCGGAGAGGGAGGTGGATGACGAGCCAGCAACCGCGGCAAGCAAGTCCAGCGACAAGCAGGGGGCTTCCCCGACAAGTTCTGGCTCCGGCAAGGATGGATCTGTCATATTGCGGAAAAGAAACGAAGAAGATGGTGCAGCGCCCGGTTTACTTTGTCGGTTCCTTTTGCAAGGGGCTAGATCAAGGTACTCGGTGTGCGAAGTTGCTTTTAGGCCTTCTCATGGCCTCGAGGAAGCTAGCCATTACTTTCAAGCACATGAGATCACAGATTGTCACTCGCTTTCCGTTGAAGAGGATATTGCGAATCCGAAGCAGGCGGGGATTGTCAGTGGGCCTTTGGAATTGTCAAGCTTTGGCCTCAAGTTTGAAAGTACTTCAACTATTGAGCGAGCATTGGCAGAATTCATAGCAGAATGGGCCAACGCCGATGAAGAAACTCCGGAGGAGCATCCCGTCAAGAAGCGAGCAAAGAATGGATCATGTACTTTGATGGTGCCTTCTCGCTGCAAAGGCGCCGGTCTTGAGCGTACTACTTATCGCACCCACGGAGAGCACCTCAAGTACATGGTCCAGATGCACTTTCCCAAAGAGCAAGCAACAAACAATCTTGCAGTATGAAGGCTTGCTTGCGGACTCGAGAATAGCAGCGAGCTTGGGATTAAGAAACTCATTGTCGGGGTGACTCACGACTTGTCGTCCGTCAAGTTAACAAAGATTATCGAGTCCGTGATGGAAGCCTACATTGATGAAGTGAGGAAGCTGGAAGTGCATTTTGGCGGCTGCAGATGGAACATGTTCAAGAGCTCGAAACGACATTGCGGATGGCTTTGTCAAATCGCGCACTTAAGCTGCATGTGGAACCAGGGATTTTTGTGCTCAAGCTGACTCAGCCATCTATAACACCATCAACTGGATAGAGCAAGAAGAGAAAGTTGGTTACTGGCGACTACTTTCCGGCAGCGCTCCCCGAAGCCGCCGCCAAGAAGGTCCCAGGATCAACACGAAAGTCTTGAGGAGCATGCGCCCGACAAGCCCTAGGGTTTGTTCCGTTGAAGCAGACACTCCCGACAAGCTATGTCTCGACACGCTTGCCGAGGAGCATCACGCTCCGGCAGGATCCCAGATTCTTGCCGTAGAAGCAGATGTTCCCGCAGCAGCATTTGCGCCTTTAGTCCTTGTTGTTGAGCCACAAGCTCCGGCATGGGCACAGCAGATCGTCCAATTCCTTCAAACAGGAGAACTTCCTGAAGAGCAAGAAGAAGCGGAAAAAGTAGCCCGGCAATCAAGTATGTACCAGTTTGTCGATGACATACTGTACAGAAGGAGATTCAACTGAGTGAAATTGAAGTGCATTTCCCGGGAAGAAGGACAAGAGCTGTTGGCGAAGATACACGGAGGCATATGTGGTCACCACATTGGCGCAAGAGCACTTGCCGGCAAGGCTTTCCGGCAAGGTTTCTTCCGGCGACAGCCCTCCGAGGATGCAACTGCACAAGTAACCAAGTGTGAAGCGTGCAGTTCCACTCCAAACAGATTGTCAACCAGCTCAAGCTCTCCAAACAGTCCCTTTATCACGGCCATTTTTGGTCTGGGGGCTCGACATTCTCGGCCCTTTTCCCTCGTATTAGGATCGGCCTCGAGTGCTCGCTTATGATGAGCTAGAGCAAGCAGCTAGCCGGCAAGATGACGCGCTGCTCCTCGAGGAAGATCGTCTTCGAGGCTAGTGATGCGAGCTGCTCGCTACCGGCAAGCTTTGCGCCGCTACCATAGCCGCAAAGTTAACGCCAGAAGCTTCGAGAGGGAGAAGATAATGAAGTGGATATGGCGCTGTTCAAAGAAGTACAGCCTTGTCGGGGCATAGACGACAGAAAAGCTAAGTTGTCAAAGTTTGAGCATAGTCAGTTTTTAAATTTTTAAGTTATACTCCTTGAACGACCATGCCTTGTATGGAAAACCTGTGCGCGGAGGAATCGACTCGTGGCTAAGTTGCGCCCTTAGTTTGTTTCGAGTCCGCTCAACAATGGAAGTGTGCTGCAACTAGCCCCGACAATGTTTCTTGCCGGAGGCAACACCGCCGGCAGGCTGCTGACGTTCCGCACTCAGCTCTCGCGGCAAGCGTGTTCCCACCGGCAAGTTCCCTAAAAGCGTAGGGTAAAAACATACAAGAGATGGAATCAAGTAAAGGATATAACATAGCAAGCATATCCTTTTTGTTAAAAAAACATCCCACTCTGGTACAGTCCATAGAGGATGAAAAACATGAAAGAGAGGATTACAAGTTCTAGATGCGGCTAAGGCCCGAAGGCTTACAAATTAAAAAGATAAGATGCCCGTAATCCCTTTCCTGTCCCTCTTTTCAGGAGGTGGGTCAAGGAGGCGAAAAGGGCAAAAGGGGCGCCTAGGCGAGCTACAGTGCGAAGACACCAAGAGAGAACATCCCGGGGCCGTCCAAGAGGCTGGGCCAGTGGTGGCGGCGCGGAAGCGGGGCTCGAGGCACGAGGCGGCGGGGCGTCGGCAAGCTGTCGAGGGCACTACGCCCTCGTACTCCGACTTGATGGCCTTGTCGCCATCCCTCTTCCCCTTCCGCAGCCTCCCTACGCCAGCCGCCCAAGGAGACGACCCCGGGGAGTTCAAGGAGCCGGCGACACGGATGATGGGGTCACGGTGGCGCTTGAGCGGCGCCCGACACCTAGTCGGACCCGCATCCCGCCGCCCGCTACCCTCGTCGTCGCTGTCGCTCTCCTCCTCATCACTCTCGCTCGAGGGGGAGTCCTCGCTTCTCGGAGGAGCTGTCCACGCAACACTTGCGAAATGCGAAGTCCCCAAGACCTTGTGGAGAAGGAGATCGCCTGTCGGTGTACTAAAGTAGGGGGGCACCTTAGTACCCCGAACTTGTGCACAGGCAGTCGTAGCACCCCGCGGCAAGGATCGCCTGATGCCCAGCAAGGCTCCCCACCACTCCTTATCGCTGCCATTCAAGAACAAAGTACCAGCCCGAGCGAAGGCCCGGCAAGAGGAGCTTGCCGGAGGGCTAACCATGGCATCACCGGAAAACTTGCTGGGCGCCCGCCGCCCCAGCAAGTTCGATGTGGCAACAAGCTCGCCCGCACGACAAAGAGACAGCGGCAAGGCACTTGCATGCAAGGCAAAACACCCAACTCCAGCGCACCCTATGACGCGTCATCACGGAGCCATCCCAAGAGCACGTGGCGGGATACTACGCAACCATGCAGAGCGAGGTGGCAAACGGGCGACAGGCGCCGTCGTGGCACCCGTAGGCTCACCTAGCAGTCGCTCCACTTGCCTTTGTTAGGCCGGACGGGCATTTAATGCCCTTGTCCCCCGCCGTCGAGTTAGGTGAGGAATCTTTGTTGTGCCTTTATTGTACCAACTGCGCGCTTTACGCTTCTACCCCTCTTCCCTCGCTGCCACCGGGTACCCCCTTCAGACTATAAAAGGGAGGCCCATGCGCACGTAGTAGAGGTGGGGTTCATTCGATACCCGCATCACCACCATATGCTCGCACGCTCGAGCTAGATTCTATAACAACACAGAGCAGCAGTAGGGGTGTTATCTCTCCGGAGAGCCCCGAAGCTGGGTAAAGATTGCCCGTCTCCCCACGCGTGCGCCGGACCTCGATCTGCTCTGCGCACGGCCCTCGCTCCCCCCGCCGAACCAGAAGGGGCCCCCAAGTGCCCCATAGGTGCTCGAGGCCGCAGAAGAGAGCGAACCCCAACATCTTTGGCGCGCCAGGTAGGGGGCGTCGAGGTCGTGAGCATCTGATCCGGTCTCCGCGCACTACACAGCGTCGCCGTCAACATGCCACGAAGAAGAAGCCTTGGAGGTAGCCGCTCCGTCACATCAACTCTACCTCCACCGCCGGTGCAAGCGAAGCGGTGAGGTGGACGCCAGCGAGGAAGCGGCGCCGCCGTGGGTCTCGTGTCGTCACTCGCATCCAAGAACAAGGCCCCGCAAGCGTGGGCGGCGATCAGACGCCGCGCGCCGTCCCCGTGAAGTTCAAGGCCAACAATGCCCGGTGCTCCAAGCGCCGTGGCTCACGATGGGACAAGGCCAAGCCGTGGGTCGAGGGGGCCGCGCGGGCATGCATGAACGCATGCCGGGCGCGAAAGTGAAGTGGCCGATCGACTGGGCAAGTGTAGCTCCTCCCAACCCGATTGGGAGTCGAGCATGGCATCGCTCCTCGCGCCGCCCATCACCACTGCTGCCCAAGACTGCAGAGGAAGCACTGGCCCGAGCCCAGCTGCTTCTAGATTTCCCTCGCCGCCACACAAGATCGGCGACCGGAGGATGGCCATACACAGCCTTGTCGCCTTCGCCAATGGCGACAAACCCAGCGCGCCCAAGCGCCGAGGCCCGACAAAACGCCCGGCGCGAGACGGCGCCAGACAGACGGCCCAGGGTACCGCCTCTGCCTGGCTCCAGCCCCACAGCCAAGATCGCCGGCTCGCCGGACCAACCTTGACGCCGACTCCACCGCGTCATCGGACCCGCGAACTCGCCGGGATCAGCGCCACGTTCTCCAAGAGCGGCAACGCGAAGACTCGCACTGACGAGCCGCCGGAGAGAAGCGCGGCGTCAATCGACCAGCGCGCAGCCAGCTGTCGGCAGCGCACACCCGGAGAACCAGGCGACTTGCCGTATGCGGCTGGTTGCCCTGCGTTCACCCGCGAGCTGCGGCAAGTCCAGTGGCCCAAAACCAAAAACTTCAAGCGGATGTGCCCGAGAAGTATGATGGCAGGATACACCGCCGAGTTCCTCAAAGCATCTACACCATCGCGTGCAGGCTGCCGGAGGACGCGACGAGAAGATCCTCGCCAACTACTTCCACCGGGTACTCAAGCCCAATGTCGATCTTGGCTCATGCACTTGCCGGACGGCTCCATCTCTTCATGGGCGGACCAGTGTCATCGCTTTGTCGGCGCCTTCACGGGCGGCCACAAGCCTCATGGCGAGTGAAAGTGACCTCCATTTACTCGTCCGTATGAGGAGGAGCCCCTGGCAAAGTATATACAAAGATTCAGCCAGGTGCATAAGAACATCTCGGCGTCCACCCTGCGCTAAGTTATCGCCGCGTTTCATCAAAACGTCGCGCAACCGCAGGATGAGGGAGGAGATGGCGATGATAAAGATCGAGATGTCGTGAGCTCTACGCTCTAGCCGACAAGTGTGCACGGGCCAAGAAGGGGAGGAAAATCCGTGAGAGGTTGCCGGAGCGAAGGATCTCGACAATGAGGACGCCACTCGGCAAGAAGGAACCGGAGGCGAACAATAGGAAGAGGAAAGCTAAGGATGTGCTAGCTGTTGAGCATTCCGAACGCGGAGGCGGTCAAAGCAAAGCCAAGACCGACGACTCGGGCGAGGCTGTAGCAGCCGCCGACAAGCAGGATGGCTCCGGCAAGCGTTATTGCAAGATCCATCGCACCAAAGGCCATGACCTCCAAATGTGCAAAAAGGTAGAGCAGATGGCGGAGCTGCAGAAAGCTGAGTACGAGCGCCGCGATAAGGAGAGAGCCCAGGGAGGTGGCGGAGGATCCGGCAAGAAGCTTCCCGCCCGGGGAGGGAACTGCGAAGGCCAAGGCGCTGCAGGAGACAGCCTCCCGGCCGCGCGACAAGGACGAGGAGGAAGATGAAGAGGAAGAAATGGAGGAAGATGAGATCAAGATCAAGAGTTTCGTAAGGCGACAGAGGTAGTGCGCCGACGGCGCCTCCTCGCACACCTCGCACCGCCAACTCAAACAAGGGGTGCGGGAAGTGAATGTAGTGGAGTCTGGCCGAGGCGCAGTGCTCCGGAAGCGGTCCAGCACGCCTCATCTTCGACGTTGAGGATCACCTCCCGACCGCATCACAGCGGGTCGGTGCTTGCCGCTTGTTGGTCTCACTCAACCATTCGCAACCTCAAGGTCACGAAGATGTTGGCTGACGGCAGGGCCGGCCTCGAACTTGATTTCTCCGCAGTTGCTCAAGAAGCCCAGATCCCGACAAATGAAGCTTGAAGATCGGCACCTTCCAAGGAATAAATCCGAAGGAGCCAACCTAAGGGAAAGATCACATTGCCGGTGACGCTCGCAGCGAGCTGAACTTCAGGACGAGAGGGTCACATTCGACGTGGCTGATATCCCTTTACCCTACAATGGGATACTCGCCGACTCAAGACTCGCCAAGTTCATGGCGGCCTCTCACCACGCATACAATGTGCTCAAGATGCCTGGCCCGATGAGTGTCATTTCTATCCAAGGCGACAAGAAGGATGCACTCATCTGCGCTTTGGCCAAGATATACCGGAAGCAGCTGCAGCTTTCTGGTAGAGCGCGAGCCACTTGCCGCTGAAACTCCCCGGGAAGAAGAAGACCAAGTCCGCAAGGACAGCTCGGGTGTTCCTTCGGCAAGCGATCTCCGGAGCGCTTGCGCTGCCGCCGAGGACGCCGCCATCGAGCCCACCGGCAAGTGCAAAAGGGCGGCAAGGTAGCGCCCACCAGAGACCAAGAAGGTGGTCGCCAGGAAGACGGCACCGTGGTTCCTTCACCATCAAGCCGACTTGACCCTAAATAGGAAAGCGCCAAGTTGTTTCTCAAGGGCGAAATGTCGATGTGTTTGCGTGGCAACCATCCGACATTCCCGGCGCTCCTGTGGAAGTAATCGAGAACCACTTGCCGCTGCCCCCCACGCACGCTGGTCAAACAAAAAAAGTCGAAAGCAAGCGTAGAGCGGCAAGAGTTCATAGCTGAAGAAATCAGGAAATTGGAAGCGGCAGCAGACTGGTCCGTGGGGTACTCCATCCGACGTGGCTGGCCAACCCAAAGGGTCGTGACGCAAGGCTAATGGGAAGTGGAGGCTTTGCATTGACTTCACCG
Organism: Aegilops speltoides; assembly: GCA_021437245.1. Classification (NCBI taxonomy): domain Eukaryota; kingdom Viridiplantae; phylum Streptophyta; class Magnoliopsida; order Poales; family Poaceae; genus Aegilops; species Aegilops speltoides. Next base: position 92,175,742 of record CM038147.1, on the reverse strand, counting down.
ATGTTAACAAAGCTTGTCCCAAGGATCCATTTCCTGCCGCCAAGACATTGACCGATAGTTGACCTACGCCGATGCGATCTGCTTTCATTCCTTGATGCATACTCAGGATATCATCAAGTCTTCATGGCCTCGAGGAAGCTGCGCCATTACTTTCAAGCACATGAGATCACAGTAGTCACTCGATTTCCATTGAAGAGGATATTGCAAAATCCGGAAGCAACGGGCAGGATCATTGAGTGGGCACTGGAGTTGTCAAGTTTTGGCCTCAAGTTTGAAAGTACTTCAACTATTCAGAGCCGAGCGCTGGCAGAATTCATAGCAGAATGGACGCCAACACCTGACGAAGAAACCCCTGACAGGAGCATCCCCGTCAAGGAAGCCAGCAAAGAATGGATCATGTACTTTGATGGTGCCTTCACGGCTAAGGCGCCGGTGCAAGCGCATTTTACCGTCGCACCCACCGGAGAGTACCTCAAGTACGTGGTCCAAATGCACTTCCCCAAGGAGCAAGCAACGAACAATACTGCAGAGTATGAAGGCTTGCTTGCCGGACTCAGGATAGCAGCAGAGCTTGGGATCAAGAAGCTTATTGTCAGGGGTGACTCGCAGCTTGTCGTCCGTCAAGTTAACAAAGATTATCAGAGTCCATTGATGGAAGCGTACATCGATGAAGTGAGGAAGCTGGAAGAGCATTTCGACGACCTACAAATGGAACACGTTCCAAGATCTCAGAACGACATCATGATGGCTCCGTCAAGTGTGTTGCACTCAAGTTACCCGTGGAACTGTGTACTTTTGTGCTCAAGTCGACTCAGCCGGTCCGCTACACCATCAATCGGACTAAGCAAAAGAGAAAGTTGGTCATCGGCGGCTACTTTCAAGATGCTTCTTCCGGAACCGCCACCAACAAGGTCCCCAGGATCAACACGTAGATTGCCGAGGAGAAGCCTGCTCCGCAAGCCCTAAGGTTCGCTTAGCTGAAGCGTATACTCTTCGACAAGTCAGTGTCCCGACACGCTTGTCGGGGCATCACGCTTCAGCAGAATCCCAGATTCTTGCCGTGGAAGTGGATGTTCCCGCAGCAGCATTTGCGCCTTTAGTCCTCTCGCTGCCGAGCCGCAGTGCTCGCGCAAGGCACAAAGAAATCGTCCATTTTCTTCACAGGGAACTTCCAAGGACAAGAAGAAGTAGAGAGAGTAGCCAAAGAATCGACTATGTACCAGTTTGTCGATGGCGCATCAGCATGTAAGAAGGTTCAACGGAGTGAAATTAAAATGCATTTCCTGAAGATGGACAAAGAGCTGTTGGCAGAGGTACATGGAGGCATATGTGGTCACCACATTGGCGTGAAGAGCACTTGCCGGCAGGTTCTCCCAAGGCTTTTTCCGCCGACAGCCCTCCGTGATGCAACTACACAAGTAACCAAGTGTGAAGCATGCCAGTTCCACTCCAAACAGATTCACCAACCAGCTCAAGCTCTCCAAACAATCCCTTTATCCTGGCCATTTTCGGTCTGGGGGCTCGACATCCTCGGCCCTTTTCCCCGAGCTGTCGGGGATTTGAGTACTTGTATGTTGCAATCGACAAGTTCACGGCGGCCCAAGTGGAACCAAGTGGAGAAAGGTGATGCCATTAGCGGGCAAATAAGTTCTTTCAGTCAATTGTTTGCCGCTTCGATCCCAAACAGATCATTACCGACTAACGCACACACCACGAGCCACACCTTCATGCAATGACGCCCAAGATCTTGGCACCAAGATTTGCTTTGCTTCCGTTGCTCACCCGAGAAGCAACGGTCAAGCGGAGAGGGCGAACGCTGAAGTGCTGCGCGGGCTTAAAACCAGAACTTTCGAGAGGCTGCACAAGTGCGGAAGAAATTGGATTGAGCAGCTACCGGTGGATCTTTGGTCGATCAGGACGACGCCAAATCGAGCCACCGGTCAGACACCATTTGCTCTCGTCTACGGAGCAGAAGCAGTTCTCCCCACGGAACTCATATACGGGTCACCACGAGTGCTCGCTTATGATGAGCTTGAGCAAGAGCAGCTGCAACAAGACGACGCCCTGCTCCTCGAGGAGAATCGTCTTCAGGCCGCTATGCGAGCTGCTCGCTACCAGCAAGCTTTGCGCCGCTATCATAGTCGCAAAGTTAACGCCAGAAGCTTCGAGGAAGGCGACCTTGTTCTTCGGCGGATCCAATCCGCCAAGAATTCAAACAAGTTGACGCCAAAGTGGGAAGGCCCTTATCGGGTGAAACGAGTCACTAGGCCCGGCGCTGTCTCGCTTTGAGATCGAAGATGGCGCTCCAAAGGAGCAACTCCTGAACATAGAACATCTTCGCAAGTTTTTCCTATGAGGCGCGGTTGTCGGACCTGCTCCGCAACCACTCTTTTGTACAAGCATTGCCATTTGTTGCATGTAACCCTTTGTACAAAGCCGGCGCAGCTCCCGTGCATAAATAAAGTTCGCGTGTTTCACACCCCGGCCAAATTTAATGCATTATCTTCCTTTTGCATCTCTGCATACCGACACTCAGGTAGCACACCACCCCGGTAAGCAATAGCATACCTTGAGGTTCCATACGATTATTTTCTCTTCTTTCTTCTTGTAGATAGAAGATTCCTCCGCCCGCAAGTTCGAGGAGGGGGCGGGGAGGAAGATAGGAGTATGGAGCAGGCGACGTTCAACGGAATCTAGCCTTGCCGGAACACCGAAGACAAAAGCTAAGTAGCCAAAATTTGGGCCCGCTCAAATTTAAATTTCTTTTCTAGCTATAGCCCTTGAACGTTCGTACTTTGTATGGCTTAACTGCTGCAAGCGGAGGAATCGACTGCTGCTGTTGCGCCTGTTGTTTTTTGGAGCCCGCCGACAATACTAGTGGGTTGTAACTAGCCCCGACAAGATCCCTTGCCGGGGCAAGACCGCCAATGGGCTTGTCGGTGTATTAAGGTAGGGGTACCTCGACTCCCAACTGTGCATCGGCAGCCGCAGCTCCCCGCAGCTAGATCCACTCAAATGCTTGCCGGAGACCATCTCCGCCTCCACTCAAGCCATTCAAGAACAAAGTGTACGAGACAGAAAGCAAGACCCCTGCAAGAGGAGCTTGCCGAAGGCCGCTCCAGTGCTCAAGACTACATCGCCACGCAAGCCCTCTCGGGAGAGGAGCTCGCCGGGAGACTAGAAGATCACATCACCGAAGACACGCCTCCGCTACGCCTTCGCACCGGGCGAGGGGCCCGGGAGCGACAAGTTACAAGTCCGACAAGCTTCCGCCCGGCAAGATCAAGACCCCGGCAAGGTACTTGCCGGGAGAGCCGCGACGCTGCGTTCGCTCCAGCTCATCCTGCCCACGCCGCCTTCAATCTTTTCTCCGGTGACGCGGGCGGGTGGTGCTCAGCTCGCATGCGGGTGCGGTGGCACTCCACGTGGTGGCTCCATCGCCGCGGCAAACGGAGACGCAAGGGCGGAGCTTTTTGGGGCGACGGGCGACGGGCATTTAATGCTCTTGTCCCCTCTCACAAAAGTAGGTAGAATCCATCGCTCATGCAATCGCTCCCGACCGCTCCAACTACCACCTCTTTACGCTTTTACCCTCTACCCTACGCTGACACTGTCCGTGACCCCTTGCCCTATAAAAGGAGGCCCATGCACAACGAGAGGGGTTCGACTTTTGGCAACTCTCACGCCGTGGCTACTCTCCAGGCTCCCGAGATCAAATACAACACAAAGCAGCGGAGAGGGTTTACGCGACCATCGCGCCCGGTTGGGTAAAATCCATCCGCTGCGATCGCCGATCTGCTCTCCGCGCCGACCTCCGCACCAACACACACGGGGCCGCCTCGCGTTCCCCATAGGTGCCGCGGCCACCCATCGCATGACATCTTCGGGCGCGCTGTAGGGGCGCCGAGGTTGTGCGGACTGATCCGCCGTGGCGGCTGCGCTTTCATCAACCTCTCCGGTTTCATCAGCGGCTTTATCGACAATTGCGCCATGGCCTCAAGACGAGAGCTTCGAGGGTCGCAGACTCCATCTCCGTTTTCCCCACCGCCACCGGAGCCAACGGTGGGCGGAGGAGACGCCGATGAAGGGTGGACGCCGCGAGGGCACTTCGGTGCCGCAGATCCAGAGACGTAGCGAGGACCACGCCTCTGCCTCCGCCGATCCGCGTCCGTCCTAGCGCAGTCACGACAACCCAGCAGCGCCGCGCCACGGAGGATGGTACTCGCGTTAGGGGCAAGAACGCCGGGGGCTCGCGGATGCTCCGGACCGCTGTCCATGCATGAGCAAGAGCAAGAGTGCCGAGGAGGACTCGCCTCCTATCGCTACTAGGAGTCCGGAAAGCATGTTCTCAGATTTCGCGCCGCTTCCCGCTTCCCCTGCGCCCGCAAGCGTGATCTCCCTCGAGCGCTATATCGTTGCCGAGGACGCTTATCGAGCTCTAAGTCCGCAAGGACGGCTTCGTACTCACTCCGCAAGTACAGCCCCTAACGCTTATAAGCCCGCGAGAACATCTTCGTGCTCGTTCCGGCGAAGCGCACTCTCCTCGGAGTGCTGCGCCCGCTGAGGACGCGCCATTGAGCTCTATCCGCAAGAGCGTAGACACAAGAAAAGAAAAGCTAAGTCGCTCGCGCCTCGCGCAGAGCACTTCTTATTCCTGCTTTTATCCGCTATATCCTCTCGCTTGCCGCTTGTGCCGTAAACCTCGTGCGCCGAGGAGCCTCGCTCGTGAACGGTCGCACCTTACTTTGCTTCAACACACTCAACGAGTTAAGAGGAGCGCCACCAGCTTCGCGCTTCGCTTCGCTTTCGAGTCTCGTTCAGCACGTTGCTGCCGCCGAACTAGACACGGCGAGGTTGCTTGCCGAAGCGACGCCAGCCGGCAGGCTGCTGATGTCCCGTGACCAGCAAGCGCTGCTAAGCACCGCAAGTTCCCTAAAAGCGAGGGTGAAAAACGCACAAAGGGCGAGAGTAGAGGGTGTAACATGGCAAGCCCTTGCCGTGAGATGTCCTTCGTATGAGAGGCTTGTGCGCGAGGAGCCAAGTCGCGTCCAGCTGCGGCTTGTTTTGTTTCCGAGTCCGCCAACAAACACAAGTGTGGGTTGCACCCTTATCTTGCTTTCGAGCATGCTCAGCAAGTTAAGTGTCGCAATCGCCCGACAAGGTTGTTTTGCCGGAAGCGACGCCACCAACGGGCTGTCCCGCGGTCGATAAGCGTGTTCGCCCGCAAGCCCCCGAGAGCGTGAGAGTACAAACATAATGGCGGGCAAAGCTCGCATCGACATATGTAGTCAAGATTTATATACATACATGTGCGCTTTGGCAGTTGTATATATACATCAGCTGTTTTTATATGATCATGTTGCAGTGACAGGGAGGAACCAGAGGCTACACCAGCACCAAGGGTCCGCAAGTCCGGTCGCCGGGCTGCTGGGCGCCAAGGTTCTTCCTCGGCAAGCCAGCCTCATTGGGGCTGCGAGCGCAAGATCCGCCTCCGCAAGCCAGAGTTGCTGGGGGGCTGCAAAGATCAGCTAAGTCTTTCATCCTCGCATGCATCCTCCTATGGATCGAGATGCGGGCTGCATCTTTGAACGAAGCGGTCTTGTAAAACCCTGCGTGGAGGAACCAAGTTGTGGCCCGGCTATGCATTTTTGGTTTGTTTCCCGAGTCCGCTTAACAAACCCAAGTGTGCCGCTGCACCCTTATCTTGCTTTCGAGCATGCTCAGTAAGTTAAGCGTCATAATCGCCCGATTAAGGTTGCTTGCCGGAGCGACACCACCAATGGGCTGTCCCATGGGGTCGCTAAGCTGTTCGCCCGGCAAGCTCCCGATACAGCGTAAGAAAACACAAGGCACGCAGCCAAGTAAAAGACTCAGTCCGCAAGCTTTCCCTCTTTTCATTAAAAACTTCCAGCTTCAAATACAAGTCCATAGAGGATGAAAAACATGATAGAGAGGATTACAAGTTCTTAAATGCAGCTAATGCCCGAGGGCTTATGATTAAAAAGATAAGGTGCCCGTGATCCTCTCCTGCTTCTCTCTGCTCAGAGTTCAGAGGTAGGTTCAGGAGCCCCGCAAGATAAGCTTGTTGGAGAGGAGACCCCAAGCAAGAGGAGCTTGTCGGGAAGGGCGAAGGAGCGCTTAGAAGAGCGTGGCGTGACGCCGCCGCCGCAGGAGCTGCGCACAGTGACATGGCATGGGGAATGCATGCCCCGAGAGCCGCCGACAGCCCTGCTTGCTGGAGAGCCACGGGCGCCAAAGACCCCAAGAGAACACCCCTGGGAGCCAGCCAGAGCTTGGCGGAGTCGGAGGCGCCGGAGGCAGAGCTTGAAGACGGAGTGGTGGGACATCGGCACGAGGGCACCTCGCCTCAGACTCTGACTTAACGGCCTTTGCCGCCGCCCCTTCCTCTTCTCGCTGCTTCACGCCAGCCGCCAAGGAGACGGCCCCGGGAGTTAGGAGCCCGGCAACCTGTGAAGATGGGGTTGCCGGTGGCGCATGCGAGGCGCGTGTCCGACGCCTAGTCGGGCCCGCCATCCTCGCCGCCGCTGTCGCCTCCTCCGCCACTTTCGCCGGGAGGAGCCTTCGCCATCCGAGGAGCTGTCCACACAAAGCAGCGCACCCGGGTTCCATAGTCGCCAAGACCTTGACGGCGAGGAGGTCACCATCCAATAACTTGAAATGGAGGGTGAACCCCACCGCTGCTATGGATCCGGCGATGTCTTCCACCCTCGGTCGAAGAACATCACGCCGGGGCTGGGGACACGACACTCACCAGGTGCCGCTGATCCCGCAGCCCCTCGCGCGTAGCTCCATCACGTCGGTGGATCCGGGTCCCATCGCGCCCAACGGGACCGGCAGCCGGAGGCGACGACGGGCGCCTCCGGCCAAGCTTGATGAAGAACTCCCAGGGGTCATCTCCGGTGTGGACCGCGCCGTGGGTCGAGATGCCGGGAGACGGGGAGGCACGCCGCCACGCCGCCTTCCCCGACCGCCGCCACGCCGCCTCGTCTGGCCTCACGCCCCTCTTCTCTCTCGTGGGTCGGGCTCTACCGCCACGGGAGCGGGATGGGGAGGGTGCGCTGCCTAGAAGCAACCCGCCGCCCACCGTCGAAGAGCCGGGATTCCCTCCTTCCATGGCGGCAAGAAGAACATAAGACTAAGACGAAGGAGAAGTGGATGAGTGTGGGCCAGCACCCCATCCGCCCCTATTTAAAGGGGACGGGTGGGGACTCAACCGCCCGCCGACCAATCAGAAGCGAGGAGGCTGAGGAGCGGGCCGACTCGCCTTCTCCGCCTTCAGTGACGGCTCGCTCTCACTCTCGCCGCCCACGACCCCCATGCATGAGGGCCGCTGTGGCGAAAAAGGCGGAGCCGAGCGACGGTGAAGCGACCTCGCCTCGCGCGCCACGATCACGGGGTGGATGCCTTAAAGGTTGCATGCGCCGCTACCACGCCTCCCACGACGCCGCAATCGACGCCAAGCCGCTTCGGGAAGCGGGCGGATGTAGAAGCAGATTCGATCGCGCATGGGCTTGGGCAAGCCTGCAGATTGCCTTGGGCCTGGCCCACCGCAGCTGGCACGTGTATGGCCCAGGCCTGGGCCTCTGTCGGTGATTAAGGTAGGGGTACCTCAGTACCCCAACTTGTGCACGGGCAGCCGCAGCTCCCCGCAGCTAGATCCACCAAATGCTTGCCGGAGACCATCTCCGCTCCAGACCAAGCCATTCAAGAACAAAGTGTACGAGACAGAAGCTTAAGACCCCGGCAAGAGGAGCTTGCCGGGAAGGCCGTTCCAGGCTCAAGACTACATCGCCTACGCAAGCCCCTGGCGAGAGGAGCTCGCCGGGGAGACTAGAAGATCACATCACCGAAGACACGCCTCTACGCTATGCACGTCCCGGCGAGGGCCCGGGGAGCGACAAGTTACAAGCCCGACAAGCTTCCGGGCCCGGCAAGATCAAGACCCCGCAAGGTACTTGCCGGGAGAGCTGCGACGCTCCCGCTTCTCCAGCTCATCTCGCCCACGCCGCCTTCAGCCTTTTCTCCGAGACGCGGGCGGTGGTTGTGCTGCATGCGGGTGCGGTGGCACTCCACGGTGGTGGCTCCATCGCTGCGGCAAACGGAGACGCAAGGGCGGAGCTTTTGGGGCGACGCGCGACGGGCATTTAATGCCTTTGTCCCTCTCGTCAAAAGTAGGTAGAATCCACTGCTCATGCATCGCTCCCGACTGCTCCAACTACCACCTCTTTTACGCTTTACCCTCTCTACCCCACGCTGACACCGCGTCGGTGACCCCTTGCCCTATAAAAGGAGGCCCATGCACAACGAGGGGTTCGACTTTGGCAACTCTCACGCCGGTGTGGCTACTCCGGCTCCGAGATCAAATACAACACAAAGCAGCAGAGGGTTTTACGCGACCATCGCGCCCAAGCCGGGTAAAATCCATACCGCTGACCACCGCCTTTACCTGCTTCTCCGCCACCGCCTGCATCAACACACGAAGGGCCCCCTGCGCCCCCATAGGTGCCAAGGCCACCCATCGCTACGACATGCTGCCGATGTTCCGCAGCCAGCAAGTGTGCTTGTTCGCAAGGTCCCCAAAATGCGGACAAAAGCATACAAAGGACGAACGAAATAAAGGGGGATAGCGCGGCTAGCAGTACTCATAATTAAGTTATATTACAAGAATGACTTATTATGGCACTAACTGAAATTGTTCTCATAGTTAAATGGCAACAGCAAGGAAAGGGGAAAGGAGGAGCAACCTAATCCGCGCGCCCGCCATCGAGCCTCTTAACCTCGTTCACTTTATCCACGATGGGTGCGACGATAGCCCCGAGGCCCTCGACATCGCACCGCCCGGCAGCTTTTTGGTGACGCGGGAGAGGTCGACGTCCGGTTAAGTGGAAGAGGACCTTCACCAACACTTTATCCAACCCCAAGACAGATGGCGCGCGATCATGCCAATCGCTTCGGATCCTTTCCCGAGCTGCCGCAGCGCCACCACATCCTTGAAGAAAAGCGTGAGCTTGGCGCTGGGTTGGACGTCATTCGCGGAATACCCGGCCCACAAATCCAGCTCCGCCAACTCCTCATCAATGAGCGCTGCAATATTGACGAGGCCTTCCGCCCGAGCTCCACCGTGGTTTTGAGGGTGTTCTGGCTTCAGCGCTCCTCCAAGAGGCTCCTCATGGTCCTTGAGGTCCTTCCTCGTGGTATCTTCCCGTCCTTGGCGGCGCCCAGCTTTTGATCTTCTCGTAGAGTTGGGCTTGCAGATCGCTCGGGCACGCTGCCCTTCCTCACGGTCACGCTTGAGTGCGGCAAGCTCCTCGTTTTTCCTCGTCGCATTCCCGCCCAGCCGCTGCCACTTTCTCCTCCAGCTCTTTTCTTGGCGCCTCGGCAGCTAAGCAGCATCTTCGCTTCTTCGCGCGCACCGTAGCGATCGCTCCCGCCGGGCGAGCTCTCGCCATGGCTGTCCAAGCACGCTTCGCTATATCAGCTCACCGCCCCGCTTAGACAGCTCCTCGGGCGGCAATCCTCCGCTTTTTTTCAGCCTTCGCCTTCTCCTGAATGAAGGCTTTTGCCTCATCGAGCTGCGCCTCTCCTCGGCGATGGACCGGAGGGCCTCCTGTTGCGGCTCTTGAGCTCTTCCAAGCCTGCTCTCTATGTCAGCCTACGCCCATGCGACGAGCGCTTCCCGACACGAAGTTTTGCTTGCCGGGCGCGGTAGAGTGACACCAGTTTCCTGAGCAACTCCTCCTCCTTCGACTTCACATGCTGCTGCTTGGCCTATCGACCACCGCCAGCCTCAAGCAGGCGCAGTACCTCCCCATCAAATTCTCTCCTTCAATCGGCGCCCGGAGCTCGATGCCCAGGGAGCTTGATGTACACGCCCGCTGCCTTCAGTATACTGGCTGGGGCTCTGAGCTCGGCGCCAGGCCAAGAATGGAGGATCAGCACGACAGCAGACTGTGCCTCATGGCCCTCCTCCCGAGCCGGCGCCTGTCACGCCCCAGGCCGGGCGCCTCGCCCCTCGCCCCCTCTCAAGGCGGCCCTTCTCGGCGGCGGCAAGGCCATCAGTTGCAGCATGGCTGTCCCCCTCAACGGTGACCTCGGCCTCCATCGGGTCCCCAAGGGGAATATCTGAAGGCAGGGAAGAAAAGAGATAATCAACAGCTAAAGAAAATAAAGAGAGAGCAGCGGTTTCCAAGGGAAAATCCCCGACGAGGAAGCTCACCTGCGCTGGACTCCGCGAACACGGGTTCTATCGCCGGGCTCGCTGCCTCGCTTTGCCGAGCTCCCTCCTTGCTCGGAGACGGCTCCCACATCGGGAGTCGGCCCTGCGGGCGAAGTGGAGGCCGATGACGCCTGCGATCGAACTCCGCTGCCTCGGTGGACCTGCTCTCCTCCAAGATACAAAAGAGCCAACGGTCAAGATGTTGGCTAAGGAAGAAACGACCTTGCACCCCCCATGACGGCGGGTAATTAAGACGCCACGCCGAGGCTGTGCTGGGGGCTGCTGCGAGGAGAAGGGATTGGGTCCGCTGTATGGTCTCGACGATCTTCGCTATCACGGCAGGATCGCCTTCGACGCTGACCACGGGAACTTTGGTCCCTTCGCGCCCCCACGGACCCCATGCATGAAGGCCGCGGTCGAGTGGGCGGGCCGAGCGATGAGTGAAGTGACTCGCGCACCACGATCACGGGGTGGATGCCCTAAAGACCGCACACGCCGCCACGCCTCCCACGACGCCGCAATCGACGCTACGCCAAGCATAGAGGAGCGCCGGTGGGTGCGGAGCCTGTTATATTTAACCGGGCCACGTGTGCCTGCAGCTTGTCTTGGGCCCGCCCAACAACGCCGCACCGGTTCTGCCCAGGCCGGGTCTCTGCCGGTGTATTAAAGTAGGGGGCACCTTAGTACCTCGAACTTGTGCACGGCAGTCGTAGCACCTCAAGGCAAGGATCGCCGACGCCAAAGAAGGCTCCCCACCACTCCTTATCGCTGCCATTCAAGAACAAAGTACCAGCCCAGTAAAAACGAAGGCCCCGCAAGAGGAGCTTGCCGAGGGCTAACCATGGCATCATCAGAAAACCGGCCGCGGCGCCCGCTCGCCCGCAGTTCCAAAGGCGGCAAGCTCGCCCGCACGACAAAGAGATCAAGGGTAAGGCACTTGTTACGCAAGGCTGCCACCCAACTCCAGCGCACCGCGTGACGATCATCACCGTGCCATCCCAAGAGCACGGGCGGATACTACGCAACCATGCAGAGCGAGGTGGCAAACGGAGCCGACAGAGGCGCTGGCCGTGGCACCCGGAGGCTCACCTAATCTGCCACCCACTTGCAATTGCTTTAACGGACGGACCCAGGCATTTAATGCCCTTGTCCCCCGCCACGAGTTAGGTAGGGGCACTACAGTAATCGCTGTACCAACCTGCGCTTTTACGCTTACCCTCTTCCCACGCTGCCACCGTGGGTACCCCCTTCGACTATAAAAGGGAGGCCCATGCGCACGTAGAGGTGGGGTTCATTCGACACCAAGATCACCACCATATGCTCGCACGCCGAGCTAGATTCTATAACAACACAGCAGCAGCAGAGGGTGTTATCTCCTGAGAGCCCCGGCTGGGTAAAGATTGCCTGTCTCCCCTGCGGCGCCGGACCTCGATCTGCTTCACAGACGGCCCTTGCTCCCCGCCGAACTGTAAGGGGGCCCTGTGCCCTATAGGTGCTCGAGGTCGCAGAAGAGAGCGAGCTCGACATCGCCTCCATTAACTTAAATGGAGGGTAAACCCTGATCAGTGTGGATACTGCGAACGCCTTCCACCTCGATCAAGATACATCACATTAGGGCTGGGAATACAACACGGACTCGCTGCCGCTGATCCCACAGCCCCTCATGTGCAATCTCGAGTCTCGGCGGGTCCGACTCCATCGCTTAGCAAACGGAGTGAAGCCGAGGCGACGACGAGGTGCCCTGCGCAGCTTGACGAAGAACTCGCAAGGGTCGCCCTCAGATGAACCGGCCATGGGAGAGGAACCCGCCCAGGAGGCGAGCCGACGCGCCGCCTGCCCGCTTTCCCGAGCGCCGACCTGCCCCTCGACCTCGCCCACGACTCGCCCCCTCCCTCTTCCCTTATGGCTGGCTCTTCCACCCTCTTTCCCCTTATGGCTGGCTCGCCACCACAGCCGCGAGATGGGGAGGATGCTGTCTGGTGGCGACCGCCGCAACCGATGAAGGGCAGTGGTCCCTTCTCCATGGCGTAATGAGAGAAAGGGAGCAGAAGTCAAGAAAGGAGAAGATGAGAGATCAAGGGCTTCAAGGCCCCTCCTGCTCTTCTTAAAGGAGCGGAGTGGGGCTCGGCCGCCTGGCCAAAGGAATCGTGGCACGGAAGAGCAGGAGTCGTGGCCGACCACTGCCTCGCCGAATGGCCTAGTCTCCCGCCTCCCACCGTCCGCAACCCCAAGTGCATGGGAGCCGTGGCGGGATGCGAACCGAGGCGAACGTTACGCATTTCTGAATTAAGAATTGCCCATGATCTCTTCCACGACGCCTGATTGACGCGTGCTGCTATGGAGGACGCGTGGATACAGAGTGGATTTGGTTTGACTCAGCGCCGTGCGTCGTGCTTCGCTTTTGGGCCTGGCCCAACAGCGCTCGGCACTGTATGGCCCAGTTCGCTCTGTCGGTGTACTAAAGTAGGGTACCTTAGTACCCGAACTTGGGCACGGCAGTCGCAGCTTCCTCGCTGCAGGCTTGCCGGGCGTCCGCCAAGATCCTCCGCTATTCCTATTTATCGCCATTCAAGAAAAAGTGTTAACCGAGAAGATAAGGCCCCGCAAGAGAAGCTTGCCGAAGGATTTAGACTCGCAAGAGGAGCTTGCCGAAGGCCAACCAAGACACTTCAGAAAAACTTGCCGCGACACTCCGGCCCCAAAGAAGACCCGACGAAGGCAAGCTGGTGCGATAAGACAATAACCGCGCAAGGCGCTTGCCGTGGTCGGCCACCACATCGCATCCACGCCCAAGCAGATCCAACGACATGTCGCCCAAGATCGCTCCTCGCGCCGTGTCGGGCGGTGGCAGTGCAGCCGAAGCGTGCGAGGTGGCGGATGGAGCTGACAAGGAGGCCATCGTGGCGATCGGTGGCGCCCCTAACGGTCGTTTCCTACACTGTTGGAGCGACCGGACGGGCATTAAATGCTCTTGTCCCCTGCCGTCAGAGTTAGGTAGGGGGCACTATTGATAGTGGTTGTACCAACCTGCGTTTTTACTCTTTTACCCATCTCTCTACGCTGCCACCTGTCGGTGACCCCTTTAGACTATAAAAAGGAGGCCCATGCGCACGTAGAGGAGGTTGGGTTTGGTTCCGTTCGTTTCGACTCATTCGATACTACAACACACCTACGCTCTTGAGCAAGAACAGAATAGAAACACAAAGCAGCAGTAGGAGTTTTATCTCTCCGGAAAGCTCCGAAGCTGGGTAAAATCCCCCGCGTGCCTTCGCCTCGATCTGCTCTGCGTGCGCCCTCCACTCCCTTGCCGGACCAGAAAGGGGCCCTGCCCCATAGGTGCTCGTTCCCCCACGACACTTAGGATCATATTAATGATCACAAGATCAATTCATGTATTGAGACATAGAAACATCTCTGGAGCTGAGAGGCAAAACATGCATCAGGAGGGACGGAGGATGCAATTTGACGAGGGTTTCAAGTAGCAAGGATAAACTGCCATGATTCCATAACGGGGCACCTTAGGGAAGGTGGCTCGTAGAATCATCCCTTAAGTGGCAAAAAGATTTACCTTTGATTCAAAGATCACTGAGGCTCTTTATACTAGCTTAAGGCAAATCACAATCGATCATTTGAAGGAGTCCGAAAGAAAGACATTCTCGGGCCAGAATGGATGATGTGGACTACCTTGTTGAAGACAACACAAGGGATGATTTTGCTTATCATCGGAAATGGATGGGACCCAAGATAGGATGGCATAATGACAGTGCAAGTTGGGAACAAAATACAAGTGCTGGGAATGATTCAGGTAACTGGGGAGAAACTCAATAGCAGAGAGTGATTCCACTATTGGAATGGTTATAGCATAACCGGGGAAACTGAGAGCAATCCCGGTTAGTAACTATGATAGCACCTAATGCTTGTGCGTGCTTTCAAGAGCTTGAGCATTTCCATATTCATCAAGATTTTACCAATATCCGTGTCAGGGATCCTGGCAACACAACATACTACCATGACGAATACCGGTGGAGGATGCAGATACAAAGGAAGACAACACTTTCTCAGATTTCACCTTAGCGGGGCCAAGGAAACAAAATCTGGATGATCGACCAAGAGACATTTAGCACTCCGCTTCTAATGTTCTCCTTGATGTGCTAGTGTATCCCATTCATTGAAATGGTCTGGTATCTAGAAGATCAAGTAAAAGGTCGGACTTCGGAAGCTCAAGGATCCTTAAGGAATAATTACGGAGGTAAACCTGCGAAAACCTTATGGGGAGGTGGCCAACTTCTTCAATCAAGATGCTACAATAATAGGTCTTCCGGCGGGGTGTGTTGGCCATGACATCCACTTTACCGGTTATCGAGAGAGACCAATAATATAATTCTTGGGAAACGTTCCAACCATCATATCTGCCTGAGATTCAGATCTGGTTGGTGTTAGAATAATCTAGACTCATCGAGTCTAGAAAGTAAAATGAAAGTTTGCAATACAAATCGACGAGATGACGTTGCAAGATTCTCGGGGGATGAACTACGATAGCAAGCTCCAAAACATGAGCTGGTTCTGCTACATACATGTGAACACGTTGTCCAAGACAAGCATGACCACATAGTAGTCTTACAATGAAACACTACCGAGTTTTGGTTGGGAACCATCATTGAGGTTAACAGAATCTTATACAAATCCGTCTGGTACCTTCAGGACTAGCACGTATAACCTATTATCCTTGAACAAATCAATCAGTGGCTTGGTGTGCTAGGAATACATATAGAATGAAGATGATCAGTCTATCAGACCACAGAATACTTCGCACGTTTGCATGACTGATTTTGGAATGGTTCCAAGGAAGCAACAACTTGCTTTCTCGAATTCACGGCGGCAACTTGCATCAAATGCACATGAATTGAAGAAGTCACTTCTTACATCCGAGCATATGCTTCATGGGCGGGTCATGAAGATAATGCTTATAAAAGTTTCCAATACTAGCTGGATGTTCAACACAAATCATGGAGAAGATAAGGATATTGTCAATGGGATCAACAACAATTCATCCAGATTCCCATGGAGATGGAATTCCATAACTATGTGAACAAGGTGATAGTATTGGACAGACCCAAAAGACATAATGGTGTATACTCGAGGAAAATCCACGAGTAAGACAACATTACGAACATCGTTGGTTCTGATTTAATTTGAGGATAGCCCATACTCAAATCAAAGTTTTGGCAAGACAATAGCTCCAACAACTAGTCTCGAGGATCAATCGATGAAGATATCATCTTTCTTCAACACACACACAAAACGATATCCCTTAAAATGAACTAAGCCAGGCAAGCTTTTATCCTCCAACTCTCCAAGTTGTTGTTTGGCTTAACCAACTAGCTCAAGGGTATCCAACACGGATTCTTGGGGAAGGAGTGGTTTATTGGAAACCAACTTGACCACAAACTCAACATAGCGGTCAGGTGACAACCTGGTAATACTTCCGAGAGGATAATCGGAAAATCATGAACCACCGATATGCTACTAAGCTCGAGAACAATCTTGCTTCCGAGGCAAGATGATGTGATCAATTAAGCAAGGGATTGAAATCCTAACTCATAGATCAAAGAGTGCACCAGAAATAAGGACTAGGTAGCACGATCTGTCTTAGAATGATGATTCAAGAACCAACACGCTAAGAATGAAATTATTGTCCTTTAACTGCCAAGCAACGAGGTTGCCAAGAGTATTGATTTCACACATCACATTCCAATTGTCGGTATTCCGGTTACAATAACACGGGGACCGAGGAATGAAAAATGATGGCGAGAGTATCGCTACGTCAAGAATTCACAAGAGCCGGTGCAATTCTCATGAAAATCCTGACATAAAGACGGTAATACTTCAGGGTAGAACAGAATCAAAAGCTGGGTTGGCATTTTGATCTGTGGAGCACAAATATTTTGACCCAATCCTGGATATGGATGAGGTAATGGAGTTTGTTTCTCCTAGTCATCCTGAATAGAATGGCTTGATGGACCACAAGAATAATAAGCATCGATAACACAAATGCACAATTACTCCTAACTATCAATTGATAGATGGAGGTCAGAAAACAACTAGAGAGGGACAACTCAAAGGAACATATAACTTTCTGAGTTGAGGATGCATAAATTAATGTGTCGAACCAGGTTCAACAGGTTTCTTCCGGATAATCCATGCGGGGAAGGTAGGACTGGAAGGGTCACGATATAGAATGGAGAACTCTTCGAGAGTACTCTTGTTGTGATCTTTTGATCCAACAAACTTCTGCCATAAGTGGTTCATAGTATTTGGAAGAAGGAAATACCTCGGACCTCGAGGATTAATGCAAAGGTTACTAATTTCCTAAAGGAACTAGCAAACACTATCAACATGAGGTAAGTGGGGTGAATCTCGGGTTCAAAATCCAGAAGTAGATTACCTACTAACTAAATGGCATCACGGGATGCTTTCGAGAATAAAGGCCAAAATCATCACACAAGGAACACATAACATGGCTAAATTACTAGGTGACTCCCTAAAACACCTGGGGTCATAATAATAGCTCCAACATATATATCAAGGCAATAAATTACCTCAACGCACTGGTTAGTGTGTTTATTCTGACCATAAAGGACATCGGGAACGGAAAGAAAGGATTTGCAATGCATCAGACTATTTAGAAACCTGGGATGACTCGGACAGCATAACAGCTGTAAATGCTTAAAAATATTTGAGATATCCTATAGAAATGGTGGCATAACCACTCAACATCACAAAAGCAAGGTTCTGAGACCAGCTATGAACATACAGAAGTAGTAAAAGCTGAACTGAGGATTGAAACTATCAATCCTATAAGTCTCTAACATAGTAACTCGTCATCCTAGTAGATAGATGAGAAGCCTAGTTCTTAATCCCCGTAGAAGAGAAGAGGTTGACTCAGATCAGAAGCCCATGAGGTATAAGGAGTAAAAAGAGCCTTACGTTCCATCCCACAATCAATTCCCCTACATATAACAAAAGCATTTCTAGACTCAACTTCGACCAGTTTGGCTTGGTAATCCTCTGAGCAATCAAAGCTCGATACCAAAGCTGTCGGGACCCGACTCAATGCCATATCGATCTAGCATGTAACACCTCATATCACTTTGCGGCCTCACACACGGTATTCCCACGGTGTCGCCTTACCTTTGCCGGGACCGCTTTAGCCTTTTGGCACACGATATGATAGTGTCGCTAGCATCCATATGACAAGGAGCCCGGCTGACATGGCTAGTCGTAAACCCAAAGCGGCACAAACTTACGAGGGACAGCATCCATGACCCAAAGATCGAGCGTGTCACCATCAAAGTGAATCCAGGCTGTAGCACTGGGCTAGCAAGACTCCAGTGAACCGGGCTGTAGCGGGCTAACAGGACTCCGGTATTCATCGCGTGACATTTCCCCGAAGGGACAGACATAGGAACGAAGAAGGACACATGCCGGCCAACCTAAGTGTTCCGGAGCAGTAGCAAGCTACCATGGCTCAGTGGAGACACTAGGAGACATTTCCCGGTAAGAGAGGCTACTAAAGATAAACAAGTAGATAGTCAGATCCCACACATACCAAGCATTTCAATAACATACACACAATATGCTCGATATGTGCAAATACAACATGGCATCACAACATGACTCTATGACTCAAGTATTTATTCAATAGGCTCCGAGGAGCGAGATATTACAAACATGGGTCTCATGACCCAACATTCAGAGCATACAAGTCAAAACACAAGCGGAAGCTATCATGTCTGAGTACAGACATCTATAAATGAAAAAGGCTTAGAAGCCTGACTATCCACCAGATCCTGCCGAGGGCACAAGATCGTAGCTGAGGTAACAAGCTAAATGTCGAAGTCCATGTGGAACTACTAGTGAGACTGAAGTCTCTCTGCAAAAACATAAAATAGGCAAACGTGAGTACAAATGTACTCAGCAAGACTTACATCAGAACTATCTACATATGCATCATTATCAACAAAGGGATGGTGGGGTTTAACTGCAACAAGCCAGCTTTGACTCGGTGGCTATCCTGAACTACTACTGCAAGTAACTCTTTTGAGGTGGCGCACACGAGTCCACATATTCACCATATCAATATGCCACTATGGATCCGCTCCCGTCTCCCTACGAGAACGCCATCCATAGCACTCACGCTTATCTTGCGTATTTTAGAGTATCCACTTTCACTTGTCTATGAACTGATATAGGCAACCCAGAAGTCCTTTACCACGGACACGGCTATTCGAATAGATGATATTAACCCTGCAGGGGTGTACTTCCTCATACATGTTTCCACCACTTAGCGTCGGCACACGACATGTGCACGGCAGACTTCAAGCGAAAGCCGACGTGGGTGTAGACCATGACCTACCTAAACACTCAAGTCTCTAGTCCAGGTTTATCGCCTATCCGGGTTCCATCCATGAGGAGATCCGGCCGGAGTTTCGCTCATAGCCCCAAATGATGTGAACAGGGTTCCGTGACACCAAACGGGCGCCCGGTTTACCCGGCCACGTGCCTACTGCATCACAGCCCACCCCTCCGGTCAGCTGCAAGACGGCCTCCAAAGATACTACAAACACGAAAACTACTTGCAACTCCCGGACAGAGGACAAGGGTGAATAAGAAGTCGGCGGGGTCATATTTCAGGGCCCAATGTATGGTAGTAGCTGAATCATGTATCACAAACACGTAACTCAGTTCCTAAGGGCGGCTTCAATGAGACAACCCACCATGTACTCCTACATGGCCTCTCACCGATACCTTTACCAAATCGTGTTCGCACACTTAGCTCACATGTAGTAGGACATGTTCACACACCTCTCGATTCATCCTCGATGAATCGACTGACTCAACTCTAAGCGTAGCGGTGCATGACAAAGAAACAAGAATGAGTAGGCACATCGTGGCTCAAACAACTCCTACTCATGCTAGTGGGTTTCATCTATTTACTGTGGCAATGACAGGTCATGCAGAGGATAAAGGGGTTCAGCTACCACAGCAAGTAACAGATGAATCATTGTTGTCCTAATGCAGTAAAAGAGAGCAGGGCGAGAGAGTGGGATTGTAGCGGAATGAACAAGGGGGTTTTGCTTGCCTGGCACTTCTGAAGATATTATAGTTCTTCATCGGTGTCATCGAACTCGTCATCGAAACCACGTCTATTGAGAGGGGACAATTACCAGCAAACAAAGAGGGACACAATCAATGCATTGCAACAAATATGATGCATGATAATTTCATGGCAATATGTTGTTGATTGAGCTAATGCAACTAGCAACCATATTAAATGAAGTTGGTTTGAATCCAAGATTCAAATTCAAACTCCATATGTGGATATTTAAATGCCATTTATATGATTTGTGCTAAACAGCAACTATAAGTTGTTCTAACATGCATGAAAATGGTACATATGGATAGATTGGATTTTTCTGATCATTTTTCATATATAATTTATTTCATTTGGAGTTACGGTTGAATTTCTATGAATTTTAGAAGTTTTGGTTATTTTCCGGAATTTCCTGAATAAAAATAAATCCAGAAAATACTTTACTGCGTCAGCCTGGCGTCAGTGTGACGTCAGCAGGGTCCAGGTCAAACCTGACGTGTGGGGTCCACATGTCAGTGACTAACTAACTAATCTAAATTAATTAGTGTTAAACTACTAACTAAAATTGTCAGTGGAGTAATTAAACTTAACTAAAAACTAATCTAGGATTAGCTGGGGCGTGGGCCCACTCGTCAGTGACTCAGGGGAAGTCAAACTGGGGTCAAACTGGGTCAAACTCGCTGGAGTTGACCCGGGGCTCGTCGCCGGCAGGGCCAGGGACGGCGGAGAGGTGTGGGTTTCCTCCTCCGGCGACCAAATCGACGGCGGAGGGCGGCTACGTGGAGCTGGAGCTCGCGTGCGTCGAGTGGTGGCGGTGGGAGAAGCTGGGGTGGCCGGAGTTGTCGTCGGCGACGACCTTGGCGGTCACCGGAGTTCGGGCGAGGTCGAAACCGTCGCTATGAGGCACAGCGAGGCGCGTGGAGAGGTGCTACGAGCTTCTGTGAGTATGGTGAAGCCGATGGCGTGCTCAGAATCAAGCCAACGTGGATGTGGCCACAGGCGACATGCGGTGGCGGCGGCTGCGGCCGAGCTCGGTGTGGTCGCTGTGGTGCACAAGAAGGCAAGCGGAGAGGGGGGAGAAGGGGCAGGAGCTCACAGCGGATCTGTAGGGATGGTTAGCGGGCTCGGGGCGCTTCGGAGGCAGCGAATCGGCGAGCAGCGATCTTGATGGCCGACGAGGGAAACGGCGGCGGTGGCGGTGTTGCGGCACGTCCGGGGCCTCGTGGCTCGTCGAGGGCTTCTAGGCACGTCGGTGAGGCGTGGGGTGGCCGGTGGCTGCGGTGGCAGCGAGCGCGGTGGCTATGGCGTTCGGTGGCTGCGTGCGAGAGAGACAGAGGAGGGGAGTGGAGGAGTGGATAGGCGGAGGGGGTCGAAGGGTGCGTGGCGTCTCCACCAGCCCCAGCGTCAGCGAAGCGAGGTGGTAACGCAGGCGGAGTGCCGCCACAGCTGCGAGCCACGCGCCTCGTCCTTCTAGCCGAGAGGTTGGTGGTGATGGCGATGGTGGTGGTGGGCAGCTCTGGGCAAGCAGCCGCGATCTTGAGCCGCCGCAGAGTAAGCCAGGTGAGTTTGCTCTCTCTCCCTTTTATTGTTTCTGTTTTTTTAATATTCTGTAGGTTTGTTGCATTTATAAAAATACCTAGGCAACTCCAAAATTCACCAAACTGCACCCTGGTCCTTAGATGGAATATTTCCAGCATGGAACATTTTAGTTTGGGATTATTTGAGCATTTGACATATTTTATATAATTTAAATGCCCAAATTCAATAGTTAGAGATTTAATCCAATGACCTTAGAGTGACCTAGGAATCTGTGCATCACTTCTGATAGTGGTTTAGGACCAAGGCAAAGGTGATGAACATTTTAGAAGGGCATTTCAGGTTCATTGGAAATATTTTTAGTAAACCCTAGTTGGATTCATTTGGTGCTAGGGTTTAAGCATCCCCATTTCAAGTTTCCAATAAATTTAGACATGATGCATGGATGATAAAGCAAAGACAAGCAAGGCCTGAACTGGGGATGTGACAAGTCCTCACCGTATTCTCCTTGAGCTAAGGTCACACAGACTTCGCCCAATCACTCGTGGTAAGTCTTCAGGTGACTTCCAAACCTTCACAGACTAGGTCACTCGGCGATCCACAATTCCTCTTAGATGCTCTAGACCTTGATGCCTAACCGTCTGGAAGAAGCAAAGTCTTCAAAGGTAACAAGCATCGGATCCACGCAGGATCAATCTCTTCAGTGATGCTCAATCACTTTGGGTTGGAAGGTGTTTGGGTTTGGGTTTTCCTCACTTGATGATTTTCGCTCAAAGTCCTCGGAGAATGGGATGCTCTCAAATGACAAGTGTCAGTTTCTCTCGGAGCTGCCAACCAGCTAGTGGTTGTAGGGGGCGGCTATTTATAGCCTGGGGAGCAGCCCGACATGATAAGACATATATGACCTTCAATGATATGACCGTTAGGTGGGTAGATATTTTGGGACAGCTGGCGCATAGCACAACAACGGTTGGAATTTTGACTCTCAAATTCCTCAGGGCCATCATGTTCCTCACTGTGTAGGCAATCCGCACTGGCGAATCCCTAACTCCTCAGCCAGAATAAATTCCTCAGAGACCAGAAGAACTTCGTCTACATCGAGAGAATATGATGAATCATGAGATTTTCAATGGCTTCACTCGAAGGGATTGGTAGGTGTAGGATTTTGAGTTGAGCATCACATGGAAATTTTTCCTTAGTATTTCCACGACCCCCTTTAATAGCACGGTGTTTACTATGACTCAAAAAAGAGAAAATGAAACTACAAAAACAAAAGTCTTCGCACTTCATGTTGCTCGAATGAATGCCAAGTCTTCAAGGTCACACCAACTTGTTCACTTTCAAAGTCTTCAGAAATCCAAAGTCGCCAGTTGAAGAACCTCATTTTTAGGGGTCGACTTTCACTATAAATATCAAACTCCTCATAGACTTATAGACCTATGTACACTCACAAACGCATCAGTCCCTTAACCTATAAGTCTTCAATACACCAAAATCACTAAGGGGCACTAGATGCACTTACACCATCGATCCTCTCATCGGGAGGGGGTCAATCTCCATCAACATCTTCACCAACACCATCTCCTCTCAAACCCTAGTTCATCTCTTGTATCTAATATTTGTCCCAAAACCTCAGATTGGTACCTGTGGATTGCTAGTAGTGTTGATTACTCCTTGTAGTTGATGCTAGTTGGTTTATTCAGTGGAAGATCATATGTTCATATCCTTAATGCATATTAATACCCCTCTGATTATGAACATGAATATGATTTGTGAGTAGTTACGTTTGTTCCTGAGGACATGGGTGAAGTCTTGCTATAAGTAGTCATGTGAATTTGGTATTCGTTCGATATTTTGATGAGATGAATGTTGTCTCTCCTCTAGTGGTGTTATGTGAATGTCGACTACATGACACTTCACCATTATTTGGGCCTAGAGGAAGGCATTGGGAAGTAATAAGTAGATGATGGGTTGCTAGAGTGACAGAAGCTTAAACCCTAGTTTATGCGTTGCTTCGTAAGGGGCTGATTTGGATCCATATGTTTCATGCTATGGTTAGGTTTACCGTAATACTTCTCTTGTAGTTGTGGATGCTTGCAATAGGGGTTAATCATAAGTGGGATGCTTGTCCAAGAAAGGGCAGTACCCAAGCACCGGTCCACCCACATATCAAATTATCAAAGTAACGAACGCGAATCATATGAGCGTTATGAAAACTAGCTTGATGATAATTCTCATGTGTCCTCGGGAGCGCTTTTCTCTATATAAGAATTTGTCCAGGCTTGTCCTTTGCTACAAAAAAGGATTGGGCCACCTTGCTGCACCTTATTTACTTTTGTTACTTGTTACCCTTACGAATTACCATATCACAAAACTATCTGTTACCGATAATTTCAGTGCTTGCAGAGAATACCTTACTGAAACTGCTTGTCATTTCCTTCTGCTCTTCATTGGGTTCGAGACTCTTACTTATCGAAAGGACTACGATAGATCCCCTACACTTGTGGGTCATCAGGCCGGCCTCCTCCCCTCTCCCTCCTTTATATACGGGGGCGGGGGCACCTCTAGGCACATCAATTGTTCTTAGCCGTGTGCGGTGCCCCCCTCCACCGTTTACTCCTCCGGTCATATTATCGTAGTGCTTAGGCGAAGCCCTGCGCAGATCACTTCACGATCACTGTTACCATGCCATCATGGTGACATAACTCTCCCTCTACACTTTGCTGGATCAAGAGTTCGAGGGACGTCATCGAGCTGAACGTGGTCAGAACTTGGAGGTGTCGTACGCTCGGTGCTTGATCGGTTGGATTGAGAAGACGTTCGACTACATCAACCGCGTTAAGCAAACACTTCCGCTTTCGGTCTACGAGGGTACGTGGACACACTCTCCCCCTGTCGTAGTAATGGGCCACGGGTAGGCTAACCCGAGCCCCAGAACCTTTCAAGTCATCGGGGCAGACTGTGCCCCTCAAGCACCTACGGCGACTCCAAGATAAGCCGAGTCCCGGAAGGCGACTCCAGGATAAGCCGAGTCCCAAAAGGCGACTCCGAGACGAGCTGAGTCCCCGAGGCGACTCTCGTCTCGGCCGAGTCCCGGAGCCAACTCCGAAGAAGCCGACTATGAGAAGTCGGCCCGCGACTCCCAACCACCCGGTAATTAAAGACGAGCATGGCAACAGTGCGCCGTACTCACGGAGATCTCCGCCGGCGCTAAAGATCGCTGCCATGCTAGCACCGACATCAGCTCTGGGCGGGCCCTGTACCTGGCGCCTGTTCAGAGTGGCTCAGAGACGGCGGGGCCTACCAGTCAGTGAGAGTGTTGAAGACGGCGGGCGCGCCGAGAGTCGGACCCGTTGGGAGTCGGCCCCCCGAAGCCGGCCGGCCCCTCCTACGGGCCCCACGCGCCATTAACCAGATGTGACCGGGGAATGGCCACAGTGATCGCCCACATGCGGCAGCACTATTGCCATAACCCCATGACAAAGCCCACATCATTAGAAGCACGGCTACAGTAATCTGCAGCCGGAAAGACCCGCCCGCGGTGGGCAGGGGCTGGCGCCCTCGTACCAGGCCAGTCAGCGGGACCCACCAGTCGGCGGGCCCCAGGAGTCGGCGGAGAAGATGGCACCTGAGAGACAGACGGTTGGGACGATTTACCATTGTATCCCTGGGGGGTAGGCCTATATAAACCCCCCAGGGCACCCATGCAAAGGGCTGGCATCCAGTAGCATTAGACAGAACACGAAGGAGGGAGAGAGCTAGCCTTGCCTTCTCCTTCTTCCAGAAACAGCTATAGGAGCACCCTTGTATTCACTTTGCCTTAGTGATCATGCGGAGACCCCGCAGAGCAGCAGTAGGGGTGTTATCTCCTCGGAGAGCCCTGAAGCTGGGTCAGATCCACCGCGTGCATGTCTTCGCCTCATCCCATTTCCAGGCACCGGCGATGTTCTATTCGCCCCCACCATGATAAGCCATCCTTTGGCATATGTCGCACCCAACCCCCGACATTTGGCGCCCACCGTGGGGCCTAGTGCACCGTCGTCCGGAGATCTGTTCTGGACGGGAACCCTCTTCCTCCCTGGCGAGTGCAGCCAGCCAGGCTCGCCAGATGGCGTCTGCATCGACGCGCTACGCGACGCTGAGGCCGCCTGTGTAGCGAGCAGCCTCGCCGAACTTGTCGGCAAGGTTCGACTCTCTGACGAGCCTGCATCCGACGCAGGCGCGGGTGGCCCCGAGAGTCTCCTCGCGGGCCTCCTCGACCAACTCCACGTCGCCGGCGAGCCTGCCGTGGACTTGGAGTCCGTAGGATCCACCGACCCGATGCTGGTCGACTCCGACGCCGTGTCGGTTGACACTTTCCCCACCAACATGGAGGTCTATGACGAGCCGCTTCCTTACGAGGAGAACGGCGGAAGCGCCGTCATGGAAGTGCTCGCATCGCCATCGGCGATGCGCCCGGTGAAGAAGCTCAAGACCGCCGCGCGCGCCATGCAAGACCTAATCGCGCCCATTCTAGAAGACGCAGATGCGAGACGCTGGAACACGCCGCCTTCAGATCGCCGAAGCGCCAAGAGGCTAGCGAGCATGAGGCGCTTTGTCGAAGCCTACCAACAATAAATGGATCGCGCCGTAAGCGGCTCGCCGGTTCCAACTGGGCCAAGCCGCCTAGGCGCGGTCCGGCAACGCGGCGCGACCATCGCCGACTTGTTCGGGGCAAAACGCCCCGTATACGCCACCCCTGCGGAGAACATCCGTGCTGCCCAAGCGGCGACTGACGAGCTGAAGAACTTCGAGGGCGAAGAGCGCCGTTTGATGACGGAGCGAGTCCAGCAGCTCCTCGACGCAGTCGCTGCGCAGAACGCGGCCGGCGGCCGCGCGGATGCGCTGCAGCAACCAAATGACGACTTGCCTCCTCGCCGAGATCAAGGCGCGACTTCTCGGACGCCGACTGGCGGAGTCCGCGGAAGGAAAGAAAAGGAGCCGGCTGTCAGTCACAGTCGGACTCACATCACCATTGAGCGTGACCAAGACGGCCGGCCGAGAGCAGTAGAGCGGCGGGACGACTACCTGCCTCTCCCACCCAGAAGAGAGCGGCGAGTTTCCCCGCCGCCTGTTGAGCATCCGACTCTCGGTGGCCGCCTCGGCCGTCGAGAAGGAGTCGGAGAGAACGACGCCCGCCATCAGATCGACCGACTCCACCGATCCCTGGCGCTGGAAGAAGAAGACGAGCTGGGTCCGCCTTGCTTCGGGCCCTGCATCCGAGACGAGCCCTTCCCCAAAGGGTTCACGCTGCCCCGAGACACACCCAAGTACACCGGCTCTGTGAAGCCGGAAGACTAGCTGATAGATTACTCCACGGCCGTCAGCATAGCGAACGGCAACAAGCGGGTTGCCGTGAAGTACGTTCCACTCATGCTCCAGGGCACGGCCCGGACATGGTTGAACAGTCTGAAGCCCCGCAGCATCAACAGCTGGGTAGACTTCACCGAAGCCTTCATCTGCAACTTCACGAGCACGTACAAGCGACCTGCCAAGCCGCGCCAGCTTTCCTTGTGCGTGCAAGGCCCTGATGAGTCAACACGCGACTACATCACACGCTGGGGCGAGCTTCGGAACTCCTGCGGTGGCATGCACGAGGTGCAGGCTATCGAGTACTTCAATGCCGGGTGCCGAGAAGGCACCCTCCTCAAGCACAGCTCTCTGCGGCGAGCCGAAAACCCTCGATTTAACTGCTGGTTATAGCGGAATAAGCATGCCACGGCCGACTCATCTATGAAGATGGAGATTCAAGTCAATGTAGCTTGCAAGGTGGCCCCTCAGGCTCCCAGAACTCCAGCTGGAGACACCAGTCGGCGTCAACAACAGAGCGACAACAAACGCAAGGCCCAACAACCGACTTCCAACAGTCGGCAGGTTGCGACAGTCGAAGATCAATAGTCGGAGGGGCAGCCTCCGGCCAAACGGCAGAAAGGCGGCAAGTCTAGTTGGTTGTCGGCCTTTTCCTATGAGCAGACTCTGGATGGTCCCTCCAAGTTCAACAGTGGCGCGAAGCCATCAAACCATACCACCCCAAAAGTGCCACTAGCTCACCAGAATCGCCAAGGGAGACGACCTCCTTCCCCCTCCGTCTGCTGGGCCGCCGCCTCTGCCCCCACCCCAGCAGTCGGCTGTTCGGCCAGTCGGCGCAATGCAAGACGAGTACCCGGAAGAGCATGGAGCTTACATGGTGTTCACCAGTGTGGCTGATGATCGGCGCAGCAGACGACAGCAGCAGCAAGAAGTGAATACAGTGGCAACAAATACTCCAGAGTTCATGCATTGGTCCGAGAAGCCTATCAGTTGGAGCAGAGCGGATCACCCAGAGGTGATGCCGAATCCGGGCTCCTATGCCCTGGTCCTAGGTGCCACCTTGGCCACTGATAGGCGGGCCGCCCGCTTTTCGAGAGTGCTGATAGACGGAGGCAGCAGCATCAACATCCTATACAAAGATACCATGGAGAAGCTAGGAATCAAGAAAAGACAGCTGCAGAGCAGCCGGACTGTGTTCCATGGTATTGTACCCGGCCTTTCCTGCTCACCAATCGGCAAGATCCTGATAGACGTCCTCTTCGGAGACAAAGATCATTTATGCCGAGAGCCGGTCTGGTTCGAAGTAGTGGATCTTGAAATCCCATACCACGCACTGCTTGGCCGACCTGCCTTGGCCAAGTTCATGGCGGTTCCTCACTACGCCTACCTCAAGATGAAGATGCCGAGTTCCAAGGGAATTCTGACCGTAGCCGGCGACTACAGGAAGTCATCCGCCTGCGCGGCCGAGAGCAGCCGGCTGGCCGAGTCCCTGGTGATCGCAGCTGAGAAGTGGCTCCTTGACCGGGTCGTGGCAATGGCCGGAAAGCAGCCAGAAATGTCGCCTGACCCCAAGGAGTTGGAAGCTGAAGGTTCGTTCAAGCCAGCCAAAGAGACCAAGAAGATAACCTTGGACCCGGAGCACCCAGAGAGGTACGCTGTCATGGGTACAAACCTTGATAGTAAATAGGAAGGCGAGCTCGTCGATTTCCTCCGTGAGAATCGAGACATCTTTGCATGGTCCCCCAAAGACATGCCAGGTGTACCGACGGAATTCGCCGAGCACAAGCTACATGTCAGGCCAGATGTGAAACCTGTCAGGCAGCCCTTGTGCCGCCTGTCAGAAGAGAAGAGAAGAGTTGTTGGAGAGGAGATAGCCCGGCTTCTTGCGGCCGGCTTCATCATGGAGGTGTTTTTTCCAGAGTGGCTGGCGAACCCAGTTTTGGTACTGAAGAAAAACAAGCAGTGGCGGATGTGCATCGAGTACACAAGCCTCAACAAAGCCTACCCAAAGGACCCATTTGCCCTGCCGAGAATCGACTAGGTGATAGACTCCACAGCCGGATGCGAGATGCTGAGTTTCTTAGATGCATATTCAGGATATCACCAGATCAAGTTGAACCCGACAGACAGACTGAAGACCGCCTTCATCACGCCATTGAGCCTTCGCGCTGCAGCGATAACGTTCGCAAGGAATGCCGTCGCCACCTTTCAGCGTTGCATGCAGAAGTGCCTCCTCAAGCAACTCGGCAGGAATGCCCATGTCTACGTGGATGATGTGGTGGTGAAGACGGAGAAGCGTGGGATGCTGCTAGAAGACCTCAAGGAGACCTTTGAGAACCTGCGCCGATTCCAGATCAAGCTCAACCCTGAAAAGTGCATTTTTGGAGTACCAGCCGGCAAGCTCCTTGGCTTCCTGGTCTCTGAACGTGGCATAGAGTGCAACCCCGTGAAGATCAAGGCCATCGAGAGAATGGAAGTACCCAGCCGACTGTTAGATGTGCAGAAGTTCACCGGCTGCTTGGCGTCCATCAATCGATTCATTAGTCGGCTGGGCGAGAAGGCTCTCCCTTTGTATCAATTGATGAAGAAGACCACCTTTTTCGAGTGGAACCACAAGGCGGATGAAGCATTTCTCCAGCTGAAGAAGATGTTGACTACTCCCCCTGTGTTGGCAGCTCCGACTCCTAAAGAGCCCATGCTCTGTACATCGCCGCCACCACCGAGTAGTCGGCCTGATCATCGTAGTCGAGCATAAAGAGGAAGGCAAAGGCGCTCCCTATCCGAGACCGGTATATTACTGGCGAGTCTTGTCGACCTCAAGCAAAACTACCCCCATTACGGAAAGATGTGTTACGGTGTGCATTTTGCCGCCAAGAAGCTGAAGCCTTATTTTCAAGAGCATCCAATCACCGTGGATTGCACGGCTCCGTTGGCCGAGATCATTGGAAGCCGAGACGCCTCCGGCTGAGTAGCCAAATGGGCCATAGATCTGGCTCCTTACACCATCTACTACCAGCCCTTTTACCGCCATCAAGTCGCATAGCCGGCCGACTTCCTCGTCGACCGGGCGAGACCCATACTCGCCGCCAATGTGCGACTCCACCCATTGGCGGATGCATTTCGATGGCTCCAGGATGCGCACCGGCCTGGGAGCCGGCATCGTCGTCACCTCCCCTAAAGGCGACAAGCTCAAGTATGTGCTGCAGATCCACTTCGCCGCCTCCAACAACGTCGCCGAATACGAGGCGCTCATTCATGGGCTGCGGCTTGCCAAAGAACTCGGCATTCGTGGATCCTGTGCTATGGCGACTCTGACTTGGTGGTCCAGCAGTCATCTGGCGACTGGGACGCCAAAGACGCAAACATGGCGAGCTACCGCTTCCTGGTGCAGCAACTCAGCGGATACTTCGAGGGGTGCGAGTTCCTTCACGTGCCAAGAAACGACAATGATCAAGCAGACGCCTTGGCACGAGTCGGCTCCACCCGCCAAGCAATACCTTCCGGCGTCGCTCTTCAGCGCCTCCTCAAGCCGTCTATCAAGCCTTCACCAGAATCAGACTCCATCTTTGTGCCGGCTCCTCAAGAAGCGGATCCGACTCAAAAGCACCAGCAGACGGCCCCAAGAAAATCACGATCGAAGCCAGCCCGAGGACTTGAGCCCGCCCGGATCTCGCCCGATCGGCCCGAGGACTGCGCCCGGTCGGCGAGGACTCCGTCAAT
Source organism: Aegilops speltoides (assembly GCA_021437245.1). Classification (NCBI taxonomy): domain Eukaryota; kingdom Viridiplantae; phylum Streptophyta; class Magnoliopsida; order Poales; family Poaceae; genus Aegilops; species Aegilops speltoides. Next base: position 92,145,746 of record CM038147.1, on the reverse strand, counting down.
CCAGCAAGCGGCCGCAGACCCCAGCCCGCCGCCTCCCGACCCAGCCGCCCTTGTCCAAGTCGATGTGGTGGCGGTTGGAGAAATAGCAGCACCCTCCTGGGCGCAGCCCATCCTCAAGTTCCTAGTGAACAGAGAGCTGCCAACTGATGAGATCTTGGCTCGGCAAGTGCAACGCCGAGCGGCGGCATACACCATAATCAACAAAGAGATAGTCAGGCACAGTGTCACTGGTGTCTACCAGCGCTGCGTAGAGCCAGATCAAGGCCAAGCAATTCTCACAGACATTCATCAGGGCGAGTGTGGCCACCACGCAGCCTCGAGAGCACTTGTCGCCAAAGCCTTTCGGCACGGTTTCTTCTAGCCGACTACCCTGGAAGAGGCTAAAGAGTTAGTCCAAAAATGCAAAGGGTGCCAGAAGTTCCGTTCCAAGCCACTTCAGCCGGCTTCCGCACTGAAGACAATTCCCATCGCCTGGCCCTTCGCAGTTTCGGGCCTGGACATGGTGGGACCATTCAAGACGGCCCGAGGCGGCCTAACTCATCTGCTTGTCATGGTGGACAAGTTCACCAAGTGGATAGAAGCAAAGCCCATCAAGAAGTTGAAGGGCCCGACTGCAGTGACCTTCATCGCCGACATCACGGTGCGGTACGGCATACCGCACAGCATCATCACCGACAATGGCACAAACTTTGCCAAAGGCGCCTTGGCCCGTTTCTGCGCGACGCAGGGCATCCGACTGGACTTAGCGTCCGTTGCCCATCCGCAGTCAAACGGCCAGGTGGAGCGAGCAAACGGCCTCATCCTGTCCAGCATCAAGCCTCGACTGGTCGAACCACCACTAGTAGAAAACCACCAATCAGTCCCGGTTCGTAAGGGCCTTTAGTCCCGGTTCGGGAACCGGGACTAATGGGTCGTTACTAATACCTCAACCCATTAGTCCCGGTTCAAACACGAACCGGGACCAATGAGCCTCCACGTGGCCCTGTGCGCCGAGCCCACCGGGGGCCTTTGGTCCCGGTTGGTGGCTCCACGGGACCAAAAGGCGTCCACGTGTCTGCATTCCAGTGGCCTGGTTTTTTGTTTTTTTTTTTTGAAAGGAGGGGGGTTGGGGGGTTTTGGGGGGTTTTGGGGGGGTTAATTTAGGTGTTTTTGTTAGCTAGCTAATTAATAGAGAGAAGTGTCCTCTCTTAATTATGTCCGTGCTTGCTCGACGCTACGTAGTATATATACATAAGTGATCGAGAGAACCATTCATCTGAAGTTAAGTCATGCATACCGAGAGAAGTGATCGATCGACCTCTCCTTCTCGAGAGATTGGTCGAACAACAAGTTTCTTGGCTACATACATGTACAATCTATATAAGATCTCTTAATTACAAACCACTAGCATTTGAATTCAAGTTCCACATGGTATTCTCCGCTTTCTTGATGGCGTGTTCAAGAAAGAATCCGCCAATTCCTCTTGAATTGCTTTCATGCGATCTGGTGGTAGGAGTTCATCCCGCATCGCCAAGTCTAATTAATTTGAAGAAGGGGTTAATTAATACATATATATGAATGAAACTCAACAGAAATGATGGTGTAATAAAATGAAATTATGAATATTATTGCTTACGCACTTCATATTGTCTTCTAGAGTAGCCCGCTTGTTTTTCAATGTCGCGTTGTGGATGAACTCGCACACGTAGTATCCACAAATCATTCCCTTCCTCCTGCCACAAGCACTTTACGAGAAATAGAGGTCAATCAAACTGATAATGAAGCATTATATAAATGGCATTGATGAAAGTATAGCTATAGAATCAGCGGAGATCTTGCGCCATGAGTACTTACTTTCGGGTATGTATATCGCAGCTCCTTGGCAGTCCGGAGCTTGTGCGGTGAACTGTTTCCAAACCCTGCAAGACAAAGAAAATATTTGTTATTACTTGAGATATCAGAAATGAACAAAAAGTTGCCGATATGGTGCGATAATGATCGATTGAACTTACTTGCTGAGCATTTCAGTCATGTCCGCATAGGTGCTGGGATCTTTCCGTCTGGAGTCTAAGATGGTTACTAGTCCACGCTCAAGCTTAATCTCCAGAAGAATATAGTGGTACCTTCACGCATGCATAACTCATCAATTACATTAACCTCGCTCGAGTAATAAGGAAAACCAAATATGCACACGACAGTAACACTCACGGGCCGTGGTAAGGAAAGAGTATGGTATCTTTGTTTTGATTTTTGATCAATGATTGTAGCAAGTTGTCCTCGGCCTCTTCGGCGTGCTTTTCAACCAGAAAAACATCTATGATATTTGTGTTAATGAACCCAATATCATAGATTTCATTTTTTTGCACTCGACGATCTTCAATCTGCATAATATATTGAGGATAATTAATTATAAATACATGCAATGAAAGAGCCGAGCTATATATAAAGACTAATGACAGAAATAGTACTTACAGGCAGTAGCAAAAGACCATTAATTTATCGAGGGCCTTTTGATTGAAGAACTCAAGAACTCCTCAAATGGAATAGACAACAGATCATTTGAAGCGAGGTCGTGCTCCTCTTTAATATTCAGATACAAAGTGTTCGTCCCCTCGGACTCTCTGCGGGTTTTCATGTACCAACTGTGGAATCTTCGCATCATTGTTGTCGAGACTTTTCATCTTTGACGAGAGGCTTCCGTACTAAAGATCTGAATAAGTCCACCTCCATGAAATCAGGAAGTGCATCGTCGAGGCGGGTAATCTTCAAGATTGCCATAACCGCCACCGTCCCGGAGGATTAGACACATTCAGCGGGGGCACGATTGCTGTGCTTGTTCGCCGAGCTGGGCAATTTTTTCCCTTTGCCCGTTGTTCTTTTAACCTTTTATCGGTGATAGTAGTTCCCACCGCTTGGCTTGGAGATATGTCTGCTCAAGATGTCGCTCATAGTTGGTTCTCGGCGGAGACTTTGGTGGTTTCCTCGGGGCATTGAGAGTGCGCTTTGCTTTCACGGATCGACCTTCTCCTCCGGAGGTGGATGTATCTTTGCTTTAACCCCTTCAAAGAACTCCTTCACTTGGGTCTCGCACGATCGTATCGTTTTCCTCCTTGCTCCTCTCATACGGTAACTTCTCTCAGTGCTTTAGAGGTGGACCGTGTCTGTATTGCTCTCTCTTCTTGTGCTGCTAGGCGCCGGAGCAGGCGGAGCGGCTGCGGCGTCTGTCTTCCTTCGTGCTTGCTTACGAGGCGGAGGAGAAGGACTACGACAGCGTCGGAGCAGCCGGGCGGGCGGGTCTCTTCCGCCCTTGCCGGGCGAGGCGGAGAAGGAGGAGGCGGAGTGCCGCCACGCGCGTGCCTGATCTTCACTCGCGGGAGGAGGCGGTGGAGGAGGCGGAGTGCCGCCATGCGTGCCTGATCGTCACTCGCCGGAGGAGGAGGCGGTGGAGGAGGCGGAGTGCCCCGACTCGCGGATGAGGAGGAGGAGGCGGAGGCGTCCAGCCGAAAGGTCGATGAGCTCCTTCCGCCATAGGCATGGAGTCTTGAGCGAGAACCCAGCCTAGTCTCCCCTTCACGGTAGGGTGCTCAAGCCGAGGTCCTCAAATCCTCCGTTATTTCATCAACCATCACCTTAGCAAATCATTCGGAATCGGTGGCGGTGATAAGTTGTGCGGGTCCACTAGGATAAACTTGGCCAACAACCGCCTTGACCTTCAAATTCATGCATCGCGCCATAATGTGGCAATTTTGAGACTCGTGATACCATCCACGGGATAGCTGGCGAGAGCCGTCAAGACATGCTCCGCTGAAGCAGCTCGGTGGAAGCAACGCTGCTTCTACCGAGATGGCGGGGTAACCGGGGAAGCTTGGCATGTCGTTTGTTGCGATCTGCTGCTTCTCGTTCCTCTTCTCGATCCTCTAGCCCCATTACCCTTCCAAGCAGCGCTTTGCATTTGGTCATGCTCCACTTTCTTCCTCCTCTCGTGGGTTTTGTAACCCCTGCGTCCGAAAACCAACCTTCCACGAAGCGAGCTGGCGTGCCTCGTGTCCGTCCGGGGTGCTCGGGATTCCCAAGGGCCATTGTGAGCTCGTCCTTCTCCTGTTTGGAAGGAACGTCCCTCGCTTGCAAAGATCAATATATTGTCGAAGTTTCTTGGTGGTGTTTGCGATTGCTCGTTAGTCCCATCGACACGCCTCACATTCGAGGTCCAAGGTTCCGCCAGCCCGAAGAACCAAGTCCGCAGCGGTCTCGCCAACAGATCGCCTCTCGGTTCGATCCCTTTTCAAGCAGATCATGCTCAGCCTTGGACCACTTAGGCGGGCTTTGAGGTAGCCACGACCCGTGCGATGGTGAAGCGTCTTCTTCGCAGCATTTTTCTTGTTTGTCTCCGACATCTTCTTACTCTTTTCCGATGTCATGTGGGCCACAAATGCGGGCGATGATCTTTGATCTTCTCATATTTGCCGATGAATTCTGGTGTCTCTTTTTCTTGACAAACTGGTTCAGCTCTTTCCTCCACCTCCTCATTAGGCCAGCCATCTTCTTAAGAGCACAAGACTTGATTAATTGCTCTTTAACGGCTTCTCCGGATCCTCCTCTGGCGGTAGGGTGAAATTTGCCTTCAGCTCATTCCAAAGATCTTCTTTCAGCATATCATTGACATAAGACACCTCAGCGTCTTCATCCTTAGCAGCTTATACCATTCTTTGGATCTTGATCGGGATCTGTCCCTAACAAGAACCCCGACTTGAGCGAAAATGCCTTCTTTGTCGGTTGGGTTCAATCGGTTCGCCGTCGGTAGCGATTTCTATGATCTCAAACTTTTCATCCGAGCTCAACTTTTCTTGGGCCTCGTCTCCGTGCGAAGTTGTGCTCGATCCGGAGGGCTAGAAATTATAAGGAAGAAAGACGACGATTACTTAATATGTGTACATATACCAAAACAATGGATGCATCAATTAACTTGTCAAGACGGGCTTAACTAATATATATATACCTGGCGGACTCGGTTCGGTGACTTCGGCTCAACACGGTCTCCTTCGTCTTGTACCTCCATTGTGTCACGGAGCCATCATGAACATAGTCCTCCTCTTGTACCGGCATTAATGAGTGAAGCCATCATAATCATAGCCCTCTTCTTCATCCATCGACCAGCGGTGTCGATGAGAAATGACGCAACATCATCACTTCCATTTGCGATTATTTCCCCAACATCGCCACGCTTTCTTCGTCTGGGGAGTGCTCCATAGTTTACGCAAATATTGACAACATGTCAATTATTATTCAACATCGTTTTCTCTCTAGGGTTTGGGTGTCCTCGAGAGTTTTGGTCGGCGAGAGGGCGAGGGGGTGCTGCAGTTGTATCTAGAGGGGTTAATTATATCGACAACGACGCGACATACATATACATATCGGGAGGGGTATCGGTACCACCCCTCGTGTTTAAGTTTCTTCTTTCTCCTTTCCTTTCTTTCTTCTTCTCCTCTTCTTTTTCTTCTTCTCCCTCGAGAAAGGAAAATAATTAAGGAAAAGGAAGAAAAGAGGAAGAAGGAAGAAGGAAGAAGAAGAAGAAGTAAAAGAAGAAAAAAAGGAGAAGAAGAAAGGAATAGAGGAGAAGAAGAAAAAATAGAATTTCTCCTTTCTTATTCCTTTCTTCTTCTCCTCTTCTTTTTCTTCTTTTTTCCTCTTCTTATTTATTTCTCCTCTTCTTCCTCTCCTCTTTTTCTCCTTTCTTCCTCTTCTTATTTTCCTTTTCCCTCTCATTCTTTTAGTATTGCTTGTTTTAAAAAAATGTTCAAATAGAAAATTCAAAAAAAAAACAAAGGTTTTGCCTAATGCATTGTTCATATGAATATACCAACATTTGCATATTCTACAATAATTAATATCAACAAAAAAATCTGTGAACAGAAAAAAACGAACTTTTCTAAAATCTATCTTTTGCATATATATAGCCACATATGAATAGAGCCGCATATATACATACACATATATGAACAGAAAAAAAAACTAATAAAAATGAAACATATACATAACATATATGAACATATACATACACATACACATATATGCATTATATGAACAGAAAAAAAACTAATAAAATGAAACATATACATAACATATATGAACATATACATACACATACACATATATGCATTATATGAACAGAAAAAAAAAACTAATAAAATGAAACATATACATAACATATATGAACATATACATACACATACACATATATGCATTATATGAACAGAAAAAAACTAAAATAATAAAATGAAAAAAAAAAAGCCTGGCGGTGGGCGCATGGCTCACAGCAATGTGCGGAGCCTGGGCGGGCGACAGCGACAGCGACGGCACAGGCGCTGGGCGGTGGCGACGGCGACGCAGGCGAGCCTGGCGGCGACAAGGCAGAGCTGGCGGCGGCGACGGCCAGAACTCGGGGAGAGACGGCGGCAGCGACGGGCGCGGCGACGGCGACGGCGGGAAGCGGCGAGGCGGCGTCGGGGCAACTGGCGGCGTCGATCGTTCAGGCGTCGTCGGGGGCAATGTGGCGATGAACGCAAAACGCAAAGTGCCACTTATATACAAAGCGCGTGGTCGGTTGGTGGCACCAACCGTGACTAATCTGCCTTTAGTCGGTTGGAGCCACCAACCGGGACCACTCCTCAATTCGGCAGCCCAAAGGCGGGAAGCTGCGACCTTTGGTCGGTTGGTGGCTACAACCGACTAAAGTCTCTTTAGTCGGTTGGTGCCACCAACCGGGACCAAACCCTCACGCTGCCAGCGTCGGGGCCAAAGTTTAGTCCCACCTCGCTAGTTGAGAGGGGCGCGATGGTTTATAAGCCCCACCGCCGCCCTCTTGAACTCCTTGAACTGCAGGCTTATGGGCCTACTTGCTCCTTCGTTGCCTATTGGACCTTCTGGCCTTCAAGGGCCCTGAATCTGGCCCAAATAGGGATACCGATCGTATTCAGGCCGTGGCGGCCAGATGAGGTGGCATTTTTTTCTTGCTTTATTTAATTTATTTTGTTTCTACTTACAACAAAATACTTATTGTTGTTTTTTGTTTTGTTTTCTGCATTATTTATTTTCTTTTGTTTTTGCTCTATTTTTAAATCTTTTGCTTCTAGTTTTATGAAAATTATAAACTTTCTGTTAGTGCCATTACTAATTTTCAAATTTGAAAACACTTTTTTTGTTTTCTTTCTTGCTTTATTTAATTTATTTTGTTTCTACTTACAACAAAATACTTATTGTTGTTTTTTGTTTTGTTTTATGCATTATTTATTTTCTTTTGTTTTTGCTCTATTTTTAAATCTTTTTGCTTCTAGTTTTAGGAAAATTATAAACTTTCTGTTAGTGCCATTACTAATTTTCAAATTTGAAAACACTTTTTTTTTGTTTTCTTTCTTGCTTTATTTAATTTATTTTGTTTCTACTTACAACAAAATACTTATTGTTGTTTTTTTGTTTTGTTTTCTGCATTATTTATTTTCTTTTGTTTTTTGCTCTATTTTTAAATCTTTTTGCTTCTAGTTTTAGGAAAATTATAAACTTTCTGTTAGTGCCATTACTAATTTTCAAATTTGAAAACACTTTTTTTTGTTTTCTTTCTTGCTTTATTTAATTTATTTTGTTTCTACTTACAACAAAATACTTATTGTTGTTTTTTGTTTTGTTTTCTGCATTATTTATTTTCTTTTGTTTTTGCTCTATTTTTAAATCTTTTTGCTTCTAGTTTTAGGAAAATTATAAACTTTCTGTTAGTGCCATTACTAATTTTCAAATTTGAAAACACTTTTTTTGTTTTCTTTCTTGCTTTATTTAATTTATTTTGTTTCTACTTACAACAAAATACTTATTGTTGCTATTTTTAATTATTACGAGGGCGAACCATAAGACATTTCAAATGAACTCTAAAAAGTTGAAAGTTGGCATGGTATCATAAATTGACCCACACATAGCATGTGCATGTACAAAACGAACAATGGTATCATACTCATCGATTTACAATATAATGGTATCATAAGCGAACAATAGTTGCGGAGAAAGTCTTCACTTTTTCTTCGCTTGTGTCATTTGCTTATTGCGCCAGTAACCATGGATAATCTTCATCGTTTATCGGGATCTTTGGGGTCAGCCTTGACTTTAAAGGAGGAATTTCATGAAACTTTTCATAATCTTGAGACATGTCATCTTGTCCTCCACTCCCACGATGTCCCTTTTTCCCGAAAGAACTATGTGGCGCTTTGGCTCATCGTATGATGTATTTGCTTCCTTATCTTTTCTCTTTCTCGGTCTCTTGGACATGTCCTTCACATAGATAACTTGTGCCACATCATTGGCTAGGACGAGCGGTTCGTCGGTGTACCCAAGATTTTTCAGATCCTTGTTGTCATTCCGTCTTCGTGGGTCTACACACTCATACTCGACAGATTGACCCATTTGCACTTAAACAAAGGGACCTTAAAATCATGTCCGTAGTCAAGTTCCCATATGTCCACTATGTAACCATAATATGTGTCCTTTCCCTCTCGGTTGTTGCATCAAAGCGGACACCGCTGTTTTGGTTGGTGCTCTTTTGATCTTGGTCAATCGTGTAAAATGTATTCCCATTTATCTCAGTATCCTTTCCAAATCAATACGGTCAAAGATGGTCCCTGGATAACAAGTACAGCTCCTCACAAACAGTGCTATCACCTCGTCGTGCTTCCAACCAACTGCTGAAAGTCTGATGTGTTCACATGTAATCCGATCGTCGCCTTTGCTCAAGGTGTTTGAAGCGCAGATCGTTCTTGTGTTCATCGACATACGGGTCACCAAGGTAGAGTTACGTAGAAGCTGTAGTGGGCTTGAGACCAAGAATATCCGTCCTGCATATTATTGAGTCCTTTCCAAGCATGCCTTTTCGGTCAGTCTCCCCTCATACCGCGATTTAGGGAGACCTATCTTCTTAAGGCCAGGAATGAAGTCAACACAAAACCCGATGACATCCTCTGTTTGATGGCCCATGGAGATGCTTCCTTCGGCCTAAGCGCGATTCTGGACATATTTCTTTAGGACTCCATGAACCTCTCAAAGGGGTACATATTGTGTAGAAATCTGGGGCCCAAAATGACAATCTCGTCAACTAGATGAACAAGAACGTGCGTCATGATATTGAAGAAGGATGGTGGGAACACCAGCTCAAACCGACAAGACATTGCACCACATCACTCCTTAGCCTTGGTATGGTTTCTGGATCGATCACCTTCGAGATATTGCATTGAGGAATGCACATAGCTTCACAATGGCTAATCGGACGTTTTCGGTAGAAGCCCCTCAATGCAACCGGAAGCGATTGCGTCATAATCACGTGGCGATCATGAGACTTTAGGTTACGAAACTTTTCTCTGCCATATTTATTATTCCTTTTATATTCGACGAAAGCCAGTCGGGACCTTCATACTAAGCGGCATTCAAAGAAGATTTCCTTCTCTTCTTTGGTAAGAGCATAGTGGCGGGACCTTCATCTTGCTTTGGAGGCATGCCGTCTTTTTCGTGCAAACGTTGCAGGTCCTCTCGTGCCTCACCAGTATCTTTTGTCTTCCCATACACGCCCAAGAAGCCTAGCAGGTTCACGCAAAGGTTCTTCGTCACGTGCATCACGTCGATCGAGCGGACCTCTAGGTCTTTCGGTGAGGGTAGGTCCCAAAATATAGATTTCTTCTTCCACATGGGTGCGTGTCCCTCGGCGTCACTCGGAACAGCTAGTCCGCGGGACCCTTTCCAAAGATTACGTGTAAATCATTGACCATAGCAAGTACGTGATCACCGATGCGCATGGCGGGCTTCTTCCGGTGATCTGCCTCGCCTTTGAAATGCTTGCCTTTCTTTCGACATTGATGGTTGGTCGGAAGAAATCGGCGATAGCCTGGTACACATTCTTCCCGCAGCTTGCGGTATATACTATCGATGTCAAGTAAACGGTGCGTGCATCGTGGTATCCCTTGTTTATGCATCACGAAGGTTCTTGAGAGCGGGCCAATCGTTGATGGTCATGAACAACAACGCCTTTAGGTTAAATTCCTCCTATTTGTGCTCATCCCACGTACGTACACCGTTTCCATTCCACAGCTGAAAAAATTGTTCAACTAATGGCCTTAGGTACACATCAATGTCGTTGCCGGGTTGCTTAGGGCCTTGGATGAGAACTGGCATCATAATGAACTTCCGCTTCATGCACATCCAAGGAGGAAGGTTATACATACATAGAGTCACGGGCCAGGTGCTGTGATTGCTGCTCTGCTCCCCGAAAGGATTAATGCCATCCGCGCTTAAAGCAAACCATCGTTCCTTGGCTCACTTGCAAACTCATCCCGATACTTTCTCTCGATTTTTCTCCACTGCGACCCGTCAGTGGGTGCTCTCAACTTCCCGTCTTTCTTACGGTCCTCACTGTGCCATCGCATCAACTTGGCATGCTCTCCGTTTCTGAACAGACGTTTCAACCGTGGTATTATAGGAGCATACCACATCACCTTCGCAGAACCCTCTTCCAGGGGCTCGCCACAACATCACGAGGTCATCTCGTCGATCTTATACCGTAATGCACCGCATACCGGGCATGCGTTCAGATCCTTATGCGCACCGCGTAGAGGATGCGATCATTAGGGCATGCATGTATCTTACGCACCTCAATCCTAGAGGGCATCGACCTTCTTTGCTGTGTATGTCTTGTCGGGCAATTCGTTATCCTTTGGAAGCTTCTTCTTCAATATTTTAAGTAGATTCTCAAATCCTTTATCGAGCACAACATTCTCTGCCTTCCACTGCAGCAATTCGATCGGTACCTAGCTTTGTGTTGCCATCTTCGCAATTGGGGTACAACCCTTTTTGTGGTCCTCTAGCATGCGATCGAACTTCAGCTTCTCTTTTGACTTTCGCATTGCGTCCTTGCATCGACAATGACCGGCGGAGATCATCATCATCGGGCACATCATCTGGTTCCTCTTGATCTTCAGCAGCTTCTCCCGTTGCAGCATCATCGTACACATCGTCTGGTTCCTCTTGATCTTCCGGAGCATCACCGTATTCAGGGGCACATAGTTGTCATCGTACTCTTCTTCTTCGCCGTCTTCCATCATAACCCCTATTTCTCCGTGCCTCGTCCAAACATTATAGTGTGGCATGAAACCCTTATAAAGCGGTGGGTGTGCAGGATTTTCCGGTCGAGTAAGACTTCAGATTCCCACATATAGGGCATGGACAACACATAAAACCATTCCTTGTTTGCCTCAGCCACTTGAGAAAATTATGCACGCCTTAATGTACTCGGAGGTGTGTCTTGAACCGTACATCCATTGCGGTTCATCTGTGTGCATTATATATAATTAAGTGTGTCAAAAATCATTAGAGATCATGAATAGATAATTAATTAAGTGACCAAATTAATAGAAGTTCATCATCACATTAAAACCAAAGTACATACATAGTTCTCATCTAACAACATAAAGCTCTGCGAGCATCTAAATTAATTAAACCATACACCTGAAACTATGTAAAACATTTCAATGCGAAAACAAATGCGATCATAATCGCAACCAATGTAACAACCGATCCAACGACATAATGATACCAAGCCTCGGTATGAATGGCATATTTTCTAATCTTTCTAATCTTCAAGCGCATTGCATCCATCTTGATCTTGTGATCATCGGCGACATCCGCAACATGCAACTCCAATATCATCTTCTCCTCCTCAATTTTTCTAATTTTTCCTTCAACAAATTGTTTTCTTCTTCAACTAAATTTAACCTCTCGACAATAGGGTCGGTTGGAATTTCGGTTCAACAACCTCCTAGATGAATAAAATCTATGTCACGTTGGTCGGCATAATTGTCATAAATAATAAATGAACCAATAGTTATGAAAAGATAATATATACCACATCCGAATCATAGATGGGGCGAGGGCCGACGGGCGGATACCAAAACCATCGCACTATATAAGATGCAATAATAAAAGTAAGAAAATTATACAAGTATATATCTATCTAAACATACAAATAAGAATATTTTTCCTTTCGAAAGAAGATAAGAACAAGAGGCTCACCACGGTGGTGCCGCCGATGAGATCGGTGCGGGTGATCGGCGGCGTTGAAGATGGGGATGGGGCGTGACGGACCGCTAAACCTAGACAAATATGGAGGAAAATGGAGCTTGGCGGTCGAGCTTGGAGAGGAGAAACCTTAAGTAGTGTGGCTCGGGCATTCCATCGAACACCTTGTGTGCATATGAGGTGAGCTAGAGCACCACCAAGCCCTCTCCCCTCGGCGAAAAAAGCAGCGGTGTGCTCTGCTCTTGCTGGGAGGTATATATAAACACCACCATTGGTCCCGGTTGGTCGCACGAACCGGGACTAAGGGTTTCCTTTGGTCCCGTTCGTGCCACGAACCGGGACGAATGGTTGGGCCAGAGGGGATCATTGGTCCCGGTTCATCCCACCAACCAGGACCAAAAGGTCCAGACGAACCGGGACCAATGGCCCACGTGGCCCGCCGGCCCCGGGCTCACGAACGGGTCCGATGCCCCATTGGTCCGGTTCGATTGAACCGGGACTAATGGGCTGGACTGGCCTGGACCATTGCCCCCTTTTCTACTAGTGCACTCGAGCGTTCGGTCGGCTGTTGGGTTGAGGAGCTACCAGCCGTCCTCTGGAGTCTGCGCACGACTCCAAACAAGTCAACCGGCTTCACGCCTTTCTTCCTCGTCTACGGTGCCGAAGCCGTCATCCCGATGGACATAGAGTTCGACTCCCCACGAGTCACCATGTACACCGAAGAGGAAGCTGAAGAAGCACATCAAGACGGCGTCGACCTGCTGGAAGAGAGCCGGCTGTTGGCACTCAGCCGGTCCGGCATCTACCAACAGAGTCTGCGCCGATACTACAACTGAAAGGTCAGGCCGAGATCATTTCAAGAGGGCGACCTTGTGCTCCGGCTGATTCAGCGAACAGCCGGCCAGCACAAGTTGTCGGCGCCTTGGGAAGGCCCCTTCATCATCAGCAAAGTGCTGGGCAATGGCTCCTACTACCTAATCGACGCTCAGAAGCCTCGAACGCGCAAGAGGGACGACTCCGGCAAGGAGTCAGAACGGCCATGGAACACAAATCTTCTCCGAAGATTTTACAGTTAATGCAGTAAGTACCACGCTATCCTTTGTGTTAAAGTACCGAGACTTTGGGCCCCCGAGACGAGCTCGGGGACTGCCCTTTTTGTTATCTGTATGATAAGAATTATGCCTCCGAGTATGCTACTTTTTTTTCATGTCACTTGGCACCGGGTCCGACTAGTCGGCCGGGGGACTTGTCGTCTTGCGCTATGAAATGCTTCCTGCAGTCGGACAAGTAGTGTGCTGCGCTCAAGCTGTCTCCTGTCGAAAGCCGCAGTTTGCAGAGCGACTGTTGGTAGGCGGAGAACAAGTAAGAACGAGCGCACACACGAAAAAATGGCTAAGGACCTAAAGCGTATGCATAGCCCAAGCCGGCTCCCAGCCTCTCTCTGCAGAGCCGACTCTCGAGTAGTCGGCTCTCCGCCTTCTATCCCACTTGTTAAAAAACTCTAAAAAGGCGAAGCACTGGCCTTCCCTAAAGTAGCCAAGCATTTGACTTGCGGCAGTCCACGGAGAGGCTGTCCGTCTGGCAAAGCAGCGACTATGGAAAGGCGGCAAAGAAAAAAGCCAAAAGAGCAATAAGCAAGGAAAGATAGAAGGCAAATATATATTTACATAAGCAAAGGCCTCTGGCCGAGTTCAAAATACACCCCGTGGGTGGAATTGTGCAAATTAACAAGTTCTTCAAAGACTATGAAAACAGATAAGAAAGGACAAGACGGCAGCCTAAGGAGCAGCAGACGGGTTCGGCGGTTCAGCGGAGACGGCGGTGTCAGGCGCTGGGGCGGCCGGCTGGGCAGTCTCGGCTTGGTCGCCTCCGGCGGCAGTCGGCCCAATCGGACGCGGCTCGTTGCTAGAGGCGCGATCGAGCTGAGGCTGGTCGTCTGCTCCGCCTTCTGGCACCTCCGTCTCGTCCTCGTCCCTTGCCTCGTCTTCCTCCTTGGTGCTGGAGCCGATCACCTCCGCCGAGTCTTCGCCATAGTCGGGGTTCATCCCGAACCACTCCGGAGGCACCTCCTCACCGTTTGCGGCCCGCTCGGGAACGAAGACGCTGGTGTCGGTGTAGTCAGCGATCGCCGCTGCGCGCTCGATGAGGGCGCCTACCACAGCCGCCAGTTCTGCCTGGGCCTCTGACCGAAACTCACCATCGACAATGTCCCCGATCTTGTGGAAGCCGGAAGTCAGCATCGCCTCCCTGTCGGTCCAGGAGGAGCGTTCCATCTCGAACTCGGCCAGGAGGGCGGTCTCTTTCTTCTCCGCCTCGTCCCGGGCCGCCTTCAGCAGCTCCTTCTGCTCCGCCAACTGCTCGGCCAGCAAGTCGCGCTCTTTGGCGAGCTTGCCGCACTCCTCCTCCTTGGCGCGAAGGGCCGTGCTGACTTCGCCCAGCTGTTCCTGAAGAGCGGCATTGGCCTCTGAAAAACAAAGAGAAAGACGTTAAGTCGTCAGCAGCAAAGATCGCCGGGAAGATCCGGCCCGACTGCTCAGCAGTCGGCCCGAATCTCGGGGACTACAGCCCGCGGGTGCGCCAGCGCGCCCCCGCGGAAAAGAAGAAGAACTTACTCCGGCTCTCCGACAAGTCGGCAGTCCGCTTCTCCAGCCGCTCAACGTTGCGGTTGTAGGCGGTGACGCGGAGGTTGTGGTACTCCTGCAATAAAAATCAGACGAAAACAAAAATGAGGAACTCGCCAGATTGAGTTCCGGGCCGCCTGCGCAGCAGCCGGCCCAAAACTCGGGGACTACACCCAGTGGGTGCGCTGGCGCGCCCCCACAGAGAAGAATGAGAAAAGGCAAAGTCAAAAAATAAAGACGTACTCGGATAGACGCTCGCAACGCCAGATGCGCCCTGGTGTAGCCCTGGATGGCTTCTCCTTCAGCTCGCAGCTTCGCCTGCACATCCAGTAGCGCCCGGTTCAGCGGACCGTCGCCGCCTCCTCGCACCCATCCAGTGGGCGCAGCACTTGATGCCTCAGCATCTGGAATGGCCGAGCTGGCGGTGCCGGCTTCCAAGGGGCGTGGCGCCGAGACCACCTTCGCAAGACGGCGGCGTGCTGGTGAGGCAACTTGAAGAAGCAGCCTCGCCACCGCCTCGTCCTCAGCCGGCGGCACTGGAGGGCCCGTCGGCTGCTTGCTATGCGGCGGAGGCGGCGGTGGCGGCGATGCTGTGCCCGACGCAGAGGCCTCCCCTCCGTCCCTCTCCATGATGGAGTTGTCCCCGCCGACTTCCCTAGTCTGCCCCGTGAACTCCGGGGGCGGCGGCGCAGAGCTCAGTGGGATGACTATCAACGCCGATTGGCGGCGCGCGGCCTCCTCGGCCCGCTGTTTGGTCGCGGCGGCGGCTTTGACCTCCACCAGCTTCTTCTGGGCGGAGGCCGCCGCCTTCTCGGCCTCTGCCTTCTCCAAGCGGTCGGCCTCTTCCTCGTCGCGCTTCTCCCGCACGTTGCGCTCTGTCGCCTCCCGGAGGTCGGCAGCGGGATCAATCCGCCGGGTGTTGGCGGATGTCTCGGCCGACCCCATGACAGAGGGGACGGCGACCCTCTCAAGAGAAAGAGGGGCCCTGAAGCAGAAAACAGAATGAAAAAGACTCAAAAAGAATTCATCAAAGAAAACAAGACAAAGGCGGCGAAGGCTTACGCAGAGACTAGCGGCGGCTTATTCACTTCCTTGCGGAAGCGGTTGGCCTTCACGACCGCCTCCTCCCGCTTGGTCGCGGCGGCCGCCCCATTGAACTTCTTCGGCCGACCGCCGAGCGAACTCGGCGCGGCCCGGCGCTTCTTCGCGCCAACTTGACCGGACAAGCCGACGGAAGAACTTGCGCCTGGATGGCCGGCTTTGGGTTGGCGACGCGAGACGACTTCCTCTTCGGCGTCGTCTTCTGGCCAGTCGGCGAAGGTCGCCGAGGGCCGGAGGCCGCCTTCCGCTCCTCCTCCTCCGCCTTCGGCCTCGGCCTCCATCGCCGCGGCCCCCAAGTCGGGGTCCTCGACATCGCTCTCCGCTCGATCTGGAGCGTAGTTGCGGGGCTGTCCAGTGGCGCCGGCTGCGGGCGGGATGAGAGGGTTCTGACTTGAAGAAAGCCAAGAAGATCAGAAGTCGGATTCGGCTGCAAAGAAAAACAGAAAGCAAAAATATACGACTTACCGCAGGAGGGGGGTTGGCACGCGAGTACGGCTCTTTGCCAAACTACCAATCTTCCGTGAGCTCGCAGTTCGCGATGTGATTCACCATCTTCGCCACCTCCGCGTGGGGCATATCCCAGGTGCACATCCGACTCGGGTCTCGGCGGCCGCTCATCTGACTAATCGGATGAGGTCGGCCTGGAGAGGAGGACTTCGGCGCGCCCGGGCGGCAACAAGTCGGCCCTGACCAGGCCTTCCGACTGCGTCAGCACCCAGAGTCGCGCAATGGCGGCGGCGCCGGCGGGAGTCAGCGTCTGGGCCCGGTGGGACCAGCTGGGAAGCCTCCCAGCCGGCGCGCCGGCCTCATAGGGCGGCAGGTTGACCCAGTCGCCCTCCTCGGCGACGTTCTTCACATAGAAGTACGATTGCTGCCACATCTTCACCGACTTGATCAGCGCGATGGAGGGGAATGGATTGTCAGCGGTCGACATGCGCATTGCGATGAAGGCGCCGCGTTGAGCCGGCACGCCGGTGACGTGCGTGCCGAGCTTGGATTGAAAGAGCTCTCCCCACAGCTCGATAGTGGGGAGAACGCCGAGGTAACCCTCGCACAGGGTGGCGAAGGCGGCCAGCAGCACCACCGTGTTGGGGGTGAGGTGGTGCAGCTGGAGTCCGCTGAACTCCAAGAAGGAGCGGAGGTAGCCGCTCGCCCGCAGGCCCATGCCGCGCATAAGGTGCGAGCGAAATATAACCCGCTCGCCCTCCTGCGGCGTCGGCCTTATTTCCCCCGCCGGCGGGGCGCGGGCTCGCACCAAGTTCGCGCCGGGGAGCCGGCGCGTCTTGCGAAGGTGCTCGATGGCATCGTCATCCACGTCGGAGCCGTCCCAAATGTCGGAACGCACGGCAGGAGCCGCAGCGGCGGAGGAAGAGCTCATCGCGACGGAGCGGTGCGGCGTGGTGCAGCGACGGCTGGAGGAAGAAGAAGCAGGAGGAGGTGGGGGAGCAGGGAGGAATGGGCGCGTGTGTTTCCCGTCAAGCCCCCCGCCTACTTATAGGCCTGCGGGCTGGGAAGCGGATGGGGTGGCGTGGGATTAACTGCGCGCAGGACCCCACGCCCCCCACGATTTACCCATGAAGTTACTGCGCGCAGTAACGACGTGGGAAACCCAACCGCCCGCACGGCCGCAACGGATCCGTTCGCGCGCCGAGGCGCGGTAGTGGCGGGCCCCGCCTGACGACCAGTCCCGTCGTGCGCGTGGGCGGCGGTGCAGACCCCCTTGCCACGCGGGCGCCGCCGCGACGGGGCGAGGCGGCAACCACGGGAAGCGTATCAGGCACGCCGCCTGATTCCCGCCACGACATACGAAACTCCCCAAATTGCAAGACGACCCTCGACGAATCCGACTCCAGCCAGTCGGTTTGAGCATGTCGGTTTGAGCATGCCGGCTCTCGTCGAATCCAACTCCAGCCAATCGGCTTGGAGAAAGGCGGCCATCACAGCTTGCTTTTCTCCCCGTCTAAGGAATGAAACTGCTGAGGCGCACGACGTATCAACCTTGGAGCCTCACCAGCTTCGGGGACTACTGTCGGAGTAATGGGCCACGGGTAGGCTAACCCGAGCCCCAGAACCTTTCAAGACATCGGGCGATCGCCCTCAAGCACCTCTGGCGACTCCAAGATAAGCCGAGTCCCTAAGGTGACTCGGGATAAGCCGAGTCCTGAGGCGACTCGAGGCGAGCCGAGTCCCCGAGGCGACTCTCGTCTCGGCCGAGTCCCGGAGCCAACTCCGAAGAAGGCGACTATGAGAAGTCGGCCCGCGACTCCCAACCACCCGGTAATTAAAGACGAGCATGGCCACAGTGCGCCGTACTCACGGAGATCTCCGCCCGGCGCGGCACTGTTGCCATGCTAGCCCTGACATCAGCTCCTGGGGCGGGGCCCTATACCCACGACGCCCTGTCTGTACGGCCCAGAGACGGCGGGGCCTACCAGTCAGCGAGAGTGTTGAAGACGGCGGGCGCGCCGAGAGTCGGACCCGTTGGGAGTCGGCCCCCCGAAGCCAGACGGCCCCTCCTACGGGCCCCACGCGCCATTAACCAGATGCGACCGGGGAATGGCCACAGTGATCGCCCGCATGCGGCGGCACTATTGCCATAACCCCATGACCAAGCCCACGTCATTAGAAGCACGGCTACAGTAATCTGCAGCCGTCAAGACCCGCCCGCGGCGGGCACGGGCTGGCACCCTCGTACCAGGGCAGTCGGCGGGACCCACCAGTCGGTGGGCCCCAGGAGTCGGTGGAGAAGACGGCACCTGAGAGACAGACGGCTGGGACCCGCGCCCAGCCGGTTTACCATTGTAACCACAGGGGCTAGGCCTATAAAAACCCCAGGGCACCCATGCAAAGGGTTGGCATCCAAGAGCATTAGGCGTAACACGAAGGAGGAGAGAGCTAGCCTTGCCTTCTCCTTCTTCGAAACAGCTCTAGGAGCATCCTTGTATTCACTTTGCCTTAGTGATCATGCGGAGACCCCTTGAGCAGCGATGGGGGTGTTATCTCCTCGGAGAGCCACGAAGCTGGGTAAGATCCGCGGCGTGCATGTCTTTGCCTCATCCGTTTCCGAGCACGGCGATGTTCTACTCGCCCCCACCATGATAAGCCATCCTTTGGCATACGTCGCACCCAACCCCCAACACCCCCTCTCGTTGCTATACATCTCCTAGATAGATCTTGCGTGAGCGTAGGAATTTTTTTGAAATTACGAACTACGTTACCAAACAGTTCCTTACTTCACTCGGAAAATTAAGAAGCCAGAATCGATCGAGGCGACCGACGAAGGGATAAAACACCTGGTGTACTCCCAAGCCCCTAAAGTGTCTCCGAGACATTACGCCGGGTCGGAATCAACTTCAACCCTTCTTCACTCGGTCCTCAATCCATTCGAGGGCTAATGACGATGTTATGTACCTAGGGTAGGGTCTTAGGCCTGACCTAAACGACCTACCCAAGGACACTACACAAGAATCCAAGGCCTATAAGGTTAAGCAAAAGATACCGACTGAAATCCTCATGAAGTGTAATCCACTCGACAGAAGATCTCACTCGGGTATCCCAATTCTACTCGACCTTCGCTACTTCACTCGACCGTACGAGAGTCCACTCGGAGTACAGAAGACCTAGAGTCACCCATGGATGGCAACGGTCAGACATTCACTCCGTCGCCAAAAAGATCATTTAATATAGGCGTTACTAGTAACGTACAGGACTTAACTCTCAATGAACCCCTGTGTAACTGAGGGTTGCGAGGGGTCGGCGCACTCCATATAAGTCACCCCACCCCTCTGGCACAAGGGCTCGCACCCCCTGTAACTCATACACCAATCAACAGAGTTTCCGCAACACCGAGACGTAAGGCTTTTACCTCCTCCGAGAGGGGCCTGAACTCATAAATCCGAGTGTACAACTTCACCGTAGCTAGGACTCTGCCCTCTCCTACGTACCCCCTATCTCTACTGTCAGATCCGTTCCCACGACAACCCTTTTGAGTACTGGAACCCAAAGATACTATGGCAGATCATTGATAACATGTGTCATCTTGCGCAACATGATCATTAAGCACGAGAGAGGCTAACCAGAGGGATTTAACTTCAACTAAAGTGCTGCACATGTGGAGCTGGAACATCAATCGAACAGGATCCTCAGATTCCTCGCTGCACATCGCAGAATCAAGAATCAAGAAGCTCAGCACCAACTCCAAGATGATCTTGTTGATCACTGTGGCAAATTCATAGTTCTTGAATGTAGTGTTTTTATCATGCTTTATGTGGATTATTAATTCATTTGGACCCTATGTTGTCTTTGATGTTGAATATTTAAATGTGAAAGCGACGAACTTGAAATACTGGTGAAATATGTGCACTGGAAATACCCATGTCAAGCTTTGAATTAATATGTTGAACAAGTATAGTTGAAATCAGGTTTGTACACAAAAAAAAAGTAGCAAAGAAAAGAAAATAGAGGGAAATAAGTTTTTGACGAGGGTCGAGGTGAAAATAATTTAGACCCTCAAAATTTAAAAATTACACCTACAGCTGTAGTAAGTTTTAGAAGGAGGTTCCAGAAATTAAGTTTTATGAAAGGTAAACGTTTCCACCCGGCGGACCGGCTGAAACTTCAGCCGGTCGCGCGCGGGCCACTGGATCCATGCAGATCGTATGGGACACAACAGCCGCATCGTCCTCCACACATACCTTATCTTCCCAGTCCTTCTTTATCCTCCCGCGCACACATGATGTAGACACCACCGGCGACAGCGACAGCGATGACGAGCGGATGCGCCGGAAGCCCATTCGACGCCGTCCTAAACGCCTCACCCTTCTCCTCCTGTTCTCAATTTTTGCTTTTGCACCGGTGCTTCAAGTGCGCGTCTTTATGTAGGAGCTCTTCTCCATGGCGGCGTTCCTCTTTTCCCCGGCAGCCTCGGCGGAGTCCACAGTACGGCGGCGGCAACCACCGCTCTTCAAACCATCGGTGGGGCGGCCACGGATGCTTCGACGGGTGGCCATGGTATGGCAGCACCCATGTTGCATCGTCAACTTCGACCAGCATCTGTCGAGGGCATCGATCTTTGCAACCGGCATGTAACTTTGCTTGGAACCGATCGCGGAAAAGCTACAACCGCGCCGATATTTTGCTAGAACCAACACCGATCTTTGCAACCGTCGTGCCACTTTCTTTGGAACCGATCGCGGAAAAGCTTCAACCGCACTTACATTTCTTTGGAACCAAATGACCGTCGAGTGTCGACTCGTTTCTTGCACCGTCATTATTTTTCTTTGGAACCGGTTGCCAAGGAAGCTGCGACCTCACTAACATTTCTTTGGAACCAAACTATGGTGACTCGTTTTCTTGGCACCATCATTTTGTTTTGCGGAACTCGTGACAATTTTGTTACAACCCAGCCACGGCGATGTTTTGATTTTTTGGAGCGATGAATGCTTTTCTTTGGGGCGAGGCCTTTTGCTTGATACAACCGGCGAACTCTTGGGCGGCATCATCGGGGATGCAACCGTCGACGAACGAACAACGCTGCTACAAAAGTTGGATGAGGCCTTCTTTGTTCACGGGCTGTGATCTTCGCCGGCGGGAGCTGCATGCGGCGAACCGGCGAGAGCTCAGGCGAGCAGTAGCGCCGCAACGGGGCGAGCCATCTTTGAGCAAGCGGCAGGGACGCTGGTGAGCAGCGTCGACGATGGCGGGCAAGCGCGAGCGGAGGCGCTGCCTTCTTTTCTTTTCCCCTGATCTTTTTTCTATCTCCCGTCGTGAGGTTGAAGAATGCTTGGGTCAGATCCAACGGGTATTTAGAGACTGATCGGGCGGCTAGGACTAGACCGGCGGAATTATTGGGCCGGTGCGCCGGCGCCTAGGATCGCCCTTTATGAAAGGGCTAGAAATGCTTAAGCTGGCCGTTCCAGAGTCCTCCACCGCCGGGGCGGCGGCGGCGACGCGGATCCTCCGGCTGGCTCCCACAGACCTTCACCGCGAAACACTTCCTCCGTGAGACCCGACGGCGTGGCTGCTGCTGCCGCTCCTCCTCCTCCTCTCCATACCCCAGCCAATCTCCTCGTGCCGCCTGCTGCCTTCCGCGGGTTAGCACTCTCCGCCTCTCGCCATTGCCGGGCTACAGTCGTAGAACGAAACGGAGGGGAACTCGGAATTTGTGGAAGCTCGTTCCTCCATCTAGCAAATAATACAAAATCCGGATCTTTTCCTGACCGCGTCCTGTTTTCTAATCCAGGAAATCAAATTCCGGCGATATCCGTCCCGATCCCGGGTCGGATCTGCTTCACCTACGAGCGAGGAGGCCTCGGTCGGCGTTCTATAAGTAGGGAGTATCATACAGGAGCCTACCTGCCTGCCCTCTGTCGCTCCGTGTCTCGTATTCCTGCATCTACAAGAGAGATCATCAAGCACAGGGGAGAGGGAAATTGGGGAAACACACAGCAGAGCTCTGTTTCTTCATGGGTAGCAGCATATTCCCGTGTTACCCAGCCTTGTCGGGTGTGCTGACAAAGTATGGACATCGACTTGCCGGATTCCTCGCCGTTCACCGTCTGATACCCAGCGAGCCCCAGATCCTGGAGCGGCCGACACCGCCGGAGCTGCCGGAGGACATCCTGAT
The DNA here is from genome assembly GCA_021437245.1 of Aegilops speltoides. Classification (NCBI taxonomy): domain Eukaryota; kingdom Viridiplantae; phylum Streptophyta; class Magnoliopsida; order Poales; family Poaceae; genus Aegilops; species Aegilops speltoides. The sequence continues at coordinate 92,123,321 of CM038147.1, read as the reverse complement.
GTGCATATTCGCCAGCCTTGAGACCCCCGACCTCGTCCGGGCAGGCTCCGTCTGCTCATCATGGCGTTCCGCCTGCACCAGGCTCTGCAATCTTGGGCTGTTCAGGCAGACACAGACACCATGCCTCCTGTACACCTCTGAAACTGCCGGTGAGAGTGTTGCAGGCCTCTTCAGCCTCGTGGAGAACAAATCCTACACATTAGCTCTTCCAGACCCACCTATTCGCACTAGGTATGTGATCGGCTCCAACCATGGCTGGATCATCACCGCCGACGATAGGTCCGAGCTGCACCTCCTCAACCCCATCACCGGTGACCAGATCGCCCTGCCTTCCATCGCCACCATTGAGCAGGTGAAGCCCATCTTTGATGATGCCGGCGCTCTTCACAAGTATCAGTACTCATGGTACACTGGCACTCCACTCTTAGTCGACTACGACTTCCCTACGCCCTCGGTCTTTTCGCTTGGCGAGCTGCGGGACTACCTCTTCGGGAAGGCATTTTTGTCATCTGATCCATCCACCGGAGATTATTATGTGGCACTCAAGCATAATCCAGAGTCACAGCTTTCATTTGCAAGAGCAGGGGATGATAGATGGACTTGGTTGCCACCACATGTTGATTATGCAGATTGTTTCTTTAAGGATAGCCTGCTCTTTGCATTGGATTCACACGGAGAAGTCCGTACGTTTGATCTCAGTGCGCCTGTAGTAATACAAACGATCGTTCTGGGGAGAATGAAGTCTTGCATCGTGGAGTGCAACTATATGTACATTGCTCAAGCTCCATGCGGTGATTTCTTGCAAGTTTGGAGGTCAAGAAACTCTTTGGGTTGGGAGGATGAGGATGTTTCAGAACAGGGGCTTGAGGATAGGGAGGATGAGCACATTTCAGAACACAAGCTTGAGGATGCGATGGATGTGTCGGGGCTGGAACCTGAGGATAGGGAGGATGCCGATGTTTCAGAACCTGAGTCAGGCTCTGATTCTCATGTGATCTTCACTGACAAGTTTGACGTATTTAAAGTGGATTTTGCTGCAACAAAGCTTGAAGACATTACTAGCTCATGTGACAGTGTGATGTTTCTTGGACATAATCAATCACTTTGTTTGAGTGCCGATGAATATCCACAGTTAAAGTCCAATCATGTCTATTTTACTGATGATGATGGCTATTATCATTTTGGAAGCATGAAGAGTGAGCGTGATATTGGAGTCCTCAACCTTGGAAACTGCACTGTTGAAAGAATTGTATCACCTCAGCTTTGGTCCAACTGGCCAGCCCCTGTGTGGTTTATACCAAATCCCCGGAAGATAAATTTGGCATCACACGATTAGCCACAAGATGCTTCATTTATACTGATATATCAATCTTTGTACCTCTCTGTATGTCGTTCCAATAAATTTCTATGAAGAAATAATAATAAATAATTTCAAACAAAAAAATCATGGAACTAGTGGAAAAAGGAGAGGTGTGTTTATGTGGCGCGCTAATGGTAGCATCATCATTTACATTGCATATATAAGGTGATCTTGATATTGAGACTGTTTTCTGAAAAGTTTCAGATTTGTTGGCCAAACTGAACTCAGTTTATTTGCTGATTTATATAGGTCCATTGCCTCAGTTTATTTGCTGATTTTATTTTTTTTACGCTTATACATGCTTCTAACATTCTGGATGAACAATTATTATCCAGTAACAGTATTCTTTGAAGTAAAACCATTGTAGATCAGTTGTTTCCAGTTTGCTTATGTTCATAAGGGATTTGCATCTCCATGACCTGCATATGCAAGATTTGGGAGCATTGTGCTACATCCGAGTTTTTCTTCTCTACGGTGTTCTCTCAAAAAAATGATGAAGTACCGAAGAAAATCTATGCAGAGCAACGCTGAGGAAGTGCCAGCAATGCTTGATTTATGATGCAAATTTGGAGGTCATCAATCAGCACGCACTCAATCACCATGGAAGCCTGAGAATGACAGGGATGGAAGGGATGGAGGTACTTCACTGAGTTTTGCTGCAAGAATGTCATTTTTGATATAACAAGCTAGGTGACAGGGATGGTAACAAGCCTGAGAATGACAGGGATGGAGTACAAGAATGTTATCCAATGGTTTTCCAGGATGATAACTTAGTACTAGTGTAAATCAAAGAGAACAGTTACCTATTTACAGTCATCATGTACCTGTACTTTTTCAGATTGCTCACTGGTGTAAATTTTGGCATTGTAAACCTTGTTTCCAGAAAAACCAGTATCTTTCAACGAGTTCCATCTTAGAATTTGCACCACAGATCTTAGAATTTGAGTTAAATTTTCTTTGTAAAATATGATGGTACAAGTTGAACATTGGACCAATCAGTACACTAATATTTGAATTAAAATGAAAACCTTAAGTGAATTTCAAATGATGGGAATTTTGGCAAATCTCAGACGAGCTTGAACTGTAGCATGATGCTTCACCTGAGCAGATCTTGGACGAAACGTCTATGCCCAGAACAAGTCAAATTAGCCACTCACAGCTTGAACAATGTCCAGCTCAAAATTGCAATAAAACTTTTCACGCAACAGGTTAAAACTCACATTCTGACAAATCAGGAAAGGTTTATGTCCATGCAGCAAACTCACGTTTTGAACATGAACAAACTGAACTACACAACGCTGTTTATATACACATTATGAGCAGTAAACCACTAAAAACAATTCCTGATATAGTCATATCTTTCAGAACAAATGGCTCCACCATTGTTTTCTTGGATTGCATCACACTAAGCTCCATCATGTCTTGGGAGCTTCTTCCACCATCCTGAATTCAAACACGATGTAATTTTGTAATGGTACACAACATTATTCTAGCTATTCTACAAATGTTTTTTTCTTACCGGTTTTTAGATCGTGACAATACTTCTTATGCTTGCCAATATCTCCCCTGTACCTGGCTCTGACCATGCAGCCGGTCTTCTCGCACTTGATACCAGAGGTATTATGAAGACTTCTGCAGTGGTCTTCGACCTGAAAGTTGTGAGCAAGCAGTTGCATCCATAGTTAAGCCAAGATAATGCTGCTGATATCAAATGTTAGCAAAAAGAGAACAAAAATAAAGACATACAGATGATTTGTGTATCTTCTTCGTCTTGCCCTTCTCAAGGAAGCACATGAGACACACTTTTGTTTTTGGGGGTTTCCGCCACATGGCTCAAGTAGATCGCGTATGTCTTCCTATCCGGATCATCGTCGTCGTCCTCCTCCTCCCCCTCCTGCTCCACCACCACCTCCTCCTCTTCCTCCTCCTCCACCACCTCCTCCTCCTCCTCCTGCAAAAATCATACTTAGTGACTTGAAATTCAAATATTAGGCTAAAAAATATTCAAAGGTGCCAAAAGAGGGGGTAGGACATCAGAGGTGCATCCTCGATGATAGCAGCGTTTTGGGCCTTCAGTGGGGCGATGCAATGCATTTATTCAGGCTAAAACCAAGGCTGAAGGCCAAACTCTCCCAAGAGACAGGGAGAAGACACTTATCAAGACAAGCATCAGCAGGAGAAAATGCTCAAGCGTGTCTAAAACCTAGTGATCAATCTAAAACAGGAGGCAGGCCTCGAAAGAATGGAACTATATAAGGTTATATTCAACCTAAAAAAAAAGAGGCACATCAGCAAAAAAAATTACAGCACATCTGGGGAGAATGGTGTTCAGAAGAGCAATTTAGAGACTGTCAAGGTAAAAACTAGAACCTGCATGTGAGAAGGGCACCACTCTCCAGTTCCAATGTAATTCAGTTATTTTAATAATCAATCTCACTGTTCCAATGTAGTTGCAGTCTAAATATTGCAGTCTATCACTAGTAGAAAACCACCAATCAGTCCCGGTTCGTAAGGGCCTTTAGTCCCGGTTCGGGAACCGGGACTAATGGGTCGTTACTAATACCTTAACCCATTAGTCCCGGTTCAGCACGAACCGGGACCAATGAGCCTCCACGTTGCCCTGTGCGCCGAGCCCAGTCAGGGGGCCTTTGGTCCCGGTTGGTGGCTCCAACCGGGACCAAAAGGCGTCCACGTGTCTGCATTCCAGTGGCCTGGTTTTTTGTTTTTTTTTTGAAAGGAGGGGGTTGGGGGTTTTGGGGGGTTAATTTAGGTGTTTCGTTAGCTAGCTAATTAATAGAGAAGTGTCCTCTCTTAATTATGTCCGTGCTTGCTCGACGCCACGTAGTAAATATACATAAGTGATCGAGAGAACCATTCAAGATCTGAAGTTCGTCATGCATACCGAGAAAGTGATCGATCGACCTCTCCTTCTCGAGAGATTGGTCGAACAACAAGTTTTACTGGCTACATACATGTACAATCTATATAAGATCTCTTAATTACAAACCACTAGGATTTGAATTCAAGTTCCACATGGTATTCTCCGGCTTTCTTGATGGCGTGATCAAGAAAGAATCCCGCCAATTCCTCTTGAATTGCTTTCATGCGATCTGGTTCTAGGAGTTCATCCGCATCTGCCACGTCTAATTTGAAGAAGGGGTTAATTAATACATATATATGAATGAAACTCAACAGAAATGATGGTGTAATAAAATGAAATTGCGAATATTATTGCTTACGCACTTCATATTGTCTTCTAGAGTAGCCCCGCTTGTTTTTCAATGTCGCGTTGTGGATGAACTCGCACACGTAGTATCCACAGAAATCATTCCCTTCCTCCTGCCACAAGCACTTTACGAGAAATAGAGGTCAATCAAACTGATAATGAAGCATTATATAAATGGCATTGATGAAAGTATAGCTATAGAATCAACGGGAGATGCGCGCCAGTAGTACTTACTTTCGGGTATGTATATCGCAGCTCCTTCGGCAGTCCCGGAGCTTGTGCGGTGAACTGTTTCCAAACCCTGCAAGACAAAGAAAATATTTGTTATTACTTGAGATATATATCAAGAAATGAATAAAAAGTTGCCGATATGGTGCGATAATGATCGATTGAACTTACTTGCTGAGCATGTCAGTCATGTCCGCATAGGTGCTGGGATCTTTCCGTCTGGAGTCTAAGACGGTTACTAGTCCACGCTCAAGCTTAATCTCCAGAAGAATATAGTGGTACCTACACGCAAGCATAACTCATCAATTACATTAACCTCGCTCGAGTAATAAGGAAAACCGAATATGCACACGACAGTAACACTCACGGGCCGTGGTAAGGAAAGAGTATGGTATCTTTGTTTTGATTTTTGATCAATGATTGTAGCAAGTTGTCCTCGGCCTCTTGGTAGCGCTTTTAACAGAAAAACATCTATGATATTTGTGTTAATGAACCCAATATCATAGATTTCATTTTTCTTGCACTCGACGATCTTCAATCTGCATAATATATTGAGGATAATTAATTATAAATACATGCAATGAAAGAGCCGAGCTATATATACGGACTAATGACGAAATAGTACTTACAGCAAGAGCAAAAGACCATTAATTTATCGAGGGCCTTTTGATTGAAGAACTCGAAGAACTCCTCAAATGGAACAGCCAACACATCATTTGAAGCGAGGTCGTGCTCCTCTTTAATTTTCAGATACAAACTGTTCGTCCCCTCGGACTCTCTGCGGGTTTTCATGTACCAACTGTGGAATCTTCGCATCATTGTTGTCGAGACTTTTCATCTTTGACGAGAGGCTTCCGTACTCAGATCTAAATAAGTCCACCTCCATGAAATCGGGAAGTGCATCGTCGGCGGGTAATCTTCAAGATTGCCATAACCGCCACCGTGCGGAGGATTAGACACATTCAGCGAGGGCACGATTGCTGTGCTTGTTCGCCGAGCTGGGCAATTTTTTCCCCTTTGCCCGTTGTTCTTTTGACCTTTTATCCTGACAGTAGTTCCCACCGCTTGGCTTGGAGATATGTCTGCTCGAATGCGCTCATAGTTGGTTCTCGGCGGAGACTTTGGTGGTTTCCTCGGGGCATCGAGTGCGCTTTGCTTTCACGGATCGACCTTCTCCTCCGGAGGTGGATGTATCTTTGCTTTAACCCTTAAAGAACTCCTTCACTTGGCTCTGCACGATCGTATCGTTTTCCTCCTTGCTCCTCTCATACGGTAACTTCTCTCAGGCTTTAGAGGTGGACCGTATCTGTATTACCTCTCTCTTCTTGTGCTGCTAGGCGCGGGCAGACGGAGCGGCTGCGGCGTCTATCTTCCTTCGTGCTTGCTTACGAGGCGGAGGAGAAGGACTACGACGACGCGTCGGAGCAGCCGGGCGCGGCGGGTCTCTTCCGCCCTTGCTTGGCGAGGCGGAGAAGGAGGAGGCGGAGTGCCGCCACGCCACGGAGAAGGGGCGGAGTGCCGCCACGCGTGCCCTCGATCTTCACTCGCGGAGGAGGAGGCGGTGGAGGAGGCGGAGTGCCCGACTCGCCGGATGAGGAGGAGGAGGCGGAGGCGTCCAGTTCGAAAGGTCGATGAGCTCCTTCCGCCATAGGCATGGAGTCTTGAGCGTAACCCAGCCTAGTCTCCCCTTCACCGGTAGGGTGCTCAAGCCGAGGTCCTCAAATCCTCCGTTATTTCATCAACCATCACCTTAGCAAATCCTTCCGAATCGGTGGCGGTGATAAGTTGTGCGGGTCCACTAGGATAAACTTGGCCAACAGCCGCCTTGACCTTCAAATTCATGCATCGCGCCATAATGTGGCAATTTTGAGACTCGTGATACCATCCACGGGATAGCTGGCGAGCCGTCAAGACATGCTCCGGTGAAGCAGCTCGGTGGAAGCAACGCCGCTTCTGCTGAGATGGCGGGGTAACCGGGAAGCTTGCATGTCGTTTGTTGCGATCTGCTGCTTCTCGGTCCTCTTCTCGATCCTCTAGCCCCATTACCCTTCCAAGCAGCGCTTTGCATTTGGTCATGCTCCACTTTCTTCCTCCTCTCGTGGGTTTTGTAACCCCTGCGTCCGGAAAACCAACCTTCCACGGAAGCGAGCCCGGCGTGCCTCATGTCCGTCCGGGTGCTCGGGATTCCCAAGGGCCATTGTGAGCTCGTCCTTCTCCTGTTTGGAAGGAACGTCCCTCGCTGCAAAGCAACAATATATTGTCGAAGATTCTTGACTGGTGTTTGCGATTGCTCGTTAGTCCCATCGACATTGCCTCACATAGGGTCCAAGGTTCCGCCAGCCCGAAGAACCAAGTCCGACAACGGTCCGCCAGCAGCGCATCGTCTCTCGGTTCGATCCTTTTTCAAGCAGATCATGCTCAGCCTTGGACCACTTAGGCGGGCTTTGAGGTAGCCACGACCCGTGCGATGGTGAAGCGTCTTCTTCGCAGCATTTTTCTTGTTTGTCTCCGACATCTTCTTACTCTTTTCCGATGTCTTGTGGGCCACAAATGCGGGCGATGATCTTTGATCTTCTCATATTTGCCGATGAATTCTGGTGTCTCTTTTTTCGGACAAACTGGTTCAGCTCTTTCCTCCACCTCCTCATTAGGCCAGCCATCTTCTTAAGAGCACAAGACTTGATTAATTGCTCTTTAACTGGCTTCTCCGGATCCTCCTCTGGCGGTAGGGTGAAATTTGCCTTCAGCTCATTCCAAAGATCTTCTTTACGCAAATCATTGACATAAGACACCTCGGGGTCTTCATCCTTAGCAGAGCTTATACCATTGCTGGATGCTGATCGGGATCCTTTCCTAACAAGAACCCCGCGAGCGAAAATGCCTTCTTTGTCCGGATGGGTTCAATCGGTTCGCCGTCGGCGCGATTTCTATGATCTCAAACTTTTCATCCGAGCTCAACTTTTCTTGGGCCTCGTCTCCGTCAAGTTGTGCTCGATCCGGAGGGCTAGAAATTATAAGGAAGAAAGACGACAGTATACTTAATATGTGTACATATACCAAAACAATGGATGCATCAATTAACTTGTCAACACGGGCTTAACTAATATATATATACCTGGCGGACTCGGTTCGGTGACTCGGCTCGCACGGTCTCCTTCGTCTTGTACCTCCATTGTGTCACCGGAGCCATCATGAACATAGTCCTCCTCTTGTACCGGCATTAATGCAGGTCGAAGCCATCATAATCATAGCCCTCTTCTTCATCCATCGACCAACGGTGTCGATGAGAAATGACGCAACATCATCACTTCCATTTGCGATTATTTCCCCAACATCGCTTCGCTTTCTTCGTCTCGGGAGTGCTCCATAGTTTACGCAAATATTGACAACATGTCAATTATTATTCAACATCGTTTTCTCTCTAGGGTTTGGGTGTCCTCGAGAGTTTTGGTCGAGCGAGAGGGCCGAGGGGCTGCTGCAGTTGTATCTAGAGGGGTTAATTATATCGACAACGACGCGACATACATATACATATCGGGAGGGGTATCGGTACCACCCCTCGTGTTTAAGTTTCTTCTTTCTCCTTTCCTTTCTTTCTTCTTCTCCTCTTCTTTTCTTCTTCTCCCTCGAGAAAGGAAAATAATTAAGAAAAGGAAGAAAAGAGGAAGAAGGAAGAAGAAGAAGAAGAAGAAGTAAAGAAGAAAAAAAAAAGAGAAAGAAGAAAGGAATAGAGGAGAAGAAGAAAAAATAGAATTTTTTCTTCTATTTTTCTTCTTCTCCTCTATTCCTTTCTTCTTCTCCTCTTCTTTTCTTCTTTTTCCTCTTCTTATTTATTTCTCCTCTTCTTCCTCTCCTCTTTTCTCCTTTCTTCCTCTTCTTATTTTCCTTCCTCTCATTCTTTTCTTCTTCTTCTTCCTTCTTCCTTCTTCCTCTTTTCTTCCTTTTCCTTATTTTACTTTCTCCTCTACACTAACCTAAAATGCACTAACCTAAAATCGATCGATATCTACTAACAACCTAAATATAAAATTAATACATATATGAAAAAACATATATAAACAAAAAAATGCTATATGAACATTATATTCATACATGCATACATATATAGCCACATCCATTCATCACATATATATATAGCTACCACATACATATATACATTATACATATGAAAAAAAATGCAATGAACAAAAAAAAATACACTTACGAAAAAAATACTATGAATATGTACACATGCATATATATACATACAAACACATATACACACTTCTTCTCCTCTTTTTTTTCTTCTTTTTCTTCTTCTTCTTCTTCCTTCTTCCTTCTTCCTCTTTTCTTCCTTTTCCTTATTTTACTTTCTCCTCTACACTAACCTAAAATGCACTAACCTAAAATCGATCGATATCTACTAACAACCTAAATATAAAATTAATACATATATGAAAAAACATATATAAACAAAAAAAATGCTATGAACATTATATTCATACATACATATATAGCCACATCGACCATTCATCACATATATATATAGCTACCACATACATATATACATTATACATATGAAAAAAATGCAATGAACAAAAAATGCAGGGCAGGGCGGGGGGGGCGGGCAAGGCGCAGCAGCAGAGGCAGGCGGCGCAAGACCGCCACAGCAGATGGGGCGGCGCAGCAGTGGCCTGAGACAGCCTGCAGGGCGGCGGCGCGGCGGCCGTCTGAGGGCGACAATGTGGACGCGCCTTGGGCGCGGACGGAGGGGCGCGGAGCAGGCTATAGTCACAGAGGCGGCGACGGCGAAGGCGAGTAACTGACGGCGTCGGCGGCGGCAACAACAAGAAGAAGCGGCGGGCGGCGGCAATGACGAGGAGGAGCAGGGCGTCGGGGAGAAGTGGGCGATTGGCGGAAGCGCCAAGTCTTGCTTATAGACACCCTTTAGTCCCGTTGGTGGCACCAACGGGACTATCTGCTAGTCGGTTGGTGCCACCAACCGGGACCAAAGGCCTCAATTTGGCAGCCCAAAGGCGGGAAGCTGCGACCTTTGGTCCCGTTGGTGGCTACAACCGACTAAATCTTTAGTCGGTTGGAGCCACCAACGGGACCAAAGGCCTCACGCTTGCCAGCGTCGGGGCCAAAGTTTAGTCCCACCTCGCTAGTTGAGAGGGAGCGCAGATGGTTTATAAGCCCCACCGCCGCTCCCTCTTGAACTCCTTTGTCTTCAGCGTCACGGGCCTATTTGCTCCTTCGTTGCTGTTGGACCTTCAGGCCATCTGCGGGCTGAATCTGGCCCCAAATAGGGATACCGATCGTATTCAGCCGTGGCGGCCCAAGAGGTGGCATTTTTTTCTTGCTTTATTTAATTTATATTGTTTCTACTTACAACAAAATACTTATTGTTGTTTTTTGTTTTGTTTTCTGCATTATTTATTTTCTTTTGTTTTTTGCTCTATTTTTAAATCTTTTTGCTTCTAGTTTTAGGAAAATTATAAACTTTCTGTTAGTGCCATTACTAATTTTCAAATTTGAAAACACTTTTTTTGTTTTCTTTCTTGCTTTATTTAATTTATATTGTTTCTACTTACAACAAAATACTTATTGTTGTTTTTTGTTTTGTTTTCTGCATTATTTATTTTCTTTTGTTTTTGCTCTATTTTTAAATCTTTTTGCTTCTAGTTTTAGGAAAATTAGAAACTTTCTGTTAGTGCCATTACTAATTTTCAAATTTGAAAACACTTTTTTTTGTTTTCTTTCTTGCTTTATTTAATTTATATTGTTTCTACTTACAACAAAATACTTATTGTTGTTTTTTGTTTTGTTTTCTGCATTATTTATTTTCTTTTGTTTTTTGCTCTATTTTTAAATCTTTTTGCTTCTAGTTTTAGGAAAATTATAAACTTTCTGTTAGTGCCATTACTAATTTTCAAATTTGAAAACACTTTTTTTGTTTTCTTTCTTGCTTTATTTAATTTATTTTGTTTCTACTTACAACAAAATACTTATTGTTGCTATTTTTAATTATTACGAGGGCGAACCATAAGACATTTCAAATGAACTCTGAAAAAGTTGAAAGTTGGCATGGTATATCATAAATTGACCCACACATAGCATGTGCATGTACAAAACGAAAAATGGTATCATACTCATCGGTTACAATATAATGGTATCATAAGCGAACAATAGTTGCGGAGAAAGTCTTCACTTTTTCTTCGCTTGTGTCATTTGCTTATTGCGCCGTAACCATGGATAATCTTCATCGTTTATCGGGATCTTTGGGGTCAGCCTTGACTTTAAAGGAGGAATTTCATGAAACTTTTCATAATCTTGAGACATGTCATCTTGTCCTCCACTCCCACGATGTCCCTTTTCCCGAAAGAACTATGTGGCGCTTTGGCTCATCGTATGATGTATTTGCTTCCTTATCTTTTCTCTTTCTCGGTCTACTGGACATGTCCTTCACATAGATAACCTGTGCCACATCATTGGCTAGTACGAACGGTTCGTCAGTGTACCCAAGATTTTTCAGATCCACTGTTGTCATTCCGTACTGTGGGTCTACCTGTACCCCGCCTCCTGACAGATTGACCCATTTGCACTTAAACAAAGGGACCTTAAAATCATGTCCGTAGTCAAGTTCCCATATGTCCACTATGTAACCATAATATGTGTCCTTTCCCCTCTCGGTTGTTGCATCAAAGCGGACACCGCTGTTTTGGTTGGTGCTCTTTTGATCTTGGTCAATCGTGTAAAATGTATTCCCATTTATCTCGTATCCTTTCCAAATCAATACGGTCAAAGATGGTCCCCGGATAACAAGTACAGCTCCTCACAAACAGTCTTGTCACCTCGTCGTGCTTCCAACCAACTGCTGAAAGTCTGATGTGTTCACATGTAATCCAATCGTCGCCTTTGCTCCGGTGTTTGAAGCGCAGATGTTCTTGTGTTCATCGACATACGGGTCACCAAGGTAGAGTTCGTAGAAGCTGTGTAGTGGGCTTGAGACCAAGAATATCCGTCCCTTCATATTATTGAGTCCTTTCCAAGCGTGCCTTTTCGGTCAGTCTCCCCTCATACCGCGATTTAGGGAGACCTATCTTCTTAAGGCCAGAATGAAGTCAACACAAAACCCGATGACATCCTCTGTTTGATGGCCCATGGAGATGCTTCCTTCGGCCTAGCGATTACGGACATATTTCTTTAGGACTCCATGAACCTCTCAAAGGGGTACATATTGTGTAGAAATACGGGTCCCGTAATGACAATCTCGTCAACTAGATGAACAAGAACGTCGTCATGATATTGAAGAAGGATGGTGGGAACACCAGCTCAAACCGACAAGACATTGCACCACATCACTCCTTAGCCTTGGTATGGTTTCGGATCGATCACCTTCGAGATATTGCATTGAGGAATGCACATAGCTTCACAATGGCTAATCGGACGTTTTCGGTGAAGCCCCTCAATGCAACCGGAAGCGATTGCGTCATAATCACGTGGCGATCATGAGACTTTAGGTTCGAAACTTTTTCTCGCCATATTTATTATTCCTTTTATATTCGACGAGAAGCCGTCGGGACCTTCATACTAAGCAGGCATTCAAAGAAGATTTCCTTCTCTTCTTTGGTAAGAGCATAGTGGCGGGACCTTCATCTTGCTTTGGAGGCATGCCGTCTTTTTCGTGCAAACGTTGCAGGTCCTCTCGTGCCTCAATTGTATCTTTTGTCTTCCCATACACCCCCAAGAAGCCTAGCAGGTTCACGCAAAGGTTCTTCGTCACGTGCATCACGTCGATCGAAGAGCGGACCTCTAGGTCTTTCCAAAGAGGGTAGGTCCCAAAATATAGATTTCTTCTTCCACATGGGTGCGTGTCCCTCGGCGTCACTCGGAACAGCTAGTCCGCCGACCCTTTCCAAAGATTACGTGTAAATCATTGACCATAGCAAGTACGTGATCACCGATGCGCATGGCGGCTTCTTCCGGTGATCTGCCTCGCCTTTGAAATGCTTGCCTTTCTTTCGACATTGATGGTTGGTCGGAAGAAATCGACGATGGCCCATGTACACATTCTTCCCGCAGCTTGCGGTATATACTATCGCTGTCAAGTAAACAGTGCGTGCATGCGTGGTATCCCTTGTTTGTCTGTCACGAAGGTTCTTGAGAGCGGGCCAATCGTTGATGGTCACGAACAGCAACGCCTTTAGGTTAAATTCCTCTGTTTGTGCTCATCCCACGTCGTACACCGTTTCCATTCCACAGCTGTAAAAGTTCTTCAACTAATGGCCTTAGGTACACATCAATGTCATTGCGGGTTGCTTAGGGCCTTGGATGAGAACGGCATCATAATGAACTTCCGCTTCATGCACATCCAAGGAGGAAGGTTATACATACATAGAGTCACGGGCAGTGCTGTGATTGCTGCTCTGCTCCCGAAAGGATTAATGCCATCCGCGCTTAAAGCAAACCATACGTTCCTTGGCTCACTTGCAAACTCATCCCAAGACTTTCTCTCGATTTTTCTCCATCTGCGACCCGTCGGTGGTGCTCTCAACTTCCGTCTTTCTTACGGTCCTCACGTGCCATCGCATCAACTTGGCATGCTCTCCGTTTCGAACAGACGTTTCAACCGTGGTATTATAGGAGCATACCACATCACCTTCGCAGAACCCTCTTCCCGGGGGCTCGCCGTCAACATCACCAGGTCATCTCGTCGATCTTATATCGTAATGCACCGCATACCGGGCATGCGTTGAGATCCTTATACGCACCGCGTAGAGGATGCAGATCATTAGGGCATGCATGTATCTTCCGCACCTCCAATCCTAGAGGGCATCGACCTTCTTTGCTGCGTATGTCTTGTCGGGCAATTCGTTATCCTTTGGAAGCTTCTTCTTCAATATTTTAAGTAGCTTCTCAAATCCTTTATCGAGCACTGACATTCTCGCCTTCCACCGCAGCAATTCCAAAGACGGTACCTAGCTTTGTGTTGCCATCTTCGCAATTGGGGTACAACCCTTTTTGTGGTCCTCTAGCATGCGATCGAACTTCATCTTCTCTTTTGACTTTCGCATTGCGTCCTTGCATCGACAATGACCGGCGGAGATCATCATCATCGGGCACATCATCTGGTTCCTCTTGATCTTCAGCAGCTTCTCCGTTGCAAAGCATCATCGTGCACATCGTCGGTTCCTCTTGATCTTCGGAGCATCACCGTATTCGGGGGCACATAGTTGTCATCGTACTCTTCTTCTTCGCCGTCTTCCATCATAACCCCTATTTCTCCGTGCCTCGTCCAAACATTATAGTGTGGCATGAAACCCTTGTAAAGCGGTGGGTGTGCTGGATTTTCCGTCGAGTAAGACTTCAGATTCCCACATATAGGGCATGGACAACACATAAAACCATTCTCGCTTGTTTGCCTCAGCCACTTGAGAAAATTATGCACGCCTTAATGTACTCGGAGGTGTGTCTTGAACCGTACATCCATTGCGGTTCATCTGTGTGCATTATATATAATTAAGTGTGTCAAAAATCATTAGAGATCATGAATAGATAATTAATTAAGTGACCAAATTAATAGAAGTTCATCATCACATTAAAACCAAAGTACATACATAGTTCTCATCTAACAACATAAAGCTCTGCAGAGCATCTAAATTAATTAAACCATACACTGAAACTATGTAAAACATTTCAATGCGAAACAAATGCGATCATAATCGCAACCAATGTAACAACCGATCCAACGACATAATGATACCAAGCCTCGGTATGAATGGCATATTTTCTAATCTTTCTAATCTTCAAGCGCATTGCATCCATCTTGATCTTGTGATCATCGGCGACATCCGCAACATGCAACTCCAATATCATCTTCTCCTCCTCAATTTTTCTAATTTTTCCTTCAACAAATTGTTTTCTTCTTCAACTAAATTTAACCTCTCGACAATAGGGTCGGTTGGAATTTCGGTTCAACAACCTCCTAGATGAATAAAATCTATGTCACGTTGGTCGGCATAATTGTCATAAACAATAAATGAACCAATAGTTATGAAAAGATAATATATACCACATCCGAATCATAGATGGACGAGGGCCGACGGGCGGATACCAAAACCATCGCACTATATAAGATGCAATAATAAAAGTAAGAAAATTATACAAGTATATATCTATCTAAACATACAAATAAAAATATTTTTCCTTTGGAAAGAAGATAAGAACAAGAGGCTCACCACGGTGGTGCCGCCGATGAGATCGGTGCGGGTGATCGACGACGTTGAAGACGGGGATGGGGCGTGACGGACCGCTAAACCTAGACAAATATGGAGGAAAATGAAGCTTGGCGGTCGAGCTTGGAGAGGAGAAACCTTAAGTAGTGTGGCTCGGGCATTCCATCGAACACCTTGTGTGCATATGAGGTGAGCTAGAGCACCACTGAAGCCCTCTCCCCTCGGCCAAAAAAAACAGGCAAAGGTGCTCTGCTCTTGCTGTGGGGTATATATAAACACCACCATTGGTCCCGGTTGGTCGTCTGAACCGGGACTAATGGGTTCCTTTGGTCCCGGTTCGTGCAAGAACCGGACGAATGGTTGTTGGCCAGAGCGGGGATCATTGGTCCCGGTTCACCTTTACCAACCGGGACCAAAAGGTCCAGACGAACCGGGACCAATGGCCCGTGTGGCCCGCCGCCCCGGGGCTCACGAACCGGGTCCGATGCCCCATTGGTCCCGGTTCGGATTGAACCGACTAATGGGCTGGACCGGCCGGACCATTGCCCCCTTTTCTACTAGTGTATGTATGTATGCTGGTGACACTAGCTTTCAACCTTGTTGCGTTCATTGATCCTGCGCTGCAATTGAGCTTCGCTGATTGTACACAGAAGTTCATTTGAGCAGAGACATTTTGATATCAAGTTTCATATCGTACTCCTCCGTCCGGAAATACTGTCGGAGGAATGGGCGTATCTAGATATGTTTAGTTACAGATACATCCATTTTAGGCATTTTTCCGACAAGTATTTTCGGACGGAGGGAGTACTAATCAGTCAACATCACTAGACTATGAAATTTACCAACAGAAAAATCTAGATTCGCTGCCAATTCTTCTCCATAACATAACTGAAGAAACTCCCAACTTTCAGCAAAGATTCAGTGTCAATTACATTTTCCTACGCTGGATTACTGCCAGCAAAGATTCATACCTCAAGAGAGATGATCGTGCGGTCGCAGCGATCCGACGGTGAAGGCGAGATTGGGGCCGTGTGTTGGGGCGCAGCCACACCATGGCCACTCGCCTCGGGTCCCTCCTGCGGATGGCACGGCGGGGAAGCGTTGGGGACGGCGGCGGCGAGCACGTCGATGTGCGGGGAGGGCGCCGCGCCGTGCTCACTCGCCTCCGGAACTCCCTCCTGCAGCGGGGACGGTGAGGCCGTGGATACCGAGAACTCCACGCCGGCGAGCGATGCGGCGAGGTTGTCCCCGAGTACAGGGGGAGGCGCTGGGGAGGAGGCGTTGAGGACGTCGCTGCGCGTGGAGGCGGCTGTGCCGTGATCACTGCCCCCCGGTGCTCCCTCCTGCAGCAGGGGCAGCGATGGCGTGGATGCCGAGGATTCCACGCCGGCGAGCGATGCGGCGAGGTTGGCCTCGAGCGCAGGGAGATGCGCTGGCGACGACCCGTTGAGAAGGGCAGCGGCGAGCACGTCGGTGTGCGGGGAGGCGGCCGCGTCGTCTCCACTCGCCTCCGGTGCTTCCTCCTGCACCGGGGACGGCGAGGCCACCCACCACCACCGCCGCCGCCACCGCCGAACAAGCACGAAACGAAGCCAGCGCCGCGACGACGAGGCCAGCCACCACCACCACCGAGCTGGCGCGCCCTGGTGCTCCCCTGGCTCCTCCGCACGCCTCATGGCGTTCTTGAGTCGGTTCTTGCGTTCTTGGCCAAGGCTGGCAGCCAAGAACCCTTCTTGCTTTCGAGCGCGAGAGGACGGCTTCCCGGCAGTCGACGGTGAGGGGCGCAGCGCGGAAGTTTCTTGTCTTCGTGCGCCAATGCGCCTTGAACGGGCGAAGCGGGCGAAGGAGGTCGGCGGCGAAGCAGAGCCTCAGGCCTCAGCGGTGAAGAGGGGTGGGAGAAGGGAGGCGAGAGGGCAGGGATGGATTTTTTATTTTATTTTTCGGGATGACATGGAGGCGAGGGGGCTTTGGGTTTAACTCATCCCGTTTCCTATTCTGGCACGTGGGACCAGGAGAGGCTAACAGTGCGTCATCCGCCCAAATTCCATGTTGATTACCAAATTGAGATATAATTTCAAAGCCAGATTTTAAGGCATCTCCAATCATAAATCTCAAATTGCTTCTTCATTTGTCCATGAACGTGTCGGTACATTGGTTCCCCATTTGTCCACGGTTCAAACGGTTCGAATGTGTCTACTCTATTCTTCATTTTTTTTACAACAAAAGGACTTTATTCATGAGAGAACCGATAGACCGTTCACTATAGATGATGAATAAAGTCAGGGATAGAGTCATCACAAAACCTCGACGATCTAGAATTAAAGGCGGATTTTGCTAGACTATTAGCCACCTCATTGGCCTCACGAAAGCAATGCAGAAAATCAACACGACTACCATCACTAGCAAGTTGCTTGCACTCCACGATCACGGGTACGTCAGGTCTAGAATAACCATCCTCCTCTTTGACAGCATCAATAGCGAATGAGTTATCAGACTCAATGATCAGCTTGTTACATCCAATGGTCGCAGCCAAGTACAAACCATTTCTCATCACTAGAATCTCAACCGAGTCAACTCCAGAAACATGAGGAATAAACCACGATGTTGCAGCGATAAAGTTCCCATGATCATCATGAGCTACAAGCCTAGTAGCCTCTGAAAGTGTTTCTGAACCCCTTAACGGGCTTCTTCCATATGTAATCCCACTTCCGCTTCCGGATTTTCAATTTAGATGCTCTAATAAAGTTTGTGGCCGGGACCTCAATAGATATTGTTGATCTTTCAAGCAATTGAACTGCTTCACCTTTCACCCACTGCTTTTGCTGCCACCATAAGAACCACACAACAACTAGTGCAAGTTCCACTGAAGAAATGTCCCTTGAAACCAATTCAAGCTTACATAAGATTTTTAGGGTGATTGTTCCTCACCGATCTTTCACAATAGATTTCCGCACTTCCTCATAGAGATCTAGTGTCTTTCAAACATCCTTTGCTCTAGCACAATCGAACAAACAATGTTTAATATCCTCCGGTCCAGGGACACATATCAGATATTTAACATGTGTTCTAATGTGTCGACCCGCAAGAACACCATAGCATGGCAGAACCCCATGTAGGATCTTCCTGGAAAATGTTTTAACCTTCCCTAATAGTCGTAGTCTCCAAATTTCATTCCAAATAGGCTTTTCATCTACACTCCCTTGTCCATCCGTTGTGCACATTCTTTGCCTGTGGTGCTGTTCCCATTCTCCGTGATAAGCAGAACGGACAGAGAAGGCACCTGAGCGGGTATACTTCCAGGCTATGAAATCCTCAATAACTTGCACATTCAAAGGGAATTTGGAGAATGTGTTGAGCATCAACTGGTGAAAAGAGATCCCGGATTAGCATTTCATCCCACAATCCAGGATTAGTAAGCTCTTCTACTTTTGATAGCATAATCGCCCCCCGGGATTAGCCTTCCTGCTGGGGCTGGATGGTACCCATAGATCACTCCAAATATTAATATCTGAGGTGGTGGCCACTCTCTAGGTACATACCTTGTTAAAGTTCTAGATGCCCAAGACAATGCTTTGCCATGGAAAAGAAAGCCCCTCTTTTGGCCCAACCTTTAAAATGTTACCATCCAGATAATATTTGGCGATCAACATGCGTTCACACAAAGAATCTGGGTTTTGGACTAGTTGCTAACACTGTTTTGCTAATATATATAACACATTTGAAACTATGAAGGGGGGGGGGAGGGGGTGAATGAGAGATTCAAAAATTCTTGCGAATGTTTTGAACTGATCCCACACATAGTAGCGAACATAAGGTACGGTAGACAAGAACGCAATCAAGCATGCTATTGAGGAACATATCTATCAAGATAGAAAGCTATAGTAGTTCGAGCATAGGATATCACAGGTTTGACAACAATGATGGTAATGCAATATGCAAACAAATACAGTAGCATGAGAGAAAATAGGATATGAACTGCGAGGAAAACACATGAGTAAGAACTATGACGAGGAGAATGAATAGAGATAGGGGAAACTCACGCTAGTCTTATCAAGTGCGAATGAAAAGGAACACGACCGGAAAGACTACACTGATGATGAGAATGCTACACAGTGAGCAACGAATGATAACAGATGAGAATGACAGAAATTATAGCAATGAATGATATGAGATGATCAAAGAATCATCAGATAAACTATCGTCACAAATCACGAAAAGTAAACTGCTGAATGTAATGCAGTAAAGTAGATTGAATCAGTGGTGCTCGATGGCGACAGAGAGATTTGGTAGACTAGATCGCCCTTCTGCCAAAGGACTACGTCTGGTTGGAGCGGTTGAGATTTAACACATAAGATAAACTCTATTCGCCCTATTCTCCTTCAACTAGGAGCTGATCAGACTCTAGTTGATTTCACTCGTGGTAGATACTTGTCGGCGATCTCCAAACCTTCGAATGACCTTCACGAACCACAATGACTCTTGGTTGCTGAAGATCTTGCTCAGTGAAGACAACAACTCTTCAACACTCGAGCTGACACCTATCCGTCTAGAGAGTGCGCGGCTCTCAAGAGTAATAGGTACAAGAACTCTAACTCGTAACTCTTGTGATGCTAAACCACTCAGATAAGTTTTGGTCTCTTGATTCTTTTTATCTTGGTGGATCTTAAACTCAAATCACTTGGAGAGGATGCTCAATCAATCTTCTCGAAAATCTTAAGCGGGCAGCCAACGGACAACGTTGGAGCAGGGTGTCTATTTATACCCGCAGCCTTCCCTGAAGGGAAATGACCAAATTGGACATGTGGAGCAGCCAATGGCCGAACAACACGAGTCAAACGGTCTGAAACTTTAGCACAATGGTAACATTCCTCGCGGAGCAAGTAATGCTAACTAAGTTTGAAAGATATCTCCTGCAGCACGAAGAACAACATCTACTGCTAGCAAGTAATCATTCGAAACACAAAGAGATTTCTCTCAGTCTCGCATAGGTTTGGGCTAAGCATCACAGCAGACCTAAGCTTCGAGAACCTATACCCCTGTTAATAGTACGGAGGTCCTATGACTCAAATAAACGAAAGAAGAAGAACAAAATGAATACTACGTCTTCACTTTGTCTTCGACTTCCATTCGCTGCAATCAATTTTCTTCGGACAGAATCTCCAAACCAATTGCTTCACGTAGCAATATTTTTTGAGGGATTAACTCCTTCACATCAATCTTCTTGCCTACATGTCTTCAATAGATGTAGCTCGTTTTTCTCTGCAACGCAGATATTCTTCGGTGAAGTTCCTCGAACTTAACACTGGAGACAACATTCTCTTCGGTTCTGCATGGACTATTTCTCTCTGTATGCACTAGCAAACAAACCAGTCCATGCATGTTTCTGTCGACAATATCCAAAACACAAGAGGGAAAATATTGCACCAACATTCCGCCTCCCTGTGTGCCTCCCGGGTAGAGAGAGCCTCCAAGTCATCTGTTGCCGTCTGTCTGCTATCGGTGTACTGTACACTCTATGGCGGGCTGGTCTGGTCGCGCCAGCCGGGCAGTCGGTGTGTAGCTCCTCCTTGGGCCTCTCGGGGTATCTCCGAGCCATACGATCAGCCCGGACGGCACAGAACGGGGCGACCCGGCTGGATGGTCCATGATGGGTGAACCGTGGGGTGTGCCAGGTGCCGCCATCATTAGGAGGAGCTGTAATAACCAGTAATTTAGATAGAGCGGGGACTTTTTCCCAATTGAGCATTGCATTCATCATCCAATATCCAGGGTAAATTTAAAACTTTCATTTGAATTTGGGATTTCCATTTTCATGCCTGTGGTTACTTAGTTCCGCTCAATTTTTTCCAGGCCAACTAACTTTGCTCACTTTTCCCCTCCCCCTCCACCACCTGCTCACAAAAGTCCAAACAGAGCACTATCGTCTAGTCAAAGCCTTTGACCATTACCTCCTAACTAGTGGGGTCACGTGACACCTTGATAGGTGGGGCAACTTACCTCGCGGGCGAATTTTTTTAATGTGTAATGGAAGGAGCGCGATGCAGTTGGTAATAAAAAAAGATCTTGTGCGATGTTTTAAGGCGGAAATAACAAGGCCCGATCTAGCGATAAAATGGTTGTCACCGTAATGAGCTTATGTTAAGGCAGGTGTGTCCAACTCAATTTGGCAGTGCATCGAGTGAAACGTACCCTCGTGCCCGATTGAACCCTCCTTGCTCCCCACTTCGTTCTCGATGGTGAGCGGCAGAGCTATCATTCTCGGCTACGGTGGATGAGGTGAGTGAATTTGGAACCCTACTCCATGTAAATTTAGATCTGACCACGTCACCTCTGTTTTTAGCCGATTTGGAATCTATATTGTGGGGGCGAGGGTGGGCTGAACAATATGCAGATGGCATTGACAAACAAGGGGGATGGTGTTGCAAGGGTTGCTTTAGTTGATTGGAAATCAATAGAATTACTAAATTAGATGACCCTACAGATTTGTTCACTGCACCAATGGCCGACACTGAGATGGTAATTTTTTTGGCATTCCAATAGATGATAGAGATAAGGAGGAGAAGGGTGAATCTAGTTTTCCTACTAATGCTAACAGAGATTCATCTAAAGATGTGGATGGACAGTTAATGGAAGATGCTGCAAATGGTGTTGATGATGCACATGATGATGAAGTGGGGAAGTTGTGGCAAAACATGGATGAGTTTAGGATGTGTTTCAAGACTTATGTAGTCAAACATGAGTTTGATGCCAAGACTAATACTACCGGGAAAGGGCTTTGATACGTCTCCAACATATCTATAATTTTCTATTGTTCCATGCTATTAGTATCAATCTTGGATGTTTTATATGCAATTATATAACATTTTTTGGGACTAACCTATTAATCTAGTGCCCAGAGCCAGTTGCTGTTTTCCCCTTGTTTTTTGGCTTTTCAAGAAGTCAATGTCAAAAAGAGTCCAAACAGAGAAAAAACTTTGGATTAATTTTTTCTAGACCAGAAGAGACCATAGAAGGTTCGGGAGAAGATGTGATGAGCCACGACGGTGGGACAAGATCGGGAGGCACGCCCCGGGGGGCGCCCTAGGCTTGTGGGCCCCTCGTGGCACCTCTTGACCTAATTCCTCCTCTATGAATTCTCGAATATTCCCCTGACATGAGAGAGCCACCTGAAATACTTTTTTCGCCGCCACAAGTTTCTCTTCTCATGAGATCCCATCTGGAGGCCTTCCTCGGCACTCTGCCGGAGGGGCTCTACATCAACTTTTCTGCCCTTCCAATGATGTGTCAGTAGTTTACCACAGATCTATGGGTCCATAGCTAGTAGCTAGATGGCTTATTCTCTCTCTCTCTCTCTCTCTCATCTTCAATACAATGTTCTCCTTGATGTTCTGGAGTTCTATTCGATGTAATCACTTTTTGTGGTGTGTTTGTTGGGATTTGATGAATTGTGAGTTTATGATCAGATTATCCATGGATATTATTTCAGTCCTCTATGAACTCTTTTATGCATGATTAAGATAGCTTTGTATTTCTCTTTGGTCTATTGATTTGGTTTGGCCAACTAGATTAATTTTTCTTTTAATGGGAGATGTGTTTTGTGGTGGGTTCAATCTTGTAGTGATCTATATCCCAGTGACAGAAGGGGACAAGACACGTATTTGTATTGTTGCCATTAAGGATAAAACGATGGGGTTTTATTCATGCGTGAGTTTACTTTGTGTACATCATGTCATCTTGCTTAAGGCGTCACTCCATTGTTTATGAACTTAATACTCTAGATGCGTGTTGGATAGCGGTTGATGTGTGAAATAATAATAGTATATGCAACAAGGAGACAGTCTATTTGTCTCGGACATGATGCCTATATACATGATCATTGCCTTGGATATCGTCATGATTATTCACTTTTCAATCAATTGCCCAACAGTAATTTGTTTACCTACCGTATGCTATTTTCAAGAGAGAAGCCTCTTGTGAAAACTATGGCCCTCAGGTCTACTTTTATCATATATTAAAATCCAAAAATACCTTACTGCAGTTATATTCACTTTATTTTATTTTATATTTTTGTGCTATCTATATATCACTACGAGATTTGATCCTTGCAATCAGTCTCCGAGGGATTGACAACCCCTTGTTTGCGTTGGGTGCAAGCATTTCTTATTTTGTGTGTGTAGGTACTGCTAACAAGGTGTTGCGTGGTTCTCCTACTGGATTGATAACTTTGGTTCTTAATTTAGGGAAATACTCATCTCTATATATTGTACTACATCATCCCCTCTTTGAGGAAATCCCAACGCAACTCACAAGTAGCAGGAAGAATTTCTGGCACCGTTGCCGCGGAAACATCATCAACATCTATCAAGTACCATCGCATAAACTTTGATATCCTTGCATTTAAATTATTTGTCATTTGCCTCTCGTTTTCATCTCCCCTACTTCTAAAACATTTTCACAAAAACATTTTTTGTTTGCCTTTTTCTTGTTTGCTTGCTTTGTCGCAATGTCTCGAGAAAACTATTATGATATCTCTTATCATAAACGGTTGACCAAAATCGAGAAAAATATGAAGGACTTCATGTTTACGCGATTTGAGCACAACAATTTTTTTACTGAAGAACTTAAAGAACATTCCACCTTGTTAGATGCTATTTGCAAAACAACTCGACGATGTTAATGAACAAGATGAGTGGGAACCTACCATTAAAGTAAAAATTAAAAATTATGAGTACAATGTTTTATGTGATTTGGGTGCTAGCATTTCCACAATACCAAAATCTCTATGTGATTTGCTAGGGTTTTGCCAATATGGATGAATGTTCTCTTAATTTTCACTTAGCGGATTTCACTATTAAGAAACCCTTGGGTAGAACAAATGATGTTCTTATTTTTGCAAATAGGAATTATGTGCCCGTTGATTTCATTGTGCTTGATTGATTGCAATTCGTCTTGTCCTATAATATTTTGTAGGCCTTTCCTACGAACCATAGGTGTTATTATTGATATGAAAGAAGGGAATATAAAATTTCAATTTCCTTTAAAGAAGGGTATGGAACATTCCTTAGAAAGAGAATCAAGCCACCATATGAATCCATTATGAGGGCCACCGATGGAATTAATTTGAAAGATGACAACACTTGAAATTATGCATTACGCCTAGCCAGGGGCGTAAAACAATAGTGCTAGTTGGAAGGCAACCCAATAGTTATCTTAATTTTCTAGTTTCGTTTTCTGGTTTTGTGTGTGCACACAATTATGCTACTATTATAGTTGTGTTTCTATGTTTTAAATTAGTGTTTTTGCCAAGTAAAGCCTTTGGGATGATTTGGATGCTAGTTGCTTTGTTTCTGTGAAAAAACAGAAACTTTTGCATCCAGTAGAAGAATTGTTAAAATTTTCTGGAGCGTTATAAAATTCTGAAATTTTACACATGATTGATATACAAATTTTCCATGTTGTCCTAATTTTTAAGAATTTTTGGAGTTACATAAGTATGGTCATTGTACGAATTATTACAGACTGTTCTGTTTTTGACAGATTCTGTTTTTGTTGTGTTATTTGCTTGTTTTGATGAATCTAT
The DNA here is from genome assembly GCA_021437245.1 of Aegilops speltoides. Classification (NCBI taxonomy): domain Eukaryota; kingdom Viridiplantae; phylum Streptophyta; class Magnoliopsida; order Poales; family Poaceae; genus Aegilops; species Aegilops speltoides. The sequence continues at coordinate 92,098,710 of CM038147.1, read as the reverse complement.
GGATTCTGTTGGGGGTATAAGCCATGGTGAAATTAGAATAAAGTAGGTGTTATGCAATAATCAAATATAAATGGTTTTACAACATTACCTAAAGTAGTGATTTGCTTTGTTATACTAATGGATCTCACGACGATTTTTGTTGAGTTTTGTGTGCTGAAGTTTTCAAGCTTTTAGTGAGATCACGATGGATGAAGGAATAAGGAGTGGCAAGAGCCTAAGCTTGGGGATTCCCGAGGCACCCCAAGGTAATATTCAAGGACTCCCAAGCATCTAAGCTTGGGGATGCCTTCCGGGGCATCCCCTCTTTCTTCTACCAACTTTCTTCTGAGCTATATTTTTATTCATCACATGATATGAGTTTTGCTTGGAGCGTCGCGTATTATATGAGTCTTTGCTTTGTTTGATTTTTAGTTTGTCACAATCATCTTTTATGAACACACCTTTTGAGAGGGATACACATTATTCGTGATTTGTTAGAATACTCTATGTGCTTCACTTATATCTTTTGAGCTAGGCAGTTGCTCTAGTGCTTCACTCATATTTATTAGAGCACAATGGTGGTTTTATTTTAAAGAAATAGTTGCACTCTCATGCTTCAGTGATATCTTTTTGAGAGTTGATAATAGTAATGGCAATTAGTACGGGTGATGAATTTGGTCCCAATATGATAGGTATTCAAGAGGGATACAATAAAATCTTTCTTGTAGATCACTGAATATGATAAGTTTGATTCCTTGCAATAGTTTTGCGATATAAAGGTGGTAATATGTGGGTTGTTCTAGTGAATAATTGTGGTTTAGTAAGAATATTGGTGTTAAGGTTTGTGATACCCGAAGCATGCACATATAGTCTATCATTATGCTAAGAAGTTGGAGCATGATTTATTATTGATTGTCTTCCTTATGAGTGGCGGTTGCGAACGAGCGATGGTATTTTCTTACCAATCTATCCCCCTAGGGGCATGCGTAGTAGCACTTTGCTTCGAGGGATAATAAACTTTTGTAATAAGTATGTGAGTTCTTTATGACTAATGTGAGTCGGTGGATTATACGCACTCTCAACTTTCCGCAATTTGCTAGCCTCTTCGGTACCATGCATTGCCCTTTCTCACCTTGAGATGTGGTGCAAACTTCACCGGTGCATCAAAACCACATGATATAATACGCTCTATCACAAATAAGCCTCCTCTTATATTCCTCAAAACAGCCACCATACCTACGTATTATGGCATTTCCATAACCATTCAGAGATATATTGCCATGCAATTTCCACCATTCCATTTTATTATGACACACATCATCATTGTCATATTGCTTTGCATGAGCATATAGCTGGAATAGTATTTGTGGCTCAGCCACCGTTCATCATTTTTTATACAAGTTATGCTAGATCATTGCACATCCCGGTACACCACCGGAGGCATTCATATAGAGTCATATCTTGTGCTAGTATCGAGTTGTAATTTTTTTGAGTTGTAAGTAAATAGAAGTGTGATGATCATTATATTCATTATTAGAGCATTGTCCCAAGTGAGGAAATAAAAAAGGCCAAAAAGATCCCACAAAAAAGAGGCCAAAAAGAGCCCAACAAAAAAGGAGAAATGAAAAAAAATGAGAGAAAAAGAGAGAAGGGGCGATGTTACTATCCTTTCCACACTTTTGCTTCAAAGTAGCACCATGTTTTTCATATAGAGAGTCTCCTATGCTTTCATTTGTATATAACTAGTGGGAATTTTTCATCATAGAACTTTTCTTGTATATTCCAATGATGGGCTTCCTCAAATGCCTGAGGTATTCATGAGCAAGCAAGTTGGATGCACACCCACTTAGTTTTATTTTTGAGCTTTCATGGATTTCCCGCGGCGCAACAGTTCTTCCATACCAACTTAGCTGCCCGTACACTTATAGCTCTTAGCATGGCAATCCCTACTCCTTGCATTGACATCAATTGATGGGCATCTCCATAGCCCGTTGATTAGCCTCATCAATGTGAGACTTTATCCTTTTTTGTCTTCTCCATAATATCTACATCACCATACTCTATTCCAACAATAGTGCTATATCCATGGCTTGCGCTCATGTATTACGTGAGAGCTGAAAAGCTGAAGCGTGATACGTCTCCAACGTATCTATAATTTGTGATTGTTCCATGTTGTTATATTATCATTCTTGGATGTTTTACAATCATTTTATAGCAACTTTAAATCATTTTTTGGGACTAACCTATTGACATAGTTCCAAGTGCTAGTTGATGTTTTCAGCTTGTTTTTTACATCGCAGGAAATCAATATCAAATGTAATCCAAACGCAGCGAAACTAGTTGTGTATTTTTTTTGGACCAGAAGACATCTAGTGGGCCAAAGAAGTACCGAAGAGGGGGTGGGCCGAGGTGAGCACAAGACACCAGGGTGCGCCTGGAGGCCCAGGCGCGCCCTGATGGGTTGTGACCACCTCGGTGGCCTCCCGCACCGCCTCTTTGCTCTATAAATACCCAATATTCCAGAAACCCTAGGGGAGTCGACGAAAATCAATTCCAGGCGTCGCAAGTTCCAGAACCACTAGATCCAATCTAGATACCATCACGGAGGGGTTCATCATCCTCATTGGTGCCTCTCCGATGATGCGTGAGTAGTTCATTATAGACCTACGGGTCTGTAGTTAGTATGTAGATGGCTTCCTCTCTCTCTCTCTCTCTCTCTCTCTCTCTCTCTTGATTCTCAATACAATGGTCTCTTGGAGATCTATTTGATATAACTCTTTTTGCGGTGTGTTTGTTGGGATCCGATGAACTTTGAGTTTATGGTCAGATCTATGTTTTTATCCATGAAAGTTATTTGAGTCTTTTGATCTCTTATATGCATGATTACTTATAGCCTCGTATTTCTTCTTCGAATCTTTGGTTTAGTTAGGCCAACTAGATCGATTTTTCTTGCCATGGGAAGAGGTGCTTTGTGATGGGTTGGATCTTACGGTGCTTGATCCCAGTGACATAAGGGGAACCGACACGTATGTATCGTCGCTATTAAGGATAACAAGATGGGGTCTATTTCTACATAAATAGATCTTGTCTACATCATGTCATCGTTCTTATTGCTTTACTCCATTTTCCATGAACTTAATACACTAGATGCATGCTGGATAGCGGTCAATGTGTGGAGTAATAGTAGTAGATGTAGGCAGGAGTCTGTCTACTAATCTCGGACGTGATGCTTATATAATGATCATTTCCTTTATATCATCATGATTATTTGAAGTTCTATCAGCTGCCCAACAGTAATTTGTTTACCCATCATATGCTATTTTTCTCGAGAGAAGCCACTAGTGAAATCTATGGCCCCCGGGTCTCTTCTTTATTATATTTGCCTTCGAGATTTATTTTTATTTGCTTTTATTTTCAGATATATCAATCCAAAAATACAAAAATACCTTCCTGCAATTTTTATTTATTTATTTTATCTTGCATTCCCGCAAGATCTATTTATCCAAACTACTACAATTTTACCTATCTTTTTACCCATGAGGGATTGACAGCCCCTCTCTTACGTCGGGTTGCAAGTATTTGTCCTTTGTGTGCAGGTGCTGTTTACGTGGTGTTGTGTGGTTCTCCTACTGGTTTGATAACCTTGGTCTCATCACTGATGGAAATACCTACTGTTGCTGTGCTGCATCATCCCTTCCTCTTTGGGGAAATACCAACGTAGTTCAAGCAAACATGAAAAGGAATTTCTGGCGCCGTTGCCGAGGAGCCATCACCAACATCTACCAGGTTCCTAATCGCAAATCTCATCTCCTTGCAATTTACATTATTTTCCATTTGCCTCTCGTTTTCCTCTCCCCCACTTCACAATAATTTGTCGTTTTATCCGCCCTCTCTTTTTTGTTCGCCGTTTTTCTCATCGGATCTGTTTTTGTGCAATCTTGTTTGCGTAGTCATGATGCCTCAACGAAAATATTATGATGTTCCTTACCCCAATATTTTGCTTGAAATTGAGAAAAGTACTAAGGAGTATATGACTACACAATTTGAGCATAATAAGTATTTTATCGAAGAACTTAAGGAACACTCTATTGTGTTGGAAGCTATAACTAAACAACTTGATGATATTAGTAGAGAAGTTTGCAATCTCCAATCTAAGTATGCTTTTACTGAAAGTTTGCTAGGCAAAAAATCCGATGCACAAGCCACCCTAGTAAATCAAATGGCCACTAAACTAATCTCGTTAGACAATAAAAGTGATGAAGATCTTAAAGTGATTGGAGTTTCTTCTATTGATTCTTTGTTTAGAAAAGTTAAATTGATGATAAAGGGACTGGAGAAGAGTCAACTTTAGCTAGAAGGTATCCCGATAATTTGAAGGGCGAAAATCTTGTTGAGAAAATTGATAAAAGTGGGTTTGAAGAGGTCAAAACTTTAACTAGTGATGTGCCCACTCTTTTGGATTACAAAGACTTTAATTATGATAGTTGCTCTTTGATTGATTGTATTTCTTTGTTGCAATCCATGATAAATTCACTCCATGCCTATGAACAAAATAAAGCTTTTACTAAACATATTGTTGATGCTATGATGAAAGCTTTAGAAGAAAAGTTGGAATTAGAAGTTTCAATTCCTAGAAAATTACATGATGAATGGGAACCCACTATGAAAGTCAAGATTAAAAATTATGAGTGTTTTGCTTTATGTGACTTGGGTGCTAGTGTTTCTACAATTCTGAAATCTTTATGTGATGTGCTTGGTCTTACCGATATTGAAGAGGTTCTCTAAATTTGCAATTGGCGGATTCTACTATTAAAAAACCTATGGGAAGAATTAATGATGTTCTTATTCTTGCAAATAGGAATTATGTGCCCATAGATTTTATTTTTCTTGATATTGATTGCAATCCGTATTGTCTAATTATTCTTGGTAGACCATTCTTACGTACTATTGGTGCCGTGATTGATATGAAAGAAGGCAATATTACATTTCAATTCCCACTAAGGAAGGTTATGGAACACTTCCCTAGAACTAGAATTAATCCACCATATGAATCAATCACGAGGGCATCATATGGATCTAGAAACAAAGATGACAACACTTAGATCATTCACATTATGCCTAGCTAGCACTACAAAAAAAGACACATCCGTGACATTTTGGGACGAACGAAACTTTTTTCTGTCATACATATGACACTTCTATGACAATAATTGTGACAAAACCCGGTATCATCATAGATGTGGTGGGCTCCTACTTCTATGACAAAAAATCATGACAGAAAATGGGCTTTTCGTCCTGGGCGGGCCGGAGACGCAGCTGCATGACATTCTTTGGGCGTCCCATGACGGAAAAAACCGTGGTAGAAGCGAGGGAGGAAAATTTCGTGGAGTTGCGGTTACGGTGGAGAGCGCGTCGTGTTCTCTCTCGTGACGCGCTGCGTGTGCGTGGCGTTGGCTCTAATCAAGCTGAGCGAGACGTTGGGCTCTAATCGAACCCGAAGCGATTGACCGCAGTTACGCGTTATCGAACCCGAGCGATCGATCGATGGCTGTTAATCGAACCCGATGGAGCGATTCTTCGCTCTCGCTGCTAACTAAAGACGATCGATGCTGCCTCGATGAACAATGAGCGCTATGGGGGGTTGATGAATAATGAGCGGTGGCGTTGCCTCGGATGAATAGGAACCCGTGGTGTGGAGGGCTGGATGAACAGTAGACGGTGGAGGGGTGGCCGTTGAGGGGTGGTTGAACAGAACCCCGTGGTGTGGAGGGCTAGATGAACAGAGACGGTGGAGGGGTGCCCGTGGAGGGTGGTTGAACAAGAGCTGGAGGAGTAGCGCGGTGGAGGCTGGATGAACAGGAGCCCGTGGAGGCCGGAGGAGGTCGACGGTAGCCCGTGGAGGCCGGAGGAGGTCGACGGTGGAGATGAACAATATCCGTGGAGTCCTGCTTTGCGACGCGCCACACCCCCTGCTTTGGACCGTGAAGCGCCCAACACAAGTCTGTTTTGTCCGCTTTTGCGGCACGCCACACCCCTCCCGGCGAACAGACCCCGCTTCGACCGTAGGAGGTCGTTTCCTCCGCTTTTGCGGACGCCACACCCTCCCGATCAACAGACCCCGCTTTGACCGTAGGAGGTCCGCTTCTCCGCTTTGCGACGCGCAGCCCCTCCCGATCAACAGATTCGTTTGACGTGGCGTTCAACACAAGGCCGCTTCTCCGTTGTGCGGTACGCCAGCCTCATTTCCATCGCATGTTCCGTCCAAGCCTCCCAATGAACACGACCACGATTCTCGTCCGACCCAGCCGGTTGGCTCCCCATGAACACGACGACGACGCTGTTTCTCCGCTCCGACCCAGCCATGTACGTATGCGCGCGATAGGCGTTAGAGACCCCGCCGTATGTACATACGCGGGTCAGATTTTCTTTCTTGCACCCTCGTCGCTGTACGTACGTGTACATGCTACGTGTGCCCCTCTACTACGACACGTGCGCGTCTCTACATCTATGACATGTGCGCGCCTCTACATCGACCAAGATATACGCATACGTCGCGACCGAATGACAATGCTACGTGCGCTTCGACCGTGGGTCCCGACCGCCGCACTTCCTTGCGTCGCGAAGATGTAGCTGGTGGGTCCCAGCAATCGGGGCGAATCGCTTTTTAACGAACGCACGCCCTTGCGTGCGAAGATGTAGCCGGTGGGTCCCAGCCGTCGTGGGGCGAATCGTTTTTTTGCGGACGCACTTCCTTGCGTGCGAAGGTGTAGCTGGTGGGTCCCAGCAATGGGGGGGAAACTTTTTTCACGAAATATGGTGGCCCGTCCGTGGGTCCCCGCCGTCGTGGAGGAATAATTATTTTGCGCGTAATAAGGAGGCACTTCCTTGTCGCGCCATGGACCCACTTGTCGGCCTCTCCACGATAGTCCATGTCCGATGGAAGCCGCTCGACCACGCTGACCACGCCGAGAGCACCAGGCGGTGGATGACGACGAGGCCTAGGAAGGGACGACGCGAGCCGGGGAAGACGCGGCAGTGGATGCCCACGCGTAGAGGAGTACGAGGGTTCACTGGTTCGCTGCGGTGTGAGGCTGCCATCGCCGCAGAATAACAGGGGTGTGGGTGAGTAGAGGATGGCCGGCCATGGTGGGAGTAGTAGGGGGCGTTGAGGCCTCCGCCGCATCGCAGCCGGCCACGGGAGGCAGGAGCACGAGGCACGACCGGCACTGGTTTGGGCGGCTAGAGCAAGAAGACCAGAGGTTGAAGAAGCACTACGGTCTTTTGATGGACATCGTACGGTCAATGGAGGTAGAATCGTGCATATTGACTAAGTTGACAAAGCCCTCCATCCCCGTCAACTTAGTAGGCCCACAAGTTAGCCTGCCACTATACTGGGTCCCAGCTAACAGGGGGAGTATTCATTTTTTTGTGCGTAATAAGGAGGCACTTCCTTGCGTGCGAAGATATAGCTGGTGGGTCCGAGCCGTCGCTAGCGTAACGTTTTTCGCGAAATACTGAGGCCCTTTCGGTAGGTCCCTGATGTCAGGTGGACGAATCATTATTTTGCGCGTAATAATGAGGCATTTCCTTGCGTGCGGCCGTGGACCTAGCTGTCGGCCTCTCCACGTATAGTCCACTTCAGATGCATGTCGGTCGTTGACCACGTTGACCAGGCCGTGCTGAGAGCACCAGGGCGGTGGACGACGACGAGGCCTAGGAAGGGAACGACACGGAGACTCAACAGTTGTTTCCCAAGCGGAGGGGAGTACGACTGAACGAGGGTTTACTGGTTCGTCTGCCGTCGCCGGAGAATAACAACAGGTGTGGGTGAGTAGAGGGATGGCTAGGCCAGCGATGGGAGTACGGGGGCGGTGAGGCTGCAAGCGCAAGCAAGACAGGTCAAGGGAAGGAGGGAGCAGTAGTCCCTTGGCGCTTGTTTGAGCGGCCGGAGCAGAAGAGCAGAGATTGAAGAAGACGACGACCGCTGGATGGACATCCAACCGCCACCGCTAAAGGCCAACCTTTTTTAGGAAAGCCTCAAATATGTGGAAAATGGCATACAACCCATCTACCATTATTTCTAATAATTTACAGCCCATTTGCTAATTCTTAAGGTTTTTGGAGCCCATATTCTTTGTTAGCATTACAGCCCATATTGTGGCCACGGTTAAAAATTATACTGAAATTTTGCATATTTCAAAAGCGGTCCAAACTGTTTTTAATCCCAAATTTTGACTCACATTCAAACTGATTTTAAAATAAATGTATATCAATATAAAATCCAACAAATTCTCCACACATAAAAATTAATGTAATTTAAAATCTTGAAATGAAAAAAATATATTTGAAACTAATTGCGGTTTGATGTGTTTTAAAATGTACAACCCATTTCTCATTATCGATGGGCCATTTTCTCGCCAGCCAATGAAAAGCTCTCCTTGTCTTGAAAGATTTGCAGCCCAACAGCCCGACAAAGCGACTTAATTGGCAAATCACAAAAAAAGCGGGTTGTGGCGTGGACCCACTGTCACCTCTCCACGACAAGACTTCTTCCGATGGAAGTCGCCCTTGACCACGCTGACACACCGCGCCAAGAGCACCACGGCGGTGGACGACGATGAGGCCTAGGAAGGGGACGATGCGGAGCCGGGGAAGACGCGACAGTGGAAGCCCGCGCAGAGAGGAGTACGAGGGTTCACCGGTTCGGCTGCGGTGTGAGGTTGCCGCCGCCGCAGGCCTGCCAGCCGTGGGAATAGTAGGGCGGTGAGGCCTCCGCGGCAAAGACAACCGCCACGGAGGCAGGAGCATGCGCACGACCGGTGCTGCTTTGGGCGGCTGGAGCAAGAAGACCAGAGGTTGAAGAAGCACTACGGCCGTTGGATGGACATCGTACGGTCACTGGAGCTAGAATCGTTCATATTGACTAAGTTGACAAAGCCCTTCGGCCCCGTCAACTTAGTAGGCCCACAAGACAGCCTCCCACCAAGGTGGGTCCCAGCTAGCCGGGGGAGTATTCATTTTTTTGTGCGTAATAAGGAGGCACTTCCGGTGGGTCCGAGCTAACAGCAGGGGGAACGTTTTTTCCGCGAAATACGGTGGCCCGTCCGGTGGGTCCAAGCGGTAAGGGGGAAACGATTTATATCGCAAAATACTGGTGGCCAATCCGGTGGGTCCCCGCTGTCAGGTGGAGGAATAAATATTTTCCACGTAATAAGGAGGCACTTCCTTGCGGCTGCCATGGACCCAGCTGTCAGCCTCTCCACGTACAGTACTCTTCCGATGGAAGTCGGCCGTTGACCACATTGACCACGCCGCGCCGAGAGCACCACGGCGGTGGACGACGGCGAGGCCTAGGAGGGGACGACGCAGAGCCAGGCCACGGGAGGCAGGAGCAGGCGGTAGCACAGCCGGCCACGGGAGGCAGGAGCAGGCGGCACAACCGGCGCTGCTTTGGGCGCCTGGAGCAAGAAGACCAGAGGTTGGAGAAGCTGTATGGCCGTTGGATGGACATCATACGGTCACTGGAGTATTGACTAAGTTGACAAAGCCCTCCGTCTCCGTCAACTTAGTAGGCCCACAAGTCAGCCCAACAATATGGTGGGTCCCAGCTAGCAGGGGGGTATTCATTTTTTGGGCGTAATAAGGAGGCACTTCCTTGCGTGCGAAGATATAGCCGGTGGGTCCGACCTGTCAGCGGGGGGAATGTTTTTTTCACGAAATACAGAGGCCCTTCGTGTGCCTAGCTGTCAGGTGGAGGAATCATTATTTTGCGCGTAATAAGGAGACATTTCCTTGCATGCGGCTGTGGACCCAACTGTCAGCCTCTCCACGTACAGTCCACTTCCGATGGATGTCGTTCATTGACCACGTTGACTAGGTCGCGCCGAGAGCACCAGAGCGGTGGACGACGGCGAGGCCTAGGAAGGGAACGACACGAGCCGTGGAATACTCGACGCTTGTTTCCCGCGGAGGAGTACGAGGGTTTATCGTTCGCTCAAGCGTCGCCGGAGAATAACAAAGATGTGTGGGTGAGTAGAGGGATGGCTAGGCCAGCGATGGGAGTATGGTCGGGCCGTGAGGCTCGCAGGCAAAGATAGCCGCCGCGGAGGAGGGAGCAGCAGTCCGCCGGCGCTTGTTTGAGCGGCCGAGCATGAAGTGCAGAGATTGAAGAAGACGATACCGTTGGATGGATATCCAACAATCCTTTGCTCTCGTGTTTTGACTAAGTTGACAGTATGCTATGCAAAGGCCAACCTTTTCTATATGAAAGCATACGTGTCAACCTTTAGTAGGCGCACAAGTCAGCCTCAGATCTGTGGAAAATAGCATACAACCCATCTGCCATTATTTCTAATAATGTACAGCCCATTTGCTAAATCTTAAGATTTTTTTGGAGCCCATCTTCTTTTTGTTAGCATTACACCCCATATTGTGGCCACGGTTAAAAAGTATACGAAATTTTGCATATTTTGGTGTGGTCAACTGTTTTTAATCCAGAAATATCGATTCACATTCAAACTATTTTGAAAAATAATTTATATAAATATAAAATCAAAATAATTGTCCACGCATAAAAATCAATGGAATTTAAGATCTTGTAATGAAAAAAATGAAACTAATTCCCGGTTTGATGTATTTTAAAAATGTACAGGCCATTTCTGGGCAAACCGAATGAAACTCTCCTCGTCTTGAAACATTTGCAGCACATCAGGGCCGATAAAGCAAGTAGGACTTGTTTGGGTATTTCTTTAAAAAAAATAGAACTGGGGTAGCCATTTTCAGCAAGAAAAAAACACAACTGGGCTCATGATGTGGTAAGCATAAATAAAACCCTGGCTAGACGGGCCACAACCCCCACACAGCCCCGTTGTTACCCTGATCTGCCGCTAAAACTAGTATAAGTAACAACTGCTTGTTCCTCATTGTCTCAAAAAAAACTGCTTGTTCCTCAAAAAAAACTGCACGACTTGCTGGGTCCCTGGTGTCAGCCGCTCGTAGTGTAATTCTCTCGTTTATTGACTACGTTGACGATGGCGTGAGCCCCAGATGTCCATCGATTAGGAGGAACCATATTTTTGGGCTTGTACTATAGAGGCACTTGCTTGCGTACTGCCATGACGCTGGTGGGTCCCTACTGTCATCCTCTCCACGTACAGTCATCTCCTTGTTCCTCTCGGTTGTTGACGACGTTGACAACGCAAGAGGGCGGCGCACCACGCACGGTGAGCAAACCAAGGCCGCAAGGCAGAGGACGACGGCGAGGCCTCGGACGGAATGAACAGGAGCCTTTGAAGATGCGCCGGTCCAGTCGCAGGCGGAGGGGAGTACAAGGGTTGACTGGTGGGGGTGGTGGGGGCTAGTCACTTGGCTTCTGTAATGCACAGTGAGCTCAAGCAGCCGGCGTGAGTGATGTTATTTCCCTTGGTTGTGATTTGTTACAATATTTCACTCTAAATTAAACGAATGGCAAGCCATTTGCCTTGTTTCAAAGAAAATATGACAGTCACAGCCGAGTTGAAAATGGCAGAACATCTAACTCCAGCTTACAAACTGCATAAAAGCACGAGGGTTGATTGTTCATCGTTTACAAAAACCCAGATTGAAAAGGGCAACAACATCTAACTCCAAAGACTGCTTTCGCGATCAGTCACCAAATGGATCGTCAGTCCATAGAATGAACATCCTGGATCGTTAAATTTACTAGATTATGACCACAATATGTTGTAAATAGAAGCCCGTCATGTTCAGAAGCTCTTTTGCCCACCTGAAACTCCTTGTTTTGCTCTTCGACATACCCATCCATCAAAACCATGCTGCTGATAAACTTAAGCCTGATGGACAATAGTAACCTCGCATTCAGCAGGAAGAATGTGACAAATCTTGTGTTTGCACGGTTGGCTACATATCGTTCTAGCGTTATTGTCTTCAATTGAATCTCATGAGAAGTGAGAAAATTCTGATGCTTACGAATCCACCGATTGGATATAACTTTCTTACCCCGTCCTGTTGCCTAAATAGACATGAAAATTGAAAACAGTTAAGGTCTAAAAGAAGAGTGTCGAAAGAGCAATAGCTAAACAGTTAATTCTAGTACACTATATGCGGGCTTCCAATGTGCGTGAAATTATCACCTTTATATACAACTTCTCTAGACATGGAAATCATTGCAGCAAGCCAATAATCTTGTTCAGATCAAAACTATTCATTTGGATATATAAGATCTTGACAGAATCCAACACCATTGATAGGCCATCCATGGAGAAACTCTTCATTGAGCATAGAACATAATATTAGTACAAAATGTGTACTCCAAGATGATATATAAATCATGCACAGAAATTTAAAATGCAGCATATGGTCACAAGTGTAGATGATAATATAAAGTACCTGAAGAACTGTGGAGCCAAACACCACATTGAAATGAGCACAGAGATCATGTATTACGCCCAAGGTCTCCAGTTTAGGCGCAGAGAGGACTGTTATTTGCAACGGTGAATAACTAGAATCAAGGATCAACCTTTGAAGTGAAGGGGCATCTTGGATGATGAGCTGCCTTCCGTCAAAAGAAATTCCAATTCTTACAAGGTTAGACGACTTTATTTGGAGACAACCGATTCTAACTATGAAAACAAGCACCAAGCACTCCAGCGCAGGGCAACTGGAGTGGATGATGCTGTGCAATGAGGCCTCCTATATACGAACCCGCACAAGTGAAAGTTTCTTGAGAAATGGGAGTCGAAGGTTTAGTACCAGATTGTCTGGAAGGTAGCACAGCGCAAAGGTGGCGGTGTGGAGAGAGGAGGAAAACCGCGAGATGGACATCAGTGCTGAGGGCACAAGTTCATGGCGTTCTGTATGTGGTATGTGATTTCCAAGGGAATAGTAGAACTCAAGCAGCTGTAGTTCTGTGAATTTAGGGGATTTCAGCCATGCGTCCACCGTGCAGGGCATGGTATGCTTGCTTGGGTAGCATGACGGGATGCAGAGGCTTTGAACGGAGCCCTGGTGGGAGGAGATGATGGCTCTGGGGCTTTCAAAATCCTTGAAGAGAGATAGCTGACGACAGTCGAGATTAAGGGGCACGGCGCGCCATAGAGGGCGCCACCGAATTGAGAGGACTTGGGTGCGGCAGCAATCCTTGGTGGGGAGAAGCGAGATGATCTCCCCAAGGACGGCGTCCGGGAGATCGCTGATGCGGTCCACCCGAGATTCTACGGGTTCGTTGGATCCGGTGGGGGCGGGGTCGCCGCTTCTCCCCGCGCTGCCGGGTGCAGGATCTACAACAGGCGTCGCCGTTGGCGGGAGCCTCATCTTCTTGGCGCTGGGGGTCAACCGACTCCATTTTCCTCGAGGGCGTCGCATCACCCTCACGGATTTAAGCAGAGTAACGAATGACGAGCCTAGTTGTAGTCTTGTGCCAAGAAGAAGAAGGGGGGGCTGGGGTTTTCAGAGGGAGTGAGGAAGAAGGGAGCTGGGGTTTTCAGAGGAATGAGCCGACGTGAGGTGGGTGGGAGCGAGGACGAAGAAGAGCACCCAGGTTTTTTTTTGTGGGGGAGGGGGGCAGTGTGCTGGGTGTGGGTAGTGCCTTTTGAATTGATTTTACTATTTACTAGTGTGGATTGGCTGTTTTGTCTTTGTTGGAAATATGCCCTAGAGGCAATAATAAAAGTATTATTATATTTCAATGTTCATGATAATTGTCTTTTGTTCATGCTATAACCGTGTTATCCGAAATCGTAATACACGTGAACACTTAGACCCCAATATGTCCCTAGTGAGCCTCTAGTCGACTAGCCCGTTGATCAATAGATGGTCATGGTTTCTCGACTATGGACATTGGATGTCGTTGATAACGGGATCACATCATTAGGAGAATGATGTGATGGACAAGACCCAATCATAAGCATAGCATAAAAGATCGATAGTTCGCTTGCTAGAAGCTTTGCCAATGTCAAGTATCTATTCCTTCGACCATGAGATCGTAACTCCGGTTACAGAGGAGTGCCTTGGTGTATCAAACGTCACAACGTAACTAGGTGACTATAAAGGTGCATTACGTATCTCCGAAAGTATCTCATGGGTTGACATGGATCGAGATCGGATTTGTCACCCGTATGACGGAGAGGTATCTCTGGCCCACTCGGTAATGCATCATCATAATGAGCTCAATGTGACCAAGGTGTTGGTCACGGATCATGCATTACGGATGAGTAAAGTGATTTGCGGATAACGAGACCGAACGAGGTATTGGGATACCGACGATCGAGTCTCGGGCAAGTAACGCATCGATTGACAAAGGGAATTGCATATGTGGTTTGATAGAATCCTCGACATCGTGGTTCAACCGATGAAATCATCGAGGAGCATGTGGGAGCCAACATGGGTATCCAGATCCCGCTGTTGGTTATTGCCCGAGAGTCGCCTCGGTCATGTCTCAGTGTCTCCCGAACCCGTAGGGTCTACACACTTAAGGTTCTGTGACGCTAGGGTTAGTAGGAAGACTAGTATGTGAATACCGAATGTTGTTCGAGTCCCTGATGAGATCCCTGACGTCACGAGGAGTTCCTAAGGGTCCGGAGGTAAAGAATAATATATAGGAAGTGGTGTTTCGCCATCGGAAAGTTTCGGGTTTCGGTAGCACGGACCACCGGAAGGGTCCCGGGGGTCCACCGGGTGGGGCCACCCATCCCGGAGGGCCCCATGGGCCATAGGGGGAAGGGAACCAGCCCACAAGGGGCTGGTGCGCCCCCCTAGGCCCACCCCCTGCGCCTAGGGTTGAAACCCTAGGGGGGGGGCGCCCACCGGCTTGGGGGCACTCCACCCCTTGGTTGCCGCCTCGGAGATTGGATCTCCAGGGCCGCCACCGGGGCCTATATAAAGGGGGGAGGGGCTGCTGCACACAACTCCCAAGGCGCAGCCCTTCCCCTCCCCAACACATCTCCTCCTCCGTAGAGCTCGGCGAAGCCTCGCTTGAGTATCGCTTCACCACCATCACCACGCCTGTCGTGCTGCGGTGGTGCTGTCTTCCTCAACCTCTCCTTCCCCTTGCTGGATCAAGAAGGAGGAGACGCCGCTCGTCCCGTGACGTGTGTTGAACGCGAGGTGCTGTCCGCTCAGACTTGGCATCGGTGATCTGAATCACGCTCGAGTACGACTCCATCATCACCTTGCAAGCTTCCGCACGCGATCTACAAGTGGTATGTAGATGCAAACTCTCTCCGCTACTCGTTGCTTAGATGAACTCATAGATGGATCTTGGTGAAACCGTAGGAAAAATTTTAATTTTCTCGCAACGCTCCCCAACAAAGGGCATCATGAGCTAGGTCTATGCGTAGTTCTCTAATGCACGAGTAGAACACAAATTTGTTGTGGGCGCTGATCTTGTCATCTTACTTGCCCCTACTAGTCTTTTCTTGCTCAACGGTATTGTGGGATGAAGCGCCCGACCAACCTTACACGACGCTTACGTGAGACCGGTTCCACCGATCGACATGCACTAGTTGCATAAGGTGGCTGGCGGTGTCTGCTCTCCCACTTTAGTTGGAGCGAATCGATGAACAGGCCCTTATGAAGGGTAAATAGAAGTTGACAAAATCACGCTGTGGTGATTCAGAGGTAAGAAAACGTTTTGCTAGAACCCAATCGCGCTACACGTAAAAGATGCAACAACAACTAGAGGACGCCTAACTTGTTTTTGCAGCGATTGATCATGTGATGTGATATGGCCGAAGTTGTGATGAATGTTGAATTGTGATGTATGAGATCATGTTCTTGTAATAGGATTCTCGACTTGCATGTCGATGAGTATGACAACCGGCAGGAGCCATAGGAGTTGTCTTTATTTTTTGTATGACCTGCGTGTCATTGAAGAACGCCATGTAAACCACTTTACTTCATTACTAAACGCTTAGTCATAGAAGTAGAAGTAGTCGCTGGCGTGACAACTTCATGAAGACACGATGATGGAGATCATGATGATGGAGATCATGGTGTCAAGCCGGTGACAAGATGATCATGGAGCCCCGAAGATGGAGATCAATGGAGCTTGATGATATTGGCCATATCATGTCACAACTATATAATTGCATGTGATGTTTATTATGCTTTTACATCTTGTTTACTTAGGACGACGGTAGTAAATAAGATGATCCCTTATAAAATTTCAAGAAGTGTTCTCCCCTAACTGTGCACCGTTGCTACAGTTCGTCGCTTCTAAGCACCACGTGATGATCGGGTGTGATGGATCCTTACGCTCACATACAACGGTGTAAGACAGTTTTACACAAATAAAACACTTAGGGTTAACTTGACGAGCCTAGCATGTGCGCACATGGCCTCGAACACGGAGACCGAAGGTCGAACACGAGTCGATGGAAGATACGATCAACATGAAGATGTTCACCGATGATGACTAGTCCGTCTCACGTGATGATCGGACACGGGCTAGTCGACTCGGATCGTAACACTTAGATGACTAGAGGGATGTCTAATCTAAGTGGGAGTTCATAATTTTGATTAGAACTTTATTATCATGAACTTAGTCTAAAACCTTTGCAAATATGTCTTGTAGATTAATGGCCAACGCTAATATCAACATGAACTTCAACGCTCCTAGAGAAAACCAAGCTGAAAGATGATGGCAGCAACTATACGGATCGGGTCCTAACCCGAGGATCATCCTCATAGCTGCCAAGAAACAAGATGTCCTAGAAGCACCGTTAGGTGACCCACCTGCTTCTCCGGCGCTGCAAGACGATTTGAACGTCTCGCGACTCGCTCGATGATTACTCCCTCGCTCAAGGCGGCATGCTCTACAGCTTAGAACCGGGCTCCAAAAGCGCTTTTGAGCATCACGGAGCATATGAGATGTTCAAGAGCTGAAACTAGTTTTCCAAGCTCATGCCCGGGTTGAGAGATATGATGTCTCCGACAAGTTCTACAGCTTGTAAGATGGAGGAAAACAGTTCACAAGGAGCACATCCTCAAGATGTCCGGGTTGCACGCCAGATGACCCAGCTTGAACATTAACCTCCCGATGAGGCGGTCATTGACAGAATCCTCCATCCGCCCCACCAAGCTTCAAGAGCTTTGTGATGAACTACAACATGCGGGATGGTAAAGACCATTCTCAAGTGTTCTCGATGTCAAGTCAGCAGAGGCTGAAATCAAGAAAGAACATCAAGTGTTGATGGTCAATAAGACCACTAAGTTCAAGAAGGGCAAGGGTAAGAAGAACTTCAAGAAGGACGGCAAGGATGTTGCCGCCTGCAAGCCTCGCTGCCGGAAGAAGTCAAAGAATGGACCCAAGCCCGAGACTGAGTGCTTTTATTGCAAGGGAAGGGTCACCGAAGCGGAACTGCCCCAAATACTTAGCGGATAAGAAGGCCGCAACACCAAAGGTATATTTGATATACATGTAATTGATGTGTACCTTACCAAGATCGTAGTAACTCCCGGTATTTGATACCGTGCCGCTGCTCATATTTGTAACTCACAGCAGAGCTGCGAATAAACGGAGACCGGCGAAGGACGAGGTGACGGCGCGCGTCGGAATGGTTCCAGAGTCGATGTGATCGCCGCCGCACGCTGCCTCTACATTTACCTACGGGATTAGTTTTAAACCTCAATAATTGTTATTTAGTGCCAAGTTTGAGCATGAACATTGTATCCGGATCTCGCTTGATACGAGATGGCTACTCATTTAAGTCCGAGAATAATGGTTGTTCGATTTATATGAGAGATATGTTTTATGGTCATGTCCGATGGTCAATGGTTTATTCTTAATGAATCTCGAGCGTAATATTACACATGTTCATAGTGTGGATGCGAAAAGATGTAAAGTTGATAACGATAGTCCCACATACTTGTGGCAATCGCCGCCTTTGGTCACATTGGTGTCAAGCGCATGAAGAAGCTCCATGCTGATGGACTTTAGAGTCTCTTGATTATGAATCGCTTGACACATGCTAACCATGCCTCTTAGGCAAATGACCAAGACTCCGCTTCTCCTAACAATGGAGCGAGCAACCAACTTGTTGGAAATCATACATACCGATGTGTGCGGTCCAATGAGCGTTGAGGCTCATGGAGGATATCGTTATGTTCTCACGCCACCGATGACTTGAGTAGATATGGGTATGTCTACTTAATGAAACACAAGTCTGAGACCTTTGAAAAGTTCAAGGAATTTCAGAATGAGGTGGAGAATCAACGTGACCGAAAGATAAAATTCTTACGATCAGATCGTGGAGGAGAATACTTAAGTCACGAGTTTGGCACACACTTAAGGAAATGTGGAATTGTTTCACAACTCACGCCGCCTGGAACACCTCAAATAAACGGTGTGTCCGAACGTCGAATCGCACTCTATTGGATATGGTGCGGTCTATGATGTCTCTTACCGATTTACCACTATCATTTTGGGGATACGCCTAGAGACAGCTACATTCACTTTAAATAGGGCACCGCTAAATCCGCTGAGACGACACCGTATGAATTATGGTTTGGGAAGAAACCTAAGCTGTCGCTTTCTAAAAGTTTGGGGATGCGATGCTTATGTCAAGAAACTTCAACCTCGAAAAGCTCGAACCCAAGTCGAAAAATGTGTATTCATAGGATACCCTAAGGAAACTGTCGGGTATACCTTCTACTTAAGATCCAAGGCAAGATCTTTGTTGCTAAGAACGGATGCTTTCGAGAAAGAGTTTCTCTCGAAAGAAGTAAGTGGAGGAAAGTAGAACTCGATGAAGTACTACCTCTCGAACGGGAAAGTGGTGCGGAGCAGAAACCGCTCTCGTAATGCCCACACCAATCAAGAGGAAATCATTGATGATGATCAAGATACTTCGGATCAAGTTACTATCAACTTCAAGGTCCACAAGGACACGCTCCGCACTGCAGTGGTACGGCAACCCTGTCATGGAAATCATGTTGCTAGACAACAATGAACCTTCGAACTATGAAGAAGCAATGGCGGCCCAGATTCCAACAAATGGCTTGAGGCCATGAAACCGAGATAGAATCCATGTATGAAAACAAAGTATGGACTTTGACAGACTTGCCCGATGATCGGCGCAGCAATAGAAAATAAATGGATTTTTAAGAAGAAGACGGACGCGATGGTAATGTTACCATCTATAAAGCTCGACTTGTCGCTAAGGGTTATCGACAAGTTCAAGGGATTGACTACGACGAGACATTCTCTCCGTAGCGAAGCTTAAGTCCGTCTCAATCATGTTAGCAATTGCCGCATACTATGATTATGAGATATGGCGATGGACGCCAAAACGGCATTTCTTAATGGACATCTTAAGGAAGAGCTGTATATGATGCAGCCGGAAGGTTTTGTCGATCCTCGTAACGCTAATAAAGTATGCAAGCTCCAAATGATCCATTTATGGACTGGTGCAAGCATCTCGAGTTAGAACATTCGCTTGATGAGATGATCAAAGCGTTTGGTTTACGCAGACTTATGGAGAAGCTCATTTATAAGAAAGTGAGTGGGAGCTCAGAGCATTTCTCTTATTATATGTAGATGACATACTCTTGATGGGAAATGATACAAAACTTCGACAGCATTAAGGCCTACTTGAACAAGTGTTTTTCAATGAAGGACCTTGGAGAAGTGCTTATATATTAGGCATCAAGATCTATAGGATAGATCGAGACGCCTCATAGGTCTTTCACAAAGCACATACCTTGATAAGATTTTGAAGAGGTTCAAATGGATCAGTCCAAGAAGGGTTCTTGCCTATGTTACAGGTGTGAAATCGAGCTCACTCACCACCCACCACGGCAAAAGATAAAGAAGAGATGAGTGTCATCCCTATGCTTCAGCCATAGGATCTATTATGTATGCCATGTCAGGTACTGCACCGATGTAAACCTGGCCGTAAGTTTGGTTGCAAGATACCAAAGTAATCCCGCAAGGAACACCGGACAGCGGTCAAGAATATCCTGAAGTACCGAAAAGGACAAAGGACATGTTTCGCGTTATGGAGGAGACGAAGAGCTCGTCAGAAGGGTTACGCCGACGCTTAGCTTCGACTCAGATCCGATGACTCTAAGTCACAAACCGGATACGTGTATATGTTGAATGGTGGAGCAAGAAGCTGGTGCAGCCGCAAGCGAGCGCCGTGGCGGGATCTATGTGTGAAGCGGAGTACATGGCAGCCTCGGAGGCAGCGATGAAGCAATTTGGGTGAAGGAGTTCATCACCGACCTAGGAGTCATACCCAATGCGTCGGGGCGATCAAACTCTTCTCGGACAACACCGAGCTATTGCCCTTGCCAAGGAGCCCAGGTTTCACAAGAAGACCAGCACATCAAGCGCCGCTTCAACTCCATTCGTGAAAATGTTCAAGATGGAGACATAGAGATTTGCAAAGTGCACACGGATCTGAATATTGCAGATCCGCTGACTAAACCTCTCTCGCGTGCAAAACATGATCAACACCGTAACTCTATGGGTGTTCGATTCATCACAATGTAACTAGATTAGTGACTCTAGTGCAAGTGGGAGACTGTTGGAAATATGCCCTAGAGGCAATAATAAAAGTATTATTATATTTCAATGTTCATGATAATTGTCTTTTGTTCATGCTATAACTGTGTTATCCGGAAATCGTAATACACGTGAACACTTAGACCCCAATATGTCCCTAGTGAGCCTCTAGTCGACTAGCCCACAGATCAATAGATGGTCATGGTTTCGACTATGGACATTGGATGTCGTTGATAACGGATCACATCATTAGGAGAATGATGTGATGGACAAGACCCAATCATAAGCATAGCATAAAAGATCGATAGTTCGCTTGCTAGAAGCTTTGCCAATGTCAAGTATCTATTCCTTCGACCATGAGATCGTAACTCCCGTTACCATAGGAGTGCCTTGGTGTATCAAACGTCACAACGAATCGGGTGACTATAAAGGTGCATTACAGGTATCTCCGAAAGTATCTGCGGTTGACATGGATCGAGATCGATTTGTCACTCCGTATGACGGAGAGGTATCTCCGCCCACTCGGTAATGCATCATCATAATGAGCTCAATGTGACCAAGGTGTTGGTCACGGGATCATGCATTACGGATTTGAGTAAAGTGACTTGCCGTAACGAGACCGAACGAGGTATTGGGATACCGACGATCGAGTCTCGCAAGTAACGCATCGATTGACAAAGGGAATTGCATACAGGGTTTGATAGAATCTCGACATCGTGGTTCAACCGATGAAATCATCGAGGAGCATGTGGGAGCCAACATGGGTATCCAGATCCCGCTGTTGGTTATTGCCCGAGAGTCGCCTCGGTCATGTTCAAGGTCTCCCGAACCCGTAGGGTCTACACACTTAAGGTTCGGTGACGCTTAGGTTAGTAGGAAGACTAGTATGTGAATACCGAATGTTGTTCGAGTCCCTGATGAGATCCCTGACGTCACGAGGAGTTCCTAAGGGTCCGGAGGTAAAGAATAATATATAGGAAGTGGTGTTTCGCCATCGGGAAAGTTTCGGGGTTTCGGTGAAAGCACCGACCACCGGAAGGGTCCTGGGTCCACCGGTGGGGCCACCCATCCCGGAGGGCCCCATGGGCCATAGGGGAAGGGAACCAGCCCACAAGGGGCTGGTGCGCCTCAGGCCCACCCCTCGCGCCTAGGGTTGAAACCCTAGGGGGGGCGCCCACCGGCTTGGGGCACTCCACCCCTGTCGCCGCCTCGGGAGATTGATCTCCAGGGGCCGCCACCGGGGGCCTATATAAAGGGGGAGGGGCTGCTGTACACAACTCCCAAGGCGCAGCCCTCCTCCCCAACACATCTCCTCCTCCGTAGAGCTCGGCGGCCTCTGCCGAGTATCGCTTCACCACCATCACCACGCCGTCTGGTCCGCGGTGGTGCTGTCTTCTCAACCTCTCCTTCCCTTGCTGGATCAAGAAGGAGGAGATGTCGCCGTCCCGCACGTGTGTTGAACGCGGAGGTGCTGTCCGCTCAGACTTGGCATCGGTGATCTGAATCACGCTCGAGTACGACTCCATCATCACCTTGCAAGCTTCCGCACGCGATCTACAAGTGGTATGTAGATGCAAACTCTCTCCCGTTACTCGTTGCTTAGATGAACTCATAGATGGATCTTGGTGAAACCGTAGGAAAAATTTTAATTTTCTGCAACGTTCCCCAACAGTCTTGGGCCCAGAGAAACAATTACTACTAGTACAGTGGAGACACTCTACAACTACCCAGAAAAACAATTACTACTAGTACAATGGAGACACTCTACCGCTTCGCTCCTCCTAGGTCATTGAAACGCCTCCCTCATCAATGCCGTTATACTTTTGTTCACCGACATGCGGGCCATGCAAAGACGCTGGCCCAAATGCCATCCACCAAATTAGCAGCAAGATGCAAAGGAGAGTCACCCCGTCAGAAGGCCGGCAAGAACGAGTCATCATATCACAAAACTCCACCTCCCTCAAGTAGCCTAAATTTGACGGACGGCAACCATCATTTCGCCCTCGCTGAATCCCTTCTCCTCACCGCCTTCAAGAAAGGCAACACTCAGATCCGCCATCGTTCTTCTCTCCCAACAAAGGGAAGGTAAGCGGATCCATGATGTTGGTATATTTTCGCTCAGAGAAAAAAAGAACTTTTGCAAAGCAAGAACCGATCCTCACTCTCTTTTTGTTTCATTGTCATTGCGATTGTGTTTTCCTTCAAAGGGTCTCCCGGTATTCGCTGCTTCATGATGGACCAAGGAGAACTGTGCAAAGATCTCGCCGATATTGGAGCAGATGCGGGAGGCTGATCCCCACAAGACAGAGAGCTCCAAGAAGATGGAGGCAACCACCGAGCCGACCCCAGATACGCCACGGCCACTCATCGAGATGGTCAACGCCTGCTTGAGGTTACAACCCCGTGGCACCGCAGAGCAGCTTTCCCTTCGAGGATGTGTCCCCCGCCGAGCTGCCCAAGGTGATTTCTTCTTTGCCGATCTTGATTGTGGTTTTTCATCTAAGTATGTGGTGATTTTTTTTGAAAAGGAAGTATGTGGTGATTAATAATGCAAAGCTTTATTAGCTTCGATGCCATGCTATACATAGTGGTTTAAATAACTTGTGGTTCTTATACTGAAAAGTAATTCAGAATTTGTATCTGTTTCAATTAGAGCCCTGATGCAGATAAGGATTGTGTGGTTGTGCATGTCACTCGCTATGAGGCGGACGACCTAAATATACGCACTGGGAAAACAGAGTTCTTAGGCTGTTGGATCCTGGAAGCCATTTGCGGTTATACCAATGAAGAGTTGTATTCCAGCCTCACTGTTGTCAGGCATGTTGTCCAGGGTGTACTGAAGCACAAGAAGTTCAAAGCTACTCCTTCATTTGTGAGGCATACTGTTCTTGTCAAGCTTACACAGGAAGATGACGTGGCATGACTCCACAAACAAGTTTATCAGTGGCAAGGCCACAAGGTTGTCTTCGTGAAGGTTCACAGGATTGAGCTGCTGCGGGATGTCCTCGATGATGTTCATGGCAAGGTCCGTCTTGTGTCCAGCCCAAATTAGATCGAGGCATGAAATAGTCGCCCCAGCTAGTGTTTAATAGTAGTTTTGATTGTGTCTAATTATCCGAACCTTGCTCGTTATCGACCCTCCGGGCTAGTGCTCGCTTGAATCCATCTATGGGAACTGCTGCTACTTTTGTGTGCCCGTGAATCATGTGAGAACCATCGTAATTGTTGCCAAAACAGATGCGTCCTCACTAGTTTTTTCATGAATATGGCATGGTAAGACATAAGTTGTCACGGTTTATCATACGAGCAGTGTGTGTTTTGATGAAATAGAGCACTCGTTCGAGAACTGTGTGCCGACGTATACATAAGTACTTGTAAACACCGTTGGTGCTACCCCACTTGTAAGTAGTTGTGCAAAACACGGCACATTGGCTCAGCTTGCTTCAACACTAGGCTATCGACCAGCTAACAATCAACAATCTGATGTCTGACATATAAGCAACTACTATGTATCTTGTTATAGTGGTTCATGCAGTTAATTGAGGCCACAATGTAATAAATTCCAAACGCTCACACGCTAGTCCAAATACTCATGTGGAACACTCACAATTAAACTCGCCTTCATAAAAATCTTGAAAAGCATAAGTTAAGCAATTTTATACATCTCAATGATTCATAGAACATAACAAACATATACTAGTTCACAGAAAAGACAAAGTTGTGAGAAGGTTTACAAATCAGAAAAACAAGCAAGGCTTCTTCGAGCAAAGATTCCCCAAGCAGCTTAAATTTCCGGAGTTCACTCGTTTTTCTTGTCGCCACCATCCGTGGTTAGGTTCTCTTATTCCGTATAACCAATTATAATTGTGGTCTCACCGAATGCTGAACCTAACCATGCAAAGGTATCGACCAGCTGAAATGCTTGTGCATTCCACTAAATTTAAGCACCGCTATTTGCGTAAATAAGGCACTAAAATGCCTCTTGTCCGCAAGACCGTCCAAAAACTGCTAGCAGCCGCGCTACCTAGTCCTCGGTCCATGGATGAACTGGTGGAAAGTGCATTCCGGACTAGGATGCAATTGTTTTCACTCGTCCCTGCACTGCAATCAAGAAGTAAAACATACGAATCGGCTTCTTTTAGATTGCGTTGGTCATTCTACCTTAGTTACTACCAATGTAGGGATACCTTGAAGACGGGAGGTTAGACAACGACAATGAGGGATAGCCATCTCATTTTGCGCAGTTGTACTAAAACTGAGGTGTGTGCTTTTTATTGCGCGGATAGAAACTATACAGAGACAGACATCCCAAACGATATGGAGACAGACATCCCTGTTTGCACAAATACGAAATACGGTTATTTAAACAGTGACACATATTACTACTTTCCCCCGTTTCCTCTTAGAACCAAGTCCTATATTCATGCTACAGCTTTCCCACTTTCTTCCCTGCTTGAACCAACGCTTTGAGTTCATCAGATGAACTAGCTTTACTTCTAATAATAGTAGAAGTCTAGGTGGCTTTGTAACAGCGGACGGAAGTAGAAAAGGATCCACACGAAGGGGAAGAGCTGGGGCAGAGAGCAAGGCAGGTTTCAAGGAATATATACTGAGGGTCGCCGGCATGTGGTAAAGACGGCGCCGGAGGCCGATCTTGGCCACAATACCGCAGGATGAAGAAGGGTCGAGGCCCTCCCGAGCCGGGCGCTTCTCGAGAGAACGGCACGGCCACCGATCGGGACGCTGGGCAGCCTTTGGTCTCTCCTCACCGCCGATGACAGCGTGAACGATGCACCTACACCCCCGGCCCCGGTCGAGATTGTCCGGCCGGATTTGTGACCAGCCGTGAGCTGAGAGAGAGAGAGTGTGGCCACCTATGTCTTGCTTAGATCTGGATAGCATGAGAGAGTGAACGAGAGGAACCCTAGTAAAGCAAGTGCTAAGGCTCCTGCTTTTATATATAGTGGAGTGATTTTGTTGTACCGGCTTCAAAAAAACGCGCTCCTACGTGTACCCGCGAGTGGGGTGTGAGAGAACTAGTGCGTGCGTGCACCGCTTCTCTTCGTGAGAGTACAACATATACTATGCCCAAAGAATGTTCGCCGCAAGAGTAATAGTATAAGTGTGTGACGTGTGAGCTAAAATAAAATGTGCGCGCCGTCTTTTGTTTTTTAGAAGTTCTGAGGGTAGGGTGTGAAGAGCACATATGTGCATGACGTCTACCAGCAGATAGAGGATGGGTGCGACGTGCAAGTCTCATGAGAGGACTCGGAGAGTCGTGACTGTGAGGGTGCGTGCGTGAGAGAGAGGGGGCACGATCAATGCAATGCATGTGTCCGTAAATCATTATCCGACAAATGTTCGCCATAAGCCTTTTCCCGATTTAACGCCAGAAGAACCGTTAGATCGGCATCCGACAAAGGTCGGGCTTTTGCCATGTCATTTAATGTAACAACCACTCCTCCTACACATAAATCTTCCACGTGAGTGTTAGCAACTGCCGATGCTCCTCCGTTCAAATGCAAGGTATATAGCTTTATTGAAAATTAGAACCTCGCAAACTTTTACCGAAGTTTTCATGTACCAAATTGCACATGTAGAATACCTCAGATATATCATTTCATTCATCTTCGATAGGTAACTATAAAGATGGGTGAGGAGTCTACAAAGAAAGACCATCGATCACCCGCAGCAATTTCAACCATCCTTTAGTGTCGAGGAATATCATAGGAACTCTATATGATATGATTTTTATAGGATTTTTTTTCCTTTAGAGCCAATTGGTTCATAGGAATAGATTCATATACTCTACATTTCAAAGGAAATAAACATGATATCATTTCTATAGCTTTAGAGCCACTTGGTTCATATGAATGGATTCCTATACTCCCTTAATTTCAAAGGAAAATAAACATTAGCGATATTCAATAGAAAAGTTCCTATGATATGAACCAAATTACATCTCTTTACTAATCCTCCTCATAGGAATTGAGATACATGTCATCTCTAGATTCAATAGAAAAGTTCCTATGATGTGAACCAAATGACATCTCTTTTCCAATCCCTACTCATAGGAATTGAGATGCTCCATGTCATCTCTTTCCCTACAACTTCCACGTATGCATCTTCTATTCCTAAATAGATAGTACAACCCACTAGTAGCTTTTTTCCAAAACATGCAACTATGGCAAAAGAACTATATAGTGTGCCAATAACTTTGAAAGATGGTCGCTGGATGAAGCTAACCCGACAGTGCAGAGATGGGCAAATCCGAGCACTACTGGCCGTTGGATATCATCAACATTCCACCAGATCTGCCACATGTACAATTTAGAAGACTCCATGGTTGAACTTAAGCATAATGCACAAACCTCAAAACACAAGCACTTCTCCTTTGTTCTAGAATCTTCTGTATCATAATTGATTATGTTTTCCTAAATGAATTGCCATTATTTGTTTTTTACTTTATGATTTACAATGCACAACCCCATGAATCTTAACGTTTTTATAAAACTAATTGATTTTGAATGAGATGAACTATAAGAACTAAACGAACATCTACATCATGCATATATGACTCAAAGCTTTACATGCTACAGTGTGTATTTATTCATAATTTGGTTTCGAAATCTCATGCGTTCAATACATGTGTACCTTACTAGTTTTGAGTAGAGTAGCAAATTTCACGCTGCCCCGGTATATCAAAATGCAGGCCCATGCATCATTGCCTTTCTCGAACCCACGCCCACAATTTTTGTACATGCTATATCTCCACCGTCCCCGAACCCAAAATGCTGCCTTGTTCCCGTAAAACCAAGCGCCCACACATATTTAAGGCGCTGACTGATCACTGAACCCGCTTACTACGACGTGGCCTCAAGACGCCGTAGTACTCCTACAAACCCTACCGCTGCACTCATCATCGGTTTTCTTCAAGAGGACGAGGGAGAAGCCGATTTGTAGTGGAGGCGCTTAAAAAAGGATCTCAGAGTGGAGACCCCACCCTAGGGTGCCCAAGGTAGCTGCCGCACGCATCATTGTTTTCTTTTTTCTTTATGCTCTTGCGCGCTAGCGTGAAATGATGGTTGCTTCGCTTGTCCAAATTTTAATGCGGAAAGGTGGGGCTTTGTGATTTGACCCTCATCGCCATTTTCTACAATCATGCAAGTACTACGACCGGGTGCCTCCAATTCCAACCATCGCCCGAACTGTAATTTGGTGCATCGCACGTGGAACAAGATGGTGGATGAGCCACATGTCCGCCAAATGGGTCGTGTTATGTGTCGCCATTTCGCAGCGGATCGACCTCGCTTGAGTTGTTACGCCAACACGACAGAGCAGCCTACCACTTGGTTTTGCTCCTTGGTGAATCCCGACTATATTGATCTAAAAAGATACATGCCGAACTACCCTCTCGCTCTCGCTTTTTTTTATTTGTAGGCTGCCTCGGTTTATAGGGCTCGCACGTAGTTCTAGGTCATCCATTTGACTGACTAAATATGAGTTACTATGTCACAAAAAGTATATCATTGGATTCTTATTGGTTGATATGTGAAGAAACAAGAAACAAGGTAGAAGTTAATGCACCGCGCCTTAGTATTGTGGGATGATTTGGTTTTCATAAGATGACGTGCGTTTGCTTGCAAGGGTGGTCATGGATGGGTTGGGATCGTTCGGAAAATAGACATGTTTGGTTATAAAGCACATGAATGGTTCGAGTAAAAAAAGAGAATATGCCTTGAAGATGCTGAACCATTCCACCCAACCAAATCGGTCGAATCAAATGGCCACCCTTTGCATGCATGACTATGTGAGCATGACTGGTGGTCCCGTCTTAAATAATTAGCTCATCTCTTATATTCAGCCAAACACATGAATTGAATGGTTCAATCCCAAAAAATTGAATGGTCCCAATCCATTCATACAATACCTTCAACCAAACGATCCGACGGAGGGAGTAGTTGTATTGAAAAGTCGAGGGCGGGCTTTTCTCAAGGTGTAGGCGGGCAGTTCCGCCTAGTCAGCCTGGACAGAGAGGCGAGAAGACGAGGGAGGGGCTGCTGCAAACGAGGGCTGTGTGATTTGACAATGAAGTTATCACTGGACAGGTGGGCCCCGTGATTTGACTTGCCATTATCATTTTAATCAAGGGCGCCACGACCAGCGTGAGTCTCCCGATTCCCGACCACCTCCATACAGTGCCTCTCCCAATGCTCCACCATGTAGTAGTAGAGGCTGGCTCTTGCATGAGAGCCCACTTCTCCACTTTTTCCTTGCCTCTCTTTCCTCCACATATGCAAAAATGCCATGTAAAGCGCACCCTCCGTCTAGGTGTGTAAGTCATCTTACGAAAATAAAATAATCCCAAAACACTTAGGTGTGGTGCATTAACCTCTACCTCGTTTCTTGTTTCTTGACATATCAACCAATAAGAGATAAAGGGTGTGCATGCTTTTAATGACTTGAGACTATCAAACACGACATGCAGTGGTTAGTTCATTGCATGTAATACTATTAATTAGCAAATAAACATTAACGTTTCCCGTTTTCTCCTCCTTGGTCACGGTGCACAGCCTAAGATGGTATTGTACTTACTTGCTCCTACAGGTGCTTAAGCTTGACACATAGGCATAAAGTCTGATGTGGCAAGTTAATCAAGAAGAGAGAGACTAGTTTGGTGACCCAAGGAAGAAACGGTGCTAAGCGTGTATACCTAGGTGAAAAGACAATTTTGAGTCTATAGCTAATTAAATGAAGCAAACTTAGCAACACCATTTCATTGGAAGAGGTCACTCCTTGGCAAATGCAATAATACTAGTATTCTCTGTCCTATTATAGAAGAACGCTTTTGACACTACACTAGCTAGTGTCAAAAACGTTCTTATATTATGGGACGGAGGGAGTACGAAGAAAGAGATAGAGAGGAGTAAAAAATACACTTATAGCCAACCTTATAGCCAACCTTGTTGTAGTATGAGTGACTAAGTGATGACTATGTATGACATGCCAACATCAGATAGCCTAACGCACCGTGTTAAATCTCCAAGGGCGCGACCGCGCGAGCGACGCGACGGTCGTGGTAGGCGCGACCATGATACGGGCTGCTGGCAGCCCTTGGATCTGAGATCAAACGGTCGCATGCTAAGTTGCTGAAAATTTTAAGAATAACCCTCCAGGATAGGATATTCACCCATAGGTCTAGAATCACGCCATGCAACCGTTCGATCTCAGATCCAAGGGCTCTCGAAGCTCAGATCATGGGAGAATGCAAAGCCACTACCCTGCTGCTCGCACGCCGGCAGTTCGCTTCCTACTCTTTTCGCACTTCCTTTAATACTACGGCGGTTCGCTTCCTAGTCGCCCCGCCCATTCACATTACGGCAGCCCACTAATCCTAACCTCCTCCCAAATCCATGGCATCCCAAATCTCCCCGATCAGCGATGATTACAAGGTTAGAACCATCACCGCGATGAGTTCGATGTCATCTACACCCGCATTTCCGCGACGGTGAAAGGATGCCTTTCTCGCTTCGCACACATGTTCAAAACTCACATGATGAGTGGGTCGCTGGGCTAGATGTTGAGTACACCATAGTCCTGGGACAAGAGAAGGATCTAAAGGACGAAGAGAGGAAGAAGCCCGCCGT
Source organism: Aegilops speltoides (assembly GCA_021437245.1). Classification (NCBI taxonomy): domain Eukaryota; kingdom Viridiplantae; phylum Streptophyta; class Magnoliopsida; order Poales; family Poaceae; genus Aegilops; species Aegilops speltoides. Next base: position 92,068,581 of record CM038147.1, on the reverse strand, counting down.
GATCCGTGTTTGTGTACATAACGCTTGCTTGGTCTACCACATATGCCATGCCGACGTTGAGTGCCGTGATTTTGAGAACTTCCTCGAGAACAAAACAGTCAAATTTGTTATCAGAGACTTTAAGAACGACAAAGAAGTCCTACGCCGGATAGGCCTCATTGTAGGCAACCCTTCGACCTCCGTAAGAATTGGTCGGTGCCTCTCATCGCCCTCACGCCGACCGGCAGAGCCATAGTTCATCCTTCGTACCGCAAACTGGAGAAACCTTATTACACGTTTCATCGTCATGCATGGCAGTGGAATGTGCTAGATATAGACCACATCCAGTACGCTGCAATGGATGGCTACCTTTATTTCAATATCTACAAGGGTTGGATGAAGAGCAACAGCCAAATTGGTGGTTCAAGCAAAGAAGTATCAGCCAAGAGGAAGAGGGACAAGGATGAACTCGAGGACGTGGACGAGGACTCCGAGTAATTAAGGTGGCAGTGTCATGGCTCATGGCAGTTGTAAACTTCTAATGCAGTGTCTACCGGATTAGTTGCATAGTTTAATTTCAGCTATGCTTAGTTTAATTTGAGGGGTGTGTTGTGCTGAGCCCCCAGCAGAACTATGTTACTATGTTTCTTCTCGTTACTTTAACTCTTCAGTATGTACATACTAGTACTAGTATTTCGTTAATAGAATTTAGCACCCCAATTAAGCACGTACTAGCTTTTTTTAATAGTACTATATGCATAATTTGGCATTTAGCGCTCTCTATATGTACCACCTTTTTTTTTAATTTCAATTTTTGCTCCATGGCACAATCCATCGATAGTGGAGTACTACTGTACAAAAGTATACAATTTTTAAAAGGCTAGCGTACTGTTCATCACACACATATATATAGCCAGTTAAATTCTCAACCTAGAACGATGTGCATGCCATGTAGTAAACCGATCCAGAGGAAGTATGTAAAAATGAGGTGATTTTACCCAGTGATTGGAGGGGGAGCATGGCCTGTCATTCGGTCCCACGTGTCATGATGTACCAAGGCGATGCGCATGTCCCTTTTGAGGCAGAAGCAATACTAGTACGTGGTTTGAGATGATGTCCAACCGAAGTGTGAAATAATGGTTGCTTCGCCTCGTCTGGGAAGGTGCGGCATTGTGATTTGACGCCTCATTGCTCATTACTAACACTGGCTGGTACGAGGGGGTGCGCCCCCTCGCTGTTCTCAAGATCGTTATTTCGTGGCTTGACACGCCGACCGGTTGCTATATGTCCCACATGTCGGCGATGTGAAGTACATAATTCATGAAAGGGAGCATCGATGAGGAGTATACACTAGTAGAAAAGGGTCAAACGCAGCACATTAGTGCCGGTTTAGATAGAGCCGCACTAATGTATACATTAGTGCCGGTTCCAACGGCTAGCCGGGCCGCTCTCATTAGTACCGGTTCGTGGTTAATCTTTAGCACCGGTTCGTGCTACTAACCGTACTAATGAGGGTGGTGGCAGGATGTTGTCGGGCTGGCCCCTCCAAGACCTTTAGTACCGGTTCGTGCTACTAATCGGTACTATAGGTCCTCCCGCATATAAACCCTTCGCCCAGCTCGCTCTGTTCTTCCCCTTCCCCTCTCCTCTCCTCTCTGTTCTTCCTCTTCTCCTCGAGCTCATCACACATTTTGCCCAAAATTTGTCAAGATTTGAAGGCCCCCATCCATTCAAGTGATCACAAAGGTTAGCAACTTTGTCCTTTCATCTCTCATTGCTAGATTAGCTCTTGCATTGCTTTATATAGTTATTAATTTGTGAGTTTAGTAATTTGGGAGGAAATATATATATGTGCTAGTATTTGATTTATATGCAATTTGAGGTCAAAAATAACACTTAGTTTGCATATGTAGGTGTGGTTTACTTAGTGCCTTCTAAATCTCCATCGAACCACCGCCGATCGCCTGCACTGTCTCTGGCACCGGCACCACCTTGTGGTGAGCCTCTTGTTCATGAAATTTTATATAAAAATTGATGTTTGTGTGATTTGGATATATAGTTAATCATGTAATAATTATCTTACCAGACGTTGTTTGTTATACATAGTGCCATGGTTTTGATATCCGCCCCGCCGGCCCTCGCCCTTGTTATGATTCGATGTGGTATACTCTCTTTAAAACTATTTGTTGCATTTCGTGTTTATGACAAATTATGCCCATCAAGTTGACATAGATATTTTTATCTAGGAGGTATGTGAACTGGAAATTCCAACCGACCCTATTGTCGAGAGGTTAAATTTAGTTGAAAGAGAAAATGAGTACTTGAAAGAAAAATTGAAAAGAATTGAGGGGGAGAAGATGGAATTGGAGTTGCATGTTGCCGATGTCGTCGATGATCACAAGATCAAGATGGAGAAAATGCGCTTGAAGAATAGAAAGATTAGAAAATATGCCATCGATAATGAGGCTTGGTATCATTATGCTGTTGGATCAATTGTTACCTTAGTTGCGATCTTGATCGCATTTGTTGTTGCATTTAAATGCTTTAGCTAGAGAGTTCTTTGTTTGTTGCATTTAATTGTTGTATTAACTTTATGTATGAACTTGTATTAATTTGGTCTATTCGGTGTTGTGTAATGAAGATGAGCCGGCAATGGATGTATGATGACCGATGCTCTCCCCAGTTTGTTGAGGGCGTGCATACTTTTCTCGCTATGCTAAGGCAAACAAGCGGGCGGATGGTTTTATGCCTTGTCCATGTGCTGGCTGTAAGAATGGTCACAATTACTCTACGCCAAGAACCATTCACGCCCACCTGCTTGAGTCCGGTTTCATGCCCCACTATAATGTTTGGACCAAGCACGGAGAAAGAGGGTTATGATGGAAGACAATGAAGAAGAAGAGGACGACGACAGCTATCCCGCCATGGGTTCCTGAATACGATGATACAACAATGGGGAAGAAGTCTGACCCGTAATGCGGAAGAAGCTGAGCTGGCAATGCGGAAGAAGCTAAAGAAGAGCCATCGATGAGCCCGCTGATGATCTAGGTCGGGCCATTGCCGATGCAAAGAGAAACTACGCAAGTGATTTGGAGAAGAAGAAGTTGCAGCGCATGTTAGAGGATCACAAAAATTGTTGTACCAATTGCATAGGTGACAAGAAAAGCTGGGCACCACATCGAATTGCTGCAATGGAAGGCGAGAATGGTGTATCTCGACAAGGGATTTGGAAAGTTGTCGGTAATGATAAAGGATATGCTTCCAAAGGACAACGAATTGCCCGAGAGTACGTGACGAAGCAAAGAAGGCTGTCCGCCTCTAGGTTAGAGGTGCAAAGATACATGCATGCCCTAATGATTGCATCCTCTACCGCGTGAGTACGAGGATTTGAACGCTGTTCGGTATGTGGTGCATTGCACTATAAGATCAGCCGCGATGAGCTTGGTGATGTCGAGGGCGAGCGCCTGTGAAGAAGATTCCTGCCAAGGTGATGTGGTATTCTCCTATAATACCACGGTTGAAACGTTGTTCGAAAACAAAGAGCATGCCAAGGCGATGCGATGGCACAGAGAAGACCGTAAGAAAGAAGGAAAGTTGAGAGTACCCGCTGACGGGTCGCAGTGGAGAAAAATCGAAAGAAAGTACGAGAAGGAGTTTGCAGATGACGCAAGGAGTGTATGGTTTGGTCTAAGCGCAGATGGCATTAATCCTTTTGGGGAGCAGAGCAGCAACCATTGCACCTGGCCTGTGACTCTATGTTTGTATAACCTTCCTCCTTGGTTGTGCATGAAGCGGAAGTTCATTATGACGCCAGTGCTCATCCAAGGCCCTAAGCAACCCGGCAACGACATTGATGTGTACCTAAGGCCATTAGTTGAAGAACTCTTACAACTGTGGAATGGAACAGGTACGCGGCGTGATGAGCACATGGGGAAGAATTTGACCTAAAGGCGTTGTTGTTTGTGACCATCAATGATTGGCCTGCTCTCAAGAACCTTTCGTGATGCATAAACAAGGGATACCGCGATGCACGCACTGCTTGGATGATACCGATAGTATATATTTGAATAGTTGTAAGAAGAATGTGTACTGACATCGCCGATTTCTTCCGAAAGCAGCATCCCGTGAAGAAAGAAAGGCAAGCATTTCAAAGGTGAGGAGGATCACCAGACGAAGCCTCGCCACCATACTGGTGCTGATGTACATGATATGGTCAAGGATTTGAAGGTGATATTTGGAAAGGGTCCTAGCGGACAACCTGTTTTGAAGGACGCGGACGGACGCGCACCCATGTGGAAGAAGAAATCTATATTTTGGGACCTGCCATATTGAAAGACCTAGAGGTCCGCCCCGCAATCGACGTGATGCACATGACGAAGAATCTTTGCGTGACCTCGCTTGGCTTCTTGGGCGGTATGGGAAGACAAAAGATACACCGAGGCACGGAGGACCAGCAACGATGCACGGAGAAGATGGCATACATCGTTGTCATGCAAGCTACGCCTTACCAAAGAAGAGAAGGAAATCTTCTTTGAATGCCTCGCCAAGATAAGGTACCGCTCGGCTTCGTCAATATAAAGGGAATAATAAACATGGCGAGAAAAAGTTCCGTAACCTAAAGTCTCATGATCGCCACGTGATTATGACGCAATCGCTTCCGTTGCATTGAGGGGCTTTACCGAAAACGCTCAATTAGCCATTGTGAAGCTATGTGCATTTTCAATGCAATCTCTCGTAAGGTAATCGATCCGAAATCATACCAAGGTTACGTAATGATTTGGTGCAATGTCTTGTCGGTTTCGAGTTGGTGTTCCCACCATCCTTCTTCAACATCATGACGCACGCCCTAGTTCACCTTCGCGAAGAGATTAACGCTTTTGGGTCCCAGATTTTTACACAATATGTTCCCTTTGAGAGGTTCATGGAGTCTTAAAGAAATATGTTCATAACCGTGCTAGGCCGTAAGGAAGCATCTCCAAGGGCCATCAAAATGAGGAGGTCATTGAGTTTTGTATTGACTTTATTCTCGACCTTAAGCCGATTGGTGTTCCTGAATCGCATAAGGGCGATCGATGGAAAAGGCACGCTAGAGGGGAACAAATAATATGTATGGACGGACATTCTCTCACTAAAGCACACTACACAGCTTCTACGTAATTCCACCTTGGTGGCTCCTATATGGATGAACACAAGAATTTGCTACGCCCAAACACCCGAGCGGTCTCGATGACCGGATTACACGTGAACAAACCAGAGTTTCGCCAACTGGTTGCGTACACGCACTATGCATGACACCTCTATTGAAGATGACCTATACTTGTCTGTCCCAGCTACCATCTTCAATATAATGACTTTCAAAGGGTACGATATAAATGGTA